>CM033321.1:39587337-40187337 GCA_019359835.1 Pharus latifolius | reverse complement strand
GGAGTTGCCTCACGAGTCTTGCCGGGCGTAGCGTCCGGTGCCGTTGCCGGGCCGGGGCCTTCTGATCTGGGAGGATCTTCAAGTCCTGATCGCATACCGTTTCGTGACCAAGTCCTGATCGCATACGGCTTCGCGACCATAATCATGTTCAAAAAGATTTCGCGACCATGGATTGGTTCGCGACCATGAAAAGGAATTTGTTCCCTGTTCGGAATTGTAATCCGATCCGAATATATATAACTAAGCTTATTCGTTTAGGATTAGTTAGTTAGTTAGTTATATGAGTCTAATACATTTAGGTTACTGAGTCTGATACGTACTCATACGATTGGACTATAATTACCTTGTAATAGGACTAGTTTAGATCATCGAATACAATCGAGCCTAGATTGAAGTGTTAGACACATAGTTCCTTCGACGTAGACGAGTGCGACCTAACGTTCGACGTGTAAAGCCCTCTTTGAAATAAAGAGTTGTGCAATTACATGAACTCTGTTTTTCAATCAACCTTTGGGTTTCAGTATTTTCGAGTAAGATCCCGTTATTCCGCATATTAGAATCTGGGCGAGCCTAGTGCGAAAACCAAGGCTAGGTCTCAAACGGATCACCATTCGCTCCTTGACGCACTTTGGCTCGGGGCCCTCGGCGGCCTCATTCCCCCGCTTGTGAGAACCGGGGGTGGGGAGAGGCTCCCTAACCAGTAGCTTCAGCCCAAAGGCTTCTGCCACCAAGTTATGGGGAGAACCCTCCCCGACGACGCGCACGACACGCTCGTGCTAATCGGTGTAGTGCCTCCCGAGGAGGTTTTCCGCCTTATCCCAGGTAGCCAGATACGACTGGACTACAAAAACAAAAGTGTTAGCCAAAATCTCAGACTAAGGAGCGGTCCACCGGACACTTACGTTGGGTCACCGGCCTCTGCGGGGGCCGCTGCGCCGGGCACATCCCGATCCCCCTCCTCCCCTGTGAGAAGGGGGAGAGCTTGAGGAGCGCCAGCTCCTCCGCGATGTCCCTCACGGACATCAGCCCCTGGGCACCCACCATCTTGCTGAGGAGTTTCAACTCCTCGGGGGTCCACACCGGGGGCTTAGGGGCGGACGATCGACAGTAGGAGGGGGGCTCCGGGGAGTAGGTGATCCCAGAGTCCCGGACTCAGAGATAGAACCATCTCCGGAGCCAGTCCCCCGAGTGATCCCGGGAGGCCGCCATCGGGTACTCTTCTACCCCTGTCGAGAGGAGCAGCATCATGACGCAATCGAAAGCGGACTTCGGTCCTCCCCTTACGATATACGAGCCCCTCGCCGATGGCTCGTAGAAGTACCGGAGCAGCCGGAGCGTCAGCTCCAGTTCAGTGGCTGTCTCACACAGCCATATTAAGAGGCCCATCCGGACGAGGGTGTTGGGCGTCAGATGGTTGAGCGCGACCCCGTACTCCCGGAGGAACTCCTAGAGCAACGGGTGCACTGGGAGTCGAAGCCCGGCCTCGAGGAAAGCCTTGAAGACGACCACCTCTCCGGACCAGGGGCGGGGCACGGTCTCCTTCTTCGGGGGGATCCGGATGTCCCCGTCCGTGACTGACGAGGATTGTTACCCGAGCTAGTTCAGAATAAATGCACATTTGGTTTAAGACAGATTCGAACCAGGTAAGAATTTATGATCTCAGCTGTCCTGGGAAACACAGACACCTGGTCGCAAGCTCTACACGATTAAACCGCAGATAGTGCGCGGTCAGGAGCCCGTATGCGATGCACGGACAGAAGGTCGCAGACAGAATGCGGTCAGACAACTGCAGACAATGCGCGAACAGAATGCTCTTGACCAGGAGACGCGGGGTTACTTAGACTTTACAACAAGCATATCCCGAGTTTCCCGAAGATTCCTCCATGTGCGGAGACAACCGTCAGGAGGTTAATATGTGCAGTTATTCCTTAATTGCACATGTTAAGCCTGCGTGGAGGTTAAGTGCAGTTGCCAAAACTGCACCCGAGGAACTGTTTGAAGCCGTCATGCCTTGGCACCCTTTCAACCAGTATAAAAGGGTAAGTCAATGCATCAGACAAAGGAGAGATCAAGAGGTCAACAGAAGACATTGAATTAGTCTACTAGCTTTCATATACCACTTTGGTAGTTGTTTATATAACCTCACGGAAAGGATCTTCGCCTGTGAAGAACCTTTCCTCAACCTTGTAATTTTCTTACACATAGTGAAATCCTAACAGGACGTAGGGCTGTTACTCCCACCATCGAGGGCCCGAACCTGTCTAAATCTCTCTATAATTCACCCGACTTTGGTTCATCATCCCTTCCCGGAGGGACACCCTGAAAGGTCTCACAACTCACAAAATTCTGCATAAGTTCGACTAAGGACCCCAAGTCTGAATCGTCGACAATTGGCGCCCACCGTGGGACCTTTCTCAAGGCGTCCTAATTTCTATCCGGAGGTTCGTTGAACCATGGCTAGAGCATATGATTCCGAGAACAACTTCGATCTCGAGGATTATGCCCACATCCCGATGCCTTCACCCAGTAATCCTGTTCCGATGGAGGAAATGGAGGCGAAGACGTCCCAGAGGTTGATTCGACCACTCAGGTCATGTCTATCGACCAGGAGGCGACCAACGCAGAACCAGAGCCTACTGAGGTTCTTAATGCGTTAGAGGTTGAATCCAGTCCATCGTATGACCCTGCTAAGGGTAAGAACGACGTTGACCAGGAAATCAGCTCGGGAGGTTTGATCCTGATAACCTCCATCATATCTTTGATTTCGAGTTTGACTCGGAACAAATGGAGATATTTTCTCCATCAGCAACCTCGCTCCCTAGACAATTCACTGCCTTATCGGAAGAAACTCCCAATCAACGGGCTGCTAGGGAAGAACAGCCCTAGAGGCTCTTCAAAATGAGCAGACTCATTACGATGTGGCTCCAAGTTCTTCCCGACGATCACGTGGTCGCAGACGCGACCAAACACCGTCTTTACCCTCGGAGCGTTTCCCGGCGGATGAAGAGACGGTAACGCCTGGTGCCCCTAGGAGAAGTACGCATGGCCGGCTACGATCTATCATGGAGGTCTTGCTTAACTTTCCTCCTACAGTCACAGATGCGCAGAAATCGGCCTTCACCAGAATCCTGGTGGAAAGGTTGGACGAGGTCGCGTCTGAGGCAACCCCAACGGCTTCTTCCCAGTCAGCGACACGTTCCCATAACCGAGAGTACTCTAACTCTGGTTCTGGTAGACGGAGTCGCCCACCACCCGTTCCATCTCGGCAAGACAGCCAGACGGGCGGAGGATTCTCGTGATAGGGAACGAATTCTTGTCCACTCTCGCCTAGGACGACGAGTGACTTCTCCATTACGTGAGGTTGCCCGCGATCAGGTCGAGAGTTGCAGGTCAATTCACGGTCCATATGTTGGTTGTAAAGCTTTCTCGCCCGACCTTCGTGCGGTTGTTTGGCCAGACAAGTTTAAACCAGGGGCCATAGAGAGGTTTGATGGGACTCAGAATCCGTCCGAATTCCTCCAAATCTACATCACTGCCATCCAGGCAGCAGGCGGCAATGACCGGGTCATGGCCAATTATCTGCCTACAGTCCTCGAAGGACCGGCAAGAACCTGGTTGTTCAATCAACCCGAGGGTTCTATCTATAACTGGGAAATGTTGTGTGATGCCATCCTCAACAATTTCCAAAATTGTTATCAGAAGCTGGGTAAAGAGGACGACCTCCATCGACTACGGCAAACTTCGACCGAGACTCTTTGTCAGTTTGTCAAGAGATTTGTCGGGGTGAGAAATACCATCCCGAACATATCTGACAACTCCGTTATCAGGGCGTTTAAACATGCCGTTTGATACCGAAGATTCACCGAAGATTTGCTCATTCATCCTCCTCGATCAGTAGCCGATCTCTTTGATATGGCCGATCGATATTCCGACGCAGCCGAGGCTGTTGAATGGAATTGGATGGTTGATAAAGGTAACCTACCGCCTCAACCAGGTCTTAAAGACATTAAAAGGGAGGATTCAAGCAAGAAGCCGGAATCTTCATCAAGCGGGAGGTCAAAGAAATAAAAAAGGAGTCGATCTGGACAGTACCGAGAGGTCGCGGTCGCAGAGAAGCTGTAATACCCTGAGTTTAGGGGTAAAAACTTTCTTTTCATGAACACCATGCATGCATGCATGATACCATGTATCTGTAGTAGTAGCCAGATCAATATCTATCTCAAACCCTAAAATCTCAAAATCTTCACTGTGAACCCAAATCAAGATCAGATTATTCGGCTGTGATCTATCAGTTACTCTGAACATAAAAGTCTTCAGAAGTCAGATTCAACCCCATCTCTAACTTCTAGATCTATCAATTCTTTTCTGTTTTCGAAAACAGGATTCTAATTACTATTCTAATCTAATTACCCTAAATATTCTGAACTCAGATTTAGCTAAATCTTGACCTAATTCAGACCGGATTATTCTTGGACTATGATCATAGGTATGCCAAAACCTTAATCCAGAAAGTTGGCAGCCAAATCATATCATCTAAGTCTTTTTCACATATCAGTCCAAATTATATTGCAAATTAGTCCTTTATCTGATATCTAGAAACCCAAAAAGGCTAAAATCTTCAGCTCAACTCCAAATTCAAGATTTCTTCAGTAAATCATTTCTAAATGCTATTTGATACAATTTACCCTTCTGTCCAGATTACAAAATCTCATCCTAGATGTCAGAATTCGAAATTGATAAAACTCAGATTCTATTGTACCCTAAAGTACCCTATTTTCGATTTATGTCGAAAATCATCAAGTCGTACCAGATTTCATCAAATCTCTTGCTAGATGAGTATAAGGTATAAGTTTATTGTCGCGCCCCGAAACTGGGACTACGACTACTCCTGTAAAGACCTAGCTCGCTGCAGCTAGTCCCATATATGCATAGCATACACATACCCTTGACGTCCCAGGATAAGTCAAGCACAGGAGTATATCACATTGCAACAGAGTAACTTACAAAATAGTTAAGCAGTGTGGCCTGCTGGCCTTGATATTACATAAGAAGATTACAATGCCTTCACGGCATTCATGGTTTAGCAAAATAACATCTACACAGCAGAAGGTAGGTGACCCACCCACAAAGAGAAGTGGACGGCAGAACAACACACATCAGGGAAATGACGGGACTGACGCTCCTCTTTCTGGGTCCACGAAGTACTCCATGCCTTCATCTTGGTCGTAGAGCGCTCCATCTACTGATTTGAATGTTGCAAGGGTGAGCACTTACGTACTCAGCAAGTCATAGGTAAGAGTAGGTACATATAGTAGTGATGATATGAACCTAGACTAGTCAAGAATTATGGATGTTTGTAAAATAACCTTTTCCTTTCTCATCTCATCTTATGGCAGTACTTTTCATAATATAACATCATCATTCATGTTCACTAGATTATAGCACTACCGCGACACGTCGACACACGACAGCCCACGGCAGCACTCCTTATCATGACAACACATGTCATTTGGGTAATCTTGATTAAACATATTTTATTTAGAAAATAGTACTTGTGTCACACCCCGTGGATTTAATCCACCGCAGCAGACTCCTATAAACCCGGGAGCTCGGAGTATTCGAATACGTTTTTAACTCTGCAGAGATGTACCAATTTACCCGCAAGATATTCCACTTTCAAACCTTTCCTATCATAATAAAATGATTGGACCCCTGACTCACTTCATATTGTGAGCGGCAAGGTGGAAATAACAAGAACTTTTGTTATGTATCACTTACAATTCACCCCCGACCCTGTGGATCTCTCGCGAAACACAGTTGTGGCGGGCTATACCCCCACCCTTACTCATTTCCCCATTGCTGGGTCTAATGTCAGATCACCTTCAGTGATAGTGGGAGTCAGCCTCCATATCAATCATCACAACACATCTCATGCAGGGGTTTCATGTGCGATCCACATAAGTACTTGTTCAGGCCTGTCCCATACCAGGCTTGCGGTTAGCACGTTGTTCATGCCACTAGACGCACAACACAAGGTTCTAGTCCTTATATGCCAGTGACCAGACCATCCACAACCCTGCACCTTCAGTGCCTGCATTCCTTTGCAGTCTAGCACCTCCAGTGCTACAGCCATCCATACCATTTTTCTGGTCACGGCTAGGGGTTTTATTTCATGAATATAAGTATATAAATATATATAATAGTTCATGGCTCAAAACTTGTTTATTTCACATTTCACAGATAACCAGTCCAGTACTGCCAATTCATAAATCAACCATTTCTCAATCTTTCACATGCAATATTGCCTATATTCAAGGTTATGTTTTAGCAACATTTAAAATATAGGTTCAAGATGACCAAGGATATGACTTGCCTTCCGCGTCGTAAGAAACAGCAGTTGATGACGGGTCAACAGCGAAGTCATCAAATTCAGCTTCTGAATCTGCTCGACGATAAACCAAACAATACACACAAATATTACTTATATATTAGAATGATTTAGGATCTATATGCAGATATGCTTAACAAGGATAACTGAACGATACTGGAGATAATTGAGATTGTAAGCTGAACTGAGTTGAGATCTAGGGTTTCAAGGAATTGGCTAAGGATGGGTGTTAGATGCTCTTAGGATCTCAAGGTTACAATAAGAACATCAGTTTTGTGGCTGGTTTGATAAAAAACAGCGAATGTCAGCGGATTGACATTCGGATCAAGATTCTGACATAACTTCAGGGAAAGCTAGAGAGTTTATCTCAAGTTATGATAGTAGAAAAAAATGTAGATCATAACTCTACAAATTCAGTGGACAAAGTGGCTTTCAAAATGCACAATCAGAAATGAGTAAACAAGGCAATGCCATTGGCTGGCATGCACTAGAATAGTGTCAAAAACTAGGGTTTAGCGGCAAATATAATTCAAGGGCTCAAATCAAGTTGTGATAGAAGAATAAAATGTTGATCACAACCTCAGGAATCTAAGGGACAAAGTTATGCCCAAGATGCATATCTGGAAGGGAGTGAAAAGGGCTAATGCCACTAACTGACATAGTCTGGCATTGATCTTGACATGGCCAGAAACTAGGGCTTGGCATAACTTTTGATCTAGAGCTCCAAATGATGCACCACTTTGTCTGGGAGGTAGGCAATGATAACAGGAACAAATCATTCAACAGGATCTAGGGCAGAAGATGGCCAGAAGGTGATGAAATTCAAAGGAGAAGTGTGGTGGTGACACGGCACAGTGAAGCTACTGGTCAAAATCTTGGCATGGCTGTATCTGGAATTCTGGACAGTTTCAAAGATCGAGCTAGAAGACAATTATGTTCATGAGGTTGAGGCACACCTGAATGGCAAGGTAGATGAAGCTGAAACGGCCAGGAATAGGTTTTCCGGTGATCGACGCCGGAGAAGAAACACTGCCATTTGGGGGTTTTCGATTTAGGACGAATGAACTCAATTCCAAGCTTGGAGAGTGAAAGAGAGGTAAGAGGAAGCTACCTGCACGATCAATTTGGTCGGAGGATGGCCGGAGAAGCCTGGCGACGATCGCCGGTTTCTGGAGAAGTTCAAAATTGGGGAAAGCTTCGATTGAAGCTCAATCTGGAGATCTTGATGCACAGGCTTGCTGGAAATGGCGCACTGATCAACTTCTTCCACAGGATCGAAAGCTAATTCGAGGTAATTTGGCCTGCATTGCCGGAACAGGGCATTCTTCGAGTTTTAGCAAATTCCGGTGATCGCCGGCGATAGGAGGCAAGGAAATCCAATTAAGTGATACAGCACGATGAGAGAGATAAGGGAAACTCACTGGTGCTGTTAATTTGGCAGGAGATGCTACGGTTGAGGCTGCCACCGTGAAGCTTCTTGCTGGACTCGCCGGAGAAGACGACGACAGCGAGAGAATTTGCAAAATTGGCTAAGTCCTGATGAAGAGGAGATGGTACAAGGCACTGGTGGTTTAAATAGAGCAGTGGGCGAAGCTTGCAAGGATTTACAGCATTGAATTTGTGTCAGATGACAAGATTTGCCGGGCGCAGAAGCAGCAACGGCGAGCGGCGACGTGACTGTGCACTGGTGAGGTGACTGCTGATCAAACCATTGCTTCATCGGGACGCAATGCTGTTGGGCGGTGCAAGGCAGTGGCGACAAGGGCTGGCAAAGCACAGCGACGTGGCAAGAAAATGCTGACAACGGTCGCGCACGGGAGCAAGCTGTTCAACGGCGTTGCCACGGCGATGGCTGGGGCGTGGACGCGTGTGCACATGCAGATTCAAGTGAGCACGAGCTCAGGCGAGGCGAGGCGTGGCCGGCGGCGAGCAAGCGCGGCGCAAATGCACGGCGATCTCTGGTCGTGCACAGCAGCTGCTGTCCTGGTCGAATTTGGGCTTGATTGCAATTTCCAATTCCTGATTTGGACTGAACTGTAAATCTGGAGATTTGGAAGGTTTGATCTGAAATTGATTCTGCTGTTTTGGTATATTTAATTTGATAGATGATTTGGCACAGCTAGAAGATAAAGTTTGAGACATTTGGATGACTTTTGATATGAACTGAAAACAGAGTAGATTAGGGTAAAATAAGTCTGAAACTTATTGATCTCGAATTATGAGATTTAGGGTTTGATTTTGAGATATTCATAAAAGAGGAATTTGTGTTGAAAAGCATTTTGGAGATGTTCCCTGAATCAGATTTGAATTTGAAGATGATTTGCAACATTTTGCCTTTTCTGGCTTTTAGAAAATCTGGAAAAAGGACTGATCTGCGATACTCTTGGACTGATTTGCAAAAAAAAAAAAAAAAGTTCAGATGGTGAAATCTGGCTGCCAACTTTTTGGATTAAGGTATTGGCATACCCTTGATCATAATCCAAGAATAATCTGGTCTGAACTTGGCTAAGATTTTGATTAAATCTGAATTTCTGAAATTTAGAGTAAAAGGTAATAACAGATATTCTGTTTTCGAAAACAGAAGGGAGTTGATAATTCTGGAAGTTAGAGATAGAATTAGGTCTGGGTTCTGAAGGCTTTTAGGTTTAGGATAACTGATAGATCAAATTTGGAAAATCAGATCTTGACTTGGGGTCACAGAATAGATTTTGGAGATTTTAGGGCTAGAACAAAATAAAGCTGAGGCTGATTTGGTTGATCTAGAAGAGACATATGCATGCATGATTTTTTTAAGAAAGAACTTTTCACCCCAAAACTCAGGATGTTACATTTATACTCAGCTGTGAAATCAGATTGCAAATCAACTATCTCTAAGTCAGATATTACAATTCAGTCCAAAGCAAATTTCCAGATTTTACAATTTAGTCCAAATGGCTGTTTTCGACCTCACCTGCTGTACACGACCAGGGAAGCTACAGTTCACGTCCAGCAGTGCACGGCGACTTCGACCACAGCCGGCACCGTGTTGCTTCGACCTCAGCCAGCGTGGAACAGTACCTCTGCGACCGCGACCAGGAGCGCCTCGTCGTCGTGATCGTCGCCGGTGAACAACGCCGCTTTAGCTGTGATTTCGCAACCTCCTTTGCATGCACACGTGTTTGCTCTTCAGTTGTTGCCGTAGCCACCTTCATCCAGCACACCAGCTGCTACATGCCAGAGAGAAGCTTTGCTTGCTTGTGCTCGCCGTTGCTTCAGCGCGAAGGAGCACTGGCGCAAGCATCTTAGCTTCAAGCCATGAGCTTGAGCTTCGTTTCATTTTGTTTTGCCTATAAATAGCAATCCCAGAGAAGCTTGTCCACCTTTAGCAGAGCTCTCCAACACCCTCAAGCAGTTAAACCGTATTCCTTCTCGCCGTTGCTTTCTTCTCCGGCGAGCTCAGCACGGAGGCTCACGGTGACAGCCTCAACCGCAGCCTCAATTCCCAAATTGACACCACTAGTGAGTTCCCCGTATCTCACTATCTGTGCTGTAGCATTTAATTGAACTCTTATGCACTTCATCGCCGGTGATCGCCGGCAATTGCTGAAATTAGTGAAATGCCCTGTTCCAGTTGCACAAGTCAAATTAGCACGAATTAGCCTTCGATTCACTAGACAAAAATGATCAGTGAGCTGTTTTAAGCAAGCCTGTGAAGTCGAATTGTGAAATTGACCAAGAACTGAAGCTTTTCCCTAGCCCGAGCTTCACCAGCCGCCGGCGAACGTCGCCAGCCTCCTCCGGTGATTCTCCGGCCAATTCAATTGTGCCAGAAGCTTTCTTATACCTTCTAGATGCTCTCCAAGCAAGGAATCGAGTTCAAACTTCCTGTAGCCAAAACCCCAAATATCAGTGTCTTCTTCTCCGGCGCCGGCCACCGGAAAACCATTCCCGGCCGATCGAGCTCCAGAAACCTTGTCCACCAGATGCGCCTTGATCTCCTGAGCAACTTTGCCTACTAGCTTGACTTCCAATTCGGCCTAAATCAGAAGATATAGCTATGCCCTAATTCCTGTCCAGTGTATGATCAGAAACTCCAGCCACCGAGTTCATCGCCGGTTTTCATCACTTTCCGGCCATCTCATGCCCTAGATCCAGTTGAATGAATTGTTCCTGTTACTGAAGCCTACCTCCTAGACAAAGTGGTGCATCAATTGGAGCCCTAGACCAAAAGTTATAGCAAGCCCTAGTTTCTGGCTATGTCAGCCCTTTTCACTTCCTTCCTGATGTGCAATTTGAGCATGACTTTGTCCCTTAGACTCCTGATGTTGTGATCTACAATTTCTTCTTCTATCACAACTTGATTTGAGCCCTTGAACTGCATTTTATGCTTAGCCCTAGATTTTGACATTGTCAGCCCAATGTCAGAGCATGTCAGTCAGTGGCATTAGCTCATTTCACCTCTTTCCAGTAATGCAAATTGAAAATAACTTTGTCCATCAGACTTGTGGAGTTGTAATCTACATTTCATTCTATTACCACAAGTTGAGATAATCCTTCTATCATCCATCAACCCTATGTCGATGCCTTGAACCGAATGTCGACCTAAAGACATTCATCGATTTTGGGCAAACCAGCCGCGGACTTAATATCAATTCCCATATCGTGGAACCCTAGAAGTTCCTAGCACTCATTTTCAGCCCTAACTCTATGGGTTAGCCCTAATCAACTTCTATGATATCCAAACCCAATCATTTCAGAATCATCGAGACATTCATCTTTGCATTATTGCAAGTAGTATAATAATGTATTGAAAAGGTTATGATTCTTGGTTTCTTGTCTGATCTTTGCTCAGAGTCGGAGCCAGAGTTCGAGGACTTCACTGCTGACCCGACATCAACTGCTGTCTCTTACGACGCGGAAGGCAAGTCATATCCTTGGTCATCTTGAACCTATATTTTAAATGTTGCTAAAACATAACCTTGAATATAGATAATATTGCATGAGAAAGATTGAGAATGGTTGATTTATGAATTGGCAGTACTTGACTGGTTATCTGTGAAATGTGAAATAAACAAGTTTTGAGCCATGAACTATTATATGTATTTATATACTTATATTCATGAAATAAAACCCCTAGCCGTGATCAGAAAAATGGTATGGGATGGTGGTAGCACTGGAGGTGCTAAACTGCAAAGGATGTGCAGGCACTGAAGGTGCAGGGTTGTGGATGGTCTGGTCACTGGCATATAAGAACTAGAACCTTGTGTTGTGCGTCTAGTGGCATGAACAACGTGCTAACTGCAAGCCTGATATGGGACAGGCCTGAACAAGTACTTATGTGAATCGCACATGAAACCCTTGCATGAGATGGAAAACAATACACTAAACTCACGGGGTTCAGCTCCTCCACGTATTGTGATCAAGCACGCTGACCCAGTAATGGGAAGAGGCTTAGGGTGTGGGGGTAATACCGCTACAACTGCGGTTTGTGTGAAGAAAACTGCAGGGTCAGGGGTGAATTGTAAGTGAAACATAACAAAAGTTCTTGTTATCTCCACCTTCCCACTCACAGTATGAAGTGAGTCAGGGGTCCAATCCTTGTGATAGGAAGGGCTTGAAAGTGGAATATCTTGCGGGTAAATTGGTACCTCTCTGCAGAGTTAAAAACGTATTCGAATACTCCGAGCTCCCGGGTCTATAGGAGTCTGCTGCGGTGGATTAAATCCACGGGGTGTGACACAAGTATTATTTTCTAAATAAAATTTGATAAGTCAAGATTACCTAAATGACATGTGTTGTCATGATAAGGGGTGCTACCGTGGGTTGTCGTGTGTCAACGTGTCGCGGTAGTGCTATAATCTAGTGAACATGAATGATGATGTTATATTATGAAAGGTGCTGCCATGAGATGAGATATGAAAGAAAAGATTACTTTATAAACATCCATAATTCTTGACTAGTCTAGATTCATAACAACATTACTATAAGTATTGTTGGGGGAAATCTCCACGCGGTCAAGTCCAGGTAAGTTCATGATTGCCCGGGGACAGTGGCCTCCGGTGCCTGCCCCGGGCGCCGCCTTTTAGGCTCCCGGGACCGTGCCCCCCGGGCATGTCCCGGGCGCCGCCATGGCCCCCGGGGACAGTGGCCTCCGGTGCCTGACCCGGGCGCCGCCCCTAGACTCCCGGGACCGTGCCCCCCGGGCATGTCCCGGGCGCCGCCATTTGGCCCCCGGGACCGTGCCCCCCGGGCATGTCCCGGGCGCCGCCATTTGGCCCTCGGGACCGTGCCCCCTGGGCGTGTCTCGGGCGCCGCCTTTTGGCCCCCGGGACCGTGTCCCCCTGATGTCCTGGGCGCCGCCATGTGCCCGGGGACAGTGGCCTCAGGTGCCTGCCCCGGGCGCCGCCTTTTAGGCCCCCGGGACCGTGCCCCCCGGGCATGTCCCGGGCGCCGCCATGTGCTCGGGGACAGTGGCCTCCGGTGCCTGCCCCGGGCGCCGCCTTTTAGGCTCCCGGGACCGTGCCCCCCGGGCATGTCCCGGGCGCCGCCATTTGGCCCCCGGGACCGTGCCCCCCGGGCGTGTCCCGGGCGCCGCCTTTTGGCCCCCGGGACCGTGCCCCCCTGATGTCCTGGGCGCCGCCATGTGCCCGGGGACAGTGGCCTCAGGTGCCTGCCCCGGGCGCCGCCTTTTAGGCCCCCGGGACCGTGCCCCCCGGGCATGTCCCGGGCGCCGCCATGTGCTCGGGGACAGTGGCCTCCGGTGCCTGCCCCGGGCGCCGCCTTTTAGGCTCCCGGGACCGTGCCCCCCGGGCATGTCCCGGGCGCCGCCATTTGGCCCCCGGGACCGTGCCCCCCGGGCATGTCCCGGGCGCCGCCATTTGGCCCCCGGGACCGTGCCCCCCGGGCATGTCCCGAGCGCCGCCTTTTAGGCTCCCGGGACCGTGCCCCCTGGGCATGTCCCGGGCGCCGCCATTTGGCCCCCGGGACCGTGCCCCCCGGGCATGTCCCGGGCGCCGCCTTTTGGGCTCCCGGGACCCTACTCTCCGGAAGAGGTCCCGGACGTCACCGCCCTTCTAAAAGGTAAAATCCCTGTCTGTTTATCACGTGCAGGTCACGCGAGGGACGCCTCGGGAATCAGCGACCACCTGTCAAGCATCCGAGACGTTTGACCGGGAGAAGGACGGTCGTACCCTTCAATCCGACGGTGGCTCCCGGGGTAGTTTAGGTTTTTTGCTTCTTTTTGGGGCTATAAATAGCCCTTGTACCCCTCTGTTGTAAAGATCAGTTCATGATTATTTGGAATAGCTAATCTCACAGACGTGCTCCGGAAGCCTCTCCCCCGGAGAGAGCCTCCCCAGCCGACTCCGGTCGGGAGCGCGTCAACAGGACTAGGGCCCCCACCGGGACCCGAACCTGTATAAATCCACGTGTTAACTCTTGTGTTTGTCCGGCGGGGGAGGACCGGTCATCCGGTCAACCCGCGCTACGTGATCTCGCTAGGATCGTCTTCAAAACCTGCCGGGGTATTCTTAATACCACGACAAGTATCTACTCTTTCCTATGACTTGCTGAGTACGTAAGTACTCACCCTTGCAACTTACAACCCAGAAGATGGAGCGTACCAAGATCAAGAGGAAGACATGGAGAACTTCTTGGACCAACAAGAAGGAGAGCCAGAACCGCCAAATCCCTGATGTGTTGTTCTGCCGTCAACTTCTTGCTGTGGAAGGGACACCCATCATCTGCTGTGTAGAAGTTTTTATTTTGCTTAAACTAAACCTTGATGCCGCGAAAGTATTGTAATCTTTTTATGTAATATTAAGGCCAGCAGGCCGCTACTTAATACTTTGTAAGTTTTTCTGCTGCAATGTGAATAAACTCCTGTGCTTGACTTATCCTGGGAACTCAATGATATGCTTAATGGGACCAGCTGCAGAGGGTTGGGTCTCCACAGGAGTAGTCGTAGTCCCAGTTTCGGGGCGCGACAGAAGCCTTCATTGACCAAAGGTAACAAACCTTCGTTTAAAAATAAAATTGCTTCTGGTGGTCGCAGTGCCGACCAGCTTGAAAAGTCGACTAACCCGCAGGAAGGCAAGAAGTGGTGTCTGCTCCACAATTCCGCAGGCCACGACCTCAAAAATTGCAGGAGTTGGTTGAAGCAGTTGGATGATTTCTACAAGGGGATCAGACCTATGCCGACCTTACCAACTAAGGAACAAGCTTTGGGCTAAGAGACGCAGACGGAGATGAAGAGATGTCTTACCAGGCCAACTCTTGCTAAGTTCATGATGGCTACGCACTACGCTTACCAGTGCGGCAAGTTGCCTGGCCCCAAGGGTGTTATCACGGTCCGAGGTAGTCGCAATGTGGCATTGACGTGCGATCGGCTATCCCTGGAGATGGTGGATCAACTTCCCCTCCGAGACGCTTAGATCGCCACAGTGTCCACTGATACGATCAAAGTGGCTCCTCGACCAGACGAAACACTCAAATTGGTTCCATTGTACCCAGATGATTCGTCCAAGACAATTCGGGTTGGATCAGGCCTAGATGACAAATAGGAACTCAAGCTCATTGCTTTCCTCTGGGCTAAGCAGATGTGTTTGCGTGAAAACCATCCGACATGCCCAGTGTCCCAAGGGAAGTAATCGAGCACAGGTTAACAATTCGACCTGGATAGCGACCAATAAAGCAAAAGCTCAGACGGTTTGCTGTTGACTGATAGGAAGCCATTCGAGAGGAGTTGGAAAAACTCCTAAAGGCCGGATTTATTCGCGAAGTCGATCACCTGGAATGGCTTGCAAATCCGGTCATGGTCCGCAAGTCAAATGGTAAGTGGCGCATGTGCGTCGACTATACCAGTCTCAATAGTGCCTGTCCAAAGGATGACTATCCCCTTCCCCGCATCGACCAGTTGGTCGATTCAACTGCGGGTTGCGAACTGATGAGTTTCCTGAACGCTTACTCGGGATATCATCAGATTAGCATGGCAGAAGAAGATGAAGAGAAGACTGCCTTCATCACACCGTTTGGCACCTACTGCTATGTCAGAATGCCGTTCGGTCTCAAGAACGCAGGTTCCACACACCAGCGCTTGATGCAAAAGACCTTTCTTTCCCAGATGGAGCGTAATCTTGAAGTTTATGTAGACGACCTGGTTGTAAAAAATACAAAGAAATCGTCTCATTTAGACGATCTTGCTGAAACCTTCTGTAATTTGAATCGATTTGGAATAAAATTAAACCCGGAGAAATGTTCTTTTGGAGTTTCATCAGGAAAACTTCTTGGGTTTCTTGTTTGTTCCAGAGGAATCGAGGTCAATCCTGAAAAAATCAGGGCTATCGAACAGATGAGGTCTCCTTCGACCATCAAGGATGTTCAGCGCCTAGCAGGTCGCATGGCGGCGTTAAGCCTGTTCATATCGCGACTAGGCGAAAGGAGACTACCGTTCGTCAAAGCCCTGCACAAACATCACAACTTTACATGGTTTGATGAGGCCGAAAAGGCATTTCAGGAGGTGAAGGCATATCTATCCAGTCCACCGGTCTTGGTTTCTCCCGACAAGGGAGAACCATTACTTCTCTACTTGGCGGCCACACCATATGCGGTTAGCGCTGTCCTGATCGCAGATAGAGAAGGTGTGCACAGTCCCGTCTACTACGTAAGCGAAGTACTTCATGGTCCTAAGGAGCGATACCCTGAGGTCCAGAAGATACTTTACGCGCTACTGATGGCTTCCCGTAAGCTACGACATTACTTCCAAGCACACAAGATCACAGTACCTTCGTCCTTCCCATTGGGGGACATTGTCCGCAATCCGGAGAAGTCTGGTCGGATCACCAAATGGGCCGTTGAACTCGGAGCATTCGACATACACTTCACACCCCGGACCGCGGTTAAATCTCAGGGCCTGGCTGATTTCATGGTCAAATGGACTAATCCTGAGCCACCCGTGCAGGTGTCTGAAGAATTGGAATGCCCAGATCACTGGACAATGTACTTTGACGGCTCTCGTAGTTTTCAGCACTCGGGGGCTGGTGTGATCTTAGTTACGCCTCAGGGCGAACAGCTGAAGTTTGTCTTTCAACTACACTTTGTTTGACCAACAACGCAGCAGAGTATGAAGGTCTTCTTGCAGGGCTTCGGGTAGCTAAATTCCTCGGAGTCCATCGATTAGTGGTGAGGGGGGACTCACAGCTGGTCGTAAACCAGTTAAACAAGGAGTACAGCACCTCCGATGAGACAATGGCTAATTGCCTGGGGGAAGTGAGGAGATTGGAAAAACACTTCAGTCATTTCGAAGTCCAATACATCCCGTGAAAGGACAACATTCTCGCAGACCAATTATCCAAAATTGGGTCCTGACATACATCCGCTCCAGCAGGAGTGTTCGTTGAACACTTGGAACATCCTTCGATCATGACTACGGTCGAGGATGATCCGGTAACAGTCTGCTTTACCAAACTCAGACAGGAACGAGATTGGACCTATCCATTAAGAGTCTATCTCGAACATGGGACCTTGCTCGAGGATGAAACCCAAAGCGATCGGTTAGTTCGAAAGGCGCGTCTATACAAGCTCATAGAAGGGGTTTTGTATAGAAAATGTACTCAAGGAGTATTTATGCGCTGTGCGTCCCAAGAGGAAGGTAAATCCCTCTTGGGAGAAATTCATGACAGTGTATGCGGTGCGCAGCGTCATATCGCACACTGGTCGGCAAAGTTCCGACAAGGATTTTACTGGCCTTCGGCACTTGATGATGCCAAGAATATGGTCAAGACATGTCCTCAGTGTCAGTTTCATGCAAGACAGGTTCATCAACCTGCCTATGCCCTACAAACCATTCCCCTTTCATGGCCCTTTGCGGTCTGGGGGATGGACATCGTCGGCCCAATGCCAGAGGCGGCCAATGGATACAAGTTCCTGTTCGTAGCCATTGACACGTTTACAAAGTGGATTGAAGCCGAACCAGTACGCAACATAACCGCTGCTGCTGCACAAAAGTTCTTTCATAAGAACATTGTGGCTCGATTCGGTGTTCCAAATCGTCTCATCACTGATAACGGTTCCCAGTTCGCTAGTGGTCTTTTCTGGATTACTGCGATCAGGTTGGAACCAAGGTGTTCTTTGCCTCTGTAGCTCATCCGCAGAGCAATGGTGCCATTGAACGTACCAACAGGCAAATATTGCAGGGCATCAAGAAACGTGTTTTTGATCACCTTAAGACACGCTCGGGGGCTTGGATAGACGAGCTCTACACTGTTCTTTGGGCACTACAACTACTTTTAGTCGAGCCACCGGTGAGACGCCTTTCCATCTGGTATATGGGGCTGAGGCTGTGTTACCCATGGAAATCAGTATTGGTTCTGTCTGGACAGATCAATTCGAACAAGTTGATCAGAACGGGCAACGATTACAGGATCTCATCCTCCTAGAAGAAAAACGTGATCGAGCTCTGATCAAGTTCGCGGTATACTTGCAAGCTTTGCGCAAGTATCATAACAAAAGGGTGCGACCACGTAGTCTTCACGTGGGCGATCTGGTTTTGCGTAAAATACAAAACCAATCTAGTCGCAACAAGTTCTCCCCACAATGGTTAGGTCCCTACACTGTTGTTTCGGTGTTGTGACCAGGATCAGCTCGGTTAGCAATGGAGGATGGTCGGATCTTATCTAATACTTGGAACATCGACCAACTACGCAAGTTTTATGTGTAAGTGCCCAAGCCCTTTTCCTTTTCAATTAGCATGATTTAGCAAAACCAGCGGTTTTAGTTGTTTCATATGTGGATTATTCCTTTTTGGGCCCGTATGTTACGAGTCTGACTCGGGGGCTGATCGCCAATGGTTATATTGCCACAATATCCTGATTGGATTCGCTGGCCGATCTCATGATCAGTTCCAGACAAGACACTCCTCAATAGGCCGTTTCTCAACGCACACGGGACTTGCTGGCATGTCCTTGGTCATCAGAGTGGCTATCAGTTCACAATAAGATTGGGTATTGTGTTTGATATGATTATTGGCCTTGTCGGGTATCCCTTGTCGTCGCTACATATATATTTCTCCTGTGCTCATAATACTAAGTCCTCAGTATACATAATCACAGGCGGGGGCTAGGGGAATATGGTCGCAACATGAAACAAAAATAAGTGTTTTCTTTCTAAACAAAAAATGCATGCATTTGCATTGTATAAATTGTATTTGTACAGGTGCAATAATTTACATCATGCCGAGCTCATTCAGGAGTTTCTCTACAAGGGGTCTAACCACCTCCATGATAGACCCAAGCTGGTCTTCACTCTCGACCTCTACCTCTTCTGCCTCTGCGTTTAGATCAAGATCTGGGCCATGGCGAAGACGAAGTCGGCAGAGGATGGCGGAGGCAATTGATCGAACTCTTGATTTGATCGCCTCTTTTTGTCGCCTAGTATCTTCAGGAAGATACTCGAGAAGTGATTCTGCTTGGGTCGCGACCAGTGTGGTCTAGTCGCTAAGGCTGAGGTCGTCCACCGTGGTTTCGACCACATCAGCCCTCAGCAGACCAGCCACCATCTTCAGTTTCTCGAAGATGTTTCCTTGATCACTGCTGCAGGTTGAGAGTGATGTGCTCAAATCCTTGTTCTCCCTACGAACAAAGTCAAGGGTCGCATGGAGGTTTTTCTTCTCTTGATCGAGCCGGCTATTTGGTCGGCATTCCCAAGAAGTTCAAGGGGCTTCTGGGAGAGACTTCCTCGCCAAAGGCTCCTTCTACCGCAAAGAGAACTGCGGTAAGATGCTCAATGCCCCCTGTTACCCCAGGTACAAACCGGAATCACTTCTTCGTCGTACAGGGCGAAGGGAGTGAGGAAGAGGAAGATGACGTCCCTCTGGTCCGCCGTAAGAGGAAGACGATCGCCTCCCTGTCTAGCGAAGTCTTGTCTTCGCCCGCGAGACCAGGAACGACCACAGCGGGCACCGCGACCACTGATAACCCTGTGGTCGTGGGTGAAGTTCTAGTACCTGAAGCTCAGGAAGCTTCAGGATTTGCTACACCCCTCCCCCTGACAGAAGGGGTGACTGTGGTAAGATCCTTCACAGTCTTGGTGGTCGTGATTTGTCTATGAACATCAATTAAGTAGTGCTCGTGCAGGAGGAAGAAAACATCCCCTCCGTCCACCACGAGGTGATGGCTGCCAGCCCTGGGGCAGCGAGTACTCCGCTCCTGACACCTGGGGTGGAAATGATAGAAAAGGACACCGCGACCACCTGCAACCCCACGATCGCAGACGAAGTCTTGATGCCTATGGTCCAGGAAACACCTGGTCCAAGGGTTGTATCCCTACCAACCGAGGAGATCACCCAGGTAAGGATCGTCCCAATCTCAGTCTTTACCATTCCTCATGCGTATTTTTATGAATTTGTGCACACAGGGAGAAAAAGACAGGGTCCTCCTCACGAAGAGGAAGACCAGGACAGACGACGACTGTCCCCTTATCCTTGGGGAACCCTCTTCGAAATCCCAAAAACTAGAGGGATTTCGAGTATGGTCTGAAATCTTTCCTGTCGGGACAGGGTCAGATCACACTGGTTGATGATAGAAATTTCCAACTGATGGTATTTCTATTTGCTTAGGCACAGAGACTCAATGCCCAGCCCTCTAGCGACCTCGGCCAGTGTTGGAGCTTCCCCTGCGACCGAGGTCTCCGGGGAGCAAAGTTCCATCCCCTCGGCCAGGGAGGTCTTTCGGGCTGTAATAGATAGGTTGTCTGCAAAAGTCCAATCGGATGTATTAGAATCTGCAGCCCTATCGAAGAATAGAGATCAGCGGGGAGAAACATCCGCTGCACCTGTTGGGGATAAAGTAAACCTAGTGGTTCAACCTCCGGTTGCACCAAGAAAACTCTCATTCCGGGAGTATGTCGAGGTATGTCGAACACCCCTTATGGATTTTATGCTTTCACAAGAGCATCTATGTTTTGAAACTGATCTCCTTCCTTGTCATAGGAAATGACCCGCATGGCGACCATGTCGATGGCTATGATGGATAGCATCGAGGCCGCAGAAGAGGAAACGGGTCGCCTGAATGCAAGTCCTTATCTTGATAATCATCTCTTTTGCCATAGAGAAAATGATTATCTGATGAAGAGCCTCGTCGATCGAGAGAACCAGGAGTTCTGGGCGGCTACCAAGATTTCATTTCTGGAGGCCGAACTTCAGAAACTGAAATCGCAGCTTTCCTGTAAGCACACTCCCGATCAGAGTAAATTGGTTTCGTTGCATGAACTATTTGTGATGGCCTCTTGAGAAGAAGCATTCGATGTCGTGATCGGTAGGATCTTGATCCATTTTGAGCTTTCAGTTGCATTGTTTGACCCTGGTGCTACTCATTCTTTTGTGTCAAGGTCTTTTGTGCTCAAAAATGAGTTACCCGTATCTGCATTAGAATATCCTATCTTAATCCAATCCCCCGGGGCTAGAATGCCTGTTGAATCTATCTGTAAAAATATCGCCTTTAGTATTGGCAACATAGGATTCCTAGCGAATTTGCTAGTTTTGGATCTTCAAGGGCTAGATGTTATCCTTGGAATGGACTAGCTAGCGAAACATAAAGGTCAGATGGACTGTGAGAAGAAGGCTGTTGGGGGAAATCTCCACGAGATCAAGTCCAAGTAAGAGGCTGTTCAATTTGCCCGGGGACAAGGCCCCCGGTGGCTTGTCCCGGGCATTGCCGTCCCTCCGGAGACAGGGGTCTCCGGTCCCAGGTCACGTGAGGGTCACGAGAGAAGCGCCTTGGGAACCAGTGGACACCTGTCAAGCATCCAAGGTCCCTGCCCGGGAGAAGGACGCTGCTGCCCCTCGATCCAACGGTGGCAAGCAGGGTAGTTTAGTCTTTTTGCGTCTTTTGGGGCTATATAAGCCCTTGTAACACCTCATGTAAAGAGGAGAATTCAGTATTACTTGGAATAGACAATCTAACAGGTGTGCTCCGGAGCCATCTCTCCCCCGAGAGAGCTCCCCTAGCCAACTCCGGTTGGGAGCACGCCGATAGGACTAGGGCCTCCACCGAGGCCCAAAGCTGTATAAACCTTCGTGTCACTTGCTGCATTTGTCCGACGGGAGAGGACTGGTCACGCGGTCAGCTCGCGTCGTCTTTTCTTCGCTAGGATCTTCCACAAAACCTGCCGGGGTATTCGTAATACCACGACAATTGGCGCCGTTCGTGGGGACTCGTGACGACACGCCATGGCTCCCCCAAGAACGAGGGCTCGCGCCCTTCCCGGTGACGCCGGTCCTGGTGACCCGGCGCCACCCGTCCAGGACACAAGCTTCCCGGTGCTTCCGCCCGGAGGATGCCAGACCCAGGTACCGCCTCCCACCTTCCCTGTTAATTTCGGCGGTTCGACCTCTGGGTCAATCCCGGTGGTCCGCGGTCGCCTCGGCCGGGACAAGTCTCCTCCCGGCGGCCTCCCCGGCTCCCCGGGACACCTTGCTTGAGGCCTTAGTGGAGGGCCAGCTCCACACCCAGCGCTCTATGGATGAGCTGCTCCGCGTCTTGGCGCGGCCACCGGCCCCCACTTACTCACAGTACCCATTCCTGGGGGCTATGCCCCGTTTATGGGTTACCCAGTGGCCGCTCTGGCCCCCGGAGACCCGGCCGCTCCATACGACCTCACCGGAGGATATCTTCCCCCAGCAGGCCATCCATTCGGAGTCTTCCCGGTGCCGGGAGTCTTCCCGATGCCGGGGGGTTACCTCATGCCCAGGGCCCTCGCGGTACCGGGGGGACATCCTGCTCCGGGCTCCTTCCCGGGGCCGAGGGCCCACTACATGCAGGGGGTTTTCCCTGCGCCGGGTGTCAGTCCCGCCCCGCAGGTCGCGTTTACACCACTAGGGGCAGTTGACAGAGCAGCTCCCGCGTCGCAGCGGGCCTCCCCCCGCAACGGCGCCCCAGTTTCGAACGTCACCGCGGGGTTCCCCCCTCTTCGGTTCCAGATGATACAGGGGTTTCCCCCTTTTTGGTTCCGGACGTCGCCACAGGGGTTTCCCCCTCATCGGCCCCGGTAGCACCCGGGCTAGTAGCTGCAGCGCATGAGCTCCCTCCTCCCCCGGGGCCGCCCCCGAGGGCTCCCCCAGTAGACCAAGTCCGCTTCACTCGGGAAGAGGTTGAGCAAATGAGCACCGCCAAGTCTGGGGAAGAGCCTCCCTCGGGGCGCGGACGCGGAGTCACGCTCCCGCTCTGGCCGGGGGAAGAGACTTGCCGAAGAACCTACCTCTCCGGGGGAGCTCCTGGACGTCTTGGAGGTCAGCTCCACCAACCTGGAAGAAAAGCGGCGTTACCGCCACGCCGGCGGGCCTCTTGGGCCCCTCCCCAACTCCGACAACGAGCGCGCGTCCCCTGTCAAAGGAGACAGTGACTGAGACTCTCCCCAAGAAGTGGAAGGGGCTAACCAGCCGCTGTGTCGAAGATTCCGGTGCATTCGATGGCCGTGGCCTTATCGCCCGCCGCACATTGAACACTACAACGGTGAGGCCGATCCTTATGAATTTGTGCAGGTGTATTCCACAGCCATCTCGGCGGCTGGGGGGGATGAGACGGTGCAGTACAACGTCTTCCCCCTCTACCTGACCGGGATCGCCCACTCATGGTTCTACAAGTCCTTCGCGCAGCTCAAATGAGAGATCTGCGCGAACTTCCAGGGGAACTATGTGTGTCCCCTGGATTCCTCACAGCTGTATACCGTCTGACAAAGGACGGGGGAGACCATCCGCAGCTTCTTCAAGCGTTTTTCCCAAGTCAAGAGTAAAGTGGCTCACGTCTCTAACTCCACAGTCATTGAGGTGTGTAAGAGCGGGATCCTCCCGGGGGAGCTCCATCGAAGACTCTCCCGAAGCTGCCCCTCATCTGCCGACGAGCTCTTCAACGTACTCGAGAAGTACGCTCGGGCGGAGGAGGATGACCTCTGGAAGAAGAACCAGGGGGCTCCCGCCCCTGTCGACCGGGGGGCTAGGGACCCCCTCAAACGCCCTAAGCAGGGGGGTCGTAGTGAGCCACGGCCTCGGGACACCTTTGTCCTCGCGGGCGGAGGCGGCTCGCACGACGTCTCCAAGGGCAACTGCCCCTTCCCCAAGCCGAAAGGCCGTGGGGGAGGATAGTCGTCCCGCAGTCGGGAAGGCCCCGCGGCGGGAGGCAGGGAAGGCTGTGATGTACCTTCCACAGGTCTAATACCCATGCCACCCGGGAATGGCATCAACTACTACAACAATTCGCCGCATTCCTCGACCAGCATGGGCTCCCCCTCATGTTCACGGCGGAAGACGCGCGTGGGGTTCGCTTTCCCCATGATGACGCGCTCATTGTCTCCGCCACCATCTACAATTGCCACCTGGCCCGCATCCTCGTGGATGGCGGGAGCTCCACCGACGTCCTCTACCTAAAAACGTTTAGGGAGATGCAGGTGGACGAGAAGCTCTTGTAACCCGCAGCAGGGCCCTTGCAAGGCTTCGTCCCGGGGAAGACGATCTACCCCGTGGGGAAGGTGGACCTCCCCATGACCTTCGGCACCCCGGACAACTACTGGACTGAGATGGTCCGGTTTGATGTGGTAGACCTCCCCTCTTCCTACAACGCGATTATGGGGAGAACCACAATCAACCGCTTGGGGGCCGTGATCCACCAGAACTACCTCTGTGTGAAGATCCCCGGGCCTCATGGCGTGATAACCGCCCAGGGCGACCAAGATGTGGCCCGTGCTTTATACAAGCGCACCGCCGCAATGATCGGGAGCGTCAACATCATCAAAACCCCCGGGGGGAGGCATTTCCCCCGGAGTCAGACGCCGCCGTGATACCTTCCGGGAGGCCTCTTCCCAAGCCACGCCTGGAAGGGGACCTCCGGAAGATCCCACTGTCCCCGGACGACGGGGACAAAACCGTTAGGATCGGGGTGGATGTCCATGAAGAGCATGCGGAGCAACTCGCGGCTTCCTGCGCGAAAACTCTGACGTTTTCGCCTGGAAGCCCTCCGACATGCGAGGCATCGCCCGGGATGTCATTGAGCACAAGCTCGCGGTGACCCCAGGTCACCCCCCGATCAAGCAGAAGCTGAGAAAACTCTCCCTTGAACGCCAAGAGGTGATCAAGGTAGAGATTGCCCGACTCCGAGAGGCGGGGTTCATTCGGGAGGTCTTGCACCCCGAATGGCTTGCGAACCCCGTCCTCGTGAAGACTCGAACAGCAAGTGGCGAATGTGCGTGGAATTCACCGACCTCAACCGCGCCTGCCCCAAAGATAACTTTCCGCTCACGCGAATTGACCAGTTGGTTGACTCGACCGCGGGATGCGAGCTGATGAGCTTCCTGGACGCATACTCGGCTATCACCAAGTCCGGATGGCGGAAGGGGACGAGGAAAAGACGGGTTTCATAACTCCCCTCAGAACCTTCTGCTATGTCCACATGCCCTTCAGGCTGAAGAATGCTGGAGCGACCTTCCAACGGCTCATGATGCTGGTCTTCAAGGACCAAATCGGTCGCAACGTCGAAGTCTACGTCGACGACGCGGTCGTCAAAAGTCCCCGCGCGACCGCTCACATCAACGATTTAGCGGAGACCTTCTGCAACCTCCGCGCATACGGGTTGAAGCTCAACCCGGAGAAATGCACCTTCAACGTGCGCGGGGAAAAGCTCCTGGGCTTCCTTGTGTCCCAGCGGTGAATAGAGGCCAACCCCGAGAAGATCCGGGCATTCCTGGACATGCCCCCGCCGCGCTCAGTCAAGGACGTTCAACGACTCACCGGCCACTTAGCTGCGCTGAGTCATTTCGTCTCGTGGTCGGGGGAACGCGGCCTGCAATTCTTGAAAATCCTCCTGAGGCTCGAGGGGTTTCGATGGACCCCTGAAGCCCAAGAAGCCTTTGACGATTTGAAGAAATACCTCATGAGCCCCCCCAATGCTCGTGAGCCCGTCTCCGGAAGAGCCCTTGCTCCTTTACCTCGCCGCGACCCCGGTCGCCGTAAGTGTGGTACTGGTAAAGGAGTAAGACGGGTAGCAGCATCCAGTGTACTACGTGAGCGAAGCCCTCTAAGGGGCCAAAACTCAGTACACAGAGATGGAGAAGATCTGGTACGCCCTCCTGATGGCGTCCCGGAAGCTTTGTCATTACTTCCTGGTGCACCCCATCACCGTCCCGTCATCCCTCCCCTTGGGGAGGTGCTCTAAAACAAAGAAGCCACCGGTTGGATAGGGAAGTGGGGGGCCGAGCTCGCCCCCTTTTCCCTTTCCCTCACAGGGCGCTCTGCCATCAAGTCACAAGTCCTCGCTGACTTCGTGGCGGAGTGGACTCCTGCTTCCGGGCCTGGGGACGAAGACCTCCCCGCACTACCCCGACGCAGCGACCATTGGACACTCATGTTCGATGGTTCCTTGTGTCTCGCTGGGGCCAGTGCGAGAGTAGTCCTCCGAAGCCCCGAGGGGAGGGAACTGGAGTATGCAGCGCGGCTCGAGTTCCCTGCTACGAACAACATCGCCGAATACGAGGCTTTGCTCCTCGGGTTGCGCCTTGCGCACTCCCTAGGGATTCGACGCCTCCTCGTGAAAGGAGACTCCCAGCTCGTAGTTTGACAAATGGACAAGTCTTACTTGTGCCATGACGCGAACTTGAGCCTTTACTTGCAGGAAGTACGCAAGATGGAGAAGCACTTCGATGGCCTTGAGGCCCGACATATCCCGCGAAGGGACAACGACCGGGCCGATGCCCTAGCCCGGACGGCCAGCACCCGGGAACCGCTCCCCAAAGGGGCCTTCTTGGAGATTATTACGAAGCCCTCGGTGACCTCCCCGGACGCGGGTGACGAGTCCTGCGTCCCGGGAGTTGCCGAAATCACTCGGACTTCATCTTGGATGGATCCTCTTGTCTCCTTTATCAAGGGGGAGGGAGACCCTCCCAACGAGACCGAGGCTAAGCGCCTCCAGCCAAAGCTCGGGCATACGTCCTACTAGAGGGGAAGCTCTACAAGCAGGGGACTTCCGCCCTGCTTCGTTGCCTTCCACGGCCGGAAGGGCTCCAGCTTCTCGAGGACATTCACGCGGGAAGCTGTGGGTCTCATCTGGCCTCGCGTGCCATCGCGGCCAAGGCCCTTCACCAGGGTTTCTATTGGCCCATGGTGATTTGTGACGCGCGAGACCTTGTCTCCGCTTGCGAGGCCTGCCAGAAGATGGCCAAGGGTTCGAACCTCCCCCCCGTAGCACTACAGACTATCCCCATCACCTGGCCCTTCGCGCGCTGGGGGATGGACCTCCTAGGCCCCTTCCCCCCAGCGCCCGGGAGCTACAAGTATGCGGTAGTCGCGGTCGACTACTTTACTAAGTGGGTAGAGGCTGAACCTTTGGCCAGCATCACGTCCAGGGCAGTAGAGCAGTTTTTCTAGAAAAATATCATATGTCGTTTCGGCATCCCCCGAGAAATCACTGTTGATAACGGGACGCAATTCGACTCGGTATATTTCCGGAAATTCTGCGAAGGCTTGGGGCTCACCATCCACTTCGCCTCGGTTGCTCATCCCCAGAGCAACGGGGCCGTTGAAAGGGTCAACGGCATGATCCTAAAAGGGTTATGCCGACGGCTCGAGCAAGCCACCTCCAAGCGGGGTGTCTGGGCAGAGGAGCTCCCCCGCATCCTCTGTTCCATGCGCATGACTCCGAGCTGGGCGACGGGACGTACTCCTTTCTCCCTGGTATATGGGGCGAAGGCAGTCCTCCCCCCGGAGATTGGCTTCCGGTCACTGCGGGTCGAGCTCCTAGACGGAGCCACGACCGCGACGTACCAAGCCAACGAGGCAAATCAACGACTAGAAGTTGATCTCGTGGAGGAGGAACGCGACCGAGTGCTCCTCCGCCACGCCATCTACTAGCGCGAAATGGCGCGCGCATACAACCAGCGCGTTCGCGAGAGGGCTTTCCGACTCAGGGACCTTGTCCTCAAGCGCGTCACAGACCCCCAAGCCCAGGGCAAGCTCTCCCCCAAGTGGGAGGGCCCCTACAGGATCTCGGCGGTCCTGGGCTCGGGGGCTTACAAGCTCTCCAACCTTCAAGAGCGGGAGCTGAAGCACACGTGGAACGTACGCTTGCTTCGCAAGTTCTACATCTAGCCTACGGGCTCGTTCCCTCCCCTGGAGCGATTACGCCGGAGGGGGAGGGGACATTGTACTCACCGTTCCCTCCCCTGTCGCGATTTCGCGGGGGGAGGCGTTGTACTTTAATTCATTATCAATACAATTGGTTTTTTCCTTAGCTCCGGCTCATTGCAGGTCTTTACATTACCGTCTCTGATGCGCACACGGGGGTGCCCGATCTTCTGATGAGAACGATGCGTCGATTTGTGGGATGATGATTCTGTGAATTTCGGCTACCAACCAGCGAGGAGAGGAACCGGCAATCGCAAAGCCACCACACCAAATCCGATCAACCAAGCCGAGACACGGTCGATCCTTATCCTTGCAAGCAATCGAGAACAAGCAAGAAGAAGATAGATAGCAAATTGAAACAAAGCAATCACTCAAACCAGGGGTGAGGTTCTGTTTCTCGTATTGGATGGTCTAGTCGACACACGCAACACGAGGAGGGACGCACAAGGGGTCTACCACACGCAACAAAACCTAAGAGACAAAGTACGAGGACGCGGCCATAAGTATAGTGGCGGCCAGGGGAGGGGCACCCAAGCTAGGGTCAGCCACCACCAAACCCTAAAAATACATGGGCCATAGGCCCAAAAATAAGGTGATGCAGCACCCGAGGTTTCTGGCCCGTGCACTTCTTCTGCAGTTTCCTGTCGCTCTTGGCCAAATATGGCAGTGGGACTGGGTCCATTGGAAAGCATATCTCCTAATCTTTCCAACGAGTGGTTACACATCGAAAACAGAGTTCGGGAGCCCAAGTTATGCCCATTTGAAGTTGGCCTGCTGCTGGATGGCCGGGGTGGAGTTGTTGGTGTCTTGGGCCTCCATGTAGATCGTCCTTGGTTTATCGAGGCTCCTCGGGACTTGGACTTGTGGCGTTGCATCTTTGGAGAAGGCTTGAAAGGCCGGGCTTGAGGATTAAGTCCTCCTTGTGACAAAGATGAAGCAGGGGAGATAGCACCAGTCGTATCCACGCTGGAGATGTCCTCATCAGTCTCTCACGGCGATGCCCTCCCCTTGAGGATGCCCTCTTAACGAGGATGTCCTCCCCACGAGGACGTGGGCTATCATGACCCAAGAAGTCCCTACAACGGGAGTCCCACTCCCGTAGGGCGGCTTACGATCACCCCTCGTGGATTGAGGATGTAAGCGGCAACCCGGTCCTCAAGGACCGCGGTAACGAGTTAATTTGAGAGACTAGTCCCCTACTCAAACACTCAGACCCGTCATCGGGCGTATCCTCCTCCGGGAGTCAGTTGTCTCCTTAGCGAGATGGAATTCTCGGATATTCTTTCTCAGAGATCTCGTTCCCGGCTCCCCGTTTTCTCGGCGACCGGAGGGTTGTCTCCCAGAAAAATTATCCCCAGGAATTTCACTCGGAATTCTCGGATATTCTTCCTCGGAGATTTCGTTCCCAGCTCCTCGTTTTCACAGTGACCGGAGGGTTTTCTCCAGGGAAAATTATCCCCGGGAATCTCACTCGGATTTTCTTGGATGCTCTTTCCCGAAGATCTTGTTCTCGGCTCCCCATTTTTACGGTAACCGGAGGGTTTTTCTCCCGAGAAAATTCCCAGAAATATTAGGCCTCCCGGAAGACTCACTCAGTTTCTCGTTTTCACGGTGACCGGAGGGTTTTCATCCCGGAGGAAATTTCTTGGAATTTCGGACTTCCTTGGACTTTCTTCCCCGGAGACCTCATCCCGGCTCCACGTTCTCACGGCGATCAGAGGATCCCGCCGGGGCTTTCAAAAAATCGTTCCCAAAAATTTTCACAACCTTGGGAAAATTTGAAGAATTCTTAAGGGTCCTTACCCCAGGGGCTTTGTCACCCCCACAGCACGCGGAGCTACCCTCCAACCCACTGTGGAGGGGGGGATAAGGAGCACCCGGGAATCACCCCGTTCCGGACCATCTAAGAATTCAAAGTACACAGGCAAACTTAGCTTTATTAAAGAAATCAAAGTACACAAGCAAACTTAGCTTTATTGAAGATCATTTAACCGGAGGACATCTTCCCCCTCCGGTGGGCATCATTACATCAAACGCGATACAACCCGGGATACAACCCGGAAAGACCCTACGCCTAATAATCCCGGAGACCCTTTGATATCTCCCGGGCTAGGTCCCTGTACAAGCTTCGTATACGACGCTGGGCCTCCCGGAGCAAGTCTTCTGGCCAATATTCGTAGCCCTCCAGTGGAAGTATTCGAAGCGGGGGAACCCTCCGGGACCCCGGTCGAAAGGGGGATAGTTCGGCGCGGTGATTGTCGAAATTGTCCAGGTGCCACTCCGGATGCCACCGCAACCGGATTGGTTCCCGAGAGACGCCTCTACCGCGTCCCCCGGAGAGGAGACTTAACAAGATAAAGGCGGCCTGGGCATCCCCCGGATGACAGCTGCCGGGGCTCGAAGGCCCCACCTTCGGAGAGGCTCTCTGCAACCCCGGGGACCTTCGCTCGGGAGTAACCTCCCGGGTAACCTAGTAAATTTGATTTGAAAACTTAGCAAAAAATCCAATTTCTATTGCATCAAAATGTCTTTATACAAGTGTCCGAGGCTTCCTCTAAGAAGCTACCGAAAGAAAAAGACCTAAAAACAAAAAGGGTCCTATCTAGAGACTCGGGGGGGAGGCTCATACTTGTTCATTGGTGGCCTCCCCGTGGGAGGCTCCCGCCAGAGCCGCGACATCTGCCGCCGGAGGCGCCAGCGCCGGGAATCACACCCGAACGATCCGGTCGTAGAAGCCACCGGCGAGCTGCTCCACTTCTCGCCGCGATGGCTCAAAGAACTCCGGGAAGCTCGGGGGATTCGGCCCCCGATCGCACGTGCGCCTACCCCCCCGTGCTCCACGAGCCCGGCCACCACCGGGATCACCCGGCCTCAAGCCTAGGCATCAGTGGCCTCCGGGATCACGGAGACTTGCGCGTTGAGAAAACGCACAACCTCCGTGAGCGTCGCCGGCGCCGCCTCGGGCTACCTCCCGAGCCCAGGCTCACTCCAAGCTCCTCAAGGGCGGAGCGGACGAAGCATCCCGCGTCCGTTACGGCCCGGACGCTGGAGCCCTCGAGCTCTCAGAGGGCATCCTCCTATGCCTTCGCCTCCCTCCGGAGCCGATCGTTGGCGGTCTCGGAGGCGTGGATCTGGGCCCGGACCTGGGCCTGCTCCCAGAGGGCATCGTCCCGCTACTCCAAATAGGCAGCAGCCTTCTCCTCCGCGTCCTTCAGCGCCCGACCGAAGCGCGCTTCAATCCCCCAGGTGATGGCCGCCCCCTACAAGCGCAAGAGTTAGGAAAAATCCGAGTCAGGAGCACCAAAGTACTCTGTGCCCCCGGGTTCTTGGGGCATGCCGCAGTCAATGAGTTCAAATCATGTTGTGTGGCACAAGTAGTGTTATGAAATTTTGAAATGATTTCATCTATTCATATACATTTTCTTTGAAAACTTTTAACTACTGCAATAACTTACATATCTGTTCCATTGGTCAACCCTTCATGTATATGTATATACAATTATTTTATTGTGACTTGCTAAGTACTCTGTACTCACTCTTGCTGATCGTCTCATCAGCAAAAGAGAATTGGCAGAAGCTTAAGAAGACCAAGATATTGTAGGGTCATGTGCCAAGTCAAGTATGACCTGTGAAGGACCCTGGACCGCACTTGAGCCTCTCAAAAAGGAGCAAATTAACTTTTATTTTGGCTCTGTCAGCCCCTCTAATGTAACTATGGTTTTATATCCATAAATAGTAATGATTGTAAATTTCCGATACCACTACTGTTATGATATTGTGAACAGGAATTGAGATCCACAAAAGTGGGCAACTGTATCCTGGGCAGTTGCGGTGTAAGGACTTGCCAAACGGGCAGGCCCGCTACTACCCTCACGCATCTGTCTGGAATAGGCTGGACATTGTCTATGATGGCCGGACAATGTTCGGCCAGTACAAAAATGTTTCAAGTGCTGAGCAAATTGAATCAGAGACAAATACAATTGTCCGGGTGAATCCGTCCGGACTTGAGCGGACCTTGTCCGGTGTGAGCGGACTTTGTCCGCCCTGTACAAACTCTGTCTTAGACTAAAATTCCAAAGTGAAATAGAGATGATTTGTTCGGCCTTTACAAAATTAGTTGAATGGTAACTGACAAGTTTGCAGTTGTGAGTAATGGTTACTATTGAAATGTACTGCCCGGACATTGTCCGGCATGGCCGGACAAAGTTCGGCCTGTAAAAAAATTTACTCAGTTTCTTGAAAATGGCTAGTTTCATTGTGAGGACTATATATACCTCGACTTGGCCAGCATTTTGTAAGCTGAAGAACTCAGAAATTCTCTGCAAAAGCTAGCCAAGTCCCTCACATTCATTATCTTGCATCTAGAGCTAATCTTTGAGCCAAATTCTTGAGAGGATTTGAAAGAGAAGAATTTGAGCCATTTGCACTTGCATCCTTGTGTTTTCAAGCTTTGTGTTTGATCAAGTGAAGTGCTAGCCTTTTTACTCTTGGTGATTGCCGTCACCTAGACGACCCGGAAGGTCCGGCGATCTCTCCATCGACGGTGTGTGTCGCAGAGGCTCGGCAGTTGGGTGTAAAGGCTCGGAGCTCGCCTATCCGGAGAGGAGAAGGGCTACCCTTAGTGGAGTCGAGTCTAAACTCTTGTCTAGAGTGCTTCAACGAGGACTAGTGGAAATCGGCAAATTTTCGACACCTCGGGATAAATTCAATCGCTCTTGGTTATCTCTATTACTTGCTTTTCATTTCTAGAATTTCTCATATTGGGATCCTATTCACCCCCCTCTAGTCGGTATCCTTGATCCTACACGTGGTATCAGAGAGTGGTCTCTCATTTGAGTAGGCTTCACCGCCTAGAGAAAGGATGGCTTATGATGAGGGTTTTCACCTCAGTCACACCAGACGTGCACCCACCTTTGATGGGACTATCCCTATTGGAAGGTGCGCATGTCGGTTTTTCTAGAGACAATGGGACTTGATGTTTGGGACATTGTTAAGATTGGGTTTACTCCTCCGGTCGATCTGGCAAGTCATTCCGATGACGATAGAAGAAAACTTCACTTAAATGCCCGAGCTAAAAATGCGCTCTTTGCCGGCTTGTCTTTGAATGAGTTCAACCGTGTGAGCAACCTCACCACCGCTCACAAGGTTTGAAACACTCTCGAAGAAATTTATGAGGGTACTACTAAAGTCAAGGAGGCAAAGTTGCTTATGGTTAGGCAAAAATATGAGACATTCACCATGCTATTAATCGAGTCCGTAGATTTTATGTTCACTCGGTTGAACAATATTGTGAGTGAGCTCAAAGGACTCGGAGTTATTTTTATTGACATTGAAATTGTGAGAAAAATGCTTAGGGCCCTTCCAGAGAGTTTTGACACTCTTGTGACGGTCCTCACCAACTCTAACTTATCATCTACCACACCCACCAATCTCTTTGGAACCTCATCACCTATGAGATGCATCGGAAGGAGAAGAAGGAGGCGGACGAACCATCGGAGACTAAAAAGAAAAATTTGGCTTTCAAAGCCATCTCTAAGGATGATTCAAGTGATGGCTCATCCGATGAGGATCTAGCTCTTCTCGCGAAGAACACTCAAAAGCTTCTCCGAAAGTTGCACAAGGAGGGTGTTAAAATCGACACGAGACCAAAGGGGTCGAAGCCATCAAACTTCAAAAAAATCACATGCTATGAATGTCATGAAAAGGGACATATAGCTTCAAGATGTCCAAACAAGAACAAATCTTGGGGTAAGAAGAAGAAAGATCCCAAGAAGAAGTTTTTCAAGAAGAACAATGGTGGAAATAACGAAGCATTCTTGGATGTCTGGAGGAGAGACTTCCGACTCCAACTCTGACGATGAGGAAGGTTATTCCAAGAAACTAGCCGCACTACTCTTGGCAACAACAACACATCATCCACCTCATCTCTTTGCCTCATGTCTAAGCAAGATGAGGAGGTATATTCACATGACCCTTCATATGATGACTTAGTTGAAATGGTTAGTGAATTAAATGATGCTTTTGGAAAAATAAAAATGAAGTATAAAGCACTTAAAGAAGAGCACTCCTCCTTGCTTGCTCTTTACTCCAATTTAAAAGATACACATGAAAGCTTAGATCTCACAAACTCATCAACCACAGTAGATGTAGCCACTTCTTGTAACTTAGTTGATGATTTGCAAAATGAAGTCTCTAAATATGATATGTCAACTAGTTGCAATGATATACTTGATACATCATGTACTCTTAATAAAGAATTGCCATGCCATGCATCATTCTCAAAAGCAAATGAAACAATTCTAAACAAAAACAATGAACTTAAGGATCAAGTTAAGAAACTTAACAAAAGTTTAGAAAATTGTTACAAAGGAAAAGCATCCCTTGATCTTCTTCTTAGTGAGCAAAGGTGCTCATTTAATAAAGAAGGACTCGGATACATTCCTAAGAAAGGAAATAAACCTAACACAAAAACTGTTTTTGTAAAAGCATGCAACATATTTTGTTTCAAGTGTCACAAAATAGGTCATTCACATGATGCTTATCCTTTAATGACTTCAATTCACTTTGATGCATGCTACATGCTTAAGAGGTCAAAGAAAGGATACATGATAGCAAAGTTCGTTGAAGCACCCATGCTAAACAAAAAGAAGAAATCTATTTGGGTGCCCAAAGCTTTGATTGCTAACATTGAAGGATCCAAAAGGGTTTGGGTACCTAAACGAACTTGATTCTTTTATTTTGTAGGTGAACTACAAGACCGGTGGAATACATTGGGTGCTAGATAGTGGATGCACCGAACATATGACCGGTAACAAGAAATTATTCACCTCATTGGAAGATAACTCAAGGAAGACCAAAAGATCACCTTTGGCGATAATCATCAAGGAAATGTGGTAGGCTTGGGTAAAATTTCTATATCTCATGATCTTTCAATTTCAAATATTTTACTAGTTGAATCATTGAATTTTAATTTGTTATTTGTTGCACAAATTTGTGATCTTGGTTTTTGTTGCATATTTTCACCTAAAGATGTTTTGGTTGAAAGTTTAAAAGACAACTCTTTGATCTTCAAATGCTTTTGTTTTGGAAATCTCTATCTTGTTGATTTCAACTCAAAAGATGCATCTCTTTCAACATGTCTTGTCTCTCAAACTTCAAAAGGTTGGCTTTGGCATAGGAGACTTGCACATGTTGGAATGCATCAACTTAAAAGCTTTTAAAACGTGATTTAGTAGTTGGCTTGAAGGATGTGAATTTTGAGAAGGACAAACCTTGTAGCGTTTGTCAAGCGGGCAAGCAAGTAACTACTTCACATCCGACCAAGCGTATTCTTTCAACTTGCAAACCTTTGGAACTCTTGCATATGGATTTGTTTGGACCTTCTGAGTTTTGTTATTGTTGATGACTTTACTCGCTATACTTGGGTCTTCTTTATTTCTCAAAAATCTGAAACCCCGATGTTTTTAAAAGTTTTGCAAAACATGTATCTACCGAATTTGAACTTTCCATCAAGAAAGTCCGTAGTGATCATGGTGGAGAGTTTGTAAATTCGACCTTGGTTGATTTTTGTGACTTTGGTTATTAAACACGAATTTTCAACCTCCTACACTCCACAACAAAATGGGGTTGTAGAAAGAAAAAATCGAACACTAATAGAAATGGAAAGAACTATGCTAAGTGAGTATAACACTCCTACTCACTTTTGGGCTGAAGTCGTGCATACCATTTGCTATTCTATTAATTGGCTTTATTTGCATCCTCTTCTAAATTTAACTCCCTATGAGCTTTTTATTGGTCGTAAGCCAAATTTCTCTTATTTCCGAGTGTTTGGATGTAAATGTTATATTCTTAGAAAAAGGACATTTGGTGAAAAATTTCAAAGAAGAGTTGATGAAGGTTTTTTAGTCGGATACTCCACCACTAGCAAAGCCTATCGAGTTTTCAACAAAAATACAAATTGCATTGAAGAATCTTGTGATTTAGAATTCGATGAATCTAATGGCTCTCAAAAGGAGCAAGTGTCTTGTGATGTTGTAGGTGAAGATCTCCAAGAATCGATGAAGAATATTACTATTGGAGACATCAAACCGAGAGATGATGATCAGGAGGATGATGATGAACAACTTACATCATCATCCTCCATTGTTGATTCACCGGAATAAAATCAAGTGGAAGCATCACAAGTTGAAGCACCAAGACAACATCAAGCCATTATCAAAGATCACCCTCTAAACCAAGTATTGGGTGACGTTAGTAAGGGTGTTCAAACTAGCTCTCGTATTGCTTCTTTTTGTGAACATTATTCATTCGTTTCTTCTTTGGAACCTAAACTTGTAGATGAAGCACTTAGTGATCCGGATTGGATAAATACCATGCATGAAGAACTAAATAATTTCACTAGAAATAAAGAATGGACATTAGTAGAATGACCCAAGGATTATAATGTGATTAGAACAAAATGGGTTTTTAGAAATAAACAAGATGAAAATGAAGTAGTAGTACAAACCAAAGCACGTCTTGTTGCACAAGGATATTCGCAAGTCGAAGGCTTATATTTCGGTGAAACTTTTGCACCTGTAGTAGGGTTAGAAGCAATTCGCATACTCCTAGCTTTTGCATCAAGTTTCAACATTAAACTATTTCAAATGGATGTGACAAGTTCATTTTTAAATGAATAAATATCTGAATTAATTTTTGTAGAACAACCTCCCAGTTTTGAATATTCAAATTTCCCAAATCATGTATACAAACTCTCTAAGACTCTTTATGGACTTAAACAAGCTCCTCGAGCTTGGTGTGAATGACTTAGAGATTTTCTTGTATCAAAAGGATTTAAAATTGGAAAAGTAGATATAACGCTATTTACAAAATTCGTTGAAAAGGATCTCTTTGTGTGTCAAATATATGTTGATGATATTATTTTGGTTCCACCAATGAATCCTTTTGCCATGAGTTTGGAGAGATGATGTCTAGAGAATTTGAGCTGTCGATGATTGGAGAGTTAAGTTTCTTTCTTGGACTTCAAATCAAGCAACTCAAGAATGAAACGTTCGTGAATCAAACCAAGTATGTGAAGGACTTGCTCAAACACTTTAGGATGGAAGATGCTAAAGCCATCAAAACTCCCATGGCCACTAATGGACATCTCGATATGGACAATGATCGACAAGCAGTTGATTCTAAACTTTATCAATCTATGATTGGTAGCTTGCTTTATCTTACCACATCTAGGCCCGACATCATGTTCAGTGTTTGCTTATGTGCTAGATTTCAATCATGTCCTAAGGAATGTTATTTGATTGCTATTAAAAAATCCTTATGTACTCGAAATGTTATCTAAATATAGGACTTTGGTACCTTAGAGATGGAAACATTGAATTAATTGGTTACTCAGATTCGGATTATGCGGGTTGCAAAATTGATAGAAAAAGCACATACGGTAGTTGCCAACTTTTGGGGAGATCATTAGTCTTTTGGTGATCTAAGAAAAAAAATTTCGTAGCTCTCTCCACCACCGAAGTAGAATATGTTTCGGTGGGTATTTGTTCTGCTCAAATTTTATGGATGAAGCAAACCCTATTGGATTATGGAATTTTCATTGAAAAGGTGCCACTGTTGTGTGATAATGAAAGTGCCATAAAAATTACAAATAATCCAGTTCAACATTCTAGAACAAAGCATATTGATATTCGGCATCACTTTATAAGAGACCATGTGGCAAAAGGGGACATAGATGTGAATTATATAAAAATTGACATGCAGCTAGTAGACATTTTACAAAACCCTTAGATGAATCAAGATTTAGCAAGTTGAGAAATGAATTGAATGTTATTGATATTTCAAATGTCATTTGAATTCTTGCTTGCTTAGAATGGTCCTTTGTTATGATCAAAAGTAGTGTATATACATACCCATAATTATATATATGTATATATGAGTAATGTAGGCATCTATGCCAATTACTTCCATTTTCAAGAAAATGACCAAAAGATCACCTCTTCACCTCTTTTCAACAAAACTTGGGTGACACATTAAGGGGGAGCAACTTCAAGATTATTGAATAATTGTATATCCTAATTGTGTACATGAATCAAAACTATGTAAGTGTTTTGGTAAAAGAGTCATTTACATCTATCTTGGACTAAAATTCCAAAAGTGAAATAGAGACATTTACATCTGTCCGGGACTTTTGTCCGGACAAGAGACAATTTGTTGGGCCTTTACAAAATTAGTTGAACGGTTACTATTGAAATACATCCCGGACAAAGTCCAACTTGTACAAAATTTACTCAGTTTCTTACAGATGGCTAGTTTCATTGTGAGGGCTATATATACCTCAACTTGGCCAGCATTTTGTAAGCTTAAGAACTCATAAATTCTTTGCGAAAGCTAGCCAAATTCTTGAGAGGATTTGAGAAGAGAAGAATTTGAGCCATTTGCACTTGCATCCTTGTGTTTTCAAGCTTTGTGTTCGATCAAGTGAAGTGCTAGGCTTGTTACTCTTGCTGATTGCCGTCAGCTAGACGACCTGGAAGTTCCAGCGATCTCTCCATCGACGGTGTGTGTCGGAGAGGCTAGGCGGTTGGGTGTAAAGGCTCGATGCTCGCTTATCCGTAGAGGAGAAAGGCTACTCTTAGTGGAATCGAGGCTAAACTCTTGTGTAGAGTGCTTCAACGAGGACTAGTGGAAATTGGCAAATTTCTAACACCTTGGGATAAATTTGATCGCTCTCGGTTATCTTACATGCTTTTCATTTCTAGAATTTCTCATATTGTGAATTGTCACCTTAGGTTTGCAAAATTTGAATTGTGTCACCGTTTAGAAATATTGAGTCAATATTGCAAACTAGTACTTGTGTTAGTCAAGTAAGATTAAAATTTTAAAGCCTCCTATTCACCCCCCTCTAGTCGCATCCTCGATCCTACAATTGCAACCCCATGCTGAGCGGGATTGCATAATCCTTGAGTCTCTTTTTGTCCTCCATTTTTGGTTGTACTTACTTGCTTTTAAGCATGATTTTACACATTTTTAATACTAAACCTAGGGTAACAATGCTACCAAGTTAGAACTTATCAGTAGCCAAGAAAGTAGTCTAAGGGCAACCTAGATTGATGTATGCAACTAAACCTTGCCAACCACCCCCAATAGCAACTCTGTGTCAGTGAAAGGGCACAAATAATCGGTATGATACATTTAAAAGTGAAAGAATGTGTAGGGTGGTATCTAAATATATAATAAAATAACATAGTGCTTCAAATGAAAGCATTTAGCTTATGCTTGGACATGTAATATATATATATATATATATATATTATCATAAGAATATCTGTGTATTAAAAATTATGAATATTTTCATATCTAATAAAAATATTTTATATATAAAAGGTGACTCACAAAACACAATTGTATGAAAAAAAATAGTGTACAAAGTACTAATTCACTTATTGTTTTGGTGTGTAGGCATGCCCCCATTAGGGAGGTGATGAAAACGAATCATACTTCAAGATAGGGAAATGAAAGAACAAAAAGGTGTGTCCACACCATATAAATGTTTACCCCCTTGAATAAGCCACTATTTTATCTATGGAACATTTTTTCTAAAATTAATTTTAAGATCACTTGAATTAGAAAATTAGTAAAGGTTCGTCCTATTTACTCCCTCTGTTCCTCTTTACATGTTTTAGCTCTCTACATAATTTTCAATAATGTAAGATTACAATTTGCCCCTATAATTAATGTGGTAAACGTGCTATTTTTATTTAATTAATGGTAAATGAAGTAATGGCTATAAAAGTACTTTAATAAAATATAATTATTTTAGATGGCTTATAAAGAAAGTGTAAATGGTATCATTTAAGAAAAAAATATGGCTGATTTTTAGGGAAAGATGTGCCTATTTGTTAGTGCAAAAAATTGGCTATTCATTTGATTTAACATGTAGACAAAGCTGGTTCTGGACTAATAAGAATCTAAATCAAATTATGAAAACATGCACGGTTCAAATAGCACTACTACAGAAATGCTGAGTACTCACGGTTCGAAAAAGTCTATACTAACGGTTCTCCAACCACTAGTGATAGGCACGATAGAACAAGCCTAGCGCTGCTCTAATGGTCCGAAACTATTAGAATATCTTATATACTCTAACGGTTCTTATTAGTGAACTATTAAAATATCTTACCATATTCTAACGGTTGGTATTAGTGAACCGTTAGAATAGCTCACTATATTCTAACGGTTCGTATTAGTGAACTGTTGAATATCTTTATAAATTGTAACAATTCGTATTAGTGAACCTTTAGAATAGCTTTCTGTATACTAACGTTGATTCGTAATAACCGTTAGATTATTACACTATATTCTAACGGATCGTACTACTGAATCGTTAGAATATGTTGTTCTCTTCTATCTTTCTGTGTTAGTGAACCGTTAGAAGAAGCTCTGATACACAACACAGATACAAAAAAGGTACATTCACAAGTACATAGACTGAATTTATGCACACATCAACAAATTGAATATTTCTACAGATTTATTCACACATTGATCTTATTCAGAAATACACCAATACAAATACAAAAACACCAATTCACACATTTAATGTATATTTTTGACCAAAGAAAGTTGGCAAGAAGCCTACTGATAAATATATTAATGATTACAAGGACTACAGAGAGTAGAAGAATGCAAAAAAAAAAAAAGAAAAATTAGAATAAGTTGACAGCCACTTCTTCCATCACATATTGAGCCCAAATTTGTCGTAGCTCTCTTATCTTTGAATTCTCGTATTTGTCCTTGGACATGGCACTCTGCATGCATGTATGAAGAGTCAGTAATTAACTTAGTTTCGAATGTCACATCCAATTTTCAAATTTGAGTTTGTTGAAATGCTTACCTGAGGGAATTGAGCAAAGTTTGTCCTGATTAAGTCATACATAAACCGCATCAGAGAAAACCCACATTCCCACAATTATGGTTGCTGATGATACTGAAATAATTGTATATACGAAGACATGTTAGCTATTCTTACGATAAACTAATTAAGCATAAACTAAAAGACCCATGAGAAGTTTGATCTTTATTAATTACCTCATATTCTTTTGAAGAAATTCTGGGGCCCTCCAATGCATTATGCTTTCCTCCAGTAGACACATAGTTTGTGAAAGCCCTACATTTAATTTAGCATTCCCGATTAATATGTTATCATTAGCTAGTGAGATCAAAATTTAAATCAAACATGTTACTTACGTGTCCATCGCCACGAGATCACATATTTATTTGGTAGCCTGTCATGCGTCGAATCAAGGTAGTACACCTTATTCTTCCATGGAAAAATCATGATGAGGATCCAGTGGCCCTACGGTGTACACAAAAGAGAACCATTTAAAGTACATGTTAGGCGTAAGATACAAGAATGAGTTAACTTGGAAGGAAATGCACTAACCTTTGGTGGTACGGCGCTAGATGAACTCCCTGTCCTGTTGCGCCAGCAGTGCCCTCGATATGTTCTGTTCCGCATGTGCTAGCTCGTGCTCTAGCATTGTCTGGCTTATTTGCTCTAGGTTGAGGAAATATACCTTGTCACACGCCCTCCTCGATGCCAGTCTGTACATGCACCTGCATGCAAAGGATGACATTAGTATTACATACAAAGTGATTAGATTTATTAAATGAACTACAACAACATGTAGGATCAGCAAACTCATAGGACTCCAATCCGTATGATGGACATATCAAGTTCCCTTTTGTTGAACAGGTCGAACAAATCCTCGTGTGCCACTGATATGCTCCCGGCCTCATGGTGGAACTGTCCAGGCCTGAAGGGAACTAGGAAGTTCAAGTTGTGCCGAGACCGAGTTAGGTACCACTCGTGGAGGTTTCTAGTTGTGCGATTCAATTTATGCAAAATGGCCTCCGGCACCAGTGGGAACCCGTTCTTGAATGTATCCGGCTGTCCCTTTCTCCCTTTGCCTTTGCCCTTGCCTTTTGCTGGGGAGTGAGTGTGTACCTTCCAAGCTCAGGGTGGGGTGCTGATGGCTTTCTTCGATGGCGAAGGGTCTTTCTGAGGAGGCGTGGATCCTTTGCCTGGGGCCAAAGTCGTCTTTCGAGGCTCAAGGCCGAAGGAGATTCCTCAGGCCCTGTGCTAGGGGTGGGTTTCTCAGGTAGTATGCTGGCATCCATCGTCCACTTCAATTTATGAACCCATATGTTAGAGTTTGCAAGTTGAGTATATTAACTAAGTTCTAAACTAAAATGTGTAGGATTTACCTCCTGTATTATAATACCCTTCTTGGGCCACTGTATGTACGAGCCCAATGCCTCACCAATTGTCTGCATTTCCTCCGTTGGGGCGGGCAACGGGAAAACGATGTAGCATAGAAGGTGCATGTCCACCTCTACCTTTACAAACCCCATCTTCAAAGGTATGCAGTGGATGCGGACATCCTCTCAAGACAGATATGCGAACCCATGTGCAACCACTATAGGGACATCGCCTATGTGAACCACAGGATGCAACTCTCTGGCTTCTGCAAATTTGCAACAATTAAAACGAGTTAACGAAACAAATCTAATGAAATGTGAGTGGCATCAACTTAAGTGCATAGTTCAAGGCTTGCAATACCTCAACCAGATCCACGTAGACCTTCGAAGAGCAACTGCTCGGCCGACCCCATGGGGTACCGTCGCCCTCGAGAGCTAGATCTACACCCTTGGACTGCACAATTCTGTTGAGCTACCCTAATTGTTCGCTCATTTCAGCGAACTTGGCCTCAAATTGTGCAGTCACGTCTTCCCGTATCTTCTCAGCCAGCTCCAATTCCTTATCCTTCCAAGAGCAGGCCTTCTTCCTCGATGGCCCACTATCTTCGAAGCCGTTCTTCCACGACACGATGATCCCCACGGTCCGCGTCCGCCTGGGATGCTCATTATTTCCTAGAGCCCAGGTGAGGATATCGTTCTCCCACTGGGGAGTAAACAATCCTTACGTTGCCTCCTTCTCAGTAAAGATCTGTTACATTCAAAGTAAAATTGTGAGACAAATATATATATATATATAAACTTGTGCATACACAATTTACGAAGTTAGCCAACTTACCATCCGCTGCATGACCTTGGCGTCCTTAGGTTTTGCGAACTTCACAGACCCTGTGGACGACACGGACGCTCTCCCCCGCCATCATCGCTTGCACCTCACATCGCGGATCTTGGAGATTAGCAATTCAGGGGAGTCAACGAGAGTAGTTTCCACGTCTTCCTTCCTCCACTACTCCTCCTTCGCCGCATAGCCCTGAGATCCGAGCTGTTGCGGGAGGTCGTTGCTCTTCTAGATTCCCTTATTCTTCTAGCTAAGGGCCTTTGAAGTAGAAACAAGCAAATGCACCGTTGGTTAGTCCACACAATCGACCATATAGTGTAACCAAGCAAAGGAATCATATATACCTTGAAGTCAGGGGTCACCTTCTGGCTGGGTGAATTGCTCCCATACCTCCTCCATTATGAAGGGGTACTTCTCGCAAGGAGAATTCCCCGCAGCAAGGAAGGTAGTCACGAGGAATCTCTGGAAGGTTTTCCATGTGTTGTTCATTTCCTTCCAGCGGTCTTAGGTCCATTGTCGGGGATATTCCACTTGGCCTGTTTTCAAACAGTGCATATAAGTAGGAGTTCGTTAAACTTTAGGATAAGACAAGGGAATGTGATTACGAAAGAGTCCAGGGATTTTGATTTATTTTACCTTCACTTCCGCCCACAACCTATCCCTCTCGTCCGCCTTCACGTCCTTCTAGCTCTCGACAGTGATCTTCACCCTCTCTTTCGCCAGCAAGCCAACGTAGGCAGTGTACTTCCCAGCGTTCTTTCCGATCGGTCTCCAAACTGGTTGAATTCGCTCAAAAGATCGGTGTGTTTCGCCAAACAGCACAACGTCGTCGTACCTTGCACCGTCCTCTTGCACTGGGACGGTGCAGCATCAGCTATGTTGCCTCTCATCAAACCACTACTATCAAACGAGGAAGATGCCGATATTGCTCTGCCTAAAATTCCATGAACAAACCATCAAAAAGGTTGAGTACATATACATGAAAAAGTTCATAACTGAAGCAATGCCATTACTAGTATATATAAGATTAAACAATTTAAAATAGAGAAGTTAGAACCATATAATTATTATCAAACGCAAAATAGGCCAGTCTTTGATTGGAGATTTTACAAAAATTGCTTAATGTACATCTCATCTAAACCTGATACCTATTTCTTCTAACGGTTAATACATGAACAACCGTTAGAAGATGTGGTTTCTTCTAATGGTTAATACATGAACAACAGTTAAAAGATGTGCTTTCTTAAACTAGAAATATCTCTAACACTCTTACAAACCTAAAACAAGACATATTCATACTCCTCTTTTTTTAATTTGCAATGGTTAATACGGAGAAGACTTATTGGTTGGCAGTTTTCCTTTCTCTCTTTGTGATGAGGACATCACTTCTTCGGATACACGCACCGACCAAAATCATCCGCTTGTTACATAAGGATCCATAACGCGCAGCAAAGCCCGATTGTTGCATTGCCAGGTGAACTCGTTCCTAAGTTTATATATATATGGTTTTGAGAATGGTTTACTATCTAATAGTGATAATATTGTGCTTAGGAATCATGGAGAGGACCAGCAAGGACACAAGGACCAACAAGGAGCCCAAGTCGAGTTGGAGTTCGGGATGGATTCGAGTTGGAGTCCGGTTCGGCCATCCAGGAGCAGCTTGCTTTCAAATGACCATAACTCCCTCATACGAAGTCCGATTGGGACATTCTTATAGTCCACGGAGAAGCCCACGACGAGATCTTTCCAATGGATTTAGCCCCACGTCCAAATTCCTTCTAGATCGCTGGAAATTGACAAAACAATTTTCGACCAGATTCTGATTGGACCGAGTCGGTGCTGCATCACCTTTTTGGTTGGGTCAAGTCCCGTATATTGAGTTCGAGTTCGAGTAGGGAAAGAGTCCATGTCGGTTTCAAGTTTCCTTACCTGGCCACCGATCTCTTTTACCTCCTCTATATAATCATACTGAACCATTAGGGTTCAATGGGTTTTGTTTAGTCATAGTCTTTCCTTCGTGAAGCTATTGAGATTCTTCTTGGTCGGCTAGATCAACATCAATATCTCTATTCGGAACCCCAACTCTTTTTCGTGATTCAATTTATATTTGCAATTTCAGATTGCTTGTTTATCTTGTTCTTGCTCGTTCTTCGATTGCTTGCAGGAATAGATCTTCGTGATCAGGTCGATCGTGCTTCTAGTTCGGTCGATAACAATCCGAAGTTGGTTCAGCGATTGTCAGGGTGTATCAGTCGTGTACGGTTGGTAGCCGGATCGTGAGAGTCATCTTCATAAATCGGTAGTTATTGTTCTCATCGAAAGATCGGACCGCCCATGTCGCATCACTTTGGGGGGGAGGTTAACTTTTAATCAACTTAGTGATTTCTTCTCTGCCGATGTTTCTTATGTCTACTCTTAAAATTCCTCTTTCTATCATTGGAAGAATTGATAAACTTAGAAGAGCTTTCTTTTGGAAAGGGCAATTGACTTGCTTTGGGAGTCATTGTTTGATTTCTTCGGATAAAGTTTGTAGACCTAAAGCTAATAGTGGACTTGGGATCATCAACCTTAAAACTCAGAATTTGGCTCTTCTGTTGAAATTCCTGTTTAAATTCTTTAATAAGGACTTGTCTCCCTGGGTTCAATTGATTTGGTCTCATTATTATCTTCATAATCTTCCTATGGAATCTCATTTGGTTTGTTCTTTTTGGTGGAAAGACATTCTTCATCTTCTAACCATTTTGAAAGGCATTTCTAAGTGTAAGATTGGGTTGGGGGATACTTGTGATATGTGGAATGATCTTTGGCATTCAGAGATTTTATCTCAAAAATGCGCTTAGTTGTTTTCCTTTTCCTCGAGAGTTTCAACTACTCAATAATTTTGGAATCTAGACTTGATTGAAACTATCTTTAATTTACCTTTATTTGAGTTGGCCTATTGTCAATATCAGAATCTTCTATTGCTTCAACAAGATACTAAGGGAGTCTCAAACATAAATGATTGCTGGATTATTTTGGAGAGAAATTCACAAAATTATAAAACCAATAAGGTTTATAAAAGGTTAATGGGTGTTTCCTTCACTCCCCATTTTCAAATGGTGTTGCAAGACTAAGTGTATGCTCAAAATCAAGGTTTTTTTTTTTCTGAATTTTCCTTTGGGAAAGAGTAAATACCAGAGAAATGCTATTTAGGAAAAATTTGGTGATTCCTTCTTATGATTGTGAGCTTTCCTGTGAAGGTCATATTGAATCGCAATTTCACTTATTCTTTGAATGTGATTTTGCTATTCAATGCTAGAATCTGGTGGGCGTTAACTTGATTGTGATTCCTGTACTATAGGTCATCACACCCGTTCTTGAACTAAATCTCAAAAAAGAACAAATCCTAGTTTAAATCCTAAACAAGAGCAGCCAAATCCTAGTTTAAAAACTCAAAAGAGAAAATTAAGCTAATCCTAAACAAGAGCAACACTCGGGCTAAGGGCAGGAGTACATTATGGTGAAATGTAGTGGCCGGCGTCAGTGGAGAATAGTGCTGCAGCGGCCGGCGATGATGCAGCATAGTGCCCGGGGGCACTGGAGAACAGTAATCCCAGCGGCGATGGTGCTCCAGCAGTAAGGAAGCGGACACCAGTGAGGTTAGGGCTTTTCGCGCTCGAGTAGAGAAGAATTGGAACGGTTCGACTAGTGGGAAACTACCAGGCGGATGTATTTACAAGTTCTTGTTCTAACGGTTCATCAACATGACCCATTAGTACACTTACATTTCTTCTAACGATTCATCAACACGATCTGTTAGTACACTTACATTTCTTCTAACAGTTCATAAAAACAATTCATTAGTACACTTACCTTTATTCTAAAGGTTTATCATGGATAACCATTAGTAAAAGCACTTTCTTCTAACGGTTAGCCTAAATGAACCGTTAGTAAAGCACAATTCCTTTCAGGCCTGCATTTCTGTAGTAGTGCAATAAACTGGAAAATGATTTTTCCAAATAAAATTTCAGGCCTGTTGAAGAAGTAGAGGACTACGAAAGGGATTCTAATAGGAAATTTCTTTAAAAAAGCTCTTAGGATTATAAGAGTGTCATTAGCATACTGAATGATGGGAAAATTTTGACAGGAGAACTTAGGAGTTGGAAGTTCTAGAGGGCCTTTTCTTTTAGCATGCAAGATTCAAAATACTTGTAATAACTTTATGGAGTCTAGAGGCAAGAATCTTTGATAAGTTCCTCACCTCAGTGATGACAGGGAGCCATCGTCCTCTCCAATGCCATCCCCAGAAATATCTTCAATAGGGACAGATTGAATGGCATCTAAATATGGAGGTAGTTCGTCGAACTGATTGTACTCTTCTTCGTTGACTACGTCTTCAACCCCAACGATACGTCTCTTGCTATGAAGGACAATGTACAATTTTGGAATGGCCGGTTCAATGATGTAGAATACCTATGTGGCTTGCTCAACATGTAGAAATGGATCGTCTTGGTGTGCGACGCTGTTGAGATCGACAAGAGTAAACCCGTATTTGTCAACTTTAACACCTACAGAGATTTTGATCATTGGCATCAAAACAAAGGAATCCTAAATAATATGTAATCGAGCTCCCAAATTTCTTCAATAACACCGTAATATGAGTTCAATGCCCTTATTGCCCTGGCATTCTCTGAAATAGTAAATAGTGTCACTCCACTACATTGCATGGTACTCTTCCCATTCTGACTTCTTGTGTAAAATGAATACTCGTTGATGTCATACCCCTGCCAAGTCCCTATAGTAAATCTTGGGTCTCTAGCCAACCATGTAACAGTTTCACTTACGGAGCCCTCGGTAGCTCGCAGGACTATTTTCGATCCACCCAGCAAATTTCCTGCTATGTTCTCTAGTGACCCAAATCTCTGGGTTTGAAGGATTCTGTTTCTGTAACATTGCCTTGTGCTCGTGTATGTATGGCTCCATGTTCGTCATGTGTTGTAAGACCCAAAAATGTGTCTTTGCATACAGCTCACTGGCGCGGACGACTACCTTGAATCCAATTGTGCTGACTCCCTGAAGCCTACCCTCGTGTCAAAACTTAGGAACGCAAATTGGGTCAACCCCGGCCATATAATTGGTGCAAAATTCAATCACCCCTTGGCGGCATAAGCTTCGATGATACTGCTCTCGGGCTGATGATCCCCGGTAGGCCTCTGGGATTATCCCCGGTAGGCCTCTGGGATTTTCCTTGGGAGCCCTCTGGCTCCCCACTGACCCTTCGGGATTTTCCCCGAGAGCTCTCCGGGCTTTTCCCCGGTAGGCCTCTGGGATTTTCCCCGGGAGCTCTCCAGCTCCCTTGTGATCCTCCAGGATTTTACCCTGGGAGGCGTCTGGAACTTCCCCCCAACAGCAGCCCCCCGGCCCTCGGGGACACCAAGTGGCCCCAGAGGGTATGCGTAGGACTTGCCCCGAGCGACGTTTCACCTTCCGGAACGCGCCCCAGGCCGCGCGCAACGCTTCGGCTCCCAGGCCATTTTCCCGCGTGAAGCCTTCGTTCGCGCGCGCACCGTCCGGAGTGTCAATCTTTGTGCGACTCCTTGATGTCCGCTCAATGATTTGAATTAATGGTCCAAATGGGCTGGGGACACGTGGCGCCCATCCGGGGTCCCCTCAATCGCTTATAAATAGGTGAAGGGGGCCCTCCAGTCTGGGATACTTCACCTTAGCCCACAAAATTTGCCCTCCCGGTAATTAGGTTCCCAGTAGCTTCGTTCCCGGTAGCTCCTAGTGCCTTCCTACCCAGTAGCTCCCGGTAGCTCCCAGTGACTTCATTCTAATGGCGCCAACGAGCCGCACCAAGGCGTCCGAGCTGCCCCCGGAAGAGGTGACATCTGACTTCCCTGGGGCCACCGAGTTCTCCAGGGACCTCAAGGCCTTCTTGAAGCGGAGGTTCTTCACGGCCGGGGACATCAGGGTCCCTGGGCCGGAGGAGCTGGTGCCAAGCCCCCGGGAGGGGGAGGTGGTGGCCTTCGAGGCATTCGTGGAGGTGAGCCTCTGGCTCCGGGTGCATCCATTGCTTCGGGAGTTCCAGCAAGTATACGGCGTCTCGCTCAACCATCTCACCCCGAACACACTCATCCGGATGGGGTTGTTTGTGTGGCTATGCAAGACGGCCACCAAGGAGGAGCCCACCCTCCAGCTTCTCCGTTACTTCTACGAGCCCTCGGCGAGAGGCCCGCTGGTGATGAGGGGTGGACCCAGGTCAGCCTTCGGCTTGATCATGATCCAGCTGATGCCGGGCCGCACCGACGAGTACCCGGTGCTGGCCTCCCGGGACCACTAGGGGGACTGGCTTCAATGATGGTTTTACCTCCGGGTGGGTGACCCGGGGGTAACATATTCCCTGGAGCCTTCTTCGAACTACCGGTCGGGTGGCCCGATCGCCCCCGAGTGGACCGAGGGGGAGATGGACCTCCTCACAACTATGGCGAAGGCCCGGTTCCAGAGGTCTACGCGGGATCTTGCGGAGGAGATGGCACTCCTCTGGGTGGCGCCTTTCAACCCCCACCAAGGAAGGGGAATGTCTGTAGCGCACCAGCCCCCCTGGATGGCAGTGGCAGAGCGTAAGTCTCTGGGCTTGTTCTTTTCGAAGGGAGGCATTTTCCATCCCCTGCCCCTCTTTTTTCCTGTCTTTTTGCAGTTAGGTCCTACGACCGGGCCCAGGAGATTGCGGTGATTCTCCTCGAGCGATACTATGGGGACGAGCACGAGCCGATTGTGCGCATTACCGGGGAGGTTCCTCCCCAGAACGTCGTTGCTGAGGGGAGGTTGAAGCCTCTCCCCACTCCCGCTTCGCACAAGCGAGGAAAGGAGGCGGCCGGGGGTTCTCGAAGCGCCCTCGGTTGCAAAAGAGCCCAATGAAGTCTCGGGCTCGGAGGAGCCCCGTGAGGGCCTGGAAATCGCCTCCGGCTTCACCCACGGAGACCCTGATCGCGACGCAGGCGAGCGCGCCGGGTGCTGCCCCAGCCACTCCCTGCGAGGTGGGTACACCCCTGGGGGCGGTCCCTTCGGTGGCGTGATGGCCGCGGAGGGGCAAGGTTCTGGCTCGGAGATGTATGCTGCGAGTCCCTCGATACCCCCTGCTCCCGCGGGGGTCCAGCTGCAGCCGTCGCCGGGTGAGGTCTCTATCCGATACAAGATGCCGGAGGGCTTGTCAATTGCCTCAATCTTGGCACCGGAGGCAGGACCCTTGGCGGTTCGGCCGGTGGTGGCGGCTCCCCTCTGCCGGGGAGGGGCAAGGGCCTCTTCATCTGTCCCATGGTCCTGGCCCCGCGATGGACCTTTTCTTTCGTTTCCTGATCATTTTTTCTTCCAGACGGTGGCGCTGGCCCGGGGCCTCTGGGCGCAGTTCACCGCTCACCTCCGGGCTGCCAAGGAGATGGCGGCCTTTGAGCGCTCTAGGAAGGAGAAGGCGTTCGGGGACCTAACCTCTGAGCGCTCCAAGAAGGAGTGGGCACTCAGAGAGCTTGCCGCGGTCCAGGCTCGACTGGCAGCCGTCGAGGACGCCGCTTCCCGGCTCCGGAGGGAGTTCCAGGCGGAGCGGGGGGTTGCCCAGGAGACCGAGACCTCGGGTGCCCCGGCCACCGTCTCCGAGGAGAGGATGATTCGCTCCGCCTTGGAGGAGCTCGGGGTCGAGCTCGGCCAAGGGGTAAACTCTGACCCGGCGCCAGCGCCGGCGTCGATTAGGGAGGCCACATATTTTCACGATACGTAGGTCTCCCTCATACTAGTCGCGGCAGACACCCGGGCGCGAGGCCTCGCTGTCCCAGTCATCGCCCTAGCAGCGGCTCTCATCGAGTGTCGCGGAGTGGGCACCTGGGTCATCGGGGAGCTGGTCCCCTAGAGCTTTCCTGCCTTCTTCGACCCAGCGGGCGGAGCTAGAGGGGTTCGCCGAGGCCCTCTTTGATTGGATCACCGGCGCGATGGAGGCGGAGGGTAGGGGCCTGGCACAGGAGGCAGCAGCCACCGCGAAGGTCCCCCCAGGGGGGGGGACAAGGACGGGCAAGTATGAGCTTCCCCCCCGGTCAAATTAGATTTTGCTTTTTAGGCTTTTTGCTCCCGGCAGCTTCTTTAGAAGAAGCCCTAGAAACTTGTAAATCTTTGATCATTTGAAATGAAAATATCTTTTTGCTAAGTGTCTTCCACTTGCTAGCATGTATCTCTAGATATTGCTCCCGGGGGGTTTTCACACCCCGGGAGGCGTAGCCCGGAGAGTGCCCAAGTGGCCTCCGAGAGACATAGCCCGAGGAGTGCCCGAGCGGCCTCCGGGGGGCGTGGCCCAGGGAGTGCGCCAGCGGCATCCAGGAGGTGTAGCCCGGGGAGTGCCCAAGCGGCCTCAATTTTTCTAAGTCTGGCGGCAGGGGGAGCAGCCGGCGGGCTAGCCCCCGGGTCTGTTCTCAATGTTTCCACGATGGGGGGGCGCCCTCTGGGAGCCAATCTGGCTGCGGTGGCTCTGGCGTGGCACTTAGACAACTTCAACAATAGCAGCGCCGAGTTGTCTCCACCGAAGCTAGGGTCCTGGAAGGTCCCACCGCTCCGTATACTCCCCCCATCCGGTTATGAGTACTGGCCGAAGGATCTCCTTCGGAGGGCCCTCTGACGCGTGAAAAGCTTGTACAAGGATCTTTCCCGGGAGATCTCGGAAGACCTCTGGGATTATTAGGCGTAGTTGCTCACCGGAGGGGGTTGTCCTTCGGGGTAGTTTCCTGTGGGAGACTAATTCCCCGGGTTGTATCCTGTATGTGCTCAAGGCTAGTTGTCCCGGGGGTGCTTTAGCCCACCGGGGGGGGGGGGGGGGTTGTCCCTGGTTCAATGTTGAATTAATAAGGCTGTCTGAATTTTCTTGTTCCTTGAATTTTCTTGAGAGTTGTCTTCTAAAATTTTTTTCGAGAATTATTATCTACTGTCCGGGCCTAGGTCCCCCCCCCCCCCCACAGAGGGGTGCAGCTTGGCGCCGTGCGCTGTGGGTAAGGAAGAAGAGGCCCGGATGCCAAGTCAAAAAATTCCAAGGGCCGGAAAGAGATTCCCCCGGTCGCCATGAGAACGGGGAACCACTGAAGGGTTTTCTGGGAAAAAATTGCCGAGGCTGGGAAAAAAATTCCCCCGATCACCATGAGAACGGGGAACCGATGAAGGATTTTTCGGTCGGAAATTTCCGGAGCGTGGAAAGAAATTCCCCGGTTGCCGTGAGAATGGGGAGCCAGTGAATGGTTTTCTGGGCGAAAAATTCTGAAGATAATTGAGAATTCCAAGAACCGAGGGGCAAGCCCACTCCCGGGGGAGGATGGGCCAATGACCCATAAAGGGATAAAGCCACTCTCGAAGGAGGGTTCCGTGACCTGGCAGCGGGCGTAGAGTATTTGAGTGGGGGACTAATATCTCAAAGTGACTTGCTACCGCAGTTCATGAGAATTGGGTTGCCGCTTACCCCCTCAGTCCACGAGGGGTTACTGTAAGCCACCCTATGGGTGTGGGGCTCCCGTCATAGGGACTTTTAGGCTGCGATAGACCACATCCTCACGGAGAGGGCATCCTTGCCAGGAGGGCAACCTCGCAGAGAGGGCATTGCCTTGGAGGCAGAGAGAGAAAGATCTGCAAAAATTCCAGAGTTGAATGAAAATCCATTTGTATTAATGAAGATGAAATACAACGCCTCCCCCCGCGGAACCGCGGCGGGGGAGGGAACAGTGAGTACAGCGCCTCCCCCAGCAAAGTCGCGATGGGGGAGGGAGTGAGCCCAGAGGCTAGATATAGAACTTGCGGAGCAAGTCGACATTCCAAGTATGCTTCAGCACCTGGTCCTCAAGGTTGGAGAGCTTATAAGCCCCCTAGGCCAGGACCGTAGAGATCCTGTAGGGGCCTTCCCACTTGGGGGAGAGTTTGCCCTGGGCTTGGGGGTCAATCACGCGCTTGAGGACTAGGTCCTCAAGGTGGAAAGCTCTCTCGTGGACACACTGGTTGTATGCGTGTGCCATTTCATGCTCATAGATGGTGTGGCAAAGGAGCGCTCGGTCGCGCTCTTCCTCGACGAGGTCGATCTCCAGTTGCTAGTTCGCTTCATTGGTTTGGTACGCTGCGGTCGTAGCTCTGTCTAAGAGCTCGACCCGCAACGACCGGAAACCAATCTTCGAGGGGAGGACTGCCTCAGCCCCGTACACGAGCGAAAAGGGAGTACGCCCTGTTGCTCGACTTGGGGTTATGCGCATGGAGCAGAGGATGCTAGGGAGCTCCTCCGCCCATGCGCCCTGCCTGGAGGTGGCTTGCTCGAGTCACCGGCGCAATCCCTGTAGGATCACGCCATTGACCCTTTCGACGGCTCCGTTGCTCTAAGGATGAGCTACAGAGGCGCAGTGGAGGGTAGCCCCCACACCTTCGCAGAACTCCTAGAAGTATGCCGAGTTGAATTGGGTCCCGTTGTCGACGGTGATTTCTTGGGGGACCCCAAAGATTACGATGTTCTTCCAGAAAAACCATTGTACTGCTCGGGAGGTGATGCTGGATAAGGGCTCAGCCTCCACCCACTTGGAGAAATAATCCACCGCGACCACCGCATACTTGTAGCCCCCCGGCGCTGGGGGGAAAGGACCAAGGAGGTCCATCCCCCATCGCGCGGGGCCAAGTGATGGGAATGGTCCGCAGTGTCGCGGAGGGGAGGTTGAAGCCCTTTGCAATTTTCTGGCAGGCCTCGCATGCGGAGACAAGATCTCGCGCGTCGTGGACCACAGTAGGCCAATAGAAGCCTTGGTGGAGAACCTTTGCCACAACTACACTCGGGGCTAGGTGAGACCTGCAACTCCCTGAGTGAATGTCCTCGAGGAGCCGGAGTCCTTCTGCCCGCGAGAGGCAGCGGAGCAGGGCGGAAGCCCCCCACTTGTAGAGCTTTCCCTCCAGCAGGAGATACGCCCATGCCTTGGCACAGAGGCACTTCGCCTTGGTGTCACTGGGAGGCTCCCCCTCCCACCTCATGAAGGAGACGAGGGGATCCATCCAGGACACGGCCCGGTTGACCTCAGAAACCTCCGGGGTGCGGGACTCGGGGTCCGCACCCGGAGGGGTCACCGAGGGCTTCGCAATGATGCCAAGAAAGGCGCCCCCGGGAAGGGGTTCCTAGGCGCTGGCCGCCCGGACTAGGGCATCGGCACGGTTGTTATCCATCCGGGGGAAGTGCCGGGCCTCCAGGCCCACGATGTACTTCTCCATCTTGTGCACCTCCCCCAAGTAAAGGCTCAGGTTTGCGTCATGGCACAAGTATAAATTGTCCATTTCGCAAACCACAAGTTGGGAGTCTCCCTTGACTAGGAGGTGGTAGATCCCTAGGGAGCGCGTGAGGCGCAGCCCCAGGAGCAATGCCTCATACTTGGTGACGTTGTTCGTAGCGAGGAACTCGAGCCTCGCTACATACTCCAGCACCCTTCCCTCGGGGCTCCGAAGGACTACCCCCACGCCGGCCCTGACGCGACACAAGGAGCCATCAAACATTAGCATCCAATGGTCGTTGCGCTGGGATGGCTAGGTGAGAGTCTCCCCCTCTGTCCCGGAGGCGGGGTCCATTCCACCACAAAGTCAGCAAGGACTTGTGATTTGGCGGAAGGGCCCGTGAGGGAGAGGGAGAAGGGAGCGAGCTCGACTACCCAGTTACCTATCCGGCCGGTGGCTTCTTTGTTTCGCAGTACCTCCTCCACAGGGAGTGATGACAGGATCGTGATCGGATGTCCCTGAAAGTTGTGGTGGAGCTTCCGGGACGCCATGAGGAGGGCGTAGCAGATCTTCTCCACCTCCGTGTACCGCGTCTTAGCCCCTTGGAGGGCTTCGCTCACGTAGTACATAGGGCGCTACTGCCCGTCCTGTTGCTTCACTAGGACCGTGCTCACAGCGATTGGGGTTGCGCCGAGGTAAAGGAGCAAGGGTTCTTCCAGAGACAGGCTCATGAGCATTGAAGGGCTCGTGAGATACTTCTTCAAGTCGTTGAATGCCGTCTGGGCCTCAGGTGTCCATTTGAACCCCTCGAGCCCCTGGAGAATTTTGAAGAACTGGAGGCTGCGTTTCTCTGACCGCAAGACGAAGTGGCTTAGTGCGGCCAACTGGGCGGTAAGCCGCTGTACGTCTTTCACGGAGCGCGGCGGGGGCATGTCCAACAGGGCCCCAATTTTTTTGGGGTTGGCCTCTATGCCCCTCTGAGACACGAGGAAGCCAAGTAGCTTCCCCCCACGTACGCCGAAGGTGCACTTTTTCGGGTTGAGCTTCAACCCGTACTCGCGTAGGTTGTGGAAGGTCTCCGTCAAGTCGCCAATGTGGGCAGCGGCGCAGAGGCTTTTAACGACCGCGTCGTCAACATTGACTTCTATGTTGCAACCGATCTGGTCCTTGAGAACCAGCAACATGAGGCGCTGGAATGTCGCTCCAGCGTTCTTCAGCCCGAAGGGCATATGGACGTAGAAGAAGGTGCCGAGGGGAGTTATAAAACTCGTCTTTTCCTCGTCCTCCTTAGCCAGCTGAACTTGATGGTAGCCCGAATACGCATCAAGGAAGCTCATAAGCTCACACCCCGCGGTCGAATCAACTAGCTGGTCGATCCGCGGGAGTGGGACGTCGTCTTTTGGGCAAGCTCGGTTAAGGTCGGTGAAGTCCACGCACATCCTCCACTTGCCGCTCGACTTCTTCATGAGGACGGGGTTCACCAGCCATTCGGGGAGCAAGACCTCCCGAACGAACCCTACCTCTCGAAGCTTGGCGATTTCGGCCTTGATAGCCTCTTGGTGCTCAAGGGAGAGCTTCCTTAGCTTCTGCTTCACCGGGGGGTGGCCGGGCATTACAGCGAGCTTGTGCTCGATAACGTCCCGGGTGATGCCTCGCATGTCCTCGAGTCTCCACTCAAAAACGTCAGAGTTTTTGCGGAGGAAGGCCGCGAGCCGCTCCGCGTGCTCCTCGGAGAGATCCTCCTCGATCTTAACGATCTTTTCCCCGTCTTCCGGGGACAGTTGGACTTTCTGGAGATCCCCCTCCGGGCGTTGTTTTGGGGGAAACTTCCCGGAGGGGACGACCGGGGTGTCTGAGGCTGGGGGGGAGCTCTCTTCCCACGGAGTCTTGATCAGGTTGACTCTCTTGATCGTTGCGGTGGTACGCTCGTAGAGAGCACAGGCCACGTCCTGGTCGCCTCGGGCAGTGATCACGCTGTGAGGCTCAAGGATCTTCACACAAAGATAGCTCTGGGGGATCGCCGCCCCCAGATGGTTGATCATGGTCCTCCTCATAATCACGTTGTACAAAGAGGGGAGGTCCAACACATCAAACCAGACCATCTCCGTCCGGTAGTTGTCTGGGGCACTGAAGGTCATGGGGAGATCAACCTTCCCCACCAGGTAGATGGTCTTCCCGGGGATGAAGCCCTACAAGGGCCCGGCTGCGGGCTGTAGTAGCTTTTCATCGACCTGCATTTCCCTGAATGTCTTCAGGTACAAGATGTCGGTAGAGCTTATGCCGTCGACGAGGATATGCATTAGCTGGCAGTTGTAGACAGTGGCAGAGACGATGAGTGTGTCGTCATGGGGGAAGCGAACCCCGCGCGCGTCTTCCGCTGTGAAGGTGAGGTGGACATCCGACCACTTTGCTGGCCGAGACATGTGTAGTACCCCTACAACCTTTACGTCCCGCGCGTACTCCTTGCGCTGGCGCTTGGAGTCTCGCCCTGAGGCAAATCCCCCCTAATGATGTTTACAAGCCTTTGGGAGGTTTGGAAGGGGAGCTCTTTGGTTGAGCCCCTTTCATGTGCCTGTCTTTGCTGCTCCCCCGAAGGAGCAGGGAGAGCTGGTAAAGCCGGCGGAGGGGACAAGGAGGCAGGGCTTGCCCCCCTGCCCACACTAGTCGAAGAACGCGGCAAAGTGCTGCAAGAGCTGGTGGCATTCCCAAGTAGCGTGGGTATTTGACTTGTGGAAGGCACACCACAAGTTAGCTGTGCCCTCCTTGCCTCCCGTCGTGGGGCCTTCCTGGCCACGGGATGACTGCCCCCCCATAGCCTTTCGACTTAGGTAAAGGGCAGTTGCCCTTGTTACCATCACGCGAGCCGCCTACGCCCTCGAGGACAAAGGTGTTCCAAGGCCGTGGCTCACTGCGATTTCTCCTCTTGGGACGCTTGCCGAGGGGGTCTCTAGCCTCCCGGTCAACGAGAGCAGGAGCCCCCTCGTTCTTCTTCCAGAGGTCATCCTCCTCTACCCGGGCGTACTTCTTGAGCACGGTGAAGGGCTCGTTAGCAGAGGAGGGATAGCTTCGGGAGAGTCTCCGATGGAGCTCTCCGAGGAGGATCCCGCTCTTGCACACCTCCATGATTGTGGAGTCAAGGACGTGAGCCACTTTGCTCTTGACCTAGCGAAGTGCTTGAAGAAACTGCGGATAGTCTCCCCCGTCCTCTACCAGACGGTGTAGAGCTGCGACTAGTCCAGGGGACGCACGTAGTTCCCCTGGAAGTTTGTGCAGAAGGACTTGATAGACCCGGCCCTCAGGTTGTAGAACCATGAGTGGGCGATTCTGGTGAGATAGAGGAGGAAGACATTGCATTGCACCGTCTCGTCCCCCCAGCCGTCGAGATGGCCGTGGAGTACACCTGCACAAACTCGTAGGGATCGGCCTCACCGTTGTAATGCTCGATGTGTGGCGGGTGGTAAGGTCGCGGCCAGCAAATGCACCAGAGGCGGAGGCACAGCGGCTAGTTTGCCCCTTCGACCTCCCTGGGAGATTCTCAATCGCTGTCCCCTTTGATCGGGGAGGCGCACTCATTATCAGAGTCGGGGAGGGGTCCCAGCGGTCCACCAGAGCGACGGTAGTGTCTCTTCTCCTCGGGGTTAGCCGAGCTAACCTCTTGAACATCTGGGTACCCCCCAGAGTTGGCGATAGCCTCTTCGACTGGTCTCTTCCCCTGATCGGGCCGGGAGTGTGGCCCACCGCGGCCGCGAGTTGGGGGAGTTTCGACCGGTAGCGGCAAGGAGCCTCCCCAAATCTTGTAGTACGCATTCGCTCCACCTCCTCTTGGGTGAAGCGGGTCTGATCCGCCGGGAGAGCCCTCAAGGGCGGCCCCGGGGGAAGGGGGAGCTGATGCGCGTGGGTCACCGGCCCGGAGGAAGCTTCCAACGCGGGGCACGGGCACGGAGGAAGCTTCCGGCGCGGGGGAGGTGCCCGGCGTGACGGCAGCCGCCTGTGGAGGTTCCGGGCCTGGTGCCAGATAGCCCCCGGAATGGGGTAGGTTCCGGGCGTGGGCCGGCCTATCGGCGTGGGAAACATTCCCGGAGTAGGGAAGGCTCCGGGCATGGGCAAGTCCCCGGGCGCAGGGAACATTCCCAGCACGGGGAAGGTGGCCGGATGCCCCATGAAGAATGGAGGCGGTGCCCCCATAAACGGGTATGGGGGCAGGTAGACAGGAGTCGGGGGCCGCGCTAAGAGCGCAATAGCTCCTCCAGGGTGTGCTGGGCACGGAGTTGGCCCTCGACCAAAGCCCCCAGCAAGCGGTCTCCGGAGACCAGGACGGAGAGTTGGGGGGGCGCTAGGCCCCGCAAGCGCAGTCGCGGTCACCAGGTTGGAAATGGGAACCCTCCTACCGGAGACTATGGGAGGAGAAGATGGTACCTCTCCCCGGGTGTCCTCGGATGGTAAGGTCGTGACAGCATCATCTTGCGGAGGCGGCACCAGGTCGCTGGGACCGGCACCACTAGAAAGGGAGAGGGCCTGAGCTCTCGTTCTTGGGGGAGCCATGGTGATTCGTCATGAGTCCCTACGGAAAGCACCAACTATTGTGGTATTACGAATACCCCGGCAGGTTTCTTTGGACGTGCGTAACACGTGTACAGTGGCGTGAGCTGATTGTGCGATCGGTCACTTCCCGTCGGGCAAGCACAGAGATTGACACGGTGATTTTTATACAGGTTCGAGTCCCGATGGGGGCCCTAGTCCTGTTAGCACCCTCCGGACGTGAGATCACTGGGGAGGCATTCTCTCAGGGTGAGAGGTCTCCAAGGGAGCCTATTGTTTGTGTGTACGAAAAAATGAATTGGATCCCCTCAAATGAGATACACGGGGGGATATATAGGCCCCAAAACATGCCAAAAGACCAAAAAGCCCTAGCTACGGCCACTGGATGGAGGGGCGTTGGTGTCATTTCAGCGGCCGAAGGGCTTGGATGCTCGACAAGTGTCCTCGCCAGTTCCCGAGGCGCTCCTCATGCCACCAGCACGTGACCCCGCGCGTCCGGGATTGGCCACGGGAGGCGTCCGGGACTTCTCCTGAGAGCTCTCCGGTCCCCCGGTAGCCCTCCGGGATTATCCCCGGTAAGTCTCCAGGATTTTCCCCGGGAGCCCTCTGGCTCCCCAGTGATCCTCCGGGATTATGCCCAGTAGCCCTCCAGGGTTTTCCCCGGTAAGCCTCCAGGATTTTCCCCGAGAGCTCTCCGGCTCCCCGGTGATCCTCCTGGATTTTAACCCAGGAGGCATCTGGAACTTCCCCCAACAGGATCAATTACCTGCAAGGACACAGTTGCGGCAAATATTCATATCAGAAAAATCTGGCAATTAAGTTCCATGAATGGAGGTAATAAACATAGTAGAAGTAAACTTACCTTGCAAGATATTGTGTTGAAGAAATAACATAGTTTTGTGATGGTCTCTCTGACCTTAACTGGGAGAATACCTCTAATAGCAATGGGAAGCATTTGTGACATCAGCACATGACAATCATGGGACTTCATACTAACCAGTTTCAAGTCCTTCATGGACACAAGTGTTTTCAATTTCGTAGAATACCCACATGGAACTTTAACACCGTACAGGCACTGATAGAGTTCTGTTTTTTTGCTTCACTAGTACAAAAATGCAATCTACTAACTCTATCTTCTAACGGTTCTTCGCAATCTAGAAGAAAACCATTAGTGTATATCGTGCGTAGTGGAGAAAGCCATTTTTTAGGCATTTGTACTAACGGTTGTTATGTAAGTTACCGTTAGAAGAAACGGCATGATTTTTCTAACGGTTCAGAATATATTAACCATTAGAAGAAATATACAAGTACTAACGGTAGTATTTTGGGAACCTTAGAATAAACCACATGATTTTTTCTAACGGTGCTTCATATATTGACCGTTAGAATAGAGGAAATTGTACTGACGGATAAATATGTCAAATCGTTAGAACAAGGCCTCCCTCTACAAATACATGTGCCCTGGAATTTTCCTTACAGTCGAACCGTTCAACTTCTTTTTCTCTTCGAGCACGAAAAGCCGTACCCGAAACCTCCATAGCCGACCCCCTTTCTCCACCTCCAGGCACTTAATTGTAGTTCATTGCGCCATCGCCGGCCACCACACCTTTCTCCACCGCCACTAACCACTAGGGTTTCTAGTGAATGAAGTCCAAGGACCTTGTAGCTTCAACTCCCTCGACTAAATTTGGAGTGAGTAAACTAAGATCTAGTAATTTTGAGTGACTAAATTTCGACTGATTTGGAAACTAACTACTGTATTTAATCTGACAGAGAAGAGTAGGAAAATTTCTAATTAGACTTATGAACAAAGTTATTTGTTTTGTCAGTTTCTTGTATAACATTCTTAGCTTGAGATGAAGGTTAATATAACTTGTGATTGAACGACAAACAAAGTTATTTGTTTTGTTTGTTTCTTGTATACCATTCTTAGCTTGAGATGCAGGTTAAGAGGATTTGTGGTTCAATGACAGTCATATACCATAATTAAATGGATAGAATTTGCTTTGATTGGTTCGCAAGAGAAGTTCACATATAAATTTTTTGTGTTTATTTGTTCAGATATTTCTTTCTTCTACACCAAATAAGTGAAATTCTCTATCCAAAAGATCTAACTTCTCTATTTAGAAAAAATGACAAAACTTGGTTTCAATAGATAGGTCTTATTTTCTGTTATTGTCTTTTGAGGGGTAAAAGGAATTCTATACCACAGAATTTTCATCTTGGTAGTTCTTTTCAAATAGGGAGCCATTTAGGTAGAAGTAAATAATCTTAATTTGCTTTAGAATGCCTATTGATTCTGTGCAGGTCCTTGGACGATGTTCATGAGGGGCAACGTAGTTCACAATTCTTCGTCCCAATATGCTGCCTACGTTGGCTTGTTGGTGAAAGAAAGGGTGAAGATCACCATCGAGAGCTAGAAGGACATGAAGGTCCCTATAATTGGCTCAGTCAAGAAGATCCTCAAGCCTGACGTGTTTCTCAACTCAGGACCTATAGAAAGCATCTTACATTTGTATTGGTGATTTCCTCAAGCTCAAACTCAACTCTACTCAACTCAATTGAACACTAATACAAATGTAACTCAACGCCAGTTCCAGCTCCTCAGGTGTCTCTGAAATAAAATCATGTGGTTAAGTCAAACGTGGTTCATACATTTGTTGTTTCAGATGAATGGATTTGTGATGTATAAGGTCTAACTTGTAGTCGGTAGTTACATTGTAGCAATGCGCCATGCTTGGTGTACCAACACTAGCTTACAACTTAATTAATATACTCAACTTGCAACAGTTCTCTTTTATGTACAATGTACGAGCCACTGGGTCCTCGTCACAATCTTTTGTTTCAGACATGACTTTTGTAATATACATTGAACGTGTGAATTGGTGTTTTTGTGTATTTGTATTGCTATTTCAAACATGTACTTGCTTGCTTCTGTTTGAGACATGTACTTGAATGTGTGAATTGGTGTATTTGTGTATTTCTATTGGTGTATATTTGTGTATTTGTATTTCTGTTTGAGACATGTACTTCAATGTGTGAATTGGTGTATTTCTGTATTTGTATTGGTGTATATTTGTGTATTTGTATTGCTGTTTGAGACATGTACTTGAATGTGTGAATTGATGTATTTGTATTGGTGTATATTTGTGTAATTGTATTGATGTTTGAGACATGTACCAACTTGGCTTCTGTTTCAGACATGTACTTGTACTAACGGTTGGGTTGTTACAAATCGTTAGTTGTATTTTTTTCTAACGGTTCATAATAGATTTACCGTTAGTACAAACATACTCATACTAACGGTTGTATTTTGGTGAACTGTTAGAATATATACCCTTCTGCTAGCCCTTATCTTCTAACGGTTCTAGTTTTGTAAATCATTAGTAAATGTTCCACTATAAGTAAAACACACTCTACCCTTGCTGTTTCGTTCTGTTTCACGCTCTGTCTCTCTCTGTTTCCGATAAGAGTTCCACGCTTCAAGCTACATTGCTAGAGTGATCAGGGTAAGCTGGAAGAAAGTTAAATCAATCACTCTCTTTAATGTAAGCTTGTCATCACCTCTCTCTCTACTTGCAAGCTAGTTGTAGCTCCAAGCTAGGGAGATAGCTAGCTGGCTCTTACATTGCATCATGATTTATGAGATCACTAGCTTGTATTGTGTAGTTAGGTTAATTAGTGTTTCGTCAAGTTAGGGTTTCACATATCAGTTGTAAGAGGTTGTCTACATATATAGCTTAATTGGCTAGGTTTCATGCATGCCTGACTCATTATGTTTTGCAATTTGTCAATTTTGTGAATTGTAGATGGACTAGAAAAATTGGATGTATGGAATAAAACGTACTACTCTTGAGTATTTGGAGGGTGTGAATTGATTTATTAAATTTGTTGAGCAAGAAAAGGCGAAGAAGGGAGAGAGAGATATGCTTTGTCCTTTTACAGATTGTGTGAACTTAAAGAGATTTAGCAACTTTGATTAGATTAAGAGCCATTTGATTTGTCATGGTTTTAACGCACGACATACCTATTGGATTTGGCATGGCAAAGATCTTGAGGAAACAACAACGCTACCAATCAGCAGAACCCAGAAGTGGATTGTAATAATATTGATGATCATCCAAATTTTGATAATGTTCATTCCGATGTGCATGTAGATGATGACAATCTACATGAGATGTTATGTGATGTAGAAAAAGATTATAGCGAAAACGGCTTTGGTAAATTTGAGAAACTGATTGATGACTTGGAGAAGCCTCTGTTCTCTGGATGCGCAAATTTTACAAAGCTGTCTTATGTGCTGAGATTATATAACTTGAAGGCAGGCAACGGTTGAAGCGATAAGAGTTTCACGATACTATTAGATCTTTTAGCAGACATGCTTCCAGAGCGAAATGAGTTGCCAAGATCAGTTTATGTAACACCCTGAGTTAGGGGTGAAAAGTTCCTTTTTCATCAATAGCATGCATGCATGTATCTGTAGTATTAGCCAGATCAGTATCTATCCTAAACCCTAAAATCTCCAAAATCTATCCTGTGACCTCAAATCAAGATCAGATTGTTCAGATGTGATCTATCATTTATCCTAAATCGAAAAGTCTTCGGAACCCAGATCCAATTCTATCTCTAACTTCCAGAATTATCAACTCCTTCTATTTTCGAAAACAGAAATACCTTATATTACCCAAATACCCTAAGTTTCAGAAATACAGATTTAACCTAAATCTTGACCAAGTTTAGACAGATTATTTCTGGAATATGATCATGGGTATGTCAATACCTTAATCTAAAAAGTTGACAGCCAGATTTCATCATCTAGACTCTTTTCACAAATCAGTCCAAGAATTATCGCAAAATAGTCCTTATCTGTTATCTGAAAACCCAAAAAGGCTAAAATCTCCAGATTAACTCCAAATTCAGAATTTCTTCAGCAAATCTTCTCAAAATGCTATTTGCCACAAGTTTCTCTTCTGTGCAGATATCAAAATCGAACCCTAAATGCCAGAATTCAAAATCGACAAAACTCAAATCCTAATTTACCCTAAATTACCCTATTTTCAGTTTGTATCAAAAGCTATCCAAATGTGCCAAATTTTATTTTCAATCCTTGCCAAATCATCTGTAGAATAAAGATTGCCAAAATAGCAGAATCAAAGTCAGTTCAAACCTCCCAGAATTCTAGATTTGCATTTCAGTCCAAAACAAGAAACGAATATTGCAATCAGGTCCCTAATTCGATCAGCACAGCAGCAAGCATTCGACCAGGTCAACTGCTGTACACGACCAGGGCTCGCCGTGTTTCTTTGCGCCGTGGTTGCTCGCCGCCGGCCAAGCTTCGCCGCACTTGTGACCGTGCATGCTAGTACGCACGTGTCCTCGCCTCAGCCGTCACCGTGGCAGCGTCGTTGCTACGTCGACGACCAGCGTTTGCTCCCGCGCGCGATCAGCAGCAACTTTGTCAGCAATCCATCGCCACGTAGCCTCGCCGCGCCAGTACTTGTCGCCACCGCTTGCTACAAGCTTCGCCAGGTCCCGATGAAGCGACATTGTGATCAGCTGAAGGCTTGTCGCCGTCGCATCACCGTTCTTCGCTGTGTCTTCGCCGCTGTTGCTCCAGCACGCAACCAGTCAAGTCACCGGCTGCCAATTACTTCGTTGTCTCTTTCTTGCTTGCTTCGCCTGGCCTATTTATACACCACTGTACCCCAGCAACTTCTTGTTTCACTGGAAATCAACTAAGTCTCGAAACTCTCCTGTTTTCGTCTTCTTCTCCGGCGAGCCGTCGAGGAGCCTCACGGTGTCAGCTTCATCCGCTGCATCAACCTTCAAATTGAATCCATCAGTGAGTTCCCCTACTCATTCCCTCTGTGTAGTACTATTTAATTGCTCACCGGTGACCTCTAACGCCGGCGATCACCGGAAATGGAAGAAAATCGAAGATTGCCCTGTTCCAGCAATGCAGGCCAAACCAATTCGAATTAGCCCTCCAACCTGTGAAGTAAATTGATCAGTGAGCCAAATCAAACAAGCCTGTGAAGTTGGATTTCGAAATTTAGCAAGAATCGAACCTTTTCTCTAAACCGAGCTTCACCAGAAAACCGGCGATCGTCGCCAGGCTTCTCCAGTGATCCTCCGGTCAATTTGATGTTACCAGAAGCTTCCCTATACCTCCTAGATGCTCTCCAAGCAAGGAATTAAGTTCTCTTGGCCTGTAGCAGAAACCCCCAACTGGCAGTGTCTCTTCTCCGGCGCCGATGATCGGAAAAGTGATTCCGGCCATTTCAGCCCTCGAAACCTTGTCATTTAGATGTACCTTAGTCTCCTGAACACTTTTGTCTTCTAGCCCGATACCTAGATCGGCCTAGATTGGAAGATATAGCCATGCCAAGTTTGAGTCCAGAACTGCTCCAGTGCATCCAGTTCATCTCTGTTCATCATCAAATTTCTTGCTTTCCAGCCATTTTCAGCCTTAGATCCTATTGAATGATTTATTCCTGTTATCAATGCCTACCTCCCAGACAAAGTGGTGCATCATTTAGAGCTCCAGATCAAAAGTTAGGCTAAGCCCTAGTTTTTGGCATTGTCAGCTCTATGCCAGAGCTTGCCAGCCAGTGGCATTGATCTTGTTTACCCACTTCTGGATGTGCAAATTGAAAACCACTTTGTCCACTAAATTTGTAGAGTTGTGATCTACATTTTATTCTACTACCACAAGTTGAGATAACCCCTCTATCATTCATCGACCCTATGTCGATGCTTTGAACCGAATGTCGACCTAAAGACGTTCGCTGTTTTTGAGCGAACCAGTCGCAACCTTGATATCACTCTGATATTTTGAGACATTTGGAACCTTGTAAACTTTTGACAGCTAATCTTAATATTGGTTTCCTTAACTTAACCCTAATCAGCCTCTAAACCCAATCATTTCAGAATCATCAAGACTTCATCTTTGCATCATTGCATATAGTATAATAATGTATGGAAAAGATTATGATTATTGGTTGTTTGTTTGATTGGAGAGCAGATCAAGAGCCCGAGTTCGAGGACTTCACTGCGGATCCGACGTCAACTGCTGTATCTTACGACGCGGAAGGCAAGTCATATCCTTGGTCATCTTGAACCTATATTTTAAATGTTGCTATAATATAACCTTGAATATAGGCAATATTGCATGTGAAAGATTGAGAATGGTTGAATTATCAATTGGCAGTACTAGATTGGTTATCTGTAAAATGTGAAATAAACAAGTTTTGAGCCATGAACTATTATATGTATTTATATACTTATATTCATGAAATAAAACCCCTAGCCGTGATCAGAAAAATGGTATGGATGGCTGTAGCACTGGAGGTGCTAGACTGCAAAGGAATGCAGGCACTGAAGGTGCAAGGTTGTGGATGGTCTGGTCACTGGCATATAAGAACTAGAACCTTGTGTTGTGCGTCTAGTGGCATGAACAACGTGCTAACCGCAAGCCTGGTATGGGACAGGCCTGAACAAGTAATTATGTGGATCGCACATGAAACCCCTGCATGAGATGTGTAGTGATGCACGATAAACACGGAGCGCGGCTCCCACACATATCACTGAAGGTGATCAAGCACGCTGACCCAGTAATGGGAATAAGCAAAGGGGTGGAGGTTTGGATACAACCTGCCACAACTGTGCCTCGCTGAGAGCCACAGGGTCGGGGGTGAATTGTGAGTAAAACATAACAAAAGTTCTTGTTATTTCCACCTTGCCGCTCACAATATGAAGTGAGTCAGGGGTCCAATCATTTTGTTATGATAGGAAAGGTTTGAAAGTGGAATATCTTGCGGGTAAATTGGTACCTCTCTGCAGAGTTAAAAACGTATTCGAATACTCCGAGCTCCCGGGTTTTATAGGAGTCTGCTGCGGTGGATTAAATCCACGGGGTGTGACACAAGTATTATTTTCTAAATAAAATATGTTTAAATCAAGATTACCCAAATGACATGTGTTGTCATGATAAGGAGTGCTGCCGTGGGCTGTCGTGTGTCGACGTGTCGCGGTAGTGCTATAATCTAGTGAACATGATTGATGATGTTATATTATGAAAAGTGCTGCCATAAGATGAGATGAGAAAGGAAAAGACTATTTTACAAATATCCATAATTCTTGACTAGTCTAGGTTCATATCATCACTACTATATGTACTTACTTTTACCTATGACTTGCTGAGTACGTAAGTGCTCACCCTTGCAACATTCAACTCAATAGATGGAGCCTATCTTGATCAAGATGATGGCACGGAGTATTACGTGGATCCAGAAGGAGGAGAATCAGTTCCGCCAGAGCCCTGAAGTGTGTTGTTCTGCCGTCAACTTCTTTTGTGGGAGGGTCACCTATCTTCTGCTGCGTAGTTAAATATTTTGCTAAACCTTGAATGCCTTGTAGGCATTGTAATCCTCTTATGTAATATTAAGGCCAGCAGGCCACACTGCTTAATATTTTGTGAGTACTCTGTTGCAATGTGATATACTCCTGTGTTTGACTCATCCTGGGAAGTCAAAGGTTTGTAGTTTGGGACTAGCTGCAGCGAGCTAGGTCTCTACAGGAGTAGTCGTTGTCCCAGTCTCGGGGCGCGACAGTTTACCAAGCCAAAAAATTGTTGTGTCTATTGGGAATGGAAATCGAAATAATACATGCACGTCCAAATGATTGTGTGTTGTACTGTAACAAGTATTTGGATTTACATCTTTGTCCAAGATGCGGTGCACGTGGTATAAGTGTAGGGAACCAAATTGACATTGAATTTCATGAGGTAAAGAAAGGACCTCCAGCCAAAACTGTGTGGTATTTACCTGTGATCTCTAGATTGAAACGGTTGTTTGCAAATCTGAAAGAAGCGAAGTACTTTCGTTGGCATGCTTAAGGCTGGAAACAAGACAGAAAACCGGGACACCCAGCTGATTCTATTCAATGGAGAAACATCAGTAGAACATTTGATGAGTTCGGAGGCGAAGTTAGGAATATAAGGTTCGGGCTGAATACAGATGGTATGAATCCACATGGAAATATGAGCAGTCGACATAGCACTTGGCCGGTTCTTTTATGCATCTACAATCTTCCTCCTTGGTTATGTAGATGTCATTACTAATCTCAAGACCCAGACAACCCGAAAATGATATTGATGTGTTTCTAGCGCCTTTAATCGAGGACTTACAAAAATTGTGAAGCGAAGGGGTGCAAGTATGGGATGCATACAAGCAAGAGAATTTCATCTTGCGGGCCATGATATTTTGCACCATAAATGATTTTCCGGCCTATAGAAATTTGTCGGGCTATAGTACAAAAGGAACCAAGGCTTGCCTTATTTGCCTAGATGAAACTTAGAGCATGTAGTTGCGGAACTGCAGGAAAACAGTGTACACGGGTGTAAGGACCACGAAGACGGTCAACAGTTGGGGTCACGAAGTTGGTTGGGAGTCACGCTGCTGATGAAAAATAAAACAAGATTTTCAAGTATAAGGGAATTTTAAAAATTTAGCTATCAGACTTGTAGTATCTGTTCTAGGGTTCCCTGCAGCTACGTCAACCTTTTGGGCGAGTACAGCTGCTCACCCTATATTTAATTTGTCAACATCCAGCATTTAGGAATCGGGTCTATTTTCGAGTTATTGTTTTCATTTCGGGCCATCTTAGGACAGTTTCAAACCGTAGGAGGCATATAACAAAATAAAAAGAAAAAAGATTTTCTTTTAGAAACCCAGCCCAGCACTAGGCATTGGGCCCAAAGGTCCAATTATCTCTCAGCTTTCCAACTCAGTCCCTGGAACTTTTCCATTTTCAGCCATACTGTAAATTTTGCACAAAACCCCCTCATATTCACTGATTTGGCAAATCAGGCTAGTTTACACCCAGCTTGCTCCGTTACTGCCACATATTCGCTGGAACAGTAAACCCAGCCACCTCAGCTCAAGGTAAGTCGGTTGCATGCTTAATGCATCAGATAAATCAGCCTTACAACACAATTACACACACAGCAGCACAGACAGTAGAAGTTAAGTGTGAGACCCCCATTTGAGGATCACCTTGGTAACCGCCCAGGTAGGTTACACACAGCAAGATGTCACATGAGCTCCAAATCACACAAGCATGGTAATATCATTAAACAAGTATCAGGCCAACATGGCCAATATTACATAGCCAAAGCACCGAAAATGGCGCTAAGTAGAGTTGCTAAGAAAATAACTAGTTTATTAGAACTAGAATTGGTATCCAAGTACCGAACACACAACATAAAGCACAAAGCAACGACAAATAGCTTGGTTTCCATCCGCAGCGGGGTTGGAGGGGCTTCTCCCACATCTGACTTGACTTGGTGCGCAATCCTTCTAGAACGTGGGCTCGCCCGGGGTGCTTCCATCTTCAGGTGAGTACTCATAACTGAAAGAATCGGGGTCCTCGAATCCCTCTTCTACAGTTGGATATAAATGCAAGGGTGAGCACTTGGTGCTCAGCAACACTCATTCCGGGGATTAATGCAATTGTACTTACATGAGGGTGAAACATATGATTACGGGGTTTTAGTTTCATATGGATAGAGATATATAGATTCCCAAGTCATTTGTTCAGTAAAACAGTACTTTTGTCATGAAAATGATAGCTTAAACATTAAACAGGTTTTCAATAAAACATTAGATGTAGTGGTCTCCCATGAGTCACTACTTTGTTAACCGCATCATGAAAACATTCCAAAACATTACTTGTGCTATAACCCATGGATAACATCCACTACGAAAAGACTCCTGAACCTGGGAGTACAGAGTATCCGATACTTCTTTTACACTTTGCAAAGGGGTACCTCTTTTTGAATCCACTGGTTCACTCGGCTTTCAAGTCGGATCAGCTCCATGTGACTTATACACATGTGACAAGGCCGAGATCACACAACGCTTTTACAGTTCAGTATTAACAGTATCCCTGCCCGGTAAATAGACAGCTAAGTCTCAAGTACCGTTGTGGGTCTTCCCCACTGCCTTACTTCCTAGCCTCTCTGGTCTATGTTCCCTCAGGACACATAGCCTTGGTCTATGTCCACGCGAGACACACGACCATTTAAGATTACAACCGCTCACGGCTTAATCAGGTCTAGGGCGCCTTCCTTCTTTTACGCCTTTTCCTCTCATCATTTTTCTGACTCACATCACTCATGGCCGAACCTTGGCCTTCCAGTTTCCACACGAGAAACCAGATCGACAAACCATGCAAGGAACTGCTAATACCAAAAAGCTACTAAGTTATGCCTGTCCCATACCAGGCAAGTGGTTGGTACGTTTACAATTCGCATAGAGACACAGCACAAGGTTCTCGTCCTTATGAACCAATAGTGAGGAACATTCACATTCCCTGGTGCGCACCGCACCCTCTCCATACAAACCAATCCTCACTACTGATCCCTTTTATCAGTTTTCTTGACAAAACGGTTTTCATTATAACTTCTCATGTATTTGACCATTTCAAGTTTAATGTGGATATTCAGTATATGAATCCTAGGGTGACAAAAGCATATATATGAAGGTTCAATAACAAAAGGGGTTTCATGATTCTTTAGGTAATATCTACTCATGTCATTCAAACATAACTTGTATCTCAAATAAGCATGCATAGTAAGAAACAGTGAATATACTTCATATGAAAATATTGGGCGAGACATGATCAAAGGAATGAGGCTTGCCTTGCGATGTTGGGTCTAAATACTCAGACGGATCTTCAAAGACTTCTTCCGCTCCTTCAGCTTCTGACTCTGCGGCAATCAACCAACACACAAACACATACCATAAGCATACAGAAAATAGTTTCTATGGAAATTGTTAAGTAAATAAGTCATGCATGCAGGGGAAAAGGTTAGGGCAAGGTCACAAGGGCTCTGGTCAAAGAAACGGCTAAAAAGGATTGAACGTCGAAGGGTCGACATTCAGTTCATGGCTTTGGCATAACTTTAAACTGATCTTAGGATGGTTTTCTGGAGAAGTGATAGTAGAGAAAGATGTAGAACACAACTCCAGGAATATAGGGGACAAGGTGACATTTCCATTGCTCAGCCAGAAGGGGTCAAACAAGGCTAATGCCAGTGGCTGACATGCACTGACATAGTGCTGGACATGGCCAGAAACTAGGGCATGGCTTAACTTTTGATCCAGGGCTCCAATTGATGCAACACTTTGTCTGGGAGGTAGGCATTACTAACAGGAACAAAATACTCAACAGGGACAAGAGCTGAAAGTGGCCGGAGGGTGGCCAAATCCGGCGATGAACTGCGGTGGTGACATGGCACAGGCACAGCTCTGGACAAACATTTGGCAAAGGCATAACTCACAATCTAGGCAGATCCAGGTGTTGAGCTAGTGGAAGAAATTACTCAGGGAGGTGAGGTGAAGCTAAGGGACAAGGTTTCAGGGGCTAGATCGGCCGGGAAATAATTCCGGCGACCGGCGCTGGAGAAGACCACACTGGAGCTCGGGGATTTTTGATACAGGGCGAATGAGCTCAATTCCAAGCTTGAGAATGATCTCTAGGGTACAACAAGGCTACTGGAGGGGTTAATTTCATTGGAGATTGGCCGGAGGGGCTCGGCGACGAGGTCCGGCGAACTGGTTGAGGTTCCAGTTTGGGATTTCTTCGATTTGAGCGCAATTGGGGATCCTGATTCAATAGGCTTGCTAAGAAATGGCTAAGGATCAATTTCTACTACTGGGACGAGAGCTAATTCGGGATGAAATGGTTAGCATTGGGGAAACAGGGCAATTGGGCCTTTCCGGCGATCACCGGCGATGGGGATCGATCTGGTGCAATTGGTTGCTACTAAACAGAGAGGGGAACGAGGGGAACTCACTGGTGAACTTGGATTGGAGAAAGGGGCTGTGGAATGGGCTAGCACCGTGAGCTCACTCACTGGCTCGCCGGAGAAGAAAGCGAAAACGGCGAGAGCTCTGGAAAAATGGCTAAGTCCTGAGATGAGGCTTAAGTACAGTACTGGAGGGTTTAAATAGGTCCAAGGGCAGAGCTTGCGAGGGGAAAACGGCGCGAAACTTGTGCCGGGGACGAGACCGGCCGGGTGTAGCTGCGACAGCGGTGACCGGCGATGTGATGCGCTTCAGGCGGTGTTGCAGCCTTGCTGACCTTGTCGGTTGCATCGGAACTTCACCTGGAACGGCGCAGATGCGGAGGCAACAGCAAAGCTCCGGCGGTGACACGTACACGCATGCAATGCCACGACAACGGGCACGCGCGCGCGAAAACGCTGCTGGAGCGCGGCCGTTTAACTGCTGGACATGGCGAAGCAACGGCGCTGGCACGTGCGCACGGGGTGGCACAGCAGCTCACGGGCACAAGCGACAAGAAGCGGTGACCGGCAGCGAGCAAACACGGCGAGAACGCGGCGCGGCAACGGCGACACGCGCTGGTCGTGGGCAACGACCAGGGGCTGGTCGAAAACAGCCGAAAAGATTAGAGGGGCTGATTTGCAATTTTCAGAACTTTGCTTCCAGGGACTGATCTGCAAATCTGGAGATCTGGAGGGCTGATCTGAAATCTGATTTCGCAGATAAGTTGCATAAAATTATTAGAACTTATCTGGCCAAAGTTTGGTAAGATCAGGTAAGATCTGAAGGGTTTCGACACAATTGGGGAAAAGCAGTTTAGGGTAAAATTAGGGTAATTAGGTTTCTGAGACAGCAAGGGTCGAAACTCAGTTTTAGAATGGAATTTTGGAGATGATCCCGAAGGGAAAAATGTTCTGAACAACATTTAGAAGGGAATGGCTGAAGCAGATTAGGGTTTGGGGTCAAGATGTGGATTTTGGCTATTTTAGGGTTTGGCAAAAACAGGGGTGTTACATTAAGTCCCAGGAGCAGTAGAGGAGCAAGAAGACGAAAGCAACCAACACCAACAACAAGGTGAATTAAGCCCTAATTCCCAGTTTGAGCATTCTATTTAGTGCTCTGTTAAGAAATTGTGTAGAAGCCAGTAAAAACCATGCATACCCATTCCCAAAACCACCTAGAACCATAGATCATTGCTTCCACATGACGTGTTTGCATCATCATCACAATATCACAGCCACACAGATATGAACACCATGACACCTCACAACCATTCATCCATCAATCACCACATCACACAACTTGTAGATAGCTGAATACATGAACACGACCATCACAGCACATAAGAACAGACACAACCCAAACCCAATCAGAGACCAAGGTACCACAGCCCAAAACCAAAGTGTAGAGAGAACTCACCTGAGGCACAAACGACGAGGACCAGGCACCCAGCGAGCCGACCGGCGGAGCGTTCACGCGTGCGGCGGGCTACCAGCGCGGCCACGAGCCGCGAGAGAGAGGCAGCGACGGCGCGGCAAGGGTTGCAGTGGGTCGTCGATGAGCCCGCCATAGGAGGTGACGTCCAGGCAGCGGCAATGCTGAATCGGGCAAAACTAGGGTTAGCAAAACCAAGTGCGTGGTTTAGATCTTGGGTTTGGGCAACGACGAGACTTAAGGGTTAGTGGTTTTGGAGAAAATCAAGCGGCGAGCGCGTCACCGAAGGAGCCACGATGGCGTGAGAGTGAGAGAGGGCCAGGCTGTGTGCGAGTGAGTGCGTGTGTGGTCGTGGTCGAGTAACTGTGTGTTTTGAGTGGTCGTATGCGCGCGTGCGTTGCACGTGCATGTGCGCGGATTGGGCCGGTTTGGGCCCAACCGAGAGCTATCTTCTTTTTTTTTATTATTATTTTGTTTTCCTTTCTTTTTTCTAATTCTAATTCTATTTTAAATTCTTAGTTAAAGCTTAATTAGCGTTTATTATTTGATTTAAAATTTGTTTAATACAGAAACTTAACTAATTAAATATTTCTAACTAATTACCTTTAATAATTTCTTAATTTATATGACCTTAATAAAGGGTTAATCATACTAAATATATGTATATACACACAAATATATTTTTACACATTTAGTAAACCAATTTGAATTGTTTTCATTACTTTCATATAATCTTCTATTCAGGCAAAATAATTGTATAACTATAACTTACTTTTATTCCAATTAGCAAAATTAATCAATATTTTAACTTTATTATTTTAATTGTATTCCAATAATTTATAAAAAAATGCAAATAGTATTATTTGTTTTGAGAGCTACCCAACCGAAGGTTTTTATGCAATTCCATTATGATGTTCAGTTAAACTAATTTCATATAATATATTTCTTATAACTAAAATTTCTGTTCTCTTGGAGTGTTGATTAGTCGAGTTCGATCACATGTCAGGAAGAACGAAAGCATAGATGCATTCATCCTTACATTTTATATTTCCTATTATACCAATATACTAAATATTATTATATGTATATATAATTATGTTTCTAAGGAACTGACGGTAGCGAGGAGCATCGGGGTAAATTGCCAAACTCCGATTTCAATCCCGTCTATGTAGGCAAGTTCCTTTTTGATCATGTCGAATATGTTTGAACTAATTTCTTATAATATAGTTTCAGATATAGTTAAAATTTATCACTGATTTTGCACAAAACCCCCTCAGATTCACTGATTTTGCAAATCAGCCAGTTTACACCTAGCTTGCTCCGGGTACTGCCACCTATTCGCTGGAACAGTGAACCCAGCCACCTCAGCTCAAGGTAGGTCGGTTGCATGCTTAATGCATCAGATAAATCAGCCTTACAATACAATTACACACACGCAGCACAGACAGTGGATGTTAAGTCCCAGGAGCAGTAGAGGAGCAAGAAGAGGAAAGCAACCAACATCAACAACAAGGTGAATTAAGCCCTAATTCCCAGTTTGAACATTCTATTTAGTGCTCTGTTAAGAAATCGTGTAGAAGCCAGTAAAAAACATGCATACCCATTCCCAAAACCACCTAGAACCATTGATCATTGCTTCCACATGAGGTGTTTGCATCATCATCACAATATCACACAGCCACACAGATATGAACACCAGGACACCTCACAACCATTCATCCATCAATCACCACATCACAGCTTGTAGATAGCTGAATACATGAACACGACCATCACAGCACACAAGAACAGACACAACCCAAACCCAATCAGAGAGCAAGGCACCACAGCCCAAAACAAATGTGTAGAGAGAGCTCACCTGAGGTACAAACGACGAGGACCAGGCAACCAGTGAGCCGGCCGGTGGCACGTCCATGCGGGCGACGGGCTACCAGCGCGGCCAAGCCGCTAAAGCGCAGCCAAGCACGGCCGCGAGCCGCGAGAGAGAGGCGGCGACGGTGCGGCACGGGTTGCAGCGGGTCGTCGGCGAGCATCCTGGCGGCGGCGACGCCGAATCGGGCAAAACTAGGGTTAGCGAAACCGAGTGCGTGGTTTAGATCTAGGGTTTGGCCAACGACAGGACCCAAGGGTTAGTGGTTTTGGAGAAAATCAAGCGGCGAGTGCGTCACCGGGTTGTGTGCGAGAGAGTGCGTGTGTGGCCATGGTCGAGTGACTGTGTGTTTTGAGTGGTCGTATGCGTGCGTGTGTTGCACCTGCGTGTGCGCGGATTGGGCCAGTTTGGGCCCAACCGAGAGCTATCTTCTTTTTATTTTTATTATTATTTTGTTTTCCTTTCTTTTTTCTAATTCCAATTCTATTTTAAATTCTTAGATAAATCTTAATTAGCTACTGTTTATTATTTGATTTAAAATTTGTTTAATACAGAAACTTAACTAATTAAATATTTCTGACTAATCACCTTTATTAATTTCTTAATTTATACCATCTTAAGAAAGGGTTAATCAAACTAAATATATGTATATACACACAAATATATTTTTACACATTTAGTAAACCAATTTGAATTGTTTTCATTATTTTTGGAAACTTCTACTCAGGCAAAATAATTGTATAACTATAACTTACTTTTATTCCAATTAGCAAAATTTAATCAGTATTTTAACTTAATTGTTTTAATTGTATTCCAATAATTTATAAACAAATGCACATAGTATTATTTGTTTTGGGAGCTACCCAACCCGAGGTTTTTATGCAATTATATTATGAGGTTTTTATGCAATGTATTTCTCATAACTAAAATTTCATTTCTCTTGGAGTGTTGATTAGTCGTGTTCGATCATGGGTCAGGAAGAACGAAAACATAGATGCATTCATCTTTACATTTTGTATTTCCTATTATACCAATATCCTAAATATTATTATATGTATATATTATTATGTTTCTCAGGAACTAACGGTAGCGAGGAGCATCGGGGTAAATTGCCGAACTCCGATTTCAATCCCGTCTACAAAGGCAAGTTCCTTTTTGATCATGTCGAATATGCTTCAACTAATTTCTTATAATATATTTTTAGATCTAGTTAAAATTTATCACTTGCATGAAAAGTGTATTTTCAAAGATTGACTAGAAGATTTATGGAGATTATATGTTTATGATATGACATACATGGGATGTTGAGTATGATAGTGGAAGTCTCTGAATCTGAGATGTTGACAGAAGAATGACTTCCTTATCTATGTTATGGATGGAAATTAGTAAGGACTGTAAACAACTGTCTTTTTGATCCAATGCCATAACACCTGTATCGACCACATACCTGGTATGGGACAGGCTTAGTCTATTATCTTATCTAGAAACTAAGGTCATCTCCACATGGACTATTGATCCGTTTGAGACATAGTTTTGGTTTTCGCACTAGACCCACCCAGATACTAATATGCAGATTAATGGGATCTTACTCAGAATTACCGAAATCCAAAGATGATCGAAACACAGTTCAAATAATTGCACAACTCTTTATTTCAAAGAGGGCTTTACACATCGAACGTTAGACACACTCGTCTATGTCGATGATTTAGACTCGATCTGATCTATATCAAGGTAGATAACCTGGTAGATGCTAGATGATCTACTCTAACTCATTACAAGGTATTTATAGTCCAATGGTATGAATACGTATCAGACTCAATATCCTAAACGTATTAGACTCAGACAACTAACTAAACCTAACAGATAAAGCTTAGTTATATATATTCGGATCCGATTACAATTCGGACCAGAGAACAAATCCTTCAAGGTCGCGAACCAATCATGGTTGCGAAACCTTTCCTAACTCGACCTGAAGATCCTCCCGGATCATGACTCCCTTGTTGAGAAGGAGCCAACCCCTGTTACGACCTTTGGATCAAAACTGGAGATGTGGAAATTGGGCTTGTCTATCTTCTCTGGTGTATCACTTTGCCGCACGTACCTGTTGACCTTTCCGACCAATTCGAAAAGTTTCCTTTGTGCCACTGCGGGTCGTAGTCACCTTCTTCTCCAAGATCACATCTTCGCGTAGAGGTTTGTTTTGTTGATAGACCAAGTCTTTAACAGATGGTACTATGGTATCTGACTCATCATCCAGCATTGAAGGCTCGAAGAATTTGAGGTCTTCAACATTGATAACTAAGTAAATATCCATGTATGGAGGTAACTCGAGCTGACAAACATATTACCAACTTTCCGCAAAATCCGAAAAGAAACATAACGAATGGATTTAAGCTTCTTACCTTCATCTTTAAGTCTCTCCTTACTCAAATGTAACCAGACCATATCACCTTCTTGGAATTGAGCATCAACTCGGTGTCGATCATGTCGTGCCTTGTACTTGAGTTGAGTTTTCAGCAAGTTCTGTTCAACCTCACCATGGAGTTGTTGAATATCTTCCATGAATTTTTGTGCTCGATTCTGATCAGATGCTTCCTTGCTGTTCTATCCTGAGGTAGGGATCACAAACTCCAAGTCGAATGGACTCTGTGGTAGAAATCCCAAAAAAACCTTGCTTTCATCCCATGCACTGCTCGATTAAAAGCAAACTGCAGGTATGGTATGCTTTCATCCCATGTTTTCTGGTGCTTAGAGTTATATACTCTCAATTGATGAACGACTATTCGATTCACCACCTCAGTTTGACCATCAGTTTGAGGATGAAAAGCTGTACTCCTCTTTAGCTTGGTGTCCATCATCGTCCAGAGCGATCGCCAAAAGTGACTAAGGAACCGGGTATCACAATCAGACACAATAGAAGTCGGCATTGTGAAATGTGTCCAAACGTGCTGAAAGAATACCCGAGCTGCTTCTTCTTCTGCGATAGTCTTTCGACAAGGCATGAGAATAATCATTTTGGAGAACCAATCAACGACCACAAATAGATAGTTGTTGCCACGTTAGGTCTTAGGTAATCCTCCCAAGAAATCCATGGATATGCTCTCTCATGGTCGCGATGGAACTGGCAAAGGAGTGTACAAACCTAATTTCTGGTTTGCTGGTTTTGAGATACTACAAAGACCACAGCCTCGAAGCAAACTAGCCACATCTTGCTACATTCGCGGCCAGAACACATGTTGATGAAGAATTTGTAATGTCTTCGTAACCCCAAAGTGACCAGCTACCTTCGATGTGTGCGCTTTCCGCAACTATTGAATTCGAGGAGCTCCACGAGGTATACAAAGCAAATTATCTTTGTACAAGAGTCCTTCTCGATGAACAAACTCCGTAGGCTTCCCTGTTTTGAGCTCAGTCAGTGCTGTTTGAAAATCAGGATCTTCACTGTACATTGTGGCATAGTCATCATGACATGAGGGCTCGATTTACATAAACGTTGATAAACAGAGGGTCGTAACTGGTGATCGTGACAACATGTCCGCCAATTTGTTGTGTACGCCCTTCTTGTACTTAATCACTAGATTAAACTACTGCAGATATGACATTCACTTCATGTGTCGAGCTTGCTGTAGCTTGGACTGAGTTTACAAATATTGCAACGGTTGGTGGTCGATGTGGAAAACAGTCTCTTTACCCAAGAGGTAACACCACCAGTGTATTACGGCCTGATGCAATGCACACAATTGTAGGTCGAATAATTCTTCTGAGCTCCCTAGAATAACTCAGAGTGATATGCCACTGGTCGACATTCTTGTATGAGCACTGCGCCCATTACATAACTTGAGGCATCGATCTCTAGCTCGAATGGCTTCTGTAGATTCGACAAACACTATAAGATAGCACTTCAATGCTAGCAGTAGAGCAGCTGGTAAAAGCCAATATTACCAGCACTTTAGCTGCTGGGAATAAGGTTTGCTACAGCTGGGCAAAAAGGTGCTGCGAAAAGTTTTTCTCAGCTGTAGGTCTAATGGCAAAAAGTATTCCCAGCTGTAGGCCGCTTGGAAAGTTTGAGTTTTTCCCACCTGTATGTCCACTTGTAATATATTAGTCCAAGCGGTATAACTATTTGGAATATTTTTTCCCAACTGTAGGTCTGGTGGCAAAGATTATTCCCAGCTGTAGGTCCCTTGGAAAGTTTGAACTTTTTCCACCTGTATGTCCACTTCTAATATATTATTCCAAGCGGTATAACTATTTGGAATATTTTTTCCCAGCTGTAGGTCCAGTGGCAAAGAGTATTCCCAGCTGTAGGACGCTTGGGAAGTTCGAACTTTTCCCACCTGTATGTCCATTTGTAATATATTATTCCAAGTTGTATAACTATTTGGAATATTTTTCCCAGTTGTAGGTCGCTTGGAAAGTTTGAACCTTTCCCACCTGTATGTCCACTTGTAATATATTATTCTAAGCTGTATAACTATTTGGAATATTTTTTCCAGCTGTAGGTCCGGTGGCAGAGAGTATTCCCAGCTGTAGGTCGCTTGGAAAGTTTGAACTTTTCCCACCTGTATGTCCACTTGCAATATATTATTCCAAGCTATATAACTATTTGGAATATTTTTTCCCAACTGAGGTCTGGTGGCAAAGAGTATTCCCAACTGTAGGTCGCTTGAAAAGTTTGAACTTTTACCACCTGTATGTCCACTTGTAATATATTATTCCAAGCTGTATAACTATTTGGAATATTTTTCCCAGCTGTAGATCTGGTGGTAAAAAGTATTCCCAGCTGTAGGTCGCTTGGAAAGTTTGAACCTTTCCCACCTGTATGTCCACTTGTAATATATACAAATCAATAACTTTTTCTTTAAGTAACATATAAAACATATGACAATTATAATAAAAGATGGTTGGTCGATTGTTGTATAACAAGTATAAGCTGTTGCTTATGCGAATGAGAAAATTGTGTTGGTTTACATGACTTGCATACACTTGATAAAAGAAATTAATCATATGAAAGTGAGCTACTAGTTCAAGGCACAATTAACATACACTTAAAATTTAAAAATGAATAACATGTGGATTGTGTTGATAACACCTCACCTTTATAAAATTATTAAGTATTTCCAATTAGTTTCAAATAATTCTCTTGTCCCTTTCACCTGTAAGCATTGTTTCATTAATAACAAAACAAAACAAATGGAAAAATAGTAACTAACCAGGTAAATAACAGGTTAGAATTATATATACCTAGAACACGAGATGAACCACCACCTATTGTAGTATCATCTTTGATCTACAAGTAAAAGTTCATAGTTTGTTTACTTCGATGGTATTAGTAAGTAAATAAGAGTGATTATACTAGATAGAATAGATTACTTTTTCACGTGGCCATGCAATTGATTTGTCCAAGCGCATCAGAAATTTTTCTAACACTCCCATATAGACGTAACAATGGAGCATCTCTTTTCAACACATAGTTGACAACCACCTCACAACACTCAGGCCCAAGAGGTGTGTCACCAACTATTACACTTCAAGATGCCCTTTGAAGTGTACCCTTAGCAACAAGAACATATGGCCTCATAAAAGAAATCAAAATTACTTCCTTTCTTCTCTAAAGATCAAATAGAATTGCATATAAGCTCAATGGTTACCTCAATAATGAGCATCCAAATTCAATAGAGTATAATTAACTTGCAACTATTACCTCTTCATGCCTATAGCGTGGTACATCATGTGTCTTACCAACTCTCCTTTGCATTATCTACACAAAAATTAAGGATAAGTTGATAGTCTAAATATTGTTAGGTTAGGTACAACTTTGAGGTAAAATAATAAAATGTAAACTTACGTTTCATGGAACCCTATTTTCACCTGCAGATGACTCTATTGAACAACCATCACTTTCGTATCCCGTGTCCTACAGCAATTAGTACATAATATTTGAGCAATTTAGTAAATAACCATATGTATATTATTGCTTAAATATTATAAAGAACACATATAAAAAAATCACCTGCACATGACCCTTAGATCTCTGATTGTAATCATTATCTATATTTTTCCTAGCCTGTGAAGTAAGCATTTGCTTCAATTTCTTTTTCCATCCGTGTCAATTGCTCTTTGTTTCCCACACTCTCACTCTCCATTTTATCTAGCCTCTCTATCAAAAGATTATTCTGATTTTGAAGTCTTATCCTTACTGCATTAGCTAGTTGAAGCTTAGTGGATGAATACTTTTGTACCCCCGGCATCTTTAAGTCTTGATGAGTAGGGCCCAAACCAATAGCACGTACACGTGAGTGTTTTTCTTTTCCAAAAACATGGTAAAATAGATCTCCTTCTGTTATGGTTTTTTTAGCGAGTTCTGGCTTGTTGGCACATGTCTCCGCAATTGTTTTCTGAAAATTAGATAAAGCTCATATTTATATATATGTTTATATTTGATCGTTGATTATAAATACATGTAACCCTTCAATGACACTTACAATTATGTCTTCAGCTTCTTTTTCTGGAACTCCATTTTTATGGGTATGTGCTTTGATAAAAACTTCATGTCTAGCGGGCATATAACCCAGTTCTTTGGACTGCACTTCCATTAATATTGACAATTAGTTATCTAAAGAAAGTAGAAATAAATATTAAGACATTTAATACCATATCATGTGCAATCCGAGCAGGACTCTTGCTTCCAGCAGTATGTGTCATTGTCATTTTTGCGCTATTTTCTTTTCCAATTTCACTTAGAGCCTATAAGATGAGAATATAATTAATTGCATAAAATATATTTAATTTGTAATTAAGAATCATTTATAAAGAAGTTTTACCTGACTTTTCGGAGCTCTCCAATGCTCTATAAGCCACATCCAATCTGTTTTAGGTACTCTAGAATCAATCTTCATAGAAAAAAGTTCCTCATCAGTTTTTGTTTCAACAAAATAATTCCTCTTTATTTCACATTTGAAATCTTTCCATTTCACTGCTGCTTTTTGTAAAATCCAATCCTCAAGGTCATCATGAACATCAAAAAATTCCTACAAAATTATCAAGTTGTCAATGATTATAGACTATTATACTATACATGACTATGGAATACATAGATCATCAACCTACAAAACTTGTCACTAGTTACTATTTTTGATGATTTTAAATAACTATAAAAGAATGCTATCCAATTTATGAAGTAAAATTCAAAATGCAAGTAAAAAATCAAATATAGAATCAAACTCTCTCTTCATATTAGAATGACACTTCTAATAATAAATTGCAAAACTCCACATATATATTTTCACCCTTAATTAGAAGGAAAATTAGTCAGTGCTATGTATAGTAAGAGGAGCTATTGAAGCATATCTCAGTTCAATTAAAATATACATGTAAGGCTGAAATGAGAGTAAATTAATTTCGAGTTCTTATTCTTAGTAGTATACAAATTTACCTTTACAGTAGCCCAAACAGATTTCTTTTTATCTGCATCAATTTCATTCCAGCTTTATAGGAAAGTGGTATTCCTGATCTCACTATTGTAGAAATAAAGTTGGTTAATGGTGAAGCTTGATCACCAACGGGTTGATTATTCATATTATGGTCAACATGAATTTTTGGTTCATTCCTTCGCTTCCATATGTCATGCTTGGTAGTGGGTCCTCGTCCCTTCCTTTTTTTTTTTTTTGACCTGGATGAGTTTGCTCTACACAAATATGCAATTGAAAATAATAACCAATGATATAAAAAAGAGAGCAAAATAATGCAAAACTATACTTAAATAGATCCTAAGCTTTCTAACGAGTGGTTACACATCAAAAATGGAGTTCGGGAGCCCAAGTTAGGCCCATTTGAAGTTGGCCTGCTGCTGGATGGCCGAGGTGGAGTTGTTGGTGTCTTGGGCCTCCATGTGGATCGTCCTTGGTTCGTCGAGGCTCCTCGGGACTTGGACTTGTGGCGTTGCATCTTTGGAGAAGGCTTGAAAGGCTGGGCTTGAGGATTAAGTCCTCCTTGCGACGAAGATGAAGCAGGGGAGATAGCACCGGTCGTATCCACGCTGGAGATGTCCTCATCATCCCCCCTTTCTTGAATTGGAGTCGTCCTCGACTCCTTGTCATGCCCCTGCAAAAGGTTAGTGACAACAGGGGGCAAAGAAGCAGATGTTTGCAAGACACTATCATGTGAGGACACAGCCTTAGCTAAAAGCACTACTCCCTTTAATTTTTTGTCAGATTTTTTTGCGGTGCTAGCAATTTTATCATCCTCCTGTTCCTTATCTTTAGCCTTGTTTGCATTAAGTTTAGCTAGCTGAGTGGAAGTCAATGGTTCTAAAACCATTTTCTTGCCCTTAAACATGAAGGTATACTGATTGGTTCTACCATTATGCATAGCTTCTATGTCATACAACCATGGTCTACCTAATAGGAGTGAGCAAGTATCCATAGGTACAACATCACAGTCGACATGATCGTGATAAGAACCAATAGATATAGGGACTCAAACGGTTTTTGTTACATGTACCTTACCGCATGGATTTAACCATTCAATCTTGTAAGGTTGCTGAGGTGGGGGCATGGTCAAGTCAAGCTTCTCGACCATGTCCACACTCACGAGGGTGTTGCAGCTTCCTCCATCGACGATGACGTGCACTGCTCGCTCGTTGACAACAAACTTCGTTTGAAAGATGGTATGGCACTGATTTGGTTCATCACGTGTTGGTTGTGCATGAAGCACACGTGTGACAACAAGAGCTGGATATTTCTCTGATGTTGAAGCAGTGCAAATCTCTCCTTCTTGTTCTGCAGTGTTAGTGGCAACAAGAGCATATTCATTTTCATCAATGTCACTAGCACTAGAGTACTCACCATCTTCTCAGATTATTAGAGCACGTTGATTTGGGCAGTCTCGCATCACGTGGCCATGTCCCTTGCATCGAAAGCATTGTACTTCTCTCGTACGACCTGTGGAGGCGACAGAGGAAGCACTCTTTGCCGGAGTTTGTTTTGCAACTGATTTGCTTGACTCCGGGGTGTGTAGCGGTGTAGAGGAAGCAAGGGCAGCAGGTGAAGGAGCATGTCCCGGAGTGGAAGACGACGTCTTGGTTAGGATCTGGATAGGCCGGGATGTGGTGGATCCTCCAAAATTTCCTCGCGTCGTGGATCGGCGTCCTTGTACTTCCCTTTCTGCTTTCAAAGCAAGATGAAACAAACGGGTGATAGAATTGTATTCTTTATAGTCAAGTATGTCCTGGATTTCACGATTAAGACCACCCAAAAATCTAGCCATTTTCGCATTTTCATCCTCATCTAACTGACAACGCAACATGCCAATTTGCAATTCCTGATAATAATCTTCAACAGATTTATCACCCTGATTAAAGCGTTGCAACTTGGTGAGCAATTCAAGTTCATAATATGTAGGAACAAATCTAGCACGCATTAATCGTTTTAACCCATCCCATGTTGTAGGCACATTACGTCGGGCTCTACGAATCTCTTGCCACCAAACAGAAGCAAAATCAGTGAATTCACTAGTGGCAGCACGTACTCTCCTATCCTCAGAGAAGTCATAGCACGTAAATTTTTGTTCTACCGCCAACTCCCAATCAAGGTAAGCATCAGGATCGTATTTACCAGCGAAAGAAGGCATAGTAAATTTCATTTTGGCAATGGAATCATCACGTACCTCTTGGGTGGCATGTGGATTTCTTACCATTCCTTGCCTATTGTGGTAGAGTCGACGGTGCTGGCGATCGTTATGAACATTATTTCCTTCTTCGGACTCCGAATCAGCCACGTAATTGTTATTTTCTTGGTCAACAAGTGGAGCAGGTGGAATGGGCACAGCTGGTGGAGCTCGACGTGGGTTGACATTTTGCTCCAGGGCTCCGTTGTTTGGGGCAGCACGAAGAAACTCCGTCACTTGCGTTAACTGCGCACGAATGTCATCCAAAGCTGCGCGAGTATTGAGCTCATGCCGATTGTACATTCCATGGAAATGGTCTACCCATCTCCGCTGTTTTGGAGTAAGAGGATCTTCATGCTCACTCCCACTACCGCCATTGCTCCCATGATTGCTTGGTTCACCTGCCATGGTTAGTAGCAACAAGGGAAAAACTCACAAGATAATGTAATCCCTATTGACTACGAGAATGGGTAAAAGTGGCAATTCACACACTCCCAAGCTTCCACCAAGATCTTACAAATTCTCGACCTGCAATAGAGGAATACAACCGGTGGCAAGGTGATGCACTCTGAAGGTGGCAAAGCAACTGCAAGTCCCTTTTCCTGTATGGTTAGTAGAGAGGTAGAGCTTGGACAGACAATTTTATATAAGCAAAGGAGTAGCAATAACCGAAATCAGATAACAAAGCTGAATAAATATCCAAAGTACTTGTCACAGTTGCTGGCCTAAACGCGTTCTTAAAACTAGTTCAAGCAAGCAAAGTGATCGGTACAGGGGATGGACATGAAAGGATGCAAGCACTTCTGATCTTTTTTTTTCTTTTTTTTTTGCTATTCCTTCTTTTTTTTGTGCGGCTCTTTTTTTATGCACTTGCCTTTTTCTTTTTTTTTTCACAAGAGTGCTGTAAAGGATGGAGTACAACTCAAGATTTAAGGATTACACACAAAACCTATCGCAATACTCTCGGCAGTTTAGCAAAGATGCTCTGCAGAAACTTCCAATAATAATTTGGGGCTCTTAGAGACCTCAAACGCAAAAACTTATAACTAGGAAGTTGTAGCCCTTTTCTTTCTCGTCAATTTGAATATATGGAATACCCAATTTGGAGTTTGGAGCTAGGAGATATGGCCCCCGAAATACAGGCTGTACAGATTACTCCGAGATGAAACAGATTAACTTCCAACGCGATTTTCGCCACGAATATGGCGTTTCTGGAATTTGGTGCAATGAACAAAGTTGTAGATCTCTTCGAGAGATACAATTTAGACTATTTAATCGCCCAAATTGGTGTTCAGACGACAAAGATATTGTCTTTATAAAAACAGCAACGCAAAAGAGAAATCCGAACCGATTGCGACTCGAATTTGGTTTCGGTTTAGGATTGGGATTTGATACTCAATCTAGACCAAGAACACGAATTGACCAGCAATACGACGATGACCACGGACACAAATTCAACAATGCAAAACTGAAAACGAAAATTGCAAAAGGGTCAAAGGGGTTTGGACAGAGGAAGACTATGGTCACAAATTTTTTTTTTTTTTGGACTCTAGGATGAACAAAATTAAACTAAACTAAGGTAGATGTGTTCTCACCAGGCAACCGTTGCTCTGATACCACTTGATGCGCACATGGGGGTGCCCGATCTTCTGATGAGAACGATGCATCGATTTGTGGGATGATGATTCCGTGAATTTCCGATCAACCAAGCCGAGACACTGTCGATCCTTATCCTTGCAAGCAATCGAGAACAAGCAAGAACAAGATAGATAGCAAATTGAAACAAAGCAATCACTCAAACCAGGGGTGAGGTTCTGTTTCTCGTATTGGATGGTCTAGTCGACACACGCGACACGAGGAGGGACGCACAAGGGGTCTATCACACGCAACAAAACCTAAGAGACAAAGTATGAGGACGGCGGCCATAAGTATAGTGGCGGCCAGGGGAGGGGCACCCAAGCTAGGGTCAGCCACCACCAAACCCTAAAAATACATGGGCCATAGGCCCAAAAATAAGGTGATGCAGCACCCGAGGTTTCTGGCCCGTGCACTTCTTCTGCAGTTTCCCGTCGCTCCTGGGGAAATTTGGCAGTAGTACTGGGTCCATTGGAAAGCATATCTCCTAAGCTTTCCAACGAGTGGTTACACATCGAAAACGGAGTTCGGGAGCCCAAGTTATGCCCGTTTGAAGTTGGCCTGCTACTGGATGGCCGGGGTGGAGTTGTTGGTGTCTTGGGCCTCCATGTGGATCGTCCTTGGTTCGTCGAGGCTCCTCGGGACTTGGACTTGTGGCATTGCATATTTGGAGAAGGCTTGAAAGGCCGGGCTTGAGAATTAAGTCCTCCTTGCGACGAAGATGAAGCAGGGGAAATAGCACCGGTCGTATCCACGTTGGAGATGTCCTCATCAGACGTTTTGATGGCTTTTGATGGGGAACTACAGGCTGATCATTGGTGTGCTATGACATAATCAACATGCATCATATTGGGAGATAATTACAAAATAGTTCTTAGAAACAGAAATTAGCAACACATCAAGTAAAACATATAACCTTTTTAGTTCTTGTAGATGGTCTCAAGACATTTTCCTCATTTTATTTCCAGGAAGTCGTATAGGCAAGCGCAATGCTCTCAATGCCTCATTGTTTCTTTCAATGTTTGCTTGCCGTAACTCTTCATACTCATTCCGCATAGCTCCATTATTTCTTCCTCTTTTGTTTTGCATCTTTTTGGGTACAATAAAATTTTACAATATTAGACAAAAAATAAAAGAACATAGACATAAACAACACATTCAATGAATAGCATCTTACTTCCCCATTTGAGGTGGAGATTTCTCAACAAATATACCATCAATGTTTGTTCTAACACAATTATTGTTGCCATTTGGAAGATTTATTTTAGCACCAACATTCAAGTCAGATTTTGCTAACTTTGTCAGTTACCACTATATTTTCAATTTCTTCCTCCGCAGACATGTCATAGATGTCTCTTGGCCTTGACTCAATGACAGCTTTCCAGTCTTTATCGATAGGATCCTCAACATAATAGACTTGAGTAGCTTGTGATGCTAAAATATATGGCTCATCTGATAATTTTCCCCAGTATTAATTAAATGCTTGAAGTTCACTGTCGTAATCCAAATCTATCTTTCTTAACCCATTTGTCCTTTCTGAGAACATCAACCCAATCACATTTGAAGAGAACAACATTACCCTTTCGACGATAATCTAACTCAAGTATCTCAGTTATGACACCATAGTATGTTATATCTCCTATTTGTGGATTTTGATCCTTTGAGCTAGAAAAACTACAAGTTTTTGCAACAATAGCTACCCCACTACTTTGAACTGATCTGCCCTCATCATAAGATATTGTATGAAAATTGTATCCATTTATTGAATAACTGTTATATTTTGTTGCGACCATAAAAGGCTCACTTGCTAGTATCTGAATCTCTTCTCCTACATCTTCCCCAGTTGATAGTAACTCATTCACCTAGAAAAATTTATTTATACGGTTTAATACAAAAACATTGCAATATGTATTTAGCTAAAATTGTTGTTTATGAACTTACATGCAATATAAACCACTCATGAAATGTTGCATGACGTATATGCTCTCTCTCATGAATCCTTTGATGACCAATAGATGAAAGATACCCCAAATGTTTTCTGCAAATATTTTTTGAATGTAAGATATTATAAAATATATATTTGAACTAATTTAATAACATTTAATAAAAAATTAGCTAGAGAACATACATCCAATATGGCTCAATATGCTCATAATTAAATAAGACATATCTGTGAGCTTGAATCCATGTTTTATGGTCCAACGTAATAGTGCACTTGCCAGTCAAACCACGACCTATGTTGTTCAAGTATGTGGAACCAGTTGACAAGGTATTGAATTGTGCATCATCATTTTGACTCGGCCGATTAAATCTAGTCTCACAACCATGCAAATAACGAGAACAAAATGTCATACTCTCATCAAATATATAACCTTCTGCAATTGATCCTTCTGGGTGACTTCTAGTTCGAACATAGCTCTTCAACCTCATCAAAAATATATAAAATTTTTGAAATAATTAATTAATGAAAATATTAATAACAGTCTAATTAAATTGAGCCTTCTACTATGGAATTAATATACCTTTCTATGGGATACATATTGCGGTACTGGACAGTGCCAGCAATCCTTGCCTCAGTAGGAAGATGGACCATTAAATGCACCATAACATCAAAAAATGATGGCGGAAATATTTTTTCAAGAAGGCACAAAGTTTCAGAAATTTCAGACTCTAATCTCTCCATATCAGTTACATTGATTACAGGAGAAAATATTTTCTTGAAGAAGTTGCTTACACGAATCAATGCAATACTAACATTTTCTGGTAGTATCCTTCTAACAGCCAATGGAAGCAAGTGTTCTAAAAGAATATGACTGTCATGGCTTTTTAACCAAATCATCTTCTTATCATGAACATTTACATGACTTCGCATATTAGCTGCATATCCATCTGGCAATTTAACTCCTTTTAATACTTCACAAAACATTCTTTTCTCTACAGAACTCAGTGAGTAAGATGCAGGAGGTAAATAGAACTTGTCCCCTACTAAGATAGGATGCAGATCCTTCTTGATACCTAACAGTTGGAGGTCCAAGCGAGTGTTCAAATTGTCTTTTCATTTGCCATCAATATCCAAAAGTGTGTTAATTATATTGTCACAAACATTTTTCTCTATATGCATCACATCAAGATTATGCCGCAACAAAATATCCTTCCAATAGGGCAATTGCACCCATATTGGTTGTTTTTTTCCAAATAGTTTTTGGTTCACCATCCTTACCCTTACACTTTTGGGATGGTCCTTTCCCTGTTGGGTCCTTCCCAAAATCATTTTTTAAATCTTTTGTTTGTTCTATAACATCATATCCAGAAAGAGAAACTGGGGCTTCCCTATACTCTTTGGTACCATCAAATGACTCACTATCATTTCTAAATTCATGACAAGAATGCAAGAATCGACGATGTCCCATGAAGCAATGTTTTTTACCATTTTTAAGACAAAGTGAGCAAGTATTTGCATGGGAAACAACACATCTAACCTCACCAGAAGTAACTTGTCCAGATACATATCCATATCCTGGATAATCAGTAACAGTCCAGAACAAGGCGGCACGCAATTGAAACCATTGACCAGATGATGCATCACGAGTTTTGACACCATGCCACATCTCTAACAAATCATCGATCAAAGGTTGAAGGTAGACATCAATATCATTTCCAGGAGCTTTAGGACCAGGAATAAGCAGAGAGAGGATAAAATTTGGTTGCTTCATACACATCCATGGTGGAAGGTTGTACGAAATCAAGACAACAGGCCATATGCTATGTAATGAACTTAGGCTTCGGAAAGGATTAAAACCATCTGTTGCCAAACACAGCCTAATATTGCGACAGTCAAAACTAAAGTCTGGGTACTTGTGGTCGAAATCCTTGCAAGTGGGAGAATCAGCTGGATGGCGTATCAACCCATCTCTAGTGCACCCTTCGCTATGCCATCTCATATCAGCTGCTATCTTTGATGACATATACAGTCTCTGGAGCCTCTTTTTAAGTGGAAAATATCGAAGAACCTTTCTAGGAATTTTGTGTATTCGCTTCCCATCAGGGCTCTTCTTTTCTATCTTCCATCTGCAAGTTCCACATTTTGGGCATGAGTCTATATTTGCATGCTCTTTCCAAAATAGTATACAGTCATGTTCACATGCATCAATATTCTCATAACCCAACCCAAGACTTCTCACCATCTTCTTTGCATCATGGAAGTTTTTTGGCATTGTGGCATTCTTTGGAAATGCTTCCTTCAGTAAGTCTAATAACAAATCAAAGCTACTGTTACTCTATCCACCTAGGAATTTTATGTGAAGGAGCCTCACAATAAATTGTAGCTTTGTGAGTTTGCACCTAGGGTAGAGCTCTTGACTAGCATCACTTGCTAACCTATATAATGTCTCAACATCTACATTTTGATCCTCCGAATAGGAACCATCACCACCTATATCACCAACTTCTTGATATCCACATCCTATGTCATGGATCATTTCAGTGATCTCATCTAGCTGCGGCTCACTATCCATATTAGGAACATTTTCTATATTAGATTTCTTGTGTGTCTTGTGTGATGATGTTTGTTCACCATGAAATATCCACTTGGTGTATCCTTCTAAAAACCCATCACAAATAAAGTGTTCATAAACAACTTCAGCTTCTCTCCAAACACAGTTCACACATTTTCTACAAGGGTAGAGAATTTCATTTGCTTTTGCAGAATTTGCAAAAGCAAACACTATGAAGCCCTTTACACCTTGGTTATATTCAGTTGAGTACCTACATTTAATTATCATTAGTTTCAATCAAAAGAATCACATAAAGTAGCTTTGTATTTGATTTAGTGACTGAGTGTTTGTTTTCTACCTAGCTGCACTCATCCAACGCTTGTCCATAATAAATGCCAAAGACCTTACAATCCTCGTAGCCTTTCCTTATTATATAGCTTACTGCAAGAATCAGCTAGTATATCTGAAATAAAATCAGCTAGTATCATTACTAGTTTAATACGGATTTTAGTCTGAAATGAGTTTATAAACAAGAACACAAATAGACGGGGGAGGGAGGGTTAACAAATACTTCCTATTTAGAAAGAAGTAATAGCTTACGACAAAAATTTCTCTCTCCAAAGTGATTTGAAATTACTAGATTAATTTTAATAATAATCTCAGCTAACTCCAAAAATTGACTAGCAAAATACAATTTGATAGGGTAAGTATTGGCCCATCACACCATGTTATTGTTCATGTAAGCAAGCAATAACATCATTCTATATAGTCATTCATTCATTGTTGAAATACTTCTTTTGATTCATAATATAAGTTTACTTCTTATTGACATGCGAATTAAGAGTATTGAATAAGAGAAAATAATCATAATAAACTAATGATGCCTCTGTTATATAAAGTTTGGATGTGTATGGAAAAAATGTTAATGGAGGCGTGAGAGGATACTATAGAGGATAAAGGAGTCAAACATGTACTAAATAATATATTGGAATTATAGTAAGGTTTATATTATGAAATATAGAAAAATAAAAATAGTCTTAAATTGTGAAAAGGAAAGTGTATGACACAAAGGCATAATTACAACCTGCAAACAAATATAAGTACTTAAATGGAAAAAATATAGATCTACCAGGAAAATTGACAAATATGGGATTAGGGGTGAAAATTACTTTTCCAAAAACCATAAAAAATTCAAATTAAGGCACACAATTGGTGAGATTTTCTTCCTACTTGTTCAATTTTTCTCACCAAAGTGAAAATAGAAACCCATTTGACATTTAACTTCTCCAATTAAGAGTCTAAAGACTTATATGATTGACATGATATGCCAAAAAAATATACTATTGGTCCCTCTGAATCATTGATTTCCAAGTTAAATGATAGTTCCAAAAAAAATTAAATGCTAGTTTTAAAGAATCAATTTTCAAGACTTAGTTTGGTCAAGTTTTGGATTCAACTTCTATCATAGAGAAACTGAAGTCATATATGATATAACTCTAGTTCGACATATACTAAAAACCAGAGTTCTGATAGTGTTTGACAAAAGACTATTATTTTGTTGTTTTAAATAAAATTTACACCTTATAATAGAATGTAATTGTAGTTGTAATCAATGACATAGCCATATAAATAATTCTAACTTTATGAGTATTTGTAAACTTGAAGTTAGAGCTGTTAAAGCACATCAAATTCTTTAGTGTAAAAGTGGTTTCAGCTTCATGCAGAAGCACCAACACCACAATGGATCTAACCTGCGGATTCTGTAGAAGCATATATATGCACAAACACAATCACATAACTAGGAGTGTTTCCATACATTTCACATCTATGCACCAAAATTATAAAAAATTTACTAATGTCTATCTAAAGAGATAGATACAAAATTGTTAAATAGTTATGACTATATAACATAAGACTACTATTTTTTCTGTTTAGTGGATACATTGTGTAACACCTATAAATTAAAGGGCACGCATGCCTTTTAGAATACAATGATTGGCTCTGTCTAGCCTTCCTAACATATAAAACTTTTTAAGGGTGATTAGTGATGGAAACTACTCAAAATATAGCATTATTAGTTTGCACATTATCCATGCTCAAATCCCTTGTTCTTTAGGACCATGTGCACCAACTAATATAGAATCCACTTTGTTGCTGATCACTGATCACTGATCACTTGAGTCCTTGCACTTTATTATTTTGGTCAAAATAGTCCTGAACATTCATCCATCTATGCAACATGGGAATAGAAGAGCCTATTAACAAGAATTTGATCAATATAAGACTAGAAAGTACAGAAATTTGGTGTTACAATTTGAATTTGTAAATATCATATCTAAATCACTAGCTCTTGTTGATACTATATTACTCCAAATAAATTAAAATCTTTATACAATAACCAATTACAAAAATTTGGACTTACAATTTGAATCTCTAAATATCATATCTGAATCACTAGCTCATGCCAATGCTATATTACTCCAAATGAACTAAAAATTTGCACAATAGCCACTAGTTAGCTCCTCTCTTTGACATACTTTTCAAAGAATCTAAAGCAGACAAACTCCTTGTTCATATACAAATAGCACAAACAATAATCATATAGCAGCAAAAATAATAATAATATTACCTGATTGCAACTAATTTTTCCAAAGATGAAACCTGATAGGAACAATCTCCAAGTTGGAAGTCCAATCTATGAAATCTGAAATTATACAAACAGAAAATAGGTTGAAGAAACAACTTTTAAGGCAAAAAAATACAAATGCAATTTTATATGGGAATTATTCATGGGTTTTTTTGTCATAACATTCTAGATGCGCAATATAAGACCATTTTCTAGCCACATGACAACTTTGTTATTGCTTGTTGAGTTTGTTGCCTTGCGTTGTTACAACTACAATAAAAAATTGCATCATCTTTCTTAGGATACTTCATCCCTAATCCTTATATTGATCTAATTCAAGCCATTCATCTACACTATTCAGTTCAAAATCCTAGTCACCATGTATCTCGATCACGTCACTTTTTGTTTCCTTATTTCTCCATTGGTTTAATATCATACTATTTGGTAAGATGCCTACCTATGTTTGATGACTTCCTTACTTCAACTCTCTCTACATGGCCATCCTTATTGATGCTAAGTATTGTGTGATGAGGACATCATTAGCTCGGTTATGAACAAGGCTCCATCCACTCCTTCCACTACTTCCACAACTTCCATGCCGCCACGAGAAGATCAAGGAGAACATAGCTCGGTTATGAACAAGGCTCCATCCACTCCTTCCACTACTTCCACGCCGCCACGAGAAGATCAAGGAGAACATAGCTCGGTTATGAACAAGGCTCCATCCACTCCTTCCACTACTTCCACACCGCCACGAGAAGATCAAGGAGAACAGCGAGTCGGCATGAATCCATGTGCTGAGCCATTCACTACACCCGCAATCGACGAAACAATTCGTGAACAGATTCTGCCGGGTGTTGTGCCACCTCTAATTTGGGCCCAAGGCCCATGTACCCCTAGGGTCTCACATCCACCTCCTTGGCCACCACCCCTGTTATATATAGCCTTCACCCTTCCCATTGCAGATTTGAAACCATATTTGGGAGAGGAAGATGAGTTTGAGTCGAGGATGATGAGGACATCACTTCTTCGGATACACGCACCAACCAAAATCATCCGCTTGTTACACAAGGACCCATAATGCGCAGCAAAGCCCGATTGTTGCATTGCCAGGTGAACTCGTTCTTAAGTTTATATATATATGGTTTTGAGAATGGTTTACTATCTAATAGTGATAATATTGTGCTTAGGAATCATGGAGAGGACCAGCAAGGATACAAGGACAAGCAAGGAGCCCAAGTCGAGTTGGAGTCCAGGATGGATTCGAGTTGGAGTCCGGTTCGGCCATCCAGGAGCAGCTTGCCTTCAAATGATCATAACTCCCTCATACAAAGTCCGATTGAGACATTCTTATAGTCCACGGAGAAGCCCACGACGAGATCTTTCCAATGGATCTAGCTCCATGTCCAAATTCCTTCTGGATCGCTGGAAATTGACAAAACAAATTTTGACCAGATTCTGATTGGACCGAGTCGGTGCTGCGTCACCTTTTTGGTTGGGTCAAGTCCCGTGTATTGAGTTCGAGTCCGAGTAGGGAAAGAGTCCATGTCGGTTTCAGGTTTCCTTACCTGGCCACCGATCTCTTTTACCTCCTCTATATAATCATACTGAACCATTAGGGTTCAACGGGTTTTGTTTAGTCAAAGTCTTTCCTTCGTGAAGCTATTGAGATATTCTTCTTGGTCGGCTAGATCAACATCAATATCTGTATTCGGAACCCCAACTCTTTTTCGTGAGTCAATCTATATTTGCAATTTCAGATTGCTTGTTTATCTTGTTCTTACTTGTTCTTCGATTGCTTGCAGGAATAGATCTTCGTGATCAGGTCGATCGTGCTTCTAGTTTGGTCGATAACAATCCGAAGTTGGTTCAGCGATTGCCAGGGCATATCAGTCGTGTACGGTTGGTAGCCGGATCGTGAGAGTCGTCATCACAAATCGATAGTTCTTGTTCTCATCGAAAGATCGGACCGCCCATGTCGCATCATTTGGTATCAGAACAGGGTTGATTGGTGAGAATTTATCTATCTTAGTTTAGTAGATTGATTTCATACCTAGAGTCCAGAAAATTGCCCTACAAAAAAGATTTATTTTATGCTGTGCAAACCATCGTTATTAGCCTTGCATCGTTCTTGTCAACTTGCATCTTTGAATTTTTGTCCATTGTTATCGAGTGATGGTTTTTAGTTTTAGTCCTGGTCTAGTTTTAGTCTTGCATCTCGTCTCGGAGTTGAATTGCACGTCGATCTCCTCGTAGTCGCGTTCAACTCTAATCTGCTGCTGTCCAGTTCGTTGTTTTCATCATATCTTCTTCATACGAACTCAGATTTTTGTGTTCTTGTACTTTTTGGAAATCTCCGATCGTGCTCTACAGCTTTGCTGTTGAGGTCGAAGCCAGATTCGGCTCTCATCTATGAGATATTGGGCCATTAATGACGACAGTGTAGAGTTCGAATCTAATACGTCTGTTTCGGTATTTTCATCATAACTCTTTCATCCGAACTCGGATTGGGATAAACTTATACTTTCTTGAATTGTTGCGAGAAATCCCACAAAAAGTTAGTTGGGGTAATCTTCAAATTCGGCTGTTTTTATCACACTAAAATTTGAGCAAAGTTAGTTATGTAATTTTCAAACTCTAATCCATCTCGGATTCAAATTGCTCAATCTGAGACAGTTTTGGTAAAACGGCCATGTCTTTTGATTCCCAACTCCGTTTTTGACGTACTTGTACTTGTTGGAAAGATAAAAAAGATCCTTTACAACGTTTCTGTTGGATAGAACTTCCGATTCGGAGCTTTTGGTGTCTAAAATTGCTAAACAACATTTCTGTCCTAGTTGTGCAGTCGAAAAGAAAAAGGCACAGTGCAACAAAAGCCGCATTGTTTATAAAAAAAAAAGAAAAAGAAGTAAGAAAAAAGGCAAGTGCAAAAAAAAAAAGCCACACAAAAAAAAGAGCGAAAAAAATGTGTGTAGCAAAAGAGGAGAATTTTCTGTGGTGCATCTTTTGGTTCTAGTCCTTTGTGTTGCTAGTAGATTGCTTGAGCTATGTCTGAGTCTAGGCTAGTTCCAGCACATTGACTATTACTTTGGACTAATTTTCAATCTTGCATTATTGATCTTGAATTGTTGCTACACATATAATAGCCTGTCCAAGCTCCACATTCTACCGATGTACAGTACTGATCGCTTGCAATTGCTGAACCAACTTACAATCGCTTTATCCAATCTTTGGAGCATTTGAGACTGTTACTAGCGGCCGATCACCACCTGCTGTTTGGTAAGAATCGGTAAGAGCTTGATAAGAAGCTTGAGTCATGCGCACAAGCATTCTTGCATACGGAGCAAATCCAGGCTTTAAATCAATTGAGAACTCTATATCTCGGTCTGGTGGCATTCCAGGGAGTTCTTCGGGGAAAACTTCTGGGTATTCATTCACTCGGGACCTTTTCAAACTCAATCCTTTCCATGCTATTCAAACTGCATACTCGGTCGTTCACTAAGGACCTTTCCACGTAGAACGTGACTTGCTCTCCTTCAGTGTTCATCAAAGAGATTGCCTTTGTCGTGGTATTACAAATACCCCGACAGGTTTTGTGGAAGATCCTAGAGAAGAAAAGATGACGCGAGCTGACCGCGTGACCGGTCCTGTCCCGTCGGACAAACGCAGCAAGTGACATGAAGGTTTATACAGGTTCGGGCCTCGGTGGAGGCCCTAGTCCTATCGGCGTGCTCCCAATCGGAGTTGGCTAGGGGAGCTCTCTCGGGGGAGAGATGGCTCTGGAGCACACCTTTTAGATTGTCTATTCCAAGTAATACTGAATTCTCCTCTTTACATGAGGTGTTACAAGGGCTTATGTAGCCCCAAAAGATGCAAAAAGACTAAACTACCCCGCCTGCCACCGTTGGATCGAGGGGCAGCAACGTCCTTCTCCCGGGCAGGGACCTTGGATGCTTGACAGGTGCCCGCCGGTTCTTGAGGCGCTTCTCGTGTGACCCTCACGTGACCCGAGACCGGAGACCCCCGTCTCCAAAGGGACGGCAATGCCCGGGACAAGCCACCAGGGGGCTTTGTCCCCGGGCAAAAGGCGACACCCGGGACAAGCCACCGGGGGCCTTGTCCCCGGGCAAAAGGTGCGCCCTGGACAAGCCACCGGGGGGCCTTGTCCCCGGGCAAAAGGTGCGCCCTGGACAAGCCACCGGGGGGCCTTGTCCCCGGGAAAATTGAATAGCCTCTTACTTGGACTTGATCTCGTGGAGATTTCCCCCAACAGTAACCCCCCATGCCTTCTGGGGACGATGCTCGAGTCCCCAGAGGGGATGGTTCATGTTACCGGGAAAATTTCCGGGACAAGCCACCGGAGCTGTGACGCATCGATTCCCGCGCCGCCCGTTTATTACCACGCCGTCATTCATTAAGGCCTTGTCTCGATGGGAGCTCGCCGTTTGGCCATAATGGTCGCCCGCGGTTGGAGCTGGCGACGCCTCATTTCACGCGCCCGTCCCTTCATTTCCTGCGCGCTGTTTGAATTGAGCGGCGCGGATGCACCACGAAGGGCCACGTGGCACCCATCGGGCCCAGAGAAACCATTCTCAACTTCAAACTTCAACTTCCAGCGCCCTTAGCTCTCCCGGTAGCCCTCTCCCGGAAGCTCACTCCCGAAAGCTCAGCCACCGGAACCCCTAAGCCCCTTTCTTTAGAGCCTAAGCCACTGAAAAAATCAAATGGGACCCAAGGGCCGTGCCAAGGTCGCGGAGGTGCCACCGGAGGAAGTCACCGCGGACTTCCTCTGGGCCTTCGAGTTCACATCCGGGGACCTGGAGTCCCTGGTGGACTGGGGGGTGGTCGCGGACGGGGACGTCTGGATCCCCTCGAAGAAGGACGGAGCCCCCCGCCCTAGGCCTGGGGAAGTGGTGGCCTTCGAGGCTTTCCTCGAGGCCGGGCTCCGGCTCTCGGTGCACCCATTGCTCCGGGAGTTTTTGAAGGAGTACGGGGTGGCACTGAACCACCTGATGCCGAACGCTTTTGTCCGGATGGGCCTCTTCATATGGCTCTTCGAGACAGCTACCGAACGGGAGCCAACGCTCCGGCTGTTCCGGTACTTCTACGAGCCGGCAACGAGGAGCTCCCATCTGGTGAAGGGAGGGCCGAAGTCTCCGTTCGGCTCAGTGATGATCCAGCTGCTGTTGTCCTGGGTAGCGGAGTACCCGGTAGCGGCCTCCTGGGACCACTGGGGGGATTGGATTTGGAGGTGGTTCTACCTTCGGGTATGGGACGACGAGGTGGTGTACTCCCCGGAGCCCCCCTCCTACAGCCGGTCGTCCGCTCCAAAGCCCCCGGTGTGGACCGAGGAGGAGCTGAAGCTCCTCAGCAAAGTGGTGGGCTCCCGGGGCGTCTGCTCTATGGGGGACTCCGCCGAGGAGTTGACGCTGCTGAAGATCTCCCCCTTCTCGCACGGGAGGAGGGGGATCGGGATGTGTCCGGCTCAGCGGCCCCCACAGAAGCAAGTGACCCGACGTAAGCTCCCGGTTACTTGGCTCGTTTCTTTCGTTAATTTTTCTAACTCCTTACCTCTTGTAGTCCGGCCGTATCCGACTGCACGGGAAAAGGCGAAGAACCTCCTCGGGAGGTACTACACCGACGAGCACAAGCTGATCGTGCGCGTCATCGGGGAGGGTCCTCCCTGGAACCTAGTGGCCGAGGCCTTCGGGCTGAGGCTACCGGCGAGAACGCCCCTCCCCACCCCCGGTTCCCACAAAAGGGGGAAAGAGGCCACCGGGGGCTTTGAGCCAAAGCGGGCTAAGGCTCAGAAAGCCCCCGGTCCATCGACAACACCGGGCTCCACGCCCGTGAAGGCTTGGGACACGGCCCCCGGGTCAGGATGTGCGCGGGCACCTCCCCTGCGTGAAGTGACTCCGTCTCCCCTGGAGAATTTCGGGGGGGTGGAGGCTCATGAGCCCGTGCGCCTCCCCGAGGCCTCCGGAGAGGCCTGGGGAAAGGAACCAGCCAGCGACGGGGGGGGGGGGGGGGGGGCGCCCGACTCGGCGGATTACGCCCCCTCACCACCTTCGGTGGTAGCTCTCCCGGCGGCCCCGGCGCTACCAGAGCCGGAGAGGCTGGAGGTTCGATTCGCGGAGGCCTCCCCTCCGCGTGTTGAGTGGCCGGTAGACGAGGTGGGGAGCCCCTCAGTCTACGAGGTCCCCCTTGCAATGGAGGTCCCGGGGGCTCCGCGGCCCGGGAAGGGGAAGGGGCTCCTCATCCCCCCCATGGTGGTACTCCCTCGGAGAGCTCATCGGCCTCCTCCTTGGAGACTTCTTCGGCGGCGAGGACGCCGGCCATCGCCACTCCGGTTCTGATCACCCCTGCATCTTTTGCAAGGGGGCCCGCCATCGGTCGCGATGGGTCCGGCGTTGTCGGGAGGGAGACCCCCCTGTTGTCCGCGGGGGAGGTCGACCGGTGCGCAGAGAGTCTACAGACCCGGAAGGTCCAGGACTATGTCTCGCAAGGGACGCTCCGCGAGCGCTTCGGGGAGCTTCAATCCCACTAGATTCAGGTTCTTTCTCGAGCCGGTGGATGACATTGGACGTAGATTGACGATGCTTAAGTTGGCCTTCTAGGGTTTTCTTTGAGTCTTGGGTTGACAAGTAATCAAAATATAGTTAGGGTTTTGGTTGGACAGTTGGGAGGTTAGGGCGAAGTCGATTTCCAGATTGATCGTTGACGCGGCGACGTTTGAATGTCAACGGGCGACGTTCGCCTAGGATGACATAGCTGAAAACAGGTAAAGACAAGGTTTCCTCGTGATGCGACAATTGAAGAAAACTTAGGAAATAGGATCAAGAACTTGCATGCACGAAAGTGGCTAAACAGGGCAAATGCCACTGGCTGACATTGGCTGGCATGCACTGACATAGGCTGACACTGGTCTGGCACTGTTTGACATAGGTTTACAATGTCTAATTGTCTGTGGACATGCATTGGCACTGTTTGGTATTGCCTGGACATGGTTTTTGACAAGGCTGGACACGAACTGACATTGCATAGCAATGTCTAGACAAAGCCGGCGCACGGCTGAGTTCTAGGGCAAGGTCATTTGAGTGCGTTGAACTTCGATTGCTATGCCAATTATGTCTAGGAGGTAGGCAAGGATGGTAGGAACTCAACGGAGGTGGTTTTCGAGCGCTCGGGTGGACGGACAGCCATGAACGGCGGCGAGAAGAACGGTGGCAACACGACACAGTGCACTATTTTGGCATATATGTTGGCACACGAACTGGGAGTGTTCCCGTGGGTTTCAGGAGACATCGTAATTGGTAATTATGTTTGCTTCAACGAGGCGTGGCTGGAGGACAAGGTGGCATCGATGGGGATGGCCGGCGGCAACGGGGCGGCACGCTAGCGGCACGCCGGGAAGAATAAAAATATCTAATTTGATTTCTGGCTTTGGTGTTAGCAATTGAAGTTTCTGAGAGCATGAAACATCTATTCTTCATGTTCTGGAGCGGTCGGATGAGTCGACGATGAGACGACGACAAGCTGCGGCGAGCTGCGCCGGAGAGAAAAGGTAAATTAAGAGCATCATCGTTGCCGGGACAGCGGGGTGATACATTTCCAAAATTAACAGCACAGATGGGTTCCTAGGGTTACAATTATGATGTGATCGAGCGTGATTTGAGAGTGGCGGCGTCGGTGAGGTTTTCGGCGACACGATCGTAGAAGAAGAAGACTTGGTTTGGGCATTTTTTCTGTGGATCATTGGAGCTCGATTCTTTGGCATGGGAGCAAGACAGATATGAAGGGACACTAATGGAGCGATCAATTTTACTAGAGGTTCGCCGGACGAAGCTGGCGACGATGAGGTGAATCGGCGGCGCAGGACAACATCGGCTTCGTCAAACAGCGTCAAATTCTTGGAAAAGTTGAGAAGGAAGATGTTTCTATGATGAAGACAAGAATTTCACTCTACGAGCTCGATCAGTTTTGGTGGCCGGAGCATAGTTCGATGAAGCCAGCAGGGTACTTCGCTGATGGTGAGAAAAATTGAAATTGGCGGTGATTGCCGGTAGTGGAACTCACGAGGCTGCTTCTGGGGATTGAAGGAAGGTAGAGGAAGAGATTGGTCAAGGAATATTGGTCGGTGATGGCCAGAGTTTGTGTGACGGCGGCGCGGCTTGTTTTGGCAGTGAACAGAAGAAGAAAAGAGAAGAACAGTGAGTGTATGCGTGTGTTGTAGCTTCTGTGATGCGATGCAATGCCTGAGTGGGTGTCTGAGGGAATTTCTCACCTGGGTTTGGAGAAGAGTTGCTAGATTTCTTTAGCCTTGTTTGCTATGGATACTGCTGCAGGTGATTATCTAGAGGAAGAAGATGAAGAGGAAGAAGAAAAGCAGAGAAGAACAGGGAGAAGAAGAAAATACTATGATTGCTGCGTGTATGTTTGCTGGTTTGTGTGTGTATAATCTTTTTATTTTCATTGTATGCATGTATATCTCTACCAAGGTCCAAAGCAGCTGCATGTACTGATTTCCTCTCTCCTTTTCACTGATAAATCCTCACTCCACGCTGCTCCCGCGTGTGTGTGTGGCGTGGCTGTTGCTGAGTTGAGAAGAAAGCAACATTGTATAATCTATGCTGCTGCGAAGAGATATAGATGTCAAACAGTGAAGCAACTATTGTCCAAGGAAGAAGATAGGTGAAGGTTTTGGCTTCATGGGTAAGCAAGAGGTGAGTATATGAGTCTCTTTTTCACTCATTCATCTGTATTGTGTAGGTGTGGTATAAAAAGAGAAGCAGGAGGTGGCTTGATGAGGTGTAGGTGTGTGAGAACAGAAGAAAATCAGAGAAAAGAGAAAATAATGGATTGAAGGGCTGGAATGTAATTTAGTAATACTTGCTTGGACTAAATTGCAAATGACCATAATCTGGTGGTTAATTTGGACTTAGTTCAATACATAGGTTATGGTTGGGTAATCAAATTAGAGATGAATTGGATTAAGATGAGAACGAAATGAAAACGAAAACGAAAATAGAATTAGGATAAAAGTGAATAGTATTTTACCAAAACGGTTGAAAACATAAATAACTGAGTGTCAGGACTGAATCTGAACTTGGCACAAAAGGGAGATTTGTGTTGAATAGTGGAAGGAACATGACAGTTCAATCAAATTTGGATTTGGAGGTGACTTGGAGAATTTAGCAATTTTGGCTTTTGAAAACAGGAAAAGATTGATTTGTGTGGAAATCTGGACTAAACTGTGAAAAGTGATCAAATGAACTTGTTTGGCTGAGAAGTTTTACAACAGGTATGCAAGCTTATTGAGATTTAGGATTCCAGAGAAATCCAGAAGAAATCTACTTTGGAATCAATCGAATTGAAGGCTGAAAAGTTAAGAAGGGTAATTAGGAATTCTAGTTTTTGAAAACAAAACTGGGTTTGGTTTCTGGGCTTTAGGGACTAAGTTTTATCTTAACACTAAAGACAAATTTATATAAGATAGGCAGGAGATCATATTTGTTCAGTCTGATTGCAGTTCTAAGCTGTCTGGGGGAATTTAGCTGATTCTGGGTTTGGAAGGACTGAACTGCAATTAAGAAAATCAGGAGGTTGGACAAGTTTGTAAATGTTTTAAAATAAACGTAATAATCTACCTTTTTGGATAAAATATATTTAAGGTAAAGAAGTATTGTAGGTTATTTTATAAATTAGGGTTTAGTTTATAACTAATTAGGGTTTCTAAATCATATTAGAACTATTATTTAAAAGAAATAATCTTATAATTAGAAATCATAAATAACTCTCATTAGAGGATAAATGGCATTTTATAAGAAATGCAAAATAGTGTTTTTAGTGAAATAGATACACATACATACATACACATATATATATTTACATGTGTACAGTATGTGATGAAAATATCTTTAAAACTTTACAAAATTAATGTAGGTTTTGGCTGAGACTTCCTAGAGAGTACTTTTAAGGGCATTTTTAGAGTTAAGACAAAATGGAATTTTTAGGTTCGGATTTTTGTAAAACGAAATGTTTAGACCCTATTTTTGGGATGTTACAGATGCACTAGGACAGATTCGATCATATGTCTCTGGTTTCATTTTGCATATATCCAAAAGGTTTTGAACGGGTTGGACAATGTTCAGTCGTCATAGACAATGTCCGACCTGTGCAAAACGAAAACAGGACTTAGAAATTTTACTCAAAATCGATTTGGGGCTATATGCAAATGCAATTTTGGTTTCAAAGCAGTGTGTTTGATCAAATTCCTCGCGCTAAGACCCCTCTTAATAGTATGACCATCTAAAATTAGAAATTATCAAAAGAAATGTGCGTACTACTCAGTATTTTGCCCTCATGCAGAGTTTCGTCGTCGTCCACGCTTCGAGTGGTCTTGATGGTCTTCATTTTTCGCTTTTGTGCTGTTTCATCCACGTCTTTGCCTAAACTCAATTAGACATGTTAGTCGTGTGTATTTCAGGTGTCATTTATCACCAAAACCCTAATTAAGACTCAAGATTCAACAATCTCCCCATTTTTGGTGATTGATGACAACTGATATAGTGGATTGTAGTTCAAACGTTTTATTGTGGATTGAACTACAATGCATGGATGGTTGTAGACGCCGTAGCTAGTGGCAAACTAATGAACAAAAGTGTAGACAAAGCATACGACATTATCGAATGTATCACTCAAAACTACACTCGATGGGGAACCGAACGAGCTGCTAAAAAAACTCTGACCAACAACAACATGGATGTAAGTGTAATGTTGCAATTGGCTGAACAAGTAGCACTTCTATCCGATAAATTATCTATTCTTAGATCAAATTCTACTTCATCTGTTAATGCGATTACACCTATATATGAACTGTGCGGCATACAAGGCCACTATGGCTATGAATGCCAATTTAAGCCATCCATGGAGCAAGCAAACAATTTTTTGGGTATGCAACAATGACAAGGTAATACTTTTCCTAACTTCTATAACTTTGGATGGTGCAACAATCAAAATTTTGCATAGTCAGGACAAAATCAGCAACCTCAACACCAACAGCAAAGTTTTGGATAGCAGCAACTATATCAACAAAATCCCCAATATCAAGCTCAAAGGCCACCGTTTCAACCACAAAATCAGCAACCTTATCGACCGCCAAACCAATGACAACCTAAGTAGTTGAACATGGAGCGCATGCTAGAGAACTTTCTAGCAAATCAAGAGAAAGAGAAGACGTCAATAAGCCAAAAGATAGACTCCATATCGACTCACGCCAATAGCAATGGGGAACCGAACGAGCTGCTCAACAAGCTCCAACCAATAGCATGGATGTAAGTGTAATGTCGCAACTAGCCGAACAGGTAGTACTTTTAACAGATAAACTTGCTATTCTTGGATCAAATGCTACTTCATCAATTAATGCAATTACACCTATATGTGAACTGTGCAGCATACAAGGCCACTATGGCCATGAATGCCAATTTAACCCATCCATGGAGCAGGCAAATGCTTTTCAGGGTATGCAACAAAGGCAAGGTAATACTTTTCCTAACTTGTATAACTCTGGATGGTGCAACAATCAAAATTTTGCATGGTCAGGACAAAATTAGCAACCTCAACACCAACAACAAAACTTTGGACAGCAGCAACTACAACAACAAAACCCCCAATATCAACCTCAAAGGCCGCCATTTCAACACAAAATCAGCAACCTTATCGACCACCAAACCAACGACAACCCGAGCAGTCGAACATTGAACGCATGCTAGAGAACTTTCTAGCAAATCAAGAGAAAGAGAAGACGTCCATGAGCCAAAAGATAGACTCTATATCAACTCATGTCCGCATGCTCAAGACTCAAATCGTGCAATTGGCAAATCCTGCATCGAAAAATGATAACCCTCTTCCTTCTCAACCTATCAATCCTCGCAATTATGAGCAAATAAATTCTATAGCTTATTTTAAACCTCTTATTTCTAACGCAATGATCATAAGGAGTGGAACTAAGCTACCAAAATGAACACCACCAACCGAACTTGCGCCGGCAAGCAAAGTCGAAGATATACCATCACAACCGGCAGAGGATGGCGATAAGGTCACCGAACCACAAGAAAAGGAAAGTGGAGAAAATCAGATAACACATATTTATAATCCAACTCTACCTTTCCCAGGAAGGTACGATAAGGCAAATCTCAATGAAAATTTTGTGGAAATATTGAAAAAGCTTAATGTTATGGTACCTTTCACCGATTTAGTAACCCAAATGCCTTCTTATGAAAAATTATTGTAAGATATACTTACTAAAAAGAGGAATTTGAGTGAATTTCAGACCGTTGCTTTAACCGAAATTTGTAGTACTCTAATTCAGAACAAGATGCCGGTAAGGCTGTAGGATCAAGGGAGTTTCTCTATCCCTTGTAACATAGATACAATATATATCAATCGAGCTCTTTGCGACCTAGGTGCAAGTGTTTGTGTGATGCCTCTCACCATCGCACAATGTTTGAGCATGGGTGAGATCAAGCCTACACGCATGGTTTTGCAACTTGCCAATCGTTCGGTAAAGCATCCAGAAGGAATCCTGGAAGATGTGCCTCTTCAAGTCGGTAAATTTTATCTTCCAGTTGATTTTGTCGTTCTTGATATGGATGAAGATGTTGATATACCTATCATATTGGGACAACCAATGCTCCAGACAAAAGGTGCCCTCATTGATGTTCGTGAGGGAGGAATTACTTTTCGCATAGGGGAGAGGAAAATTTTGTTTAAAATGTCTAACCTTGTTAACTGCCCTATGTATGAGGAAAAACTTTGCAGCGTGGATGATATAGAAGAAGTCTTAGAAGAGGAGTCGCCACTTCGACTCACTTTTGGAGAAGGAATGGATGAAATAATCGACAACAAAAAAATGGACAGCATCAAAGAAAACGAACAAAATGAAGATGAACCAACAAAAGAACCATCCAAAGAGGACATCTCGGATTCCCATGTTACAGGTAAGGAAAAGGTAAGTAAACCTACACTTAAAAATCTTCCTTCCGTGCTGAAATATGTGTTCTTGCATGATGATGAGATGCAACCTGTCATTGTTAATGCAAAAATTGACGTCATAGCAAGTCTTCCACCACCATGAACATGAAAGGCATACGCAGCTTCTTGGGACATGTAGGTTTTTACCGTCGTTTCATTAAGAATTTTTCCAAAACGGCTAAACCTCTCACCCATTTGCTTGGTAAAGATGTGCCTTTTGGTTTTTATGAAAAATGTTATGATGCCTTTAATAAATTGAAACTTGCATTAACTACTGCTCCCATCATACAACCTCCAAATTGGAATGAACCCTTTAAATTGATAGAGCAAAACTAAGTGAAAATTTAGAAAATTACAGAATTTGGAAACATTCAAATGCAGGAAATTTACAAATGCAAAAATGTACACATGCAACAACCTCCCACTCTCCCTATCCCTCGCACCTACAAATGAGAAGATAAGTTGGGCATCGAAGTCTTGGAGCTTGATTAGCTGGCAAGAACAAACTTAGGGATCCAAAGCTTGGAAACTCGTGAAGAAGTAGGATATGAAGACTTAAGATGCGAAGAAGAATCATGAATATGCCTAGATCCATTACTTGGCCTCATGGAAAGCTTCGAGAACCACCCAAATATCATGCGAAGTTGAAAGCTGTGAGATGCGATTGTACTCAATCCATCATAGGGCTCCATAATGATAGCTCATTGCCCTTTGGTTGAGTAAATCCTATGCTCTGTTAGACTCATTAATTTCAGTAGGCTCCACATATGCATTTTCAACGATCTTCCATAAGTCAAAGCCTTGAGACTTGATGTATGTCTCCATGCTCTTCTTCCAATACAGAAAGTCATCTCCATTGAAGATGGGTGGCTTGCTTGTGTACTTTTCAGTTGCCATGGCTCAAGAGACATTGAAGTCTACAAATGAGAGCAACATCAGGCTCTGATACCAATTGAAAGACCAGGATGGCGAACCGAGAGGGGGGTGAATCCGTTTTTCAAATTGAAACCCTCGATGGATGCTATGAGTGCTCAAATATCTCAAGTATAACTCTCCTCAATCATGGCATCAAAAATCTCCAAATAACAAAAATAAAAAGAGAAACAAAAGGAAAGCAAAGCACAAAAACAAAAGCACAAATTTATATTTCTTTCAAAGTATCCAAAGAAAAAAACAAAGGGTCTTGAATACCACCCTTAGCAAAGCTCTCAAAAGACTAAATAAGAATAGCCAAAAAGCTCTCTCCAAAGTGTTGAGTACTCTCACTAACACTCCCCTTATTATATAGAGCTAGTCTCCACAACTAATGTGGGACTAAACTAATAGTGTTTGCTGTTCAGAATATGCTATAATTTCAAAAATTATAAATCCTAAAATTGTAAAAAGGATTCAGTCATAACTTCATCATTCGAACTCAGATTTAGACATTCGTGGATCCATTAGAAAGATAACTTTGAGATCTAAAAGTTTTATGTTTACACTTTTCTGAGAACATGTCTAGATCAATGCATAATTAGCTTGCAAACAAAACCTTCTGCATAAGTTTCCAATCGGAGTCCATAAACCATCTTGGTGATTCCTCAAGCATCATAAGCACCACTTGTACTCACTATAATGCCACCACGTGTCCACCTCGATGTTCAATATCTCACCACATGCCGGGAAGTCTCTCCCATTCTGGACCCCGACTGGCAATCTCCACATTTCAACTGGCTCAAGCTACTTCAACAGTCTTGGTGCAATGCCATATCCGGGTATTGGATTAGTCATGTTTAGTGTTCTTGCAAGTCTCTAGTATGTCCGGCATCTCTCGGAGTAGTCGAGTCTTCGGCTCCTCCCTGAGCAGTACTCCGATGGCCCATCCTTGCCGCAAGCGTACTATAACTCCGATATACCTGCAACATGCACCAAAATCAAGCAAACCCATCACATAGCACTGTTCACACATAATGACAACATAAACGAACACAAGTAGATGTATCATAAAGAATTCAAAACATTGTCAAAATATACATCACTTAAGATTAGACAATCACATGGGGTTTACACATCTCCTGGTTTCATTCTTATTTGATGGTAACCACTTCTCAAATTAATTTTAGAGAAAATTGCAAATCCACTAAGCTCATCTAACATATCATCAAGTCTAGGTATTGGATGCCAATACCTTACTGTTATGTTATTAATAGCTCTACAATCAACACACATTCTCCATGAACCATCTTTCTTTGGCACTAACAAAACAGGAACAACACAAGCAGATAATTTTTCTCTAACATAACCTTTGTTGAGAAGTTCTCTTACATGGTTTTCAATCTCCTTTGTTTCCTCTAGATTGGTTCTTTATGCTGGCCTATTTTGAAGTGTTGCTCTTGGTATGAGATCAATTTGATGCTCAATATATCTCAAAGGTGGCAATCCAGTTGGGATCTCCTCTGGAAAAACATCCTTGAATGCCTGCAAGAGTTTAAGAATTGGTTCAGGCAAAGAATAATTTTGAATAGATGAATTTAAACACTATTTAAAAAGCAGAACAAAGAATTGTTGTTCTGGATTTTTCAAACTAATTGTCTCGGACAGCAACGCTTGTGTTTCTTTGTTGGATTTTCCTCCCTTTTTCTGCTTGCATTAACCTCCTTTTTGGGTGGATTTAAGTGCTGGTCTTGCAATTGTACTTGAGTGTCGTCTTGCTTCCTTTTCTTCATCTCATATGCTACAATTTCCTGAGGTGATAAACCAGCTAAAACAAAAGCGTTACCCTTGTGTTCAATCAAATGTATATTTGTTAGTTCACTATGCATTGTATCATCATCATACTGCCGACAAGCTTGCATAGGTACAACATCACAAACAACTTCATCAATGTATCTACCAATCTGAAAGGGAACTCTTACCATTAGGTTTACCTTTAATTCTCCACACTCATTGAGCCATTGCATTCTATAGGGGCTAGGGTGTCTCCATGTTTTCAATCCTAACTTTGTGACCATCTCAGTGCTAGCTATATTGTTACAACCACCACCATCAATAATTGTCGCGCCCTGAAACTGGGACAACGACTACTCCTGTAGAGACCTAGCTCGCTGCAGCTAGTCCCAAACCACAAACCGTTGACTTCCCAGGATAAGTCAAACACAGGAGTATATTACATTGCAACAGAGTACTCACAAAATATTAAGCAGTGTGGCCTGCTGGCCTTAATATTACATAAAGAGGATTACAATGCCTACAAGGCATTCAAGGTTTAGCAAAATATTTAACTACGCAGCAGAAGATAGGTGACCCTCCCACAAAAGAAGTTGACGGCAGAACAACACACTTCAGGGTTCTGGCGGAACTGATTCTCCTCCTTCTGGATCCACGTAATACTCCGTGCCATCATCTTGATCAAAGTAGGCTCCATCTATTGAGTTGAATGTTGCAAGGGTGAGCACTTACGTACTCAGCAAGTCATAGGTACGAGTAGATACATATAGTAGTGATGATATGAACCTAGACTAGTCAAGAATTATGGATATTTGTAAAATAATCTTTTCCTTTCTCATCTCATCTTATGGCAGCACTTTTTATAATATAACATCATCAATCATGTTCACTAGATTATAGCACTACCGCGACACGTCGACACACGACAGCCCACGGCAGCACTCCTTATCATGACAACACATGTCATTTGGGTAATCTTGATTAAACATATTTTATTTAGAAAATAGTACTTGTGTCACACCCCGTGGATTTAATCCACCGCAGCAGACTACTATAAAACCCGGGAGCTCGGAGTATTCGAATACGTTTTAACTCTGCAGAGAGGTACCAATTTACCCGCAAGATATTCCACTTTCAAACCTTTCCTATCATAACAAAATGATTGGACCCCTGACTCACTTCATACTGTGAGCGGCAAGGTGGAAATAACAAGAACTTTTGTTATGTTTTACTCACAATTCACCCCCGACCCTGTGGCTCTCAGCGAGGCACAGTTGTGGCAGGTTGTATCCAAACCTCCACCCCATTGCTTATTCCCATTACTGGGTCAGCGTGCTTGATCACCTTCGGTGATATGTGTGGGAGCCGCGCTCCGTGTTTATCGTGCATCACTACACATCTCATGCAGGGGTTTCATGTGCGATCCACATAATTACTTGTTCAGGCTTGTCCCATACCAGGCTTGCGGTTAGCACGTTGTTCATGCCACTAGACGCACAACACAAGGTTCTAGTCCTTATATGCCAGTGACCAGACCATCCACAACCCTGCACCTTCAGTGCCTGCATTCCTTTGCAGTCTAGCACCTCCAGTGCTACAGCCATCCACACCATTTTTCTAGTCACGGCTAGGGGTTTTATTTCATGAATATAAGTATATAAATACATATAATAGTTCATGGCTCAAAACTTGTTTATTTCACATTTCACAGATAACCAGTCTAGTACTGCCAATTCATAAATCAATCATTCTCAATCTTTCTCATGCAATATTATCTATATTCAAGGTTATGTTTTAGCAACATTTAAAATATAGGTTCAAGATGACCAAGGATATGACTTGCCTTCCGCGTCGTAAAATACAGCAGTCGATGACGGGTCAACAGCAAAATCTTCAAAGTCAGCTTCTGAATCTGCTCGACGACAAACAAGCACACAATAATTACTTATAATATTTAAAATGTTTTAAGACTTATATGCAGAAATGCTCAACAAGAATGATCGAACTAAACTAGAGATAAGTTGAACTGCAAACTGAACTGAGATTCTAGGGTTTCAAGGAATTTGGGCTAAGGATGATGATTAGATAATCTTAGGGTTTCAGGATTGCAATAGGGATAACAATTTTGTGGCTGGTTTAATCAAAACAGCGAATGTCAACAGATCGACATTCGGATCAAAGCTTGGACATAGCTTTGAGAAAAGCTAGGATGCTTATCTCAAGTTGTGGTAGTAGAAGAAAATGTAGATCACAACTCTACAAATTCAGTGGACAAAGTGGATTTCAAATTACACAACCAGAAGTGGGTAAACAAGGTCAATGCCCCTGGCTGACAAGCTCTGGCATAGAGCTGACAATGCCAAAAACTAGGGCTTAGCATAACTTTTGATCTGGAGCTCCAAATGATGCACCACTTTGTCTGGGAGGTAGGCTTGAGTAACAGGAACAATTAAGTCAACAGGATCTAGGGCAAGAAATGACTGGAAAGCAAGAAATTTGATGATGAACAGAGATGAACTTGCTGCACTAGATCAGTTCTGGACAAAAATTTGGCAAAGCTATAACTTTTGATCTAGGCTGATTTAGGTGTCGAGCTAGAAGACAAAAATGCTCAGGAGGCTAAGGCACATCTAAATGACAAGGTGATTTGGGCTGAAACGGCCGGGAACACTTTTCCGGTCATCGGCGCCGGAGAAGAAGCACTGTTGATTTGGGGTTCCTGCTACAGGCAACAAGAACTTAATTCATTGCTTGGAGAGCATCTAGGAGGTATAGGGAAGCTTCTGGTACAATTGTATTGGCCGGAGGATGGCCGGAGGATGGCCGGAGAAGCCAGGCGACGATCGCCGGTTTTCTGGTGAAGCTCGGTTTAGGGAAAAGGTTCGATTCTTGCTTAAATCCGAAATCCAACTTCACAGGCTTGCTTGATTTGGCTTACTGATAAATTTTGATTACAGATACGAAAGCTAATTTGGAGTAATTCGATCTACATTGCCGAAACAGGGCATTTAGCAATCCCGGCGATCACCGGTGATAAAATGCAAGGTAATCCAATTAGATGGTACAGCACGATGAGGGAGGCGAGGGGAACTCACAGATGCTGTTAATTTGGCAAGAGATGATGTGGAATGAGCTGTCACCGTGAGCCTCCTCGATGGCTCGGCGGAGAAGACGACTGCAGCGGTGAAATTTGGAAATTGGTTAAGTCCTGGTGATGTGTGGAGGAAGCTGCTGAGCACAGGAGTGCTTATATAGGCCCGGCGAAGATGGCAAAGGGGAACAATGAAGAGATTGGTTGCTGTGACTTGACTGGTTGCGTGCAGGAGCAGCAGCGGCGAAGACACAGCAAGAGCGGTGATGCGACGGCGACAAGCTTTCAACTGATCACAATGTCGCCTCATCGGGACCTGGCAAAGCTTGTAGCAAGCGGTGGCGACAAGTACTGGCGCGGCGAGGCTACGTGGCAATGGATTGCTGACAAAGTCACTGCTGGTCGCGCGCGGGAGCAAGCACTGGTCGTCGACGTAGCAGCGGCCTTGCCACGGCACCAGCTGGAGCGAGGACACGTGCGCAACAGCATGCATGATCAAGTTGCAGGCGAAGCTTGGCCGGCGGCGAGCGTGCACGGCGCAAGGAAGCAAAACACGGCGAGGCTTCTGGTCGTGTACAGCAGTATACGGCCTGGTCGAAAATGGACTGAACTGCAGTTTTAATTCTTTGAGTTTTGGACTGAAATGTAAATCTGGAGATTTGGTAGGTTTTAAACTGAAATTGATTTCACTAATCTGGTAGATTATATTCAACAAGGTATTTGGCAAGGATAACTGATAAAATTTGACACATTTGAATAGTTTTTGATACAAACTGAAAATAGGGTACTTTAGGGTAAAATAAGGTTTAAGTTTTGTCGATTTCGAATTCTGGCATTTAGGGTTCGATTTTGATATCTGCACAGAAGAGAAACTTGTGGCAAATAGCATTTTGAGAAGATTTGCTGAAGAAATTCTGAATTTAAAGTTAATCTGGAGATTTTAGCCTTTTTTTTGGTTTTCAGATATCAGATAAGGACTATTTTGCGATAAGTCTTGGACTGATTTGTGAAAAGAGTCTAGATGATGAAATCTGGCTGTCAACTTTTTAGATTAAGGTATTGACATACCCATGATCATATTCCAGGAATAATCTGGTCTGAACTTGGTCAAGATTTTGATTAAATCTGTATTTCTGAAACTTACGGTATTTGGGTAATATAAGGTATTTCTGTTTTCGAAAACAGAATGGAGTTGATAATTCTGGGAGTTAGAGATAGAATTGGATCTAGGTTCTGAAGGCTTTTAGATTCAGGATAACTAATAGATCACATCTGAACAATCTGATCTTGATTTGAGGTCACAGGATAGATTTTGGAGATTTTAGGGCTTGAGATAGATACTGATCTGGCTATTACTACAGATACAAGCATGCATGCTATTGATGAAAAGGAAGTTTTCACCCCTAACTCAGGGTGTTACAATAATTATCTTACAAATCTTATTATTTACTTTGCATCTAATTTGAAACAGCTATTATTGTAGTTGAATTATGCATATGGCAAACATAATTCCCATGATGCTCTGTGTTCCAGTGTACATGCTCTGAACATGTCCTCCAGTATTTTATTTACTCTTTCCATTTGTCCTCCAGTCTGTGGGTGATATGTTGTACTAAATTTTACTTGGTGCCTAGGGCTTCATGCAAAATCTTCCAAAATTTTGAAACAAACTGAGGTCCTCGGTCTGACACGATCTTCTTATTTACTCCATGCAATGTTAAAATCTAGGTCATGCAGAGGTCTGCTAACTTAGCTCCATCGTAAGTGGTCCAGACAGGTATAAAATGTGTGACTTTAGGCAGTCAGTCGACAATAACCCATATCAGTTTTTAGTCTTGGGAAGTCCTGTGATAAAGTCCCTTCCAATCTCCCCACATTTCCATTCTGGTATGTGCAGTGGTTGCAGTAATCTCGCTAGCTTCTGATGTTCTGTCTTGATCCTTTGACAGGTATTGCAATTTGATACGTGCTTTGCTATCTCCTTTCTCATGTTACTCCACCAAAACTACCTCTTTAAATCTTGGTACATTTTAGTGCTTCCAGGATGGATTAAATATGATGTATCATGTGCCTCTTGCAAAATGAGGTCTTTCATTTATCTGCTGCTTGGAATGTAGATCCTATTTTTGCACCATAAAGTGCCTTGTTCATCATTCTCAAACATAAAGTGCCTTGTTCGTTTTCTGTGAACTCTTGTGCCTTTTTGTTCTTGATATCTTTCTTGATCGTTGAGATCTCTTGGTTGTTTTGCTAGGTTTCACGAACTTCCCTCTCTAGGGTTGGTGTAATTGTTAGTGACGCTATCATGGCTTCATTAACCCATTCGATCTTTTGTCTTCAAAATTCCTCTGACAGATCTTGAGCTATGGTAGTATTGCAATGGATCTTCCTACTCAGGGTGTCTGCCACTACATTAGCCTTTTCTGGATGGTATTGAATGTTCATGTCATAGTCCTTGATCAGTTCTAACCATCAATGCTGCCTCATGTTCAGATTCAGCTGCATGAAGAAATATTTGAGACTATTGTGATCCAAGTAAATCTCATATCGGTTGCCTAACAGATAGTGCCTCCAAATCTTTAAGGTGTGCACTACTACTCTAACTCCAAATCATGCATGAGATAGTTTTCTTCATGAGGTCATAGCTGTCTTGATGAAAAAGCAACTACTCTGCCTTCTTGCATTAACACACATCCTAATCCTTGCTTGGATGTGTCACAGTAAATTTCAAAACTCTTCTTAGTGTCCGAAAGTACTAGAGAAGGTGCAGTGGTTAGCTTGTGCTTCAGATCTTGGAAACTCCTTGTATAGTCTTCCATTCACTGGAATGGTGCATTTTTACTTAGTAGCTTGGTAAGTGGTTTTGCAATACTAGATAATCCTTTGATGAACCTTTTGTAGTATCCTGCTAGATATAAGAAACTTCTGACCTCGGTTACAGTCTTTAGTTGTTTCCATTCCATTACTGTTTTGATCTTCTCCGAATCCGCTTAGAGTCCTTCTACAGTCATGATATGACCAAGGAATGATAATCTTCTCCATCCAGAAGTCACAATTGTCCCAACTTGGCATAGAGCTTCTTCTCTCTTAACTTTTCTGGAACCTTGCACAAGTGCTCGGCATGCTCCTCTTCTTTCTTGGAATACACTAGAATATCATTGTTTGACAAAATTTTGTAACAAAATTCATCAGGTGACATGTGGGTCCTAATTGATCAAGGGACTAAAACACGAATCTTCATACAAGGGCTTGAGGGGGCAAATAAATACATGCATGTGTTCTAGTCTCCAATATGGACATACACGTATAAAATTTGCCCATGGAAAATAAAATTAAGTCATAACTAATGAGATGTCGATTCGGCTGCAAAGGACCTATTTGTAAATGTGTCTTAACCTTTTTGTCACTCATCAAAATAAAATGTTCTATATCATTTTAGAAACCTTATGATGTGACACATATTTGCTACAAAGTTGCAGCATGAAGGTCACAAAGATGATGCAATCTATTTCAGTCAAACCAATGTAGGGGCCTAGTCGTAAATGACTATAAATTTTGGTTCTTTTAACAAAATGAGAGGTTCCATTATCTTTTAGAATGCTTTAAAGATGGTTAACCTATATAATGAGCTATTATGGCTTGAATAGCACATTTGAAGGTTTACAGGTTACCCGAATGTTTTCTAGAGGCTAAAATGTAAAACAACCGTAAGTTTTTATTTGGTGTCCAACTAAGGAAAATAAATATCTTATCATACTCTCCTCATCGATACGAGCACAACGGTTTATAATTTTCCTGTGTAAACTTTCATTTTTATAGTTGACATATTTTTGGGACCTGAATAACGTGTCAGACTAGACCCGAGTTGGGTTCCGGTCACACGAAATCTAAGCTACCTTTAATTATGGTCAAAGTAAATATTAAAGACACTTTAATTTAATGCATAATTCTTAACTAAAAAGTAAAAGAGGATTATCCTCAAAATTATCTTATCACCTATTTCAAATAATTATATTCTTGGAATATTCTCTTTACGAAATTCAAATACCTACAATTTTGTTGTTAGGTGGTTTTGAACCATCCCACATCCTCTATAAATAGAGAGGGGTCTCCACCTGTTGAAGGTTGGACCTTCTCTTCTCCCTCTCTACGAATAGCCCTAAGGAGTAACGTCTCACAAGACTTCTTCATTTCATCTCTTTCTACGAGCAAGTTCCTAAAGCTATGATCAAGGGTGAGTGCTGCTCATTTTCCATAGCATGTATCATGCATTGCATGGAGGGTTTGTGTACGAGCAACAGCTTGGTAGTGACACCATCCAATTGGAAGAAAGGGGGAGATGCTCTTTCCTTGGTGCCTGTGCTAGCAAGTTCATGAAGATGAAGAGGGGCATGGAGCAATGTGATGAGGAGATGTGATGATGAAAAGCTGTGTTGATGACGAGCTATGATGTTGAAGTGATGAGGAGTGGTAATGTTGAAGAGTTGTGATGTCTACTACAAGAAGGTCCCAATCATCTGTGCGTAGGGAGCCAATTCATTGTGCTGATAGATTGGATAATGGAAGGTGCAAGATGCGTTTCTCCAAATCCCTTCTCATTGTGTCACAAGATCAGATCTAAGGGATGTGCAATATGCATCACTTCAGATCTATCCTGAGATTCTTGAGTTTATGACACTTACCGAGAGTCTCATGTTTGACTAATACCACAAGCGAATGGTTGATATTGAGCACTTGAGAGTCGAATTCCTTAAGGAACAAGCGTATTCATCTCTTAGGTTAAGAGATTGCCGATTAAATCAGAGAGAATTGGGGTTTATTTTTCTACTACTAAGTTCTACTTCTTATGGTTGAGGCGAAGTCGATGTCGCCGAAGCTGTTCGAACACCTTTTCGACATAAATGAGGTGCTCATCCCACGAACGACTATAAACCAGTATGTCGTCGAGGTAGATGATCAGAAAGTCATCGATGAACTGTCTCAATACGTCATTCATAAGACGCATGAAAGTTGTCGGGGCATTGCAGAGACCAAATGGCATGACCAGCCATTTGAGCCAACCTTGTTGCGTTTTGAACGCGGTTTTCCACATATCCTCCTCTTGGATGCTGACTTAATGATATCCTGACTTAAGATCCAATTTGGAGAAGACAACAACATGCTTCAATTGGTCTAGCAGGTCGTCAATACGAGGAAGGGGGTACCAGTCTTGATGGTGATCTTATTCAGTGCTCGGTAGTCGATGCACATACGCCAAATCCCATCTTTTTTTTGGCATTAGCACCACAGGAGATCCACAAGGTGAACTACTCGGTTGAATGACACCATCGTTCAGCAACTCACCAAGTTGTTTCTTGATCTCTTCATTCTCCCATACTGAGTTGCGATACATACTCAGATTGGGCAGTGTTGTATCGGACACAAGTTGAATTTTGTGCTCGACTAGACGTTTCGGCAGACGACCCTGGGTACTCTCGAACAGATCACTGTATTTCTTCAGCCGTCCCGACAAACGACCAGAATTCTCTCAGTATGCCAACAGGAATGCTGGTTCAGTACCATTACCTTGACCAATGGGTCGAATCATGACAAGCACGTACTTGTGACATGCATTGACAATTCATTTGGCTTGATTTGCGGTAATTAAGTTCGAAGTGTTGACGTGGATGTCTGTACTGATCACAAACTTGACTCCGTCTTTGGTGAGGTCATACTCTTGTGCACGCCGATGGAAGTGAGCATGTCGATCATACAGATACGGACTCCCAAGATCACTTGACAGATATCGATAGGGACAATATCGTATTGCACCTCGTTGATATATTGTGCAGAGATTGCAAACTTCAACACACACTGATTAGTAATCTGTTGATTCACGTCGAATGTAAACCAACCCAGTGGATATGCTCACGGGTGTGTGGTTGCCTTCAAGCCAAGTCGCCGAAATAGTTCAGCGGAGACCAGATTCTTCTGACTTCCATGATCGAATATCACTGCGACCACTTTGTGCTTCACCTGGATGTTGATGGTGAACAAGTCCTCCATTGGGTGATGGTCGTTCGGTGGATCCGAACCCTTCTCCTTCAGCATTGCCATCAGAGACAAGGTCGAATTCGTCTTAGCAGCCGAATTCACTCGGACAACTTCTTCATCAGGTGAAGTTGTAGTAGCCGTGGCTGTTCTTTTCCCTGGTCCTTCTTTCTTTGGTCGAAGTTTTGGATGAAGTTTGTAGCATTTGTCCTTGGTATGTCCCGTGACTTGACAATATTCGCAAAAGGCACCCGTGACCGATTTTGAAGCGTTCTTCTTCGGACTTGGCTTTCTCTTTGTCGAGGTCGTACTTTCCTTTGTGCCTTTGTCACTGCAGGATTTATTCTTCTTCTCGATCGCCATAGTAGTTGTGCTCGCGGTCGTGATGTCTTGAACGTCGAATAGACTTAACTCAGTACTGATTGATTTCTGAAGTCCAGACTTGTACTTCCAAAATACCTGAGATCGGGCAGTGAGATGCCGATGACCATTGCTTGTCGCGGAAACTCCGTCGTATAGTCCTGAACAAATTGGTCGTGCCTTTGGTACAATCTGTGGCAATGTTCCCATATCTTCTCGTGGTAACCCATAGTATAAAATTCTTGTCGCATGAGCCATTTGAATTGACCCCACGCAAGGTCGTCAGCTTCACCATTGGCGAGAAGGGCCTTCCACCATGTTTTGGTGTGGTCCTTCATCTTCAAAGGTGCAAATTTGACCATTTGAGCGCTACTGAACCCTTTTAGGTCAAAGTAGGTCTCAAGCTGATTGATCCATGAATCCAATTTCTCAGCATCGATCTCCCCATCATATATGGGTATTTCAATTTTAGCGTTGACCTTTAAAGATCCGACAGCTAAGGAGGTGCTGGCGAGGTTGTCGGCCTTATGGTCGCCTTCGTCTTCATCTTTGTCTGCCCTACGCAAGTCTTCACCAGTCTTCACACCCATAACCTTCCCTACTTTAGAAGGTACAATCATGGCCTGCTGCTTAATCCAAGCAAGCACAGTTTTCATGTCGGTGGAAAGCTTAGCCACTTGTTCAGCTAGGTTAGCTTGAACGGAGGTATCATCAGACATTGTCGGAGATGCGATTGTAGGAACCATCAATTGATCGCCTGGATTTTCGCCGGAGGTTTTGTAACCCTGGCGAGTTTTCACCATCCACAGGATAGGAAAGTTGCTCTGATACCAACTGATCCGTTTGAGACCTAGTCTTGGTTTTCGCACTAGGCTCACCCAGATTCTAATATACGGAATAACATGATCTTACTCGAAACTGACCTATTACAAGGCTCAAAGGATGATCGAAACACAGTTCAAAGTAATTGCATGGCTCTTTATTTCAAATAGGGCTTTACACGTCGAACATTAGACACACTAGTCTATGTCGAAGGAACTATGAGCTGGATATATGATCCAAGACTGTAATAATATTCGATGATCTAAATTAGACCTATTACAAGGTATTTATAGGCCAATCGTATGAGTATGTATCAGACTCAATAACCTAAACGTATTAGACTCATACAACTAACTAACCCTAAACAGATAAGCTTAGTTATATATATTTGGATTAGATTACAATTCTGACCAGAGGGTGTATTCCTTTTCATGGTCACGATCCAATCTATGGTCGCGAAACCTTTCCGAACACGGTTAAGGTCGCAAAGCCGTATGCGACTCGACCTGAAGATCCTCCCAGATCACACGACCTTGAGAACCCTCACAACATCGTTAACCACCTTCGGTTGGCCAATGATAAGGCCAAAGAGAAGACAGAGTCAGCTCTCAACGAGAAGGAGAATCTGGAAAAGATCATCCAAAACTACTGTCTCGTTGAGAAAAATACTTTGGCAAAATTGAAGGAAGTTGTGGACTCATTTGATGCAGAAGTTGTCATTCCTGAGGGGGATGACTTATCACTTGCTAAGTCCTGCAACCTGGTCACTGCCCAGTCTGACTTGCTTGTCGCTAACATCCCAGAGCTTGTGAGGAAGCGCAAGGAGGCACTGAAGGCTGACGTGAGTGAAGTAGCCTCTGCTATACTCTTCAAGCTCAGACATCACCATGGCATGACATTAGACTTGAGGCCAGCAGTGGAGAAGATTGATTTTGACAGTGAGGATCAACTGGACACGACTAGGGCCGAGGATAGGGTTCTTGTAAACAAACTATTAAATGATCTCGGCCTTCCTTGTTGTATTATTGCTTATTGTATGTTTTGACAGGTTAACAATGAATATGCAATGATTTTTCTTTAGTTATTGTACCTTAAAAATACACATGATTAGTAGGATTAACAAAAACTATGTAAAGTGCTTGAACTTAAAGCTAGATGTTACAATTATATTTCCCTAGCCCCCTCCTGCGATTGATGATACCGTAGACATAGTATTACGATCGCAGGATTTGTATGGATTAAATGAATGTGAACTAGATGTCACCGAATGATCAGCTGGAGAGCACATTTATATAAAGTCATAAGGTTATTGCTAACTGGCAGCCACCCGAATGATTAGAACATGTTAGCAAGTTTAGTTGTTGAGAAACGGCTTAGAAACAAATGTCTTATCTAGATGTGACCACTGGATCAGCTAGCGAATTCGCTTAATCATTATAGTAAGGTGCTTAGGGCGATCAGCCCTCAGGTGTGACCCAGAGAAAGGAAAATGGGGATGTAACTGTAACATGAAATGAAAAATGTATAGATAATGGAAAAGGGAAAGGGAAACTTACACGTAGAACTTGCGCAGTTGGTCGATGTTCTAGGTATTGGACAGAACACTGCCATTTTCTATGGCCAATCGAGCCGATCTAGATCGCGGCATTGAGACCATAGTGTAGGGACCTTCCCATTGGGGGGAGAATTTATTGCGATTAGGCTGATTTTGGATCTTTCTCAAAACTAAGTCTCCCACGTGGAGGCTACGTGGTCATGCTAGAAGATTTTGTCTCAAGGCTAAGAGTAATCGTCATTTTTTCATTCCAAAGAGTGCTTTCACAAAGGCATGGTTTTCTATGCATCCAATTGGCATCCATGCTATGAAGCCAATTAGTGGAGTAATTAATGATTTTGCTTTTGGGGTTTCAAAATCTTCCTTTGGTAAACGAGCTGGTGGAGACATGCAAATGATTTTCTCTGATGACTTCTTTGATTTTTTCAATGAAATTGTCAATAGTAAGGGCATTTCATCTTCCACTCCACTCACTCTTTCTTCTGTGAGCAGAGGAGACCTGGCAGCCACTTCTTCTCTAACTAATAGTTCATCTCCGGTGGAAATGGCGAATTTTTGGGTTGATGCCACACCATTTTTACACCATGGTCTAGAGGAAATTGTTGTCCCGGATAGACCTCTTCGGACTCGATGTATTGCTCTTAGATCAGATGCCAATGAAGCTATGGTAGTGGCATCTCTAGCGTCGGAAGCTAATCATCCCTGGCAGGTGGTAGCCAATTATTTTGAAAATGAAAGGGGTATGCCGGTTCATATCTCACCTTCTGCTTTGGGTCCAACTTCGGCCATGGTGCATTTTGCTTCTCTTGTCAGAGATTGCATGTTAGATGAAGGTTTACATATCACAGATGATTTCCTCCTTTTTCCCTCCAAACATAATTAAGGTCCCAATTTAAGGATAAAAAGTTTTAATTAGTATGTTTGGCTTATGTTGTTGACTTTTCCGTTGGATTGCTGGTCGTTTCATAACTTGGCTAAAGCAATTTCTTCTGTTGGCCTCCTCATAGAATGGGATAAGGGGTTTTAGTTAAATGGTGATCGGTCACATAATATGATCAAATGCCTTGTTACTGAGTGGATATCCCTCGGTTTCTTGTTATTACTGAGCCTGATGAAAACTTGGGATTAAGTTGGACGATCAGGTGGTTATCTGTTTTGTTAGGCACACTGGTGCGTGGATTGGAGATGAAGATGACCCTGATGACTTCCATCAACCAGGCGGTAATGAGAATAATGAGCAAGACCAGGGTAATGTTGATCAAGACAGCGATGATAGAGACAATGATGAAGATGATGGCAATCATGATCTGAATGAAGAGGAATTAGAAGGGGATCCACTTTGGGATGCTTTAGTTCCTCCACATCAAAATTTGCAAAACTGGCCAGCCGGGGTTCCTGAGGTTGAAGAGTCAATGGAGTTATCCTTCTCGGACATCTCCAGTTCTTTAGGGAACTCTGTTGGTAATTCTCACTTGGGAGCGGTTGTCATTCTTTCTCCTGGCAAGAAGTGGAAATTGTTCTCTTTTTTGAGCCCTCTGTCTTCTTGGACTTTTCACCAAAGATATCTCAGTTTATCTTTGTGCTTTAGAGTCTCTTGGATGCTATTCAATCTTCAGGCTTCAAGAGAATCCTCTTTTGATTATTGGTGGAAGCTGACTAAAAAAGAAAATAAGTCTTTTCTCAAACATCTGAATGTGAAGAATCATTCTCTGAATAAACTCTCTCTACGAATTTCTTCATCAAATCTCAGAAGAAGCCCTCGGCTTGTGGTAAAGTTCAAAGCCTTTAAACCTGATGTGGAATCTCCACTTTCTTTAGCAATGGTGCAAGCTTTGGGATAAGCATGTGTCATGTCAGCTAATTTGTTATCAGCTCAGCATCTTCAGGGGCCAATAATAGAAGATCTTGGTAATTGATCACATTTTTTTGATGGATTTTGCTAAGGCTCAGTTCCAGCTGATTATGTTGGATGTTCTACTTTCTTGGTGGTTGTACTTAGCTTCGTCGTACTTCCTTACTTCAATTTGGCTATTTTGGTTTAGTTGTGGACATATCTATTGCAATGTTTGTAATAGTTTATATTTGTGTTATGCTTTTCTCTATGGCCAATAACAAAATATATAGTATTCTTAGTTCGAACATTCGAGGTTTGAATGCCCCTGTTAAAAAGAGAGCAGTGTTTAATAAGGCAAAGGAAGCTAGGTGTGGCATCATCTGTCTCCAAGAAACTAAAATGGTGGTAGTGGATTTGTTTCTTGTTAAATATTGCTTCCGTAAGAACTTTTTGGATTTTGATTTTCTTCCATCAGTTGGCAATTCGAGTGGATTATTAACAGTTTGGAACTCTAAATTTTTCAAGGAGCGGGGGTCTACAAAAATAGATTCTATTTGACAGTAGAACTATTTCATAAAGTTCCTAGATTGACCTGGGTGATGAATATTATAACCCGAGTTAGTCACCTTTGCCATTCTATTGTCGCAAGGCTTACAGAATGAGATATAAATTATTTGCATATCTCTCTGTGGCCTCAGGGACCTAAGAGGGAGACAATAGGAAAGGCCAAGATATTTTGGACATAGCCTATTTTATGGTCTCCACCTGTGTTGTTGTAGGGTCCGTAGTCTTGAGACACCCACAAAACTAAGGTCAAGGAGTTCATGGTCTAGCATATCCACGAATACCCTGATCATGGAAAAATTTTCCATAGGTCGCCCAGGTTGTGGAGAGTGAGTGAATAACTATACCCGGTCATAGTTAATACGCGACCTAAACGATTGAGGAGTCAAAACATCCAAAGACGATATGGTTAAACTCATTCGACCATACTCGGTAGTCAAGCCTGTGCGACCACTACCGCCGCCTTGGATATCCCTAGCCTCCTTAATTAACTTCTAATAATTGTCAAGAAGAGAAAGGTGCAATTACAAACAGATATAATTGCACATTATGACTGGTGCACGTTTGCCTCCCAATGACCCTTCAATCCCATAACCAGCGACCAGCGATGAGCTATAAGAAGGGGATCGCCAGGAGAGAAGGGGATCATCTGATCTTATCTTAGCAAAGACACAAGATCTAAGAGATAAAGACAGTAGATTATTATACACTGTGTAACCCAGAGTAGGAGATAGTTCTTACTTTATCCAAGAACTCCTCTTATTCCCCCCTTTGTAACCCTTAATATTCTTAGTGAAATATCAACAGGAATAGGGCTATTACTCATCATCAGAGGGCCCAAACCTATATAAATTCCTTTCTTCCGTAGACATAGATACCCAGATTACTTGAGTTTCACCTTAGATTGGCTGCACATTTCATCATCTAATTTTATGTAAGTTCAACTAAGGACCAGAGTCCCAATCATCGACAGCTAGTGTCCACCGTGGGGCCCATTTCAAGGTGTTATTCTCCATCAAAAATCTCGGTAAGCCATGTCAGGAGTTTATGATTCCAAAATTGATTTTGATCTTGCAGATTGTGCTGATCTTAACATGGAGGATGAAACTCTTTACATGGAAGAAAATGAAGTCCCCTCAGAGCCTTCTGCTGAGGAGTATTCTTAGAACCTGGTCCATGGCCAGGAGCCTGAACCGGCAAATCGTTCACCTCCGGTGAGTCCTGCGACCTCTATAGGTGAATAACTGCCAGAATCCATCGTCCCAGATGATGTTGGAGATGAGGATCTTGAATTTAGTATGGAAGGATTTGCTCTAGATAACTTGAATTCCATCTTTGATTTTGAGTCTGATCAAGATGAGGAAATGCTCTCCCGTCTGCGAACTCAGCTCCCCAGGAAGTTGCTGTACATTCCGAGGAAACCCCCTGAGCAACGCGCTGCCAGAGAAGAAGAGGAACGCAAACGGGAAGAAGATGTAGCTCGGGAGCGGCGAGAGGCTGAGTTTCGTAAAGCCACAGAGCAAGCTCTGCAACTTGCGCAATCTCGCCATGATACTGCGGCTCGCGACCTTGCCCCTGGAACTTCACGTCCGCGACATCACCATGGTCGCAGGTGGGATTAGACTCCGCTATCAGCCCTGGCCTATTCTCCAGTGGATGAGGTGACGGTAACTCCCATGGCACCCAGAAGGAGTATACAGGAATGCATTCGTGTGATTGCAGATACTCTTCGCAAACCTCCATCTGATTTGGCGAATGATGACAGAGTGCTGTTTGCGAGGATTTTGGTGGATAACCTCGATGAGGTAGCAACTGTTGTGACTTCAACATCATCCTCATGATCAGTAACTCATTCACGAGAACACGACAGTTATCATTCGAGCCAGGTACAACATGGACACACATCCTCAGCTCGATATCGTAAAACCAGGCGAATAGGTAATCCCAATGACCTTCATGGTGAACCGGTACATTTGCGTTTGTGGCCGCGAGTAGATTCTTCTCATGACTGTAATCGTGGACCAGTGCAATTACGTTTGGGGCCAATAGCTGATTCTTTCCATGACCTTGATGGAGGTCATGATGATCAACAACCACGTCCCTCATACGTAGGTTGTAAGGCTTTCTCGCCCGGGCTACCTGACGAGGATTGACACCCGAGTCAGTTCAAATAAATGCGCTGTTGGCTCAAGATAGATTCGAGTCAAACACGTGCCCAAGTCATTTTGGGAAGCATCTGCCTAAGGTCGCAAGCTTTGCGTGATCAGGTCGCAAGCCTCGTGCGATCAGACCACAGGCTTTGCGCAGTCAGAAGTTCGTATGTTATGCGCGAACAGAAGGTCGAAGATGTCGCGCGGTCAGCCAACAACCCGCGGTCAGAACGTTCTCGACCAAGATACTTGGAATTTATCTAACCGGTTATCCCTATGGTGGGAATATTCCAAGTATCCCGAAGATTCTTCCACATAGAAAACCAACCGCCAGGAGGTTAATACAAGCAGTTATTTCACGAATAACACGTGCTTAATCTACTTGGAAGATTATAGCGGTTTGATAAACCGCATCCAACCGTCCAAACAACTGTTTGATGCAGTTACGACACGGCATCCTTTCGTCCAGTATAAAAGGGTGGCAAAATACATCAAACGGGGGACATCCGATCCATTTGGAAGAACAAGACTCCTGATACAAGTGAGACATAACACATCTCAACTACAAAAAACAGCCAAGTCTACGGCCCAAATTAGATAGTTTCTACAAGCCTCCCTGGCTTTATTCTGTATGTTTACATAGGAAAAATCCTTCGCCTGTGAAGGAGTTTTTCTGCTATTTCTGTAACCTTTTATCACCTATAGTGAAATCCTAACAGGACGTAGGGCTATTACTCCCACCATCGAGGACCCGAACCTGTATAAATCACCCTGTGCTCCTGTTCACCATTTTTCTACATACCTTCCCGGAGGGTCATCTTGAAAGGTCTCACCATTACAAATTTTGCATAAGTTCGGCTGAGGACTCCGAGTCCGAATCGTTGACAGCTGGCGCCCTCCGTGGGGCCTTTCTCAAGGCGTCCTAATTAAAATCCGGAGCTTCGCTGAAACATGGCTGGAGCATATGATTCCGAGAACGATTTCGATCTCGAGGATTATGCCCATATACCAATGCCTTCTCCAAGCGATCCTGTTCCGATGGAGGAGGTCGAAGGCCAGAATCTTCCACAAGTTGAATCGTCTCTCCAGGTCATGTCGATCGACGAGGAAGCAACTGGCGCAAGGTCAGAACCCACAGAGGTTCTTAATGCGCTAGGCGACGAATCCAGCCCGTCGTACGACCCCGCTGAGGGAAAGTACGATGATGACCCGGAAATTAGCCCTGGAAGGTTCGACCCTGATAACCTTCACCGTCTCTTTGATTTCGAGTCTGACTCGGAACAAACTGAGATGTTTTCCCCATCGGCAACCTCTCTCCCTAGGCAGTTTGCTGTGCTGTCAGAAGAAACTCCCGATCAACAGGCTGCCAGGGAAGAACAAGTTCGTAAACAAAAGGAGGATCAAGATCTCGAGCAACAAAACAACGAATTGCGCAGAACTACCCTACAGGCTCTTCAAGATGCGCAGGCTCGTTATGATGCTGCTCCGAGTTCTTCTCGACCGTCGCGTGGTTGAAAACATGACCAGACCACTTCTTTGCCACCGGAGCGTTTCCCAGTGGACGAAGAAACAATAACACCTGGTGCCCCTAGGAGAAGTACCCATGGTCGACTGCGATCCATCACGGAAGTCATGCGTAACTTTCCTCCTACGGTCACAGATGCGCAGAAACCGGCCTTTTTTAGGATCCTGGCGGCGAGACTGGATGAGGTCGCGTCCGAGGCGACCCCAACGGCCTCCTCCCGCTCGGTAACACATTCCCGCGAGCGAGATGGTCCTCATTCTGGTTCCGGCCGACGGAGTTACCCGCCGCCCGTACCGTCCTGACAGGACAAATACCGACGAATGCAGGATTCACGTAATATGGATCGAGTTCCTGTTCACTCTCGTTTGGGACCACGAGTAACCTCGCCATTGCATGAGGTCGCCCGAGACCCAACCGACAGTCACAGGGCGATTCACGGTCCTTACGTTGGTTGTAAAGCTTTTTCACCTGGCCTGCGAGTAGTCGCTTGGCCCGATAAGTTTCGACCAGGGGCCATTGAGAGGTTTGATGGAACTCAAAACCCATCCGAGTTCCTTCAAATCTATATCACTGCCATCCAAGCGGCGGGAGGCGATGATAAGGTCATGGCTAACTACCTGCCTACAGTCCTCGCAGGACCGGCTAGAACCTGGCTGTTTAATCAGCCCGAGGGTTCCATCTACAATTGGGAAATGCTATGCGATGCTATCCTCAGCAATTTCCAAAATTGTTACCAAAAGCCGGGTAAGGAGGACGACCTGCATCGGCTGCGGCAAACTTCAACTGAAACACTTTGGCAGTTTGTCAGGAGGTTTGTCGGGGTGAGGAATACCATCCCGAACATATCTGATGGCTCTGTAATCAGGGCATTTAAGCATGCCGTTTGATACCGGAGATTCACTGAAGACTTGCTTATCCACCCTCCTCTATCAGTGGCCGATCTGTTCGACATGGCCGATCGATATTCTGATGCAGCCGAAGCGGTCGAATGGAACCGAATGGTCGACAAGGGGGACCTACCACCCCAACCAGGCTTCAAGGACGCCAGGAAAGAAGATTCAAGCAAGAAGCCGGAATCTTCATCGGGTGGGAAGTCAAAGAAGTCGAAGAGGAACCGCTCTGGACAGTACCGTGAGGTCGCAGTCGCAGAGAAGCCACCTTCGACCAAAGGTAATAAGTCTTCATTCAAAAATAAAACTGCCTCTGGTGGTCAAAATGTCGACTAGCCGAAAAAGTCAACTAATCCGCAGGAGGGCAAGAGGTGGTGTCCACTCCACAACTCCGCAGGCCACGATCTCAAGAACTGCAGGAGTTGGTTGAAGCAACTGGATGACTTCTACCAGGGAGTTGGGCCAATGCCAACCTTACCACCTAAAGAACAGGCGTGCGGACTTAGGGACGCCGACGGAGACGAAGAAATGTCTTACCAGGTACCTCAAAATCATGTTAACGTTATTTTTGGAGGTTCTTCTTCTTTCGTTTCCAAAAGGCAGTTTAAGGCTTTTTACCGAGAGATTAACCAAACGGAGACATCCCTTGGCGAACCTCAGTACCCCCGTTGGTCGGATACACCTTTAACATTTGATCGCGCTGATTGTCCGGCGGGGTTAACACGACCCTTGAGACTCCCTTTGGTCATTACCCCGATCATCAGTAACGCGGGAGTTGAAAGGGTCCTGATCGACGGAGGAAGCTCCCTTGACATTTTGTTGGTCAAGGCACTCGACGAGATGCAAATTCCTCGTTCGTAGATTAAGCCCATAATCCATCCGTTTTATGGGATAATCCCAGGCCCCTCCATGATGCCATTGGGACAAGTGGTCCTCCCGGTCACTCTGGGAGAACCAGACAACTTCCGGACAAAATTGGTTACTTTTGATGTAATCGATTGTGACTCGGCTTATAATGCAATCTTTGGCAGGCCGACTCTTGCTAAGTTCATGATGGCAACGCACTATGCTTATCAGTGCGGGAAATTGCCTGGCCCCAAAGGTGTCATCTCTGTCCGAGGCAGTCGCAACGTGGCACTCACGTGCGACCGGCTATCTTTGGAGATGGTCGATCAACTTCCCCACCGGGACGCTCAGGTCGCCACTGTTACCACCGACGCCATCAAGACTGCTCCTCGACCAGATGAGAAGCTCAAATTGGTTCCTTTGTACCCAGATGATCCATCCAAGACAGTTCGGGTCGGATCAGCTCTGGATGACAAATAGGAACTCGACCTCATTGCTTTCCTCCGGGCTAACGCAGATGTGTTTGCGTGGAAACCGTCCGACATGCCCGGTGTCCCAAGGGAAGTAATTGAGCACAGGTTAGCAATTCGACCTGGACAACGACCAATAAAGCAAAAGCTCAGGCGTTTTGCTGCTTACCGACAGGAAGCCATCCGAGAGGAATTGGACAAACTCCTACAGTCCGGGTTTATCCGTGAAGTGGATCACCCGGAATGGCTCACCAATCCGGTCATGGTCCGCAAGTCAAATGGCAAGTGGCGCATGTGCGTCGACTACACTAGCCTCAATGCTGCCTGTCCGAAGGATGACTTTCCCCTTCCCCGCATCGACCAGCTGGTCGACTCAACTGCGGGTTGCGAACTGATGAGTTTTCTGGACGCCTACTCAGGTTATCATCAAATTAGCATGGCAGAAGACGACGAAGAGAAAACTGCCTTCATCACCCCGTTCGGCACATACTGCTACGTCAGAATGCCGTTCGGTCTCAAGAACGCGGTTCCACGTACCAGCGCTTGATGCAAAAGACCTTTCTTTCCCAGATAGGGCATAATCTCGAAGCATATGTAGACGATTTGGTTGTAAAAAGTACCAAGAGATTGTCTCATTTGGACGATCTCGCTGAAACCTTCTGTAATTTGAATCGCTTTGGAATAAAGTTAAACCTGGAGAAATGTTCTTTCGGGGTTTCTTCGGGAAAACTCCTTGGTTTCCTTGTGTGTTCCAGGGGCATTGAAGTTAATCCTGAGAAAATCAGGGCTATTGAACAAATGAGATCGCCCTCGACCATGAAAGATGTTCAACGCCTGGCTGGTCGCATGGCGGCTTTAAGTCGTTTCATATCACGATTAGGCGAAAGGGGATTGCCTTTCTTCAAAGCCTTGCGGAAGCATCATAACTTTACATGGTCGGATGAGGCCGAAAAAGCATTTCAGGAGGTAAAGACGTATCTATCCAGTCCGCCAGTATTGGTGTCTCCCGACAAAGGAGAACCATTGCTTCTTTACCTGGCGGCCACACCGCACGCGGTCAGCGCCGTTCTGATCGCGGATAGGGAAGGGATACATAGACCCGTCTACTATGTGAGCGAGGTACTTCATGGTCCTAAGGAGCGCTACCCTGAGGTCCAGAAGATACTTTACGCGCTACTGATGGCTTCCCGTAAGCTGCGACATTACTTTCAAGCGCACAAGATCACAGTACCCTCCTCTTTTCCTTTGGGGGATATTGTCCGAAACCCAGAGAAGTCTGGTCGAATCGCCAAATGGGCGGTCGAACTCGGTGCCTTTGAGATTCATTTCACGCCCCGCACGGCGGTTAAGCCTCAGGTGTTGGCTGATTTTGTGGTCGAATGGACCAACCCTGAGCCACCCGTGCAGTCGGCAGAGGAACCAGGGTGCCCCGATTACTGGACAATGTACTTTGACGGCTCTCATAGTTTTCAACACTCGGGGGCTGGAGTAGTCTTAGTTACGCCCCAGGGCGAACAGCTTAAGTATGTCATTCAACTACACTTTGTTGCGACTAACAATGCAGCAGAGTATGAAGGTCTTCTTGCAGGGCTCCGGGCAGCAAAATTCCTCGGAGTCCATCGATTAGTGGTGAGGGGAGACTCACAGCTGGTCGTAAACCAGGTAAACAAGGAAAACAGTACCTCCGATGAGACAATGGCTCATTACCTGGGGGAAGTGAGGAGATTGGAAAAACACTTCAGTCATCTCGAAGTCCAATATATCCCGCGAAAGGACAATATTCTCGCAGACCAATTATCCAAAATTGGGTCCTCACGCACATCCGCTCCGGCAGGAGTGTTCATTGAACACTTGGAGCATCCTTCAATCATGACTTCAGTTGAGGATGATCCGGTAATAGCCTCCGTTACCAACCTCGGTCAGGAACAGGATTGGACTCATCCATTGAGAGTCTATCTTGAACATGGGACCCTACCCGAGGACGAAACCGAAAGCAATCGGTTAATTCGAAAAGCACGACTGTACAAACTCATAGATGGGGTTTTGTACAGAAAGGGTACTCAAGGAGTATTCATGCGTTGCGTATCTCAGGAGGAAGGAAAATCCCTCTTGAAAGAAATACATGACGGTGTATGTGGTGCACACGCGTCCTATCGAACACTGGTCGGAAAAGCTTTTCGACAAGGATTCTATTGGCCTTCGGCACTCGATGATGCCAAGCGTATGGTCAAGACGTGTCCTCAGTGTCAGTTCCATGCCAGACAGGTTCATCAACCTGCCTATACGTTACAAACTATTCCCCTCGCATGGCCTTTCGCGGTCTAGGGGATGGATATTGTAGGTCCTATGCCACAAGCGGTCAATGGGTACAAATTCCTGTTCGTAGCCATTGACACGTTTACAAAGTGGATCGAGGCCGAACCGGTACGCAATATTACCGCATCGGCAGCACAAAAGTTCTTTCACAAGAACATTGTTGCTCGATTTGGTGTCCCAAACCGCCTTATCACTGATAACGGTTCCCAATTCGCTAGTGATCTCTTCCTAGACTACTGCGACCAGATTGGGACTAAGGTGTGCTTTGCTTCTGTGGCGCATCTATAGAGCAATGGCGCTGTAGAACGGGCCAATGGGCAGATTCTACAAGGCATTAAAAAACGTGTTTTTGATTGCCTGAAGACTCGCTCGGGGGCTTGGGCGGACGAGCTTTATACTGTTCTATGGGCACTACGAACTACTTCTAGTCGAGCCACCGGTGAGACGCCCTTCCATCTGCTCTATGGGGCCGAGGCTGTATTGCCTATCAAAGTTAGTATTGGGTCTATTCGGACAAGACAATTCGAACAGATTAATCAGGCCGAACAGCGCTCACAAGATCTTATCCTCTTAGAAGAAAGGCGTGATCGCGCTTTGGTCAAGTCTGCGGCATACTTGCAAGCTTTGCGCAAGTATCACAGTAAAAGGGTGCGACCACGTGATCTTCACGTGGGCGACCTGGTCTTACGAAGAATCCAAGATCAGTCTAATCACAATAAATTCTCCCCGAAGTGGGAAGGCCCTTATACTGTGGTCTCGGTGCCGCGACCAGGATCCGCGCGGTTAGCCATGGGGGATGGTCGAATTTTTTCCAATACTTGGAACGTCGATCAACTTCGCAAGTTCTACGTGTAAGTACTCAACCCCATTTTTCCTGTTCAATTAGCATTCTTTCATAAAATTAAAAATGTTTTGCGTTTATATGAGGAATATTTCCCTTTACGCCCATCCACTGTGAATTCGGCTCGGGGGCTGGTCGTACGCGGTTAGATCATTATAACATCCTGGTCGGATTCGCTGGCCGATCTCATAACCACTTTCAGATAAGTCACTCCTAAATAAGCCGTTTCTTAACGCACATGGGGCTTTCTGACAAGTCCTTGGTTATCCGAGTGGCTGCTGGTTAGTAAACAAGTCTAGGTGTTATAATTGTTGATTTGTTCATACACCCCTGGTCGTTATATTCGTTTTTCCCCTGCGCTTGTTATACTAAGCCTTCAGTATCTACAATCACAGGCGGGGGCTAGGGGGATAGATCTATAATATAAAACATAAAACAAAAATATATTCATTTTCAAAAGTGAATTTTCATGTGCATTGCATCGTATACAACTGTTTCTGTACAGGTATAGGGATCATTCGATCCCGAGCTCAGTTAGCAGTTTATCTACAAGGGGACTAATCTCCTCCATGACGGCCTCTAGTTGCTCTTCACTCTCGATCTCAACCGGTCCCACCAGTGGATTCAGATCTGCATCTGGGCCATAGTGGAGTCGAATCCGGCTTAGGATAGCAGAAGCGGCTGACCGAAATCTGGTTCTATTCACCTCTTCTCTTCGCTGTGTATCCTCAGGGAGATACTCGAGAAGTGACTCTGCTTGAGCTATAACTAGGGCAGCCCAGTCCTCTTGGCTGAGATCGTCTCGAGTGGTTTCGACCACATCAGCCTTCAGAAGATGAGCCACCGCCTTCAGCTTTTCGAAGACTGAACGGCTCAGCTTTCCAATCGCCCTTGTGGAGGCTTCGATAGAATCCTGGAAAAGTTTATTATCCGCACTGAGCTGTTTTATTTGACCTGCTTGCGCTGCAACAAGGGAAAAGGTTACTCGCATATTGCTAAAACAAGTCTTCCTAGCTCAGGAGGTGACTTACCAGCAAGTTGCGACCGTAGTCTGTTATTTTCGATCTCTTGGTTCCTCATCACTGAGAGCGAATGGAGCTTCATTGTGGCCATTTCCTTGCCCTGCAATGCCACCTTCCTTTAGTAAAACAGAAGGAATGGTCGTAACCAATTTATACATCTATAAATTGAAGAATGATGATCCTTACTTGCGCAAGCTGTCTCGTTCTCTTTGTATGGTCACCATGCTCGCCGCCGTGGCACGTGACTGGGCCATCATCCGGGATAATTCCTGTGATGCAAAAAAGGGAGTGAAAAGTGTCCTATGTGTAATTCAGGACATCCAGAAAGGGATTCATCATACCTTCATGAATTTTTGCAGAGAGGCATCTTCCGGACTAATTGGAAGATTTGTCGAAGGCCCGGAAGTGCTTACCGTAGGGACAGTAGGAGGAAGTGCCTGCTGAGTACTACTTCTAGTCGCCGGCGACTGTGACTGGGTCCTCGTATCTGTTTCTCCCCCCGTGACTCGGACGACTTCCTCGGCCGAGGGGGTGGAGCGCTCCTCACTGGGGGCTCCTGCACCAGCAGTGACTTCAACCCTTCCCGAAGCGGTTGGAGGACTGGGTGCTATTTCTTTCCGTCTGATGGAGGAAAAGAAAAATCAAATGGTAACGATTCGTGACCATCATTTCTAATACAACCAGGATGAAGGTTCTTACCTTAATTGAAATCCCATTAGCTTTTGGGATTTCTGAGAAGTTTCTTCTTGAGCGCGGGGACGAGTATCGTCCGCCCTGATCTTACGCTTGGAAAACAAGGGCCCCCTTCCCTGTATGTCTTCCCCTATGAACATTTTTTCAAGGGAAAGATAAAGGCTGACAAGAAGGATCGTTACCTGGGCAGTTGATCCCATTGGCGACGACCCATCCAAGGATCTCGCTGTCTCCTGTGATCCTGTAGCTGGTACCTCATGTGTAACCGCCGTAGGATCTTGAACAACCACCTCCGCTCCTGTCTGCGGAGGAGAAGTATTTTCTTCCCTGCGGCTAGTAGGAGTTGCAGGGGGAAGCTCTTCTCCCTGCATAAGCATTAGCTTATCAAGTGCACAGGGGGAATTGAAGAAAACGGACTGTGGGAAAATCTTACCACGATCGTCCCTTCGACCGGGAAGGTAGAGGCAACTGGCTCTGAAGCCTCGGGAGCTTCAGGGGGTAAAGGATCATCTGCGACCACGAGGCTTTCAGTGATCGTAGGGTCTGCTACGGCTGCCTCTGCAGTAGCAGTCATCCCTGCACGATGGGTTGGAGCATCACCGGATGGAGAGCCCGCGATCCTCCTCCTCCGGTGAATTAGAGGGACAACATCGTCCTCCTCCTCGCTCCCCTCTCCCTGTACGACGAAGAAGTAATTCGAGTTCTCACCTGGAAGGAGCTGTGGGAGTTGATATCTTACCGCAGTTCTTCGGGCCGTGAAAGAAGTGCCTCGTGAAGACCCTTCCCCAAGATTTAGCTTGATTTTCTTGGGGGCGGGATTCCTCGTCTGGGGTCTCGAGGAAATCTTCTTCACGTTCTTGGTCGTCGGCTTTCCCAGGGAACCGACGTTCTCGCTGGGGAATGTCGCCTCAGCAAACCTCCCAAGAAGCTGTTCACACGGTATTAGTACTGGACCGACATAAAACCTGCAAAACAGAGGCCAAGTGGAGAATGTACCTTTCGGCGCTCTTGCCTGAGGTCGTCACCAGCGTGAATCAGGCTCTGGGGCGAGGCGACCCCTTAGCACCCTCTACCTCAGTGTTATATGCCCGGAGGAGGTGATTAGTCCGCCTCTCAATTTCAGCAGAGGACAGGACTGTTACCAAATGCAAGTTAGAATGAATATATTGCAGGAAAGACATGAAAGTTTTTCGGTGTCAGAAACGAATACCTTCATTATAGTCCAGGGTGCCATCCGCCATGGACTTAATCTCCCAAGCCGGATGAGCGCTTTCACGCAGGGGGCTCACCCGGTTCTTCACGAAGTCTCGGATAATGTCCCGAGCCGTTAATCCTTCTTCGACCAAGTGGAGAATTACCTCGGCGTGTTTCATGAACTCCAAGTTCATCGCCGGGAGAGTGTCCAATTCGCTCAGCTTCTCTGGCCGCGAATTTTCAAACCATGGCCCGCTCTCCTTCGGCGGGGTACAGTAAAACCACTTATGGTGCCACCCATGCACTGAGTCTCGCAGGGGTGGAAAGGGATACTCCTTCTTATCCCTCAGCCCGAAGTAGATACATCCGGTGGCGTTGGCGCTCTTTGACCACGCTGAGAAATAGAATCGTCGGAAGAGGTCCACGCTGGGATACACTCCGACGAACGCCTCGCAAAGATGCTGGAACACCGCCAGGATCAGTACAGCATTTGGGTGGAGGTTGATCAGCTCCAACCCATAATGCTCAAGGACATCTTTGAGGAACCGACTCTCAGGGAATCGGAACCCGCAGCGCAAGTACTCCTCAAAAACCACCAACTCGCCCTCTTGAACGGTTGGGGTTTCTTGGTCCTTCTCCGCGGGCCGCCAGTTGATGAGCAACCGTGGAGGAAGGATCTCCTCTTTCTCTAACGCCACTAGGCTCTCCTCAGAGTGGTGAATGGATCGGCTCCAGGACGCCATTTTTGGTGGAGAATCAAAGGAAAAGTTGGCGATTTTGGGAAGACGAAGGCTGAAGAAAATGAGGGTTTTGTGCGGCGGGAACGATGAGGGTTTTTGGCTGTGGCTTCTTTGAGAAGACATCTACTCTTTTTATAGACCCAAGGCGGCGCATTAATGTGAGTAACGTTTCATTTCAAACGTTCCATTGAATGCTTTATTCATTTCCCATAATGGATATTGTCTCTGATGGACCCGATAAAGTGTTCAGGCATCGGATCTGAAACAAAAAGACTTCTTTGTTTCGGAAACTGAAAGTGCAAAAGGACTGAAAAATTTTCAGTACTTTTTAGAAGACGTTTTTTAAGCTTCGGAATTATGCTTAGGTCTAATCGGGTTGTGGTTTGATTGAAATTATGCTTTGGATTAAGCTCCGATTCTAATCGAAGTGACGGTCCGACCAAGCCTCAATCTTGGTCGAAATTCAGTTCTAACAACTGTCTTAGGTCTAATCGCGGTATCAGATCTGGTCGCGGTGCTTTTATAAAAGCGTGATTCTGATCGCAGAACTGAAATTTCTCTGTGTATGAATGGTCGCGAAAGCGTTACTCATGGCCATGTATTCACACAGAAGATGTAAAAAATAACTATTTGAAGAAAGAAATTTTTATTTCTTGCATTCTTTACATACAAAAGGGATACAGTCGATCAAAACGTCGACTTGATCCGAAAGGAGCTTGCAAAGTTCCCCAAGGGACATGTTGTTGTCAGTAGGATCTACACTGACAACCCCTAGGGAACAACCAACTAACCTAAGTCTATCTACATCATCCCTAACAAGAGACGCACTATTGTCCCTAATCAAGTCAGAGAGTTCTCGCTGTCGCTGAGCGTGATCCCTCTCTCGACGGAACTGGCGCGCCTCTTCACGGGACCTTTCGAAACATTCTGCTAAATGCAGAATCTTCGAAGACATCCCTTCGGTCTTCTTCTCCAGGGCATTCTTCTCTTCCAGAAGAATCTCTCTGGAAGGAAAAGATGGAGCAACAAAAGGCTGATGGCTGGAGCCTCCGACCTCCTACATTTGCGAAAATTAGTTGTGTTGACCATGACTATCAGCAAGAGGAGAAGAATTATTACCTGTCCTAGCTCATGGCATGTTGATATATTCGTCCTGGGAAGAGGATCATCAGATAGTGGAAGTGCAACCTTCCCACCATATGATTGCTTCGCCAACACAATTTGGGAATCATCTGGTCGAGGGATAGTCACCGCTTGCCGACCAGAAGGTTGATCACCCAAATAAAGGTTGGAGGTATTAGGATGAAATGGAGAAAGTTTTCTCTCCAAAGTCAAAGGCCTAATTTGCCGAGAAGCATGAACAGGAAGAGTTATAGGAACTGAAGGAAGAAAGAGACTTGCTACATTTTTCACCTTCGTTCTGCTGGAAGATTCCTCATCAACCTTGGGTTTCTTCCTTGAAGGAGACAAGTCTTCGTGCATCTGAGGCCCCTGTTCAACAACTTTCTCTTCATCACTCTCAATCTCGATGATGTTGTGATCTGCCATCAGGAAGTGGATGAAGAAAAAAAAATCAAGGTTGTCTAGGGAGGGACTTAGTCGTGGGAAGAAACTGTGAAACTTTACAGAACCAAGGACCCGGTATTTATAGCTGCCAAGGTGACGGTTCGCATTCCAGGTGCCTTGGGTTTCTACAAAGCATTTATAATTTTACCTCGGGTTAAAAAATATTTTTACGGTGCTATCATGACCTCTCACATAATACCCAGAGCATGTCTCAGGGAACCAACCGACCTACTTAGTGCGCCACTAAGCGGGAGATTTGAAGAGTCGGGTTAATAATCCGATGCATTTCTTTAAATTTAAAGTGAACACGTCCCTTCGTTTTCTTTAAATTTGGGGGCTAGTTGACGAGGATTGACACCCGAGTCAGTTCAAATAAATGCGCTGTTGGCTCAAGATAGATTCGAGTCAAACACGTGCCCAAGTCATTTTGGGAAGCATCTGCCTAAGGTCGCAAGCTTTGCGTGATCAGGTCGCAAGCCTCGTGCGATCAGACTACAGGCTTTGCGCAGTCAGAAGTTCGTATGTTATGCGCGAACAGAAGGTCGAAGATGTCGCGCGGTCAGCCAACAACCCGCGGTCAGAACGTTCTCGACCAAGATACTTGGAATTTATCTAATCGGTTATCCCTATGGTGGGAATATTCCAAGTATCCCGAAGATTCTTCCACGTAGAAAACCAACCGCCAGGAGGTTAATACAAGCAGTTATTTCACGAATAACACATGCTTAATCTACTTGGAAGATTATAGCGGTTTGATAAACCGCATCCAACCGTCCAAACAACTGTTTGATGCAGTTACGACACGGCATCCTTTCGTCCAGTATAAAAGGGTGGCAAAATACATCAAACGGGGGACATCCGATCCATTTGGAAGAACAAGACTCCTGATACAAGTGAGACATAACACATCTCAACTACGAAAGACAGCCAAGTCTACGGCCCAAATTAGATAGTTTCTACAAGCCTCCCTGGCTTTATTCTGTATGTTTACATAGGAAAAATCCTTCGCCTGTGAAGGAGTTTTTCTACTATTTCTGTAACCTTTTATCACCTATAGTGAAATCCTAACAGGACGTAGGGCTATTACTCCCACCATCGAGGGCCCGAACCTGTATAAATCACCCTGTGCTCCTGTTCACCATTTTTCTACATACCTTCCCGGAGGGTCATCTTGAAAGGTCTCACCATTACAAATTTTGCATAAGTTCGGCTGAGGACTCCGAGTCCGAATCGTCGACACTACTTGCAGTAGTTTGGCCAGATAAGTTTAAAACCGGAACAATCGGGCGATTTGATGGAACCAAGAATCCTTCTGAATTTCTCCAAATTTATATTATTGCCATCCAAGTGGCTGGCGGTTACAAACGGGTTATGGCTAACTATTTACCGACTGTCCTGGAAGGTCCAGCACGAACATGGTTGTTCAATCAGCCTGAAGGATCAACCTATAATTGGGAAATGTTGTGTGGCACAATCCTCAACAATTTCCAAAATTGTTACCAAAAGCCTGGCAAAGAGGATGATCTTCATCGCTTGCACCAGACTTCCATAGAAACACTTCGGTAATTTGTCAAATGATTTGTGGGGGTGATTTAAGCACGCTGTCCAATATCCGAGATTTACCGAAGATTTCCTTATTCACTTGTCGTGGTATTGAGAATCCCACAGATAGGTTTTAAGACGTGCGTAACACATGTACAGTGAAGCGAGCTGACCGTGCCAGGCGCGGGGGCATCCCGGGCCACCCGGGTCCAAAATGCCTGTCACCTTCCACGGGCACAGCTCAAGCACCCTGGCCCGGACACGGTGACACCATCCCGGACGCGGGGTCGTCCCGAGCCACCCGGGTCCAAAATACCCGTGACCTTCCACGGGCGCAGGTCAAGCCCTTGGGCCTGGGCACAATGACACCATCCCGGATGAGAGGGCGTCCCAGGCCACTCGGGTCCAAACTGCCCGTGACCTTCCACGGGTGCAGCTTAAGGTCCCGGGCCTGGGCACGATGACATCGTCCCAGACGCGAGGGTATCCCTACCACCCAGGGCCAAAATGCCCGTGACCTTCCACGAGCGGAGCTCAAGCACCTAGGCAGGGCACGGCCGCGTCGTCCTGGGCGCGGGGGAGTCCTGGGCCACCTGGGGCCAGAATGGCCTGTGACCTTCCACGAGCGCAGCTCAAGCCCCCGGGCCTGGGCACGGTCGCACCATCCTGGGCGCGGGGGTGTCCCAGGCCACCCGGGGCCAAAATGCCCGTGACCTCCTACGGGAGTAGCTCCGGCTCCCGCGCACGGTTGCGTGGGTCTAGACGCAGGGGCGCGCTGGGCTATTCAGGGTGAGGGGACTCGTGCTCCTCTATAGGCCCTGTCCTTTTACAGGGACTGTCTGGATATTTGCCCCGACAGCAGCCCCCCAGGCCCCCGGGACACGGGGTGGCCCCAGAGGGCATGTGTCACACCTTCCTTGGAGAGTCGCCTCGATCCCTCCGGGTGACTCTTCATCTCTAGCGTGGCGCCCCGGTCCACGCGGGCGCATCGATTTGCACATGACGCTTCAGCTTCTAAGGTAATCTCCGAACGATCCCTCAATTCGCGCATGTGATGCCCGCACGTCGTGTTATTTCCCGCGTGACGCCTCGATTGCCACATGACGATCCAAATCCAGGCCCAGGTCCTCCCAGTGGACACGTGTCGCCTATCAGTGAACTTCCCCCACTTATAAATAAGGGGGAGCTTCAACCGATTCATTTGCTCCATCATTCAAAGCTCTCGTCCAGTAGCTGCCTTGCTCTCCAGGAGATCGTTTCCCTGGTAGCCTTCCTTGCTTGGATCTCCCTGTCGACGATTCAGACTCGGGGTCCTCAGCCGAACTTATGCAAAATTTGTAATTGTGAGACCTTTCAAGATGACCCTCCGGGAAGGTATGCCGAACAATGGTGAACAAGAGCAAAGAAAGATTTATACAGGTTCGGGCCCTCGATGGTGGGAGTAAAAGCCCTACGTCCTGTTGGGATTTCACTATATGAGATAAAGCTTTACAAACTAGCAGGGAGAAACCTTCACAGGCGAAAGTTTCCCCTATATCAATGTACAAAAAGAAGCTATAGGAGACTTGTAAGTGTTGTCTAATCTAAGCCATAGACTTGGCTGTTTAAGTGATCGAGATACCTTGTATCTCACTTATCTTAGGAGTCTTGTTTTTCCAAAAATCTTGGATCCCCCGTTTGATGTACTTTGCCACCTTTTTATATTGGTCGAAAGGGTGCCATATGAAGAAAACTGCATCAAACGGTTGGATGCGGTTTCTGGAGAACCGCTGTTAACTTCCACGGAGGTTGTTAACACGTGTTAATTATGAATAACCGCATATAATAACCTCTGACGGTTGGTCTTCAACGTGGAGGAATCTTCGGGATGCCTGGAATATCCTGGTATAAAGATAACCGAATAAATTCCAAGCACCTTGGTCGAGAATGTTCTGACCGTGGAGTGTGGGCTGACCGCGCAACATCCCAGATATCCAGTTCAGTCCGCGTATAGCATACGAACTTCTGACCGCACAAGGCTGTCGGCCTGATCGCACGAAACCCGCGACCTGATCGCGTAAAGCTTGCGACCTCATGGTGATGCCCCTTAGAAGTAGCTTGAGTTCGCATCGCCAGCTACATGTCTGGTTCGAACTTGTCTTGAACCAAAAGTTTATTAGAAGTGACTCGGGTGTCAATCCTCGTCAGCTAGCCCCTAAATTCGAAGAAAATGAAGAGACGTGTTTATTTCAAATTTTAAAACCATGCATTGGATTTTTAACCCGACTCTTCAATTTTTCCACTTAGTGGCGCACTAAGTGAAAACGGTTGGTTTCCCAAGACGGGTTCTGACATTACGTGACGGGCAATGATAGCGCCGTAGAATTGTTTTATCTCGAGGTAAAGTTGTAAATGCTTTGACGAAACCCGAGGCGCCTGGAATGCAAACCGTCACCTAGGCAGCTATAAATACCAGGCTCTTGGATTTGTAAAACTCCACAATTTCCCTCCACGTCTAAGTCCTTTTCTTGTTATCCTGCCTCCTTCCTCTTCACATACTCCTCCCAATGGCCGATCACGAAATCATCGAGATTGAGAGCGATGAAGGGGAAATTGTCGAACAAAGGCCTCAAACGATTGAAGTCCTGTCTCCCTTAAGGAAGAAGCCTAAGGTCGACGAAGGATCTTCCAATAGAACAAAGGTGAAGAATGTAGCAAGTTTCTTTCTTCCTTTAGTTCCTTTGACCCTCCCCGTTCATGCCTCTCGGCAAGTTAGGCCTTTATCCTTAGAAAAAGATCCCATCACATTCAATTCTCCCATTCTTTTGGGTGATCAACATCCTGGTCGGCAAGCGGTGACTATCCCTTGATCAGATGATTGCCATATTGGGTTGGCGAAACAATCTTCTGATGGGAAGGTTGCTCTTCCACCATATGATGATCTTCCTCCCAAGATGGGTGTATTAATGGGTTATGCACCGGGACAGGTAACAATTCTTCTTCCCTTTTGCTGATAATTTTAGTTAGTATGACTAACTTTTGCAAAATGCAGGAGGTAGGAGGCTCCAGCGATCAGCCTTCTGCTGCTCCATCTCTTCCTTCCGGACAGACTCTTCTGGAAGAGAAGAATGCCCTGGAGAAGAAGACCGAGGAGATGGCCTCGAAGATTCTGCGTCTAGCAGAATGTCTTGATCGATCCCAAGAAGAGGCGCACCATTTTCGTCGAGAGAGGGACTTCGCTCAGCAACAGCGAGAACTCTCTGACTTGATTAAGGACAATAGTGCGTCTGTTGTTAGGGATGATGTAGATAGACTTAGGGTAGTTGCTAGTTCCCTGGGGGTTGCCAGTGTAAATTCTACTGACAATAACATGTCCCTTGGGGAACTTTGTAAACTTCTTTCGGAGCAAGTCGATGTTTTGATCGACTGCATCCCTTTTGTATGTAAAGAATGTAAGAAATAAAAGTTTCTTATTTCTCATGAATATTCTCCACATCTTCTGTGCGAAAATATAGCCATAAACTTTATGTTCGCGACCATTCATACACAGGAAATTTTAGTTCTGCGATCAGAATCGCTTTTAAGAAAAAAGCACCGCGACCTGCCCTGATACCGCGATCAGTTTCAGAGCCGCGGTCAGAACTAAATTGCTACCAGAGTCGGAACTCGGTCAGACTGTCACTCCGATTAGAATCGAAGTTTTAGTCTAAAACACGATTTCGATAAAAACCATAACCCAATTAGAAACATTGCAGTACGTAAAAAATTGAGTTGCATGATTTTTTCGTAAAAATGTTCAAAGCATATAAAGAAAAAACGTCTTCTGAAAAGTATTGAAAATTTTTCAGTCCTTTTGCACTTTCAGTGTCCAAAACAAAGAAGTCTTTTTGTTTCAGATCCGACGTCTGAATACTTTATCGGGTCCATCAGAGACAGTATCCATTATGGGAAATGAATAAAGCATTCAATAGAACTTTTGAAATGAGCCGCTTACTCATTAATGCGTCGCATTGGGTCTATAAAAAGAGCAGATGTCTTCTCAAAGAAGCCACACAGCTAAAACCCTCATTATTCCCGCCGCTCAAAACCCTCATTTTCTTCAGCCTTCATCTTCCCAAAATCGCAAGCTTTCCCTGTTGGGGGAAATCTCCACGCGGTCAAGTCCAGGTAAGTTCATGATTGCCCGGGGACAGTGGCCTCCGGTGCCTGCCCCGGGCGCCGCCTTTTAGGCTCCCGGGACCGTGCCTTCGGGGCATGTCCCGGGCGCCGCCATTTGGCCACCGGGACCGTGCCCCCCGGTCGGGTCCCGGGCGCCGCCATTTGCCCGGGGACAGTGGCCTCCGGTGCCTGCCCCGGACGCCGCCATTTGGCCCCCGGGACCGTGCGCCCCGGGCATGTCCCGGGCGCCGCCATTGGCCCGGGGACAGTGGCCTCCGGTGCCTGCCCCGGGCGCCGCCATTCGGCCCCCGGGACCGTGCGCCCCGGGCATGTCCCGGGCGCCGCCATTGGCCCGGGGACAGTGGCCTCCGGTGCCTGCCCCGGGCGCCGCCATTCGGCCCCCGGGACCGTGCGCCCCGGGCATGTCCCGGGCGCTGCCATTGGCCCGGGGACAGTGGCCTCCGGTGCCTGCCCCGGGCGCCGCCATTCGGCCCCCGGGACCGTGCGCCCCGGGCATGTCCCGGGCGCCGCCATTGGCCCGGGGACAGTGGCCTCCGGTCCTGCCCCGGGCGCCGCCATTTGGCCCCCGGGACCGTGCCCCCCGGGCATATCCCGGGCGTCGCCATTGGCCCGGGGACAGTGGCCTCCGGTGCCTGCCCCGGGCGCCGCCATTTGGCCCCCGGGACCGTGCTCCCCGGGCATGTCCCGGGCGCCGCCATTCGCCCGGGGACAGTGGCCTCCGGTGCCTGCCCCGGGCGCCGCCTTTTAGGTTCCCGGGACCCTGCTCTCCGGAAGGGGTCCCGGACGTCATCGCCCTCCTAAATGGTAAAACCCCTGTTTGTTTATCACGTGCAGGTCACGCGAGGGACGCCTCGGGAATCAGCGACCACCTGTCAAGCATCCGAGACGTTTGACCGGAAGAAGGACGGTCCTACCCTTCAATCCGACGGTGGCTTCCGGGGTAGTTTAGGCTTTTCGCTTCTTTTTGGGGCTATAAATAGCCCTTGTACCCCTCTGATGTAAAGGATAAGCTCATTATTATTTGGAATAGCTAAACTCACAGGCGTGCTCCGGAAGCCTCTCCCCCGGAGAGACCCTCCCCAGCCGACTCCGGTCGGGAGCGCGTCAACAGGACTAGGGCCCCCACCGGGACCCGAACCTGTATAAATCCTCGTGTCTTTTCTTGTGTTTGTCCGGCAGGGGAGGACCGGTCGCCCGGTCAACCCGCGCTGCGTAATCTCCGCTAGGATCGTCTTCAAAACCTGCCGGGGTATTCTTAATACCACGACAGTTGGCGCCGACCGTGGGGATCCGTGACGAATCGCCATGGCTCCTCCGAGAACAAGGGCCCGCGCCCTTCCCGGTGACGCCGGTCCTGGTGACCTGGCGCCGCCCGTCTGGGACACTGCTGTTCCGGCGCTTCCGTCCGGAGGCGACCATTCCCAGGTACCGCCTCCCACCTTTCCTCTCAATCTAGGTGCCTCCATCTCCGGGTCGCTCCCGGAGGCCGCGGGGACCTCGGCCGGGACAAGTTTCCCCCCGACGGCCCCCCCGGCTCCCCGGGACGCCCTGCTGGAGGCTCTCGTGGAGGGCCAGCTCCGCGCCCAGCGCTCTATGGACGAGCTCCTTAGTGTGTTGGCGCGGCCCTCGGCCCCCACATTTTCGTCGCACCCGTATCCGGGGATCATGCCCCCGTTTATGGGATACCCAGCGGCGCCTCCGGCGTCAGGGGGGCTGTCTACCCCGTATGATCCCGCTGGGGGGTTCCCTCCCCCCGCGGGATATACTTCCGGACACTTCTCAGCACCCGGGCCTGTCCCGGTGCCGGGAGGCTATTTCATGCCCGGGCCCTTCGTGGCACCAGGGGGGTACCCCGTCCCCGGCCCGCTTCCGGGGCTGGGGGGTCATTTCATGCCGGGGGTTATTCCTACGCCGGGAGCCAGTCCCGCCCCTCGCGTTGCGTTTACCGCTCCGGGGCCGGTCGACAAAGCGGCTCCCGTGCCTCAGCGAATTTCCCCCCGCATTGGCTCCCCAACCCCGGACGTCGCCGAGGGGGCTCACCCCCCACTGGTTCCGGATGTCGCAGGGGCTTCCCCCTTTCCGGTCCCGGTCGTTGCCGCAGGGGCCCCCTCTTCAGATCCAAACGCCGCCCCGGTCGCCCCCTCCCCGGTTCCGGATGATGCAGGGGCTCCCCCCTTTCCGGTCCCGGGGGCCGTCGCAGGGGGCTCCCCCCGGCAGGCCCCGGTAGCTTCCGGGCCGGCCGTTACAGTGCAGGAGCTCCCTCCCCCGGCGAAGCAGGTCCGCTTCTCCCGGGGGGAGGTCGAGCGAATGCATCCTCCCAACCGTGGGGAAGAGCTTCCCCCCGGTCGTTGTCGCAGGGAGCCTCGCTCTGGCACCGGCCGGGGGAAGAGACCAGCCGAAGAACCATCGTCCCCGGAGGGAAGCCCGGACGTCCGGGAAATCAGTCCCGGCCCGTAAGAGAAGCGTCGTCACCACCACTCTGGCGGCCCTCTTGGGCCGCTACCTGACTCGGATAACGAGGGGGCGTCCCCCTTTAAAGAAGACAGTGACTGGGGCTCCCCCCGGGAAGTGCAGGGGGCGAACCAGCCTCTGTGTCGAAGACTCCGCAGCATCCGATGGCCGCGGCCCTACCGTCCCCCGCACATCGAGCACTATAATGGCGAAGCGGACCCTTACGAGTTCGTGCAGATCTACTCCACAGCCATCTCCGCGGCGGGGGGGACGAGAGCGTCCAATGCAACGTCTTCCCCCTCCACCTCACCGGCGTTGCCCGCTCCTGGTTTTACAATCTGAAGGCGGGCTCCATCAAGTCTTTCTCGTAGCTGAAGCGGGAATTTTGCGCCAACTTCCAGGGGAACTACGTGCATCCCCTGGATTCTTCACACCTATACACAGTGCGCCAAAGGACCGGGGAGACCATCAGAAGCTTCTTCAAGCGCTTTGCCCAAGTAAAAAGCAAAGTGGCCCACGTCCCGGACTCCACAGTGATCGAAGCCTGCAAAAGCGGGATCCTCCCGGGGGAACTCCACCGGAGGCTCTCCCGGAGCTGCCCTTCTTCCGCCGACGAGCTCTTCAACGTGCTCGAAAAGTACGCTCGGGCGGAGGAAGACGATATCTGGAAGAAGACCCAGGGGGCTCCCGCCCCCGTTGACCGGGGGGCCAGGGATCCCCCCAAACGCCCCAGACAGGGGGGGCATAACGAGCCACGGCCTCGGGACACTTTTGTCCTCGAGGGCGGAGGCGGCTCGCGCGACCCCCCGAGGGGCAACCGCCCCTTCCCCAAGCCGAAAGGCCATGGGGGAGGACAGTCTTCGCACGGCCGGGAAGGCCACGCGGGGAGAAGGCGGGAAGGACCGTGGTGCAGCTTCCACGGGTCCAGTACCCACGCTACCCGAGACTGCGACCAACTACTGCAGCACTTCGCGGCATTCCTCGACCAGCGTGGGCAGGGGGGGAGACTCCGGCCTCCTTGCTCCCTCGGCCAGCTGTTCCGGCCCTTCCCGCTTCCGCGGGAGGTGAGCAGGCACAGGAGGGGGAGCCTTCAGAAGCTCTCCCCTTCCAGACCTCTCAGCGCCGCATCAACGTCATCGTAGGGGGGTCTGCCTCCCGGCGGGACTCCAAGCGCCAGCGTAAGGAGTACGCGCGTGAAGTTAAGGTTGTGGGGGTGCTACACACGTCCCCGCCACCAAAGTGGTCGGACGTCCCCCTCACCTTCACGGCAGAAGACGCGCGGGGGGTTCGCTTCCCCCACGACGACGCGCTCATTGTCTCTGCGACAATCTACAACTGTCACCTGGCCCGCATCCTTGTGGACAGTGGGAGCTCCGCCGACGTCCTATTCCTAAAAGCTTTCAAAGAGATGCAGGTGGATGAGAAGCTCCTGCAGTCCGCAGCCGGGCCCCTACAAGGTTTTGTCCCGGGGAAGGCGATCCACCCCGTGGGCAAGGTAGATCTTCCCGTGACCTTCAGTGCCCCGGAGAACTACCGGACCGAGCTGGTCCGCTTCGACGTAGTGGACCTCCCCTCCTCCTATAACGCGATTATGGGGAGGACCACCATCAACTGGCTGGGGGCTGCCACCCATCAAAACTACCTCTGCATGAAGATCCCCGGGCCGCATGGCGTGATCAACATCCGGGGAGACCAAGACATGGCCCGTGCTCTGTATGAGCGCGCAGCCGCCACGATCGGAAGCATCAACATTATTGAGGCGCCCAGGGGGGAGGCCCCCCCCCTGGAACCAGACGTCGCAGCAATACCCCCCGGGAGGCCCCTCCTCAGGCCGCATCTGGAAGGGGGCCTCCGGAAGGCCCTGCTGTCCCCGGGGCCGGCAGTGCCGCCAAGTACGAGGCTTTGCTCCTCAGGTCGCACCGCGTGCGTTCCCCGGGGATCCGACGCCTCCAACTGAAGGGAGATTCTCAGCCCATATTTCACCAAAAGCACGGGCCTTACCTGTGCCGTAACGCAAATTCTAGTCTTTTGTTTGCAGATGCAAAAGATGCAGAGGCACTTCGATGGCACCAAGGGGGTACCCCGTTCCTGGCCTATTCCCGGGGGTTTACGCTACGCCGGGAGCCAGTCCCGCCCCCCGCGTTGCGTTTACCGCACCGGGGGCGGTCGACAGAGCAGCCCCCGTGCCGCAGCGGACTTCCCCTCGCATGGGCTCCCCGGTTCCGGACGCCGCCACCGGGGCTCCCCCCTCGCCGGTTCCGTGTGTTACAGGGCCTGCCCCCTTCCCTGTTCCGGTCGAGGCCACTGGGGCCCCCTCTACTTCGATTCCGGTCTTCGCCACAGGGGCTTCCCCCTTTCCGGTCCCGGTCGTTGCTGCTTGAGGGCCTTTCGCCTTAGGGACCCTGTCCTCAAGCGCATTAGGCCCCCCAAGCCCAGGGTGGGCTCTCCCCCAAGTGGGAGGGCCCCTGCAAGATCTCTGCAGTCCTGGGCTCGGGGGCTTACAAGCTCTCCAACCTTTAAGAGCAGGAGCTGAAGCACACCTGGAACTTGCGTTTACTTCGCAAGTTCTACGTCTAGCCTTACGGGCCTGTCCCCTCCCCCGGAGCGATCACGCCGGAGGGGGAGGAGGGACACTGTAGCTTCCTTTCCCCCCCCTTCGCGGTTTCGCAGGGGGGGCTTTGTATATTTTGTTAATAAATGCATAGCCTTTGTTCTTCAACTGTCTCACTGCAGGTTGTTCTTGTTTACCGCCCCTAGCGGGGATGCCCTCCCCGCGAGGAAGCCCTCCCCGCGAGGATGCCCTCCTTGTGAGGATGCCCTCCCCGTGAGGAAGTGGGCCAGCCCCAACAAGTCCCTACAACGGAGCCTGCACTCCCGTAGGGCGCCCTCCCCGCGGGGATGCCCTCCCCGCGAGGAAGTGGGCCAGCCCCAGCAAGTCCCTACAACGGAGCCTGCACTCCCATAGGGCGGCTTACGATCAGCCCTCGTGGACTGAGGGTGTAAGCGGCAACCCGGTCACAGTGGCCGTGGTAATGAGTCACTTTGGGAGACTAGTCCCCTACCCAAACACTCAAGTCCCGTCTTCGGGCACTTCCTCCTCCGGGAGTAGACGCTCTCCTCAGCGGGACGTCTAATGGCTTTCTGGATTATCTTCCTCCTCCGGGAGTCGACGTTATTCCCGGCTCCCCGTTCCCACTGCAACCGGAAGATCAGCCCCTTGCGGCTTGATTGGATCTATCTTCCTCCTCCGGGAGTCGACGTTATTCCCGGCTCCCCGTTCTCACGGCGACCGGAAGATCAGCCCCTTGCGGCTTATTTGGATCCATCTTTCTCCTCCGGGAGTCGACGTTATTCCCGGCTCCCCGTCTTCACGGCGACCGGATGATTGGTCCCCAGCGACCTTATTCCCGGCTCCCCGTTCTCATGGCGACCGGATGAATGCCTCCCGGAGACCTTATTCCCGGCTCCCCGTTCTCACGGCGACCGGACGATTGTCTCTTGGAGAAGCCGGATTTCTCGGGCATTTCCTTCCCCGAAGACCCTATTCCCGGCTCCCCGTTCTTACGGCGACCGGACGAGTGTCTCCCAGGAAGCTCGCCTCTGGAAATCCCATCGGGTTCTCTTGGACATTCCTTCCGCTTAAGGCCTTATTCCCGGCTCCCCGTTCTCACGGCGACCGGATGATTATCTCCCGGAAGGTCTTCTCCTTGAAAACCTCGCTTTAAAATTTTCTAACTTAGAAAATATTTCTCCTACAGGCTATGCTCCCTCCGGGGACCCTGTTACCCCCACAACGCGCGAAGGCCTCCTCCGACCCGCTGTGGGCGGGGGGGGGGGGGACAGGGGCCCCCCGGGTCACCCACAAAGAAACTTAGCTCATCCTTGTTAAGATGAGTCGTCCAGACCATCCAAGAAGAAAATAAAGAGGCGCAATAAAAGGAAACAACAACAACGTGCTTTATTGATCAGCAAACCCGGAGGACATCTTCCCCCTCCGGTGGGTTTCAGAAATGATACAACCCGGGTCCTAACCCGGGGGATTTTCTACGAGCCTAAGGCCCCCACGCCTAAAGCTCCCGGAGGCGCTTCCTCAGCTCCCGGGCCAAGTCCCGGTACAGCGCCCGGACGCGACGCTGAGAGTCCCGAAGTACGTCTTCGGGCCAAAACTCGTACCCAGCCGGCGGAAGTATCCAGAGAGGAGGTATCATCTGGGCCTTCGGGCGCGGGGGAGTTAATTCAGCACGGCTGTTGTCAAAATTATCCAAGTGCCACTCCGGGCGCCACCTCAACCGGACAGGCTCCCGGGCAGTACCCCCGTCGCGCTCCCCGGAGACAAGGCTCAGCAAAATCAAAGCCGCTTGGGCGCCCCCCGGAGAGCCTCTCCGGACCGTTGCCCGGGAGTAACCCCCCGGGAACCCTGGTAACATTTCATCGCAAAGACTTAGAAAATTTCAAATATATTTCATTGCAAAATGTTTTTGTACAAGTGCCCGGGGCTTCTCCTAAGAAGCTACCGGAATCAAAATGTCTAACAAAAGTAAAAAGGGGTCCTAGCTAAAGACCTGGGGGAGGCTCATACTTTAGCATTGGGGTCCTCCCCCCGGGCAGCTTCCTCCGTGGCCGGGGCAGGGGCATCCGCGGTCGGAGGCGCCGGTGTCGGGAACCTCGTCCGGATGATCCGGTCGTAGAACCCCTCCGCCAGCAGCTCCACCTCCCGGCGCGTTGGCTCGAAGGCCTCCGGGAAGCTCCGGGGGATGCGCCCCCCGATCGCCCGGGCGCCGACCCCACGGTAGTCGACGAGCCCCGCGGCGGCCGCGATGACGGGGATCGCCCGGCCCCGTGCCCGGACGTCCGCAGCCTCCGGGATGGCGGAGACTTGTGCGTTAAGAAAACGCACAGCCTCCGCGAGGGTCGCCGGGAGCACCTCCGGGCCGCTCCCGGAGCCCAGGCTAACGCCAAGGCTTTCCAAGGCCGAGCGGACGGAGCGGCCCGCGTCCGACAGCGCCCGGACGCTGGAGCTCTCGAGCTCCCGGAGCGCCTTCTCCCGCACCTTGGCCTCCTCTCGGAGGCGGATGTAGGCGCCCTCCGAAAGGTGCACCTGCGCCCGGGCCCGGGACAGCTCATCAAGAGCTTCGTCCCGCTCCCGGAGGGCCGCCTCCCGCTGCTCCACGCAAGCCGCGGCCCGGCTCTCCGCCTCCTTGAGCAACCGGGTGACCCGCTGCTCAAGGCCCCAGGTAACAGTCGCTACCTACAAAATACATAAAGAGTTAGAAAAATCTTAAGTGCAGGAAAATCATAAGAGCTCGGGCTACCTGGGCTCCGAGGGACTCGAGCCCCTCAAAACGCTCGTGGAGCGTTCCCCCCGCTACGAAGGCCTGCACCTTCCGGCTGTGCAGGCCCTCCGCGCAGCGGGCCACCTCCCCCGGGGGGAGCAGAGAGGTATCTTGCCCGGCGCCCCCGTTGCGGCCGGGAGAGGGCCCCCGGACCTCGGAGTCCGGGAGAACGGCCGGCGTCGCCGGCGTCGCCGGCGTCTTGGTCGACGAAGTTTCCTCCGAAGACGACGAAGACGAGGATTGGGCGTGGACCTCCGCCCGGGGGGGGATCATCGGGCCTTTCCCCGCCCCAGGCCGGAGGGCCCTCGGAGCCTCCTGCTCCGGGGGGACCTCGAGGACTGAGGGGCTCCCCCCCTCCTCATCAACCGGCCAGAGGCACGGAGGCGCCGCCTCCGAAAACCTCACCTCTAGCCTCTCCGGCGCCAATGCCGCCGGGAGAGGCGAGAGGAGCGTCACTCGAACCGGCGACAGGGCGTAGTCCGCAGAATCGGACCCCGCCCCGCCGGTAACAACCTCCTTCCCCCGGGCCTCGACGGGGGCCTCCGGGGGTGGAGGCGTCGCCTCTGCCCGGGGCGCCGCCCGGGCATGTTCGGCTCCGGGAGCCGCGTCCCGGGCCCTCACCGGCGTCGTCGCCGGCGTCGTCGTCGGGGCGGGGGTCTTTTGGACCCGGGGCCTTTTGGGCTCCGAGCCCCCGGCCGCATCCTTCCCCCGCTTATGAGACCCGGGGGTGGGAAGGGGCTTCCTCTCCGGAAGCCTGAGCCCGTAGGCCTCGGCCACCAGGTTCTGGGGAGGCCCCTCCCCCACGAGGCGCACGATGCGCTCGTGTTCGTCGGCGAAGTACCTCCCCAGGAGGTGCTCCGCCTTGTCCCTCGCCGCCGGGTACGGGCGCACTGCAAGAGGTAAAAAGTTAGTCGATTTCTCATAAAAAACTGCAAGTACAAAAATGCAGGGGACTTACGCCGCGTCACCGGCTTGACCGGAGGCCGCTGCTCCGGGCCCATGCCGATCCCCCTTCCCCCACGTGAGAAGGGGGAAAGCCGCAGGAGCGCCAGCTCCTCCGCGGCGTCCCGCATCGAGCGGGCCTTCTTCGTCAGCACCACCTTCCCGAGGAGCTCAAACTCCTCGTCCGTCCACACCGGCGGCTTCGGTGCGGATGACCGGCTGTAGGTGGGAGGCTCCGGGGCGTAGACCACCGCCTCGTCCCTGACCCGGAGGTAGAACCACCTCCGGAGCCAGTCCCCCCAGTGGTCCCGGGAGGCTGCCGCCGGGTAGTCCGCCACCCGGGAGGGCAGCATCTGGACCATCACCGAGCCGAAGGGGGACTTCGGTCCTCCCTTCACCAGGTGGGAGCTCCGCGCTGCCGGCTCGTAAAAGTATCGGAAGGCGCGGAGGGTGGGCTCCCGCCCGGTCGCCGTCTCGTACAGCCAGATGAAGAGACCCATCCGGACGAGGGCGTTGGGGGTGAGGTGGTTGAGCGCCACCCCGTACTCCTTCAGGAACTCCCGGAGCATCAGGTGCACCGGGAGCCGGAGCCCTGCCTCGAGGAAGGCCTCAAAGGCCACAACCTCTCCGGGCCTGGGGCGGGGGGCTCCGTCCTTCTTTAGGGGGACCCGGATGTCCCCCTCTTCAACGACGCCCTTCTTGACCAGAGACTCCGCGTCCGAGGCCGAGAACTCGGAGGCCCAGAGGAAATCCACGGGGATTTCCTCCGGGGGCACCTCCGTGGTCTTCGCTCGACCTTTGGGCGCCATTAGGTGAGTTCTTTGTTTTTCGGTGGCTAAGTTGTCAGGTGGCTACGTCTACAACTCCCGGACCGTGCTCTAGATGCGCTACCGGGAGAGCTGAAGTTACCGGAAGAGCACTACCGGGAGAGCTGAAGTTAGAGTTGAAGATTTGGAATGAGCTTTCGGGGCCCCCTAAGGCCCTATTTATAGAGGTTGGCCGTGATCTAGATGCGCGCCACGTGGCCCCCTCGGGGCAATCTGGACCACTGAAATTCAAACCGTGCTCGAGAAACGAAGGGACAGGCGTGTAAATCGAGACGCCTGTTCGAACCGCGCGTGCATTTATTGCGAGAACGGCGCGGCCATAAAGCGCCCGGCACAGAAACCGAAGCGTCGCCGGGGCTCCGGTGATTTTCGTCCGGAGTTTTCGTCCGGAGATTTTCCCGGTACCGTAACCATTCCCTCCGGGGGCTCAAGCTTCGTCCCCGGAGGGCATGGGGGGCTGCTGTTGGGGGAAATCTCCACGCGGTCAAGTCTAGGTAAGTTCATGATTGCCCGGGGACAGTGGCCTCCGGTGCCTGCCCCGGGCGCCGCCTTTTAGGCTCCCGGGACCGTGCCTTCGGGGCATGTCCCGGGCGCCGCCATTTGGCCACCGGGACCGTGCCCCCCGGTCGGGTCCCGGGCGCCGCCATTTGCCCGGGGACAGTGGCATCCGGTGCCTGCCCCGGGCGCCGCCATTTGGCCCCCGGGACCGTGCGCCCCGGGCATGTCCCGGGCGCCGCCATTGGCCCGGGGACAGTGGCCTCCGGTGCCTGCCCCGGGCGCCGCCATTCGGCCCCCGGGACCGTGCGCCCCGGGCATGTCCCGGGCGCCGCCATTGGCCCGGGGACAGTGGCCTCCGATGCCTGCCCCGGGCGCCGCCATTCGGCCCCCGGGACCGTGCGCCCCGGGCATGTCCCGGGCGCCGCCATTGGCCCGGGGACAGTGGCCTCCGGTCCTGCCCCGGGCGCCGCCATTTGGCCCCCGGGACCATGCACCCGGGCATATCCCGGGCGCCGCCATTTGGCCCCCGGGACCGTGCCCCCCGGGCATATCCCGGGCGCCGCCATTGGCCCGGGGACAGTGGCCTCCGGTGCCTGCCCCGGGCGCCGCCATTTGGCCCCCGGGACCGTGCTCCCCGGGCATGTCCCGGGCGCCGCCATTTGCCCGGGGACAGTGGCCTCCGGTGCCTGCCCCGGGCGCCGCCTTTTAGGTTCCCGGGACCCTGCTCTCCGGAAGGGGTCCCGGACGTCATCGCCCTCCTAAAAGGTAAAACACCTGTTTGTTTATCACGTGCAGGTCACGCGAGGGACGCCTCGGGAATCAGCGACCACCTGTCAAGCATCCGAGACGTTTGACCGGAAGAAGGACGGTCCTACCCTTCAATCCGACGGTGGCTTCCGGGGTAGTTTAGGCTTTTCGCTTCTTTTTGGGGCTATAAATAGCCCTTGTACCCCTCTGATGTAAAGGATAGCTCATTATTATTTGGAATAGCTAAACTCACAGGCGTGCTCCGGAAGCCTCTCCCCCGGAGAGAGCCTCCCCAGCCGACTCCGGTCAGGAGCGCGTCGACAGGACTAGGGCCCCCACCGGGACCCGAACCTGTATAAATCCTCGTGTCTTTTCTTGTGTTTGTCCGGCGGGGGAGGACCGGTCGCCCGGTCAAGCCGCGCTACGTAATTCCGCTAGGATCGTCTTCAAAACCTGCCGGGGTATTCTTAATACCACGACATTCCCTTTGATTCTCCACCAAAGATGGCGTCCTGGAGCAGATCCATCCACCATTCCGAGGAGAGCCTGGTGGCGTTAGAGAAGGAGGAGATCCTTTCCCCGTGGCTGCTCATTAACTGGCGGCCTGCGGAGAAGGACCAAGAAACCCCAACTGTCCAAGAGGGCGAGTTGGTGGTTTTTGAGGAGTACCTGCGTTGCGGGTTCCGATTCCCCGAGAGTCGGTTCCTCAAGGATGTCCTTGAGCACTATGGGTGGGAACTGATCAACCTCCACCCCAACGCGATGCTGATCCTTGCGGTATTCCAGCATCTTTGTGAAGCCTTCGTCGGAATATATCCTAGCGTGGACCTTTTCCGGCGATTCTACTTTTCAGCGTGGTCGAAGAGCACCAACGCTGCCGGATGCATCTACTTCCGGCTGAGGGACAAAAAGGAGTATCCCTTCCCACCCCTGCGAGATTCTGTGCACGGGTGGCACCAAAGGTGGTTTTATTGCTCTCCACCATCTGAAAGCAGTCTATGGTTTGAAAACTCGCGACCGGAGAAGTCGAGCGAGTTAGATGTTCCCCCGGCGATGAACTCGGAGCTTTCGAAGCATGCCGAGGAGATTCTTCACTTGGTCAATCAAGGATTGACGGCTCGAGACATCATTCGAGACTTCGTGAAGAATCGGGTGAGTCCTCTGCGTGAAAGGGCTCATTCGGCGTGGGAGATTAGGTCCATGGCTGATAGTACCCTGGACTACAGTCAAGGTATTTATTTCTTTGGTGCTGAGCTGTCCCATTTTTGAATTGTGTAAATTATGACTTGAGTTTGGGAACAGTCCTGCCTTCATCCGAAATTGAAAGGCGGACCAATTCCCACCTTAGGGCCTACAATGCCGATGTAGAGGGCCTTAAAGGATCGCCTCGTCCACAGAGTCTAATTCACGCCGGCGACGATCTTAAACAGGAGCGCCGAAAGGTACATCCTCTATCTGGCTTCCAACTTTGAAATCTTATGCAAGTCCAGCGTTAAACATTTTCATCGAAAATGTGAATCAGCTCTTAGGAAGGTTTGCCGAGACGACTTTCCCGAGTGAGAACGTAGGTTCTCATGGGAAGCCAACGGTAAAGAACGTGAAGAAGGTCTCCCAAAGACCCAGGACAAAGAGTCCTGCCTCCAAGAAGGCCAGACCGAATCCCAAGGAGGGGTCTTCACGGAACGTTCCCCCTACCGCGAGAAAGACGGCGGTAAGATATCACATCCCTTCTGTTTTACCAGGCGCAGATTGGAATCACTTCTTCATCGTACAGGGAGAGGGGAGCGAGGAGGAAGAGGATGACGTTCCTCTGATCCTTCAGAGGAGGAAGATCGCGGATCTCCCATCCGGCGATTCCCCAAGCTGCCCCGCAGAGACCAGTACTATCGAAGAGGTGGTCGTGGCAGATCCTGCGACCACAGAAAATCTTGTGGTCGTAGGTGACCACCCAATTCCTGAAGCCCCCGAGACTTCAGGACCGATTGTCTCTGTTCCTCTGGTCGAAAGGACGACCATGGTAAGGATTCCTTTCTGTCATTCTTTTTTATGATTCCTTCTGTATGTTTGACAAATCAATGTTCATATAGGGAGAAGAGCTTCTCCCTGTGACTACTGCGAGTCCCAGGGGGGAAAATCCTCCTCCTCTGGAGACAGAGGGGGAGGTAGTTGAGCAAAGGCCGGTTGTGGTGGCTCTAGCGACCCAGGAGTTGCCAAGGCCTTCGGATGTAGCCCCACCAGCCAGTACGGTAGCCCAGGTAAAGACCTTGCTTTTTGTCTCTATTTTTTCCTCAGAAATATGCTCATAGCTGAACATATCCAGGGGGGAGCTACCTTGTTTGCCATGAGGAAGGCAAGAACCGATGATGGTTCTTCTTCCCAAGGGGAACCTTCCCAGAAATCCCAGGAGCGAATGGGATTTAAAATAAGGTAAGAACCTTGAATTGGGAATAATCTTAAACAACAACTGCTCAAATTGTCTTTCTTGTCAGGCAAAAGAAGACAGCGCCCAGCTCTTCAACCGCCTCCGGAGGGGTTGAAGTCGCAGCTGGTACAGGAGCTTCCAACGAAGAACGCTCCACCCCTGTGGTGCAGGAAGTCGTCCAGACTGCAGGGGAAGGAATAAATGCAGGGACCCAGTCACAACCGATAATTACTGGGGGTAGCGCTCAGCCGGCACTCCCACCAACTGTCCCTGTAGTAAGCGCATCAGGGGTTCTAGCGGGGATCCCCGCTGGAATGAATGATGCGGTCTTACAAAGTTTATGAAGGTATAATAAACCTCCCTTCTCGTGCCTGAATTGTACTTAGGACACCTTTGATCTTCTTCCTTGGCACCACAGGGATTATCCTGGCTAATAAGCCACTCGCATGTTGTGATGGCCAGTATAGAAGCCATTCAAAAAGAACGCGACAGCTTGCGTAGGTGAGTACCATTACCCTTTGGTTAGTATGGGTGCATTTTGGTTGTGACTGCCTTGACTTTGCTGCAGAGAGGTTACATTTTTGAAGAAAGAGGTGGCCAGTTCAGTCTCAATGTTTAAGAGACAAGAAACTGAACTCAACAAACTTCGATCAGAGAATGCTGGTAAGCCGATTCCTGATTAAGGAGACTTAAATCCATAATATGCAAATAATCTCCTCTCTCTGTATAGCGCAAGCAGGTCGAATTACGCAGCTTAGTCGGGAAAAGGGGATTCTTGAATCCTCGATTCGCCACACCGATCGGGCGATCAAAGAGCTGAGCCTTCTGATTTTCGAAAAACTGAAGGCCGTGGCTGATCTTTTGAAGACCGATGTGGTAGAACCGAAGCAAGACAACCTCAGCATAAGTAACTGGACATCGCTGCTTACTGCCCAGGCGGATTCACTGCTTGAGTATCTCCCTGGAGATACACGGCGACGCGAAGAGGCGATCAGAACCAGGGTTCGATCAGCCGCAGTAGCCGTACTCAGCCGGGTTCGACTTCACCATGGCCCAGATGCAGATCTGAGCGCACTGGTGGGTCCGGTTGAGGTCGAGAGTGAAGAGCTGCTCGATGCAGTCATAGAGGAGGTCAAGCCCTTAGTAGATAGGCTCCTGACTGAGTTGGGGATCGAATGATCCTTATTTTTGTATTGGACAATTGTGTATAATGTAATGTATGTAGAAAATCAGTTTTGACAGGAAGTACACATTTTGCATTTTTATAACATGAATTTCATACTATAAGCACATCCCCCCTAGCCCCCGCCTCTGCTTATGAATACTAAAGCCTTAGTGTTATAAGCAGAGGAGAAAAAATAAGCGTAACGACCAGGGGTGTGCGTAATAAACCAACGATCAGGATCAATGTAACGTCTAATCTTATTGCGAACTGGTAGCCACTCAGATGACCAAGGACTTACCAGATAGCCCCGTATGCGTTGAGAAACGGCTTATTTAGAAGTGACTTATCTGTAAGTGGTCATGAGATCGACCAGCGAATCCGATTAGATTGTTGTAATGATCTGACCGTCGGCGGTCAGCCCCAGGTCGAATGCATATGATACGGGCTTAAAGAGAAAAAACTCATTGTATGAAAGCAAAACATATTTTATTTTGTCAAAAGATGCTAATTGAACAGGGAAAAAGTGATTGGAATACTTACACGTAAAACTTGCGAAGTTGATCGATGTTCCAAGTATTGGACAAAATCCGACCATCCTCCATAGCTAACCGCGCCGATCCTGTCCGCGGCACTGAGACAACAGTATAAGGACCTTCCCATTTTGGGGAGAATTTGTTGCGATTAGACTGGTCTTGAATTTTTCGTAAAACCAAGTCGCCCACATTAAGATCACGTGGTCGCACCTTTTTACTGTGATACCTACGTAAAGCTTGCAAGTATGCCGCGGATTTAACCAGGGTGCGATCACGCCGTTCTTCTAAGAGGATGAGATCTTGTGCCCGTTGTTGGGACTGATTAATCTGTTCGAACTGATCTGTCCGCACAGAACCAATACTTACTTCCATAGGCAACACCGCCTCGGCCGCATAGACCAAATGGAAGGGTGTCTCACCGGTGGCGCGACTAGAAGTAGTTCGTAATGCCCATAGAACGGTATAGAGCTCATCTGCCCAAGCCCCCAAGCGGGTCTTAAGGCGATCAAAAACGCGCTTCTTAATGCCTTGCAGTATTTGCCCATTGGCTCGTTCTACAGCACCATTGCTTTGTGGATGGGCCACAGAAGCAAAGCACACCTTGGTCCCAACCTGATCACAGTAGTCCAGGAAAAGACCGCTGGCGAACTGAGAACCATTGTCTGTGATGAGATGGTTTGGAACACCAAATCTTGCCACAATGTTCTTATGGAAGAACTTTTGTGCGGCTGATGTAGTAATATTTCGTACTGGTTCGGCCTCAATCCACTTTGTAAATGTGTCAATGGCTACGAACAGAAACTTGTACCCATTGACCGCTTGTGGCATAGGACCGACGATATCCATCCCCCAGACCGCGAATGGCCATGCGAGAGGAATGGTTTGCAACGCATAGGCAGGTTGATGAACTTGCCTTGCGTGGAACTGACATTGGGGACACGTCTTGACCATATGTTTGGCATCATCAAGTGCCGAAGGCCAGTAGAATCCTTGTCGAAAAGCCTTTCCGACCAGTGTCCGATATGACGAGTGCGCACCACATACACCGTCATGTATTTCTCTCAAGAGGGATTTTCCTTCCTCCTGAGATATACAACGCATGAATACTCCTTGAGTACCCTTTCTGTACAAACTTCCATCTATGAGTTTATACAGACGCGCTTTTCTAATTAACCGATCACTTTCGGTTTCATCCTCGGGTAGGGTCCCATGTTCAAGATAGACCCTCAATGGATGAGTCCAATCTTGTTCCTGACCGAGGTTGGTAATGAAGGCTATTACCGGATCATCCTCGACCGAAGTCATGATCGAAGGATGGCCCAAGTGTTCAATGAACACTCCTGCCAGAGCGGATAAGCGTGAGGACCCAATTTTGGATAATTGGTCTGCGAGAATGTTGTCCTTTCGCGGGATGTATTGGACTTCGAAATGACTGAAGTGTTTTTCCAATCTCCTCACTTCCCCCAGGTAATGAGCCATTGTCTCATCGGAGGTGCTGTACTCCTTGTTTACCTGGTTTACGACCAGCTGTGAGTCTCCCCTCACCACTAATCGACGGACTCCGAGGGATTTTGCTGCCCGGAGCCCTGCAAGAAGACCTTCATACTCTGCTGCATTGTTGGTTGCAACAAAGTGTAGTTGAATGACATACTTAAGCTGTTCGCCCTGGGGCGTAACTAAGACCACTCCAGCCCCCGAGTGTTGAAAACTACGGGAGCCGTCAAAGTACATTGTCCAATAATCGGGGCACTCCAGTTCCTCTGCCAACTGCACGGGTGGCTCAGGGTTGGTCCATTCGACCACAAAGTCGGCCAAAATCTGAGACTTAACCGCCTTGCGGGGGGTGAAATGGATCTCGAAGGCACCGAGTTCGACCGCCCATTTGGCGATTCGACCAGATTTCTCTGGATTTCGGACAATATCCCCCAAAGGAAAAGAGGAGGGTACTGTGATCTTGTGTGCTTGAAAGTAATGTCGTAGCTTACGGGAAGCCATCAGTAGCGCATAAAGTATCTTCTGGACCTCAGGGTAGCGCTCTTTAGGACCATGAAGTACTTCGCTCACATAGTAGACGGGTCTATGTATTCCTCCTCTATCCGCGATCAGTGCTGAGTTAAGCCTGTTCGGCGTCCAAGATAACACGACCGCGAGCACAACTTCTATGGCGATCAAAAAGAAGAATAAATCCCGCAGTGACAAAGGCATGAAGGAAAGTGTGACCTTGACAAAAAGAAAGCTGAGTCCGAAGAATGCTTCCAAATTGGGCACGGGTACCTTTTGCGAGCATTGTCAAGTGGCAGGACACGTCAAAGATAAATGCTACAAGCTTCATCCTGAGCTTCGCCCAAAGAAGAATGACTAGGGAAAAGAACAGCTACAACTACTACGGCTCCACCCGAAGAAGGAGTTGTCCGAGTAACTTTGTTCGATGAGGCAGATACGACCTTGTCTCTGATGGCAATGCCGAAGGAAAAGAGTTTGGATTCACCTGACGACCATCACTCAACAGAGGACTTGTTCACTATCAACATCTAGGTGAAGCACAAAGTGGTCGCAGTAATATTCGATCTTGGAAATCAGACGAATTTGGTTTTCGCTGGACTAGTTCTGCAACTTGGTTTGAAGACAACCACACACCCACGGCCGTAACCACTGGGTTAGTTTACATCCGACGTGAACCAACAAATTACGAGTCAGTGTGTGTTGAAGTTTGCGATCTCTACTTGATATATCGATGAGGTTCAGTGTGACGTTGTTCCTATCGATATATGTCAAGTGATCTTTGGGAATCCATATCTGTATGATCGTGACACTCACTTCCATCGGCAAGCGCAGGAGTACGGGCTCACTAAAGACGGAGTTAAGTTCGTGATCAGTAGAGACGTCCACGTTAACACTTAGAATTTAATTACTACGAATCAGGCCAAGAGAACCGTCAATGCATGTCACAAATACGTGCTTGTCATGATTCGACCCATTGGTTGAGGTGACAGTACTCGAGCAGCGTGGTCGTTGGCGTGTCGAGAAGATTCTGGTCGTTTGTCGGGATTACTGGAGCAATAGTGTAACACCCCTATTTTTTCCAACCCTAGCCTGCCTTGTCTATCTACATTTCAGGATGAGATCTTGATTATGCCAGAGTGTTACCCTGAAAAGTTGGCAGCCAAACTCCTTCATTCATGTCATTTTCGCAGATCTATCCAAAAGTTTCACAAATCAGTCCTTTTCAGATTTCTGAGAAGCCCAAAAAGGCTAAAAGTCACAGATCATCTCCAAATTCTGATTTGATTCACTGAACATCTCCCCTTCACTTTTCTGAACATTTTTCCCTTTTGGAAGAATTTCCAAATCTCGCTCGAAACCCTAGTTTCAGCCTTATCAAAATTTCAAAGTTCCAATTACCCTAATTACCCTGTTTTCAGTTCATCTCAAAACTTGTCTAAATCTCCAAATTTTATCATCCCTAGCTGCTAATCAATCTCTTGGACTTTGTGGATTAATTTGGCAAAGTCAAAATCCTTTTTATCTAAGCCATTCACCAGATTCACAGATTAGCCCTTGGAATCAAATTCTGTAATTACAAATCGGCCCTTCTATTCTTTTCAGCCCATTTTCGACTAGGGCTAGTCGTTGTTTCGACTAGTGTTGTTTCACCGGAGCCGCGCCGTGTTTCTCGCTGCGTTTGCTCGCCGCCGGCCATCGCCTCTTGTCGCCAGTGCTCGTGAGTGATTGTGCCACCCCGCGCGCATGTACCAGCAACCAGAACCCCGTTGAAACCAGTGGATAAACGCCCGCGCTCCAGCACTGTTTTCGCGCACGCACGCCCGTAGCCGTGATATTTGCATGCTGTTACATGTCATCGCTGGAGCTGCGCTGTTGCCTCCCCATCTGCGCCCTCCCAAGCAAAGTCCCAATGCACCCGACAAAGCTAGCAAAGCTGCTACACCACCTATGCACCATCACATCGCCGTTCGCCACTATTGCGCCTGCACCCGGCCGATCTTGTCCCCGGCGCAAATTCCCTCGTTGTTTTCCCTCGTTGGCTCCGTCCCTGTGCCTATTTAAACCCTCCAGCACTGTGAAGAAACCACAACTCCAGGACTTAGCCAATTTTCCAGTTTTCTCGCTGTTCCTTCTTCTTCCTCGACGAGTCGATTTTGAGGCCACCATCGCCAGAGCAAACCGTAGCCCCTCTCTCCAATCCAAGCTCACCAGTAAGATCCCCACACCCATCTTCCCGTGTCCAAGCAAGCAATTGCATTCAGGTGATCTCCATCGCCGGTGATCGCCGAAAAACCAAAAACCCCTGTTTCTGAAATTAAACTCACTCTAGTCCTTTTCACCACCCATTCCTGTAGAATTAAGTGATCCTTAGCCACTTCTTAGCAAGCCTATTCAGCCAGTTTTCAAATTGGTGCAACACCGAGTGATTTCCCAATTTTCGCGTGCCACCGTGGACGTCACACGTTACCGGCGTGCCTCGCTGCAACTCTCCCCAATTTGAAGCCACCTACACCTTCATGTAATCCCTAGATGGTGTAGCCCAGAGCTTTTAACCTGCATTGCTGTGTAGAGCCAGTTCGTTGTTCACCATCTTCTCCAAGTCCGGTGACAACGCCGACGAGCTCACACACTTAACTCTGTTCAATTCCCTTCTCCATAACAATCAGCACCACCCTAGGAGTATTTCCCCTCAATCAATTTTGAGTTCAGCTAACCCCAGTTCTCTGTCACCGTGGCTCGTCCATGTCTCAGGCGGCGGAAGGTTTCAACTTTGCCGTTCATCACCGATAAGCCACCCCAGCCAAATTCCTTTCACCAGCAACCTTGTTTTGATCCCGCCTACCTCCCTGACATGTTTGGCGAAGCAACGCATGCGTGATTCGTCCAGACGCATGTGCCCCAGCTCACTGCTGTACAGTGGCATTCGATTTCCTGTGTCCTGAGCCTTGCTGTGATTTTCTGTTAATTCTAGGGCCTTTCTGAAAAGTCCACTTTGTCATTTAGGTCCCTCACAGCATTTGGCACACAATACCACCTCTTGCACCACTTTTGATCATCCAGAAGCCCCAAATCATTCTTGTGTCCTTTTCGGACGTCGTCTGTTCGCGAACCGAATGCCAAGCCTTTGACTTTCGTCGCATTCGAGTCTTGTCAAGTGAACCTAAACCTAATATCCTTTTCTCCGCTGTTCTGTCTCTGACCAAATCCCCTCGCTTGCATACATGTTTATACTTTACATATATTTTTGTATAAAGCCTATTTTCTGGATGCTTATGTCTTGTATGTATTGTGTGTGCTTTCGTGCGAATGTAGAGCAATGAGCGGAAGATTTGGAAGGAACATTCGAAGACCCAGCAGATTTCTTAGACCCAACTTGGCAAGGAAAGTTGCCACCCTTGATCATGTCTCACCTAGTATTTTGATATAAAGTAGATTAACTGTTTTAAAGATATATGCATGCTGAGTATTTGATAAAAACTATGTTTAGAAATATGTGAATAGATATGACCCAAGTCTTATGTGGAAACCCCCTTTTGAGATTGAATCATCATGCAACCTTGTCACCCTAGGATGCTATGCTTAAACTCTACTCTTATTGAAATGTACATGTTGAGTGTGAAATGGCTAATATGTGAGAAATGAATTTGAAACCCCTTTTATGAAAGAAAATGTGAAATTAAGGATTGATAGTGAGGTTGGGTTGTATGGTGAGGGTGCGGTGCGCACCAGGGAATGTGAAAGTCTCCTCACTATTAATTCATAAGGACAAGAACCTTGTGTTGTGCCTCTATGCGGCATGAAAAACGTACCAACCACTTGCCTGGTATCGGACAGGCACGACTTAGTAACTGGTTGGGCGCAGTTCGTCCGTGAGTGATGTGAGTTCAGAAAAATTATGAGAGGAAAAGGTGGAAAGAAGGAAGTCGCCCTATGCCTAGATTAAGTCATGCGCGGCTGTAATCAAGAAGGTCATATGTCTTGTGAGGACACAGACCAAGCCTAGGAAGTAAGGCAATGGGGAGGACCCACAACGGTACTTGAGACTTAATTGTCTATCTACCGGGCGGGGATACTGTTAATACTAGACTGCAAAAGCGTTGTGTGATCTCGGCCTTGTCACATGTGTAAAAGTCGCATGGAGTTGGCCTGACTTGCAAGTCGAGTGAAGAAGTGGATTTAAAAAGAGGTACACCTTTGCAAAGCATAAGAAAAGTATCAGATACTCTGTACTCCCAGGTCATGGAGTATGTTCGCGGTGGATTTATCCATGTGGTTCAACACAAGTAATATTTGGGAAAAGCTTTCATAATATGGTTAATTCAAAATGGTGGATCATGGAGGATCGCCATCCACAATGTTTTCTTAAAGTCTATCATAAGATTTCCAAAACCCCGCTGTTGAAAATAAAACCCTTATTTGAGAGATCAAAGAATTGAAATCTATACTATTTATGATTATAAGACTTAACCCGTTTTCTTGATCACTCCTCATCTATATAATTGCATTTCTAAGTAAAAGACTTGCTGAGCATTGTGTGAAAGCATGCTCACCCTTGCCGTTACAAACAATTCAGAAGAGGGATTCGCCGATCCCGATTCATTTGGTTATGAGGATGAAGCAAAAAATGGGAACGCCCCAGATGATTCGGAGTTCTAGGAGGGTCTCGCGCCGAGTTGAGTCCGATGTGGAGAAAGCCCTACCAGAACCGTTGCCACCTGAAGTGAAGATCTTCGTTGTTGCTGTCTGCTTTGTTTTGTGTGTTCAGTATCTCGATACCGACTCTTGTATGGATAAACTTTTTATTTTCATAGCAACTCTAAGTAGCGTCATTCTGGGCGCTATGTTAATGTAATATTGGTCCCTGTGACCTCGTACCTGTTTATTTATGTTTTATGCAATTACTGCTTTCCGCTTGTTGTGAGCTTGTGATGAACCTATCTGTGCGCAATCCACCTGGGCAGTTGCCACGGGATTCCTCAAATGAGGGTCCCACAGAGCATGGTATCAGAGCCAGGTTCGACTGTAGGCCGTGACCCTTAGATAGATATTGGCGTGCCTAGAGCAAAAATCATTAGTCTATTTGATTAAAAATTAATTTCGAAAACCTAATTTCTTTAAACAAAAATATGCTGAATAATTTATCTTCTCACCTTGTCTCTTTGAAAAGGATTTGAAAAATTGTTTTAACTTCTAGGAGTTCTGTGTCCTGTTTCTTCAGATGGCTTTCAGCAAGAAGTTCGTGCACGGAGATGAGCTAGGATCATGGGCATTGCTTTTATGGATGATGCTGCAATTCTTGGGAGCATTGGATAGCCAGCGGCCAGTGTACTATGTCCGACAGGAAGAAGTAGACAACAAACCCTACGGCTTTTGTGCCTCTGTGGTGGTCTATGAAATTCCAAGACTTGGAAGAGGTCCCGTGAAACAAGAAGCTCGTAGAGCGGAAGAGGAAGACGCTATTCTAGACGCTGCTCGTCGCGCTATAGGTACCATCAGACTGTTGTACGAGGATTTCCTTGTAGATTCCCCTTTCGTTTTGTGCCTTGTCAGATCCCCAGGTTAGATCGTCGAGTTGTCCACCCATCAAGTGACCAAAGAGATGCAGTGCTGACAAAGACCAGGGATATTCTTCAAGCTCTGGAAACCGGATACAACCGTTTGTTACGCGAGCATGAGAACACTCGGGATGATCACCACTACCTCGAAGGCATGCTTGCAAGAGCTCGTGTGGATCTCCAAGAAGAAGAGAAGTAGATCCAAGAACTAGTCGGTCCAAGCAAAGATAGGAAACCCGGAATGTCGGAGTCCGTCAACAAGAGAAGCCGTCCGAACCTGAGGACTACCGCTCGCAAGAGTGTGGGAAAGCCTAAGGATTACCTTGGCCAATTCACACCTGCGTGGTGTGGAATCGTCATCAATTCTCAAGACCCTGAGCGCCTCAACACTGGAGGAAGAAGAGAAGTTCCTATCGGTAAAGGGAAAGAAGTTGTCGAAGACGACACCGACACTTTGTCTGATGATGAGGAAGATGACGATGACATGGAGTTAGATCCGATGGATGCGGATGGAGACCCTGAAGAAGAGGATCCAGAAGAGGTGGAACCCTGTGGTTCTTCCGAAACCGACGAGTGATCTTAGACTCCTTTTGGCTCGACCCTTTTATCTGTACCTAACCCCTGCAATCGTTAGATCTCTTTGTTTGTTTGTGCCCTTGTTTGTAGCTGCTTTAGTTGTGTTGGTTGTATGTAAGCCGTGGAGGCTAAAATTATGTATCTTATGAAAAACTAATTTATGAAAAACATCTTGCACTTTCCAATCCTTGTCTCATGGATTGATCTCAGCCTTCTGCTTGTACCCTATCTGTGTCTCCCTCTAAATCAGTAGCTATTTCTTTGATCCCCAATCAGAATAGAATGGTTAACACCCGCAGAAGATCTCAAGGAAGAATGTCCGAAAGAAATGCTGAGAATGCAAGAGATGCATCTGGAAGCAGAGCTCGTACTGATCAGAACCAGCCAGAGTCATCTTCTATGCCACAGGGAAGTGATATCAATGAAGTGTTGATATGGATGGAGCGGAACAGGCAATAGTCCATGGTTGCACAGAACCAGATGTGGGAACAGATGATGCAACAATTCTCATCAGGACAAACCGGAGGATCGACAATCGGAGATAAATTGTCAGATTTTCAGAAGACACGCCCTCCGACCTTTTCATGTACCAAGGACCCTATCATGGCCGATGACTGGTTAAGGGATGTGGAAAGAAAATTGAACACAGTCAAATGTAGTAATGAAGAAAAACTTTTGTATGGACCACACCAACTATCTGGACCCGCCGCAGCTTGGTGGGAGAATTATCAGTCCGTACACCCAAGTCCAGACACAATCACATGGGATGAATTTAAGGAGCAATTCCGCAAATATCATGTCCCAAAAGGTGTCATGCAAGCAAAGCGCCGAGAGTTTAGGAATCTCAAGCAAGGGGATAAACCAATTAAACAATACCTGCATGAGTTTATCCAGCTCGCAAGATATGCACCAGAGGATGTAGCAACTGAAGAGAAGAAGATCAATCGATTTTGTGAAGGCCTGCAGAACTTTTTGCAGTATCAGATATCTTCACAAGAATTTACAGATTTTCACGTCTTGGTTGACAGACTGCTCAAGATGGAGGAAAAGCGAGGAATAATTGAGGAGGACCGGAAGAGAAAAGCTTCGTCTAGCTCGTATTAAGGCAATACCAGTCGAGGAAGACCAGCACCAAGTTTCAGACCAAATTTCAGACAGCCCCAGAGAGCTCCAAGACCGATGTCAACCTCAACACCACAATGCACCGGATGCAAGGGAAATCATCTTTACAAGGATTGCACTTTGAAGAACGTCGAATGCTTTCACTGTGGGAAAAGAGGTCATCATAAAGATACCTGCTCGCTCCAACACTTTCCATTCAGTGTTGCTAGAGCTAGAGCAGCAGGATCCACTACTCCAGTTCAGAACCCTGGTAGAAGCATTCCACCGTCAAGAGGAGGAAGAACTCAGAATAGCAGAGGAAGAGGAATGTCAACAGCAGGCCGAGGCAGACTAAATTATGCATCCACAGCTGAAGCTGGAGAAGCCTCAGACGTCGTGATCGGTAGAATTCAAATTCACTCTAAACTTGCTGTTACTTTGTTTGATTCGGGTGCTACGCATTCATTCGTGTCAAAATCTTTTGCTTTGGGAAGTGAACTGCCTGAGTCTGCACTAGAATCTTCCATTCTAATCCAATCCCCTAGAGCTAGAATGCCAGTGAAATCTATCTGTAGAAATATTGCCTTCTGTATCGGCAACCTAGGATTCCTAGCAGATTTGCTAGTTCTGAATCTTCAAGGATTAGACATCATTCTCGGAATGGACTGGCTAGCCAAACACAAAGGTCAGATAGACTATGAGAAGAAGACCGTCACCCTGACCAATGCCGAGGAAAGACAAGTTACTTTCAGTGCAAGTAGAACCCCATTGAGTGATCATATGGACTGCCTGAATAACGCTGAAGAGATCAAAGTAGAGGATGTTCCAGTGGTCAACGAATTTCCAGAAGTTTTCCCTGAAGCACTCCCCAGAATGCCACCGGACCGGGATATAGAGTTTGCCATTGAGCTGAAGCCTGGATCAGCCCCTTATGCAAGGAAACTTGCACGCATGACAAGCCAAGAGCAAGAAGAACTGAGAAAACAAGTAGAAGAATTGGAAGAGAAAGGATTCGTCAGGACAAGTTCTTCACCTTGGGGAGCCCCAATGCTATTCGCCAAGAAGAAAGACGGCAGCCTAAGACTTTGTATTGATTATGGGAAACTGAACGATATGACGATCAAAAACAAGTACCCTCTGCCAAGGATTGATGATCTTTTTGATCAACTCAGAGGAGCCCAAGTATTTTCAAGGATTGACTTGAAATCTGGCTATCATCAACTAAAGGTCCGAGAGAAGGATATTCTGAAAACTGCATTCATAACTAGATATGGACTGTACGAGTTTACAGTGATGCCATTCGGACTAACGAATGCACCAGCTGTATTTATGAACCTGATGAATAAAGTCCTCATGGAATATTTGGACAAGTTCATTATTGTATTTGTGGATGACATACTCATTTTCTCCAAGACAGAGAAAGAACATGTTGAGCATCTCAGACTAGTGTTGAAGAAGCTAGCAGACCATCAGCTGTATGCCAAATTTGATAAGTGCGCCTTTTGGTTGAAAGAGATTTCTTTCTTAGGCCACATCATTTCTGACAAAGGGATATTCATGAACCCTTAAAAAATCCAAGCTGTGATGGAATGGAAACAACCAGAGACTATGACAGAAGTAAGAAGTTTTCTAGGATTAGCTGGATATTATAGACGATTCGTTGAAGGATTCTCCAAAATCACTAGGCCACTGACCCAGCTGTTAAAGAATAATGCCCCATTTAAATGGACTGAAAAGTGTGAAGAAAGCTTCGAAGAGCTGAAGAAGAGGCTGACGACTGCACCTATCCTCATATTACCCGACGTCAAGAAGGATTTCCAAGTTTACTATGACGCATCTAAGCAAGGATTAGGTTGTGTTTTGATGCAAGAAGGAAAAGTGGTAGCGTACGCGTCAAGACAGTTACGACCCCATGAGGAGAATTACCCAACGCATGATCTGAAGCTAGCTGCTGTCGTCCATGCATTAAAAATTTGGTGACACTACTTACTGGGTAATAAGTGTGACATCTACACAGATCATAAGAGCTTAAAGTATATCTTCACACAACAAGATCTGAACATGAGACAGCGAAGATGGTTGGAACTTATCAAGGATTATGACCTTGAGGTACATTACCATCTTGGAAAAGCAAATGTGGTAGTAGACGCTTTGAGTAGAAAGTCCTACTGTAGCCAAGCAAAGAATCTGGGTTTACCACCCCAACTGCTCAAGGATTTCGAAAGACTACAGTTGGAATTGGTTGAACAAGGAACTATTGCTACCTTGAGGATGGAATGTGAGTTAAAAGATCAAATCCGAAAAGCTCAAGTAACAGATCCAGATGTCCAGGAGCTGAAAGAGGACATGAAGCATGGAGACGCAATCAATTTTAGAGAAGATGAACAAGGGATTCTATGGCACCATGATCGGATTTGTGTTCCTGATAATAAGGAAATCAAAGATGCAATTTTACATGAAGCTCACCATACCCCGTACTCAATCCACCCGGGTAGTACAAAAATGTATCGAGATTTGAAGAGTCAATTTTGGTGGAGAAAAATGAAGAGAGAAATTGCCGAGTTCGTAGCATCTTGCGACACCTGTCAAAGGCAGAACACCTGAAGCCAGCAGGACCGCTACAACCCCTACCAATCCCAGAATGGAAATGGGACGAAATCGGAATGGACTTCATAACAGGATTACCGAGGACCAGGAAGGGTTACGATTCCATATGGGTCATAGTAGATAGATTGACAAAGGAGCACATTTTCTACCAGTGAGAACCTAGTACTCAACCAAGGAATTGGCAGAACTATCTTGGTTTTAAGAAAAATCCAAAATCAGCCCAATCGCAACAAGTTCTCCCCTCAATGGGAAGGTCCTTATACTATGGTTTGTAAAAAGTTTTGACATTTATATTAAGTTGTTTATTCTTGCGACTTCATTATAAACTCTAGTTGAGATTTCTCATTTCTAAGCTGTTTCTTAACGCATAAGAGAATCGCTAATCATGATCTTTTTTAGTCCATGTGTTCTCATCCTGAGATTACTATACTGTATCATCAGTGTTCGTGATCTCAGGAGGGGGCTAGGGGAATATAACTATAACATTTTGTTGGAAGTCAAGTATGTTTCTTGTTTTTCAAATTCTCTTAAACATGCATTTGCATTTTCTATTAGTTATCTGTATTTGCAGGTTATAAGAAAGTCGATACAACGAAGGATTTCCATTTCCATTGTTAATTTTTACAATGAGAGGAAAATTTTATACAAGCTTGAGGTCTTCTAACAGTTTATGAACTATGGGTTTAACCTCAGCTATGGTCGCATCCATCTGATCTTCGTTGTCAAACATGATATTCTCTGCCGCTGGATTCAGATCTAAGTTCAGTCCATGGCAATGCCTTAGTTTGCAAAGGATAGAGGAAGTGGCAGTACCCACATCGGTCTTCACTATTTCCTTATACCTCTTTGCAAACCCTGGGATATTGTCAATCAGAGAATCAGCTTGAGCCGCGACCAAGTTGCAAGACTCCTCGAGAGATAGGTTGTCCTTTTCTGGATCAATAATTGTTGCCTCGAGTAAGTCCGCGATTACATTCAACTTTACGAGAGTGGCCTCGTCAATAGTACTGCAGTTGTTGATGATTTTTTCCAAATTATTCTTTTCTTCTTGAGAAAGTTTTGCATTATTTTTGGCCTTTTCCATTGCTTTCTAGAGGATGTTGATGGTCTTTGGAAGCTTCTCGAGATCATGTCCTCTCCGGATAGACTTTTCATTAAAGTTGCTCTTTACTTCAGCCAACTTGGAGTTTATTTCTCTTTGACCTGGTCAGATGAAGAAATAAAGATAGTTTGAATAGTTCATGAAAATTTATAAACGCAATGACCAATTTTGCGAGAATGAACTTACGATCTAAGTCAGACTGTAACTTCTCCTTTTCCCTTTGGAGAGTGGCGTATGATCGTTTATTTTCCTCCAAGGATGACAGGGCTTCAGCGAGATTTCTGCTATTTTCCTTTATAGCCTCTACTATCACTGTTTCTTTATTTGAGCGCTCCTTAGCAACCTCGCATGATAGAGCAGAGTTTTCCCTACCATAGTAAGAAATGTCATTCTAATTCATAGAGGACTGGGAATAAAACAAGAAACTTACTGTTCTAAGCGATTGCATTTTGCTTGCATGATCCTAAATTGTTCTATCAGAGAATTCACCAAGGTCGAATGGCGAGTAGAGTTCTACAAGGAAGTAAATATTTGAAGATATTACTCAAATAACAATAAAGCACATTTGGTAAAGATTTTAACTTACTTCGATGAGATCCTTGAGAAAGAACTCAGATCCCAAGTTATCTTGCACCTGCTCAATAGATTGTGGATTTAATTCTGGAGCAGGGCGCGAAATCTTAGCGAGTTGAACTGTTGCTTCCAAATCTTCTTCTCCCTAATGAGGGGAAGGGATGATTTCTTTGACCATGGGGAGAGAAGTTCCAGCTTCTTCACTTATCCCCATGGTCAAGGTCGCAGCAAGCGCGACCTCAGTTTCTTCATCATTGATAGGTTCTGAAGATTGAGTGTGTTCAACCTCCTTGTCAATGATAGTTTCAGGTTCCTTGGTAGTCACAGCAACATCCAGTACTTCAGATAGAGCTGTAGTGACAACTATGGCAAGAGTTTCTACCATAGAAGTTGCTACCCCCTCTGCAATAGTTGTTTCACTGTCTTGTATTGCAACAGACTGTGCAGGGGGTGGACTTGACCTATACATCCATTTGATGATTGTATAAGTTATGCCTATAGAAAGTTTCTTAGAGAGACAACAAGTGGTTACCTGAAACTAATTCCTAAATGGCTTTGGGAACTTAATGCCCCACTTACGAGAGACAATAAGGAAGATAACAACTTTTTGGACGATCTCCTTATAGATTCTACATATCTTTTCCTTCGCAGAATAAGAGGGGGTATCATCTTCCTCCTCCTCGCTTCCCTCTCCCTGTACAACTAAGGCATAATTTCCAGTTGTACTTGGAGAAAGGCGAAGGCTAAAAAACTTTACTGTTTCAGCCACTGATTTGAGTTCAACGGCTTTGGATGAAGTCACCCCTACAATCTTCTTCAGCTTAATTTTGCTGGGGGTTGAAGTCTTCACTTTGGATGAAGATTGACCTTTGGGCTTGGAGGGAATTTTCTTTAGTTTCTTAGATATAGGACTCCCAGAAGTCCCAATATCATCCTAGTTCGCTTCATCCCAATCACTTGGCCCATGAGCGACTACATAAATTAGAATGATTTTCTTCAATTATTATTGTTCAAAGGAAAAACATATACAAAGTGTTTCTAAAAGAAATTTACCTTTCGATGCTCTTGTAGTAAACTGTCACTACCGCCAACCGGGCTTTGCAGTCTCGGCGAGTTCATCTCACCTTCTTTGGTTGGATTGTATAATTTCAAGAGAGAATCAATTCTCCTCCCAACCTCTGAAGTAGGTAAACCTGTTTGGGAAAGCTCTAAAATAGATTGAATATGATATACCAATTTACAAGAGGGAGCATTTACCTTGATTGCAATCCAAGGTTCCATCTTGCATAGAGCGCACCTCCTAGACAGGATGCACCCTTTTCTTCAGGGGACTGATCCGGTTCTTTATGAAATCTCGAATCACATCCTGCGTAGTTAAGCCCTCACGCACCAGGTGGAGAATAGCCTGGGCTTGCCTCTGCAATTCCACATCCAACTCAGGAGCAGAGTCTTTCTCTGGCCTACGGTTTTCAAACCAGAGATGACTCTCTTCAAGAGCTAGGCAATAGAACCAACGCTGGTTCTATCCATGGACGGAGTCACAGAGAGGAACAACTGGATAGTCTTTCTTTTCTCTCAGGCGAAAGTAGGCACATCTAGCAGCGTTTGCACCCTTGGACCATACCAAGAAATAAAAACAACGAAAGAGGGAAATGCTGGGCAGAACTCCAACAAAAGCTTCGCACAGATGTTGGAAGATGGCTAAACTCAATACAAAATTGGGATGCAGATTTACCAATTCCAACCCGAAATGGTTGAGGACTCTAAGAAAGAATTCGCTTTCAGGAAGGCGAAATCTATAGCATAAGAAATCTTCAAAGATCACCAGTTCGTTCTCCTTTATGACTGGTGTTTCTTCCTTCCCAGTGGGTCGACACAAGATCATCGACCTCATGGAAGAGCTCTTCTTTCTCTAGAATATCCAAGTTCTCCATGTCATAGTGAATGGATCGATTCTAGGATGCCATTTGTTCACAATCTCAGAAAAAGATGAACTTGGAAAAAGAGGGCTTTGAGACAGCTTGAAGGGGCGGCGATTGCCAAGAAGAGGGTTTTTGAAGCCACTTGGTCTATAATTGTTTTTCAACCACTACACAAAACCCTTTCATTTAATGTTTTCCATGATGGGTCTGACGGGTGCACCCAAAGTTTCTTCTTGGGACCTATTAACATCTGAAACAGAAAGGGCACCTTTTTTGAGGTCCGAAAGGCCATTTTCATTTCATAATCGGGGGCTATACGTTACCTCCATGACAGATCATAGGATTACATTTTAGCTTCAATTTTTTGAAGTCGCAGAGATTGTGATTTCATATATTACCTGTGAATGCTATGATCGCAGAAGGCATTTTCCTGCAATCATTTTTGCTCACAGAGATGTTTACTTACCTGCAATCATTTTCCCTCGTAGAGATATTTACTTGTGATTATTTTTGATAAGAAGAGTTAAAATTGCATATTAATAAATGATTACAGATTATGCATAATCATATTTTTATCCAAAAATCTTTTATGTCAATGAAATAACTTTATAATTGTTTCTTGCAATCCTTACATAAAAAAGGGATACTGGTGACTAACGAGTCAGCCTGATATGAAAGAAAAATAAAAGACTCCTCAAGGGATAAATCATCTTTTTTAGGATCAGTAACATCCGCCCCGAGTGAGTCTACAACTGTCCTTAGTTTTTCAAGGGCATCCTTTATTGTTAGACCACAACCTGCGATGATGGCATTGGAGGCGCCCTTCTCCTCTCGAGCAAGGTCCCTCTCCAAGCGAGTGACCCATGTGGCCTCACGAGCCCTGTCACAATTCGCCTTTATGCGATCAACGATCTTGAACATAGAGTCGAGGTCGAGTCCTCGCCGGATATACTGCTCCTCAATCTCCTCGTTCTCGTAATTAAGAATCTTGCATAAAGCAGTCTTCTCCTTTAGAAGGACTTGGATCTTAGCAAGCTATTTGCTGAGGACCCACAAAGCTTTGTCCTCCTATAGAATCATTGATGAGGACATCACTTCTTCGGATACACGCACTAACCATAATCCTCCGCTTGTTACACAAGGACCAATAACGCGCAGCAAAGCCCAATTGTTGTATTGCCAGGTGAACTCGTTCTTAAGTTTATATATATATGGTTTTGAGAATGGTTTACTATTTAATAGTGATAATATTGTGCTTAGGAACCATGGAGAGGACCAGCAAGGACACAAGGACCAGCAAGGAGCCCAAATCGAGTTGGAGTCTAGGATGGATTCAAGTTGGAGTCCGGTTCGGCCATCCAGGAGCATTCTGCCTTCAAATGACCATAACTCCCTCATACGAAGTCCGATTGGAACGTTCTTATAGTCCACGGAGAAGCCCACGACGAGATCTTTCCAATGGATTTAGCTCCACATCCAAATTCCTTCTGGATCGCTGGCAATTGACAAAACAAGTTTTGACCAGATTCTGATTGGACCGAGTCGGTGCTGCATCACCTTTTTGGTTGGGTCAAGTCCCGTGTATTGAGTTCGAGTCCGAGTAGGGAAAGAGTCCATGTCGGTTTCAGGTTTCCTTACCTGGCCACTGATCTCTTTTACCTCCTCTATATAATCATACTGAACCATTAGGGTTCTACGGGTTTTGTTTAGTCATAGTCTTTCCATCGTGAAGCTATTGAGATATTCTTCTTGGTCGGCTAGATCAACATCAATATATGTATTCGGAACCCCAACTCTTTTTCGTGATTTAATCTATATTTGCAATTTTAGATTGCTTGTTTATCTTGTTGTTCGATTGCTTGCAGGAATAGATCTTCGTGATCAGGTCGATCGTGCTTCTAGTTCAGTCGATAACAATTCGAAGTTGGTTCAGCGATTGCCAGGGCGTATCAGTCGTGTACAGTTGGTAGCCGGATCGTGAGAGTCGTCTTCACAAATCAATAGTTCGTGTTCTCATCGAAAGATCGGACCGCCCGCGTCGCATCATTTGGTATCAGAGCACGGTTGATCGGTGAGAATATCCTACTTTTTTTTTTGAGTGCTGTCTTATACCGAAAAGTCCACAAAAAAAATTAGGGTTAGATCATCCTTGTCCAAACCAATTTGCGCTTACAATATCTTTTTGGTTTTTGCTCGATTGAATCTTTGTTGCATCGTCGTGTCGAGTTGCTGGTCTTAGCGCATAACCTTTAGAGTTTTGAGTTGAGATCACACCTCTGCTCAGGCCGCTACCACACCTGCCTACCACTGCATCCATCTACCTTGCATCTGTGTGTTCTAGTAAGGAAAGGGGAATCCGACTCCCAGTGGTTTCGGATTGGTAAAAGGAAGGTAGTCAATCTCGTATCGGTCTCAGAAAACCGGTCACTGTTTTCTCGTCAGTTTCAAAAAAAAAAAAGAAGGTTGTTGACTCGGAAAAAAAATATCTATATATATATAAAAAAGGAAAAGAATCAAAATAAAAAAAGCCGAGAAGGATCAAATTTTGCAATTGTGACCGACGTGTTAGAGAGAGAGAGAGAGAGAGAGAGAGAGAGAGAGAGAGATTGACTATTGTGCCATATCGTCACCAAAGCCTCCCCACAGCCATTCGTGAGCTTTGCTAACTTGCTGTTGCCGACGTCAAAAAAAAATCTGAGCTTTTTACCTTTGTGCCCTCACTCACGTCTTTAGTTTGGTTTAGCCTAGGCCAGCATACTAGTGACTAGTACTTTGAGCAACTTTTCAACTTTGCATTCTCTGAACTGATCATTGCTAACCTTTGCTACATATTTAAGCTTGTCCAAGCTATACTTTCTACTGACGTACAGGTACCGATCACTTGCAATCGCTTTAACCAATCTTTGGAGCGTTTGAGACTGTCACTAGCAACCGATCACCACCTACTGCTTGGTAAGAATTGGTAAGAGCTTGATAAGAAGCTTGACTGTGAGAGAGTTTGAGCCACCTACACCTAATAGTTGATAGGGATATACCACTGTGATTTTGTTCCTTGTTTGCTACTAACCATGTCAGGTTCAGGTAATCAAAGCGAGGAGAACGACGGCCCACTTACACCTCGTACGAAGGGCATCGTACAACACTTCAACCGCTTACTGAATACGCACACTGAGCGTATCGAAGGGATTCTAGACCGCAATAACGAAGCGCTTGCTGCACTCACCACTCGAGTGGAGCAATTGGAGAAGAAAGGAGCACCGGTTGCCCCGGCTGCCAATGATGTGCATCAACGCCAAGCATGGGCTGATGAGGTCGAAGATGATTTCAATGCCAAAGGAAATCAATATGCTGCCGATACGGAGTCTGATGGAGGATTCAATATCAACAATGATCGTGACCATCGGCGTCTTCGTTTCAATCGCAACGGTATGAGAAGAATTCCAACACGCGAGGTACATGGTCATGAAGACTCATTCGGTAAGCTTAAATTGACCATACATTCATTTACTGGAAAGTATGACCCTGATGCCTATCTCACTTGGGAATTTGCTATAGAACAAAAATTTGCTTGCTTTGAAGTTTCTGAAGATAAGAAAGTTAGGGCTGCTACTAGCGAGTTTACTGAATTTGCATCTGTTTGGTGGAGTGAAAATTGTCGCAATAACCAGAACATACCTAGAACTTGGAATGCTTTGAAGAGAGTCATGAGACATAGATTTGTGCCTTCATATTATGCTCGTGATTTGCTAAATAAATTGCAAATTCTGAACCAAGGTAGTAATTCTGTAGAGGATTATTATCAAGAGCTGCAAACTGGTATGTTACGTTGTGGTTTAGAAGAAACCGATGAAGCTAAAATGGCTAGATTTTTGGGAGGTTTAAATCGAGACATTCAGGACATTCTTGACTATAAAGAATACAACTCTATCACTCGTCTGTTTCATCTTGCTTGTAAGGCAGAGAGAGAAGTACAGAGACGAAAGTTGAGGCCGAGAGGGAGTTTCGGAGGTGCCCAACCGAAAGCTCCATACAACACATCAAGCCGAGCACCTGCACCGAGTTTCTCCAGCAACAACCGACGTCCTAATGCTTCCACAATACCCTCACGAGTGACCGAGACGAGTAAGAGTACAGTCCAAGCCCCCGCGCAAAGTTCATCATCGGTTGCTTCTACCGGAAGAGCACGAGAAACACAATGCCACCATTGTAAGGGGTTCGGTCATATCATGTGTGACTGTCCTAGCCAGCGAGCCCTAGTCATAAAGGATGATGGTGAGTACACTTCAGCTAGTGATATTGAAGAGGAATATACTATGCTTGCAACTGACCATGCAGGTGAAGGGCAACAAGCTGAACATGAACAATATGGTGCTGAAATTAATGATCAATATTTGAGCATCACTGTGAAGCGTGTGCTTAGTGCACAAATGGAGCGTGCTGAACAAAATCAATGTCACAACTTGTTCCAAACAAAGTTCGTTGTCAAGGACCGATCATGCCGTACAATCATCGATGGAGGAAGTTGCAACAACTTAGCGAGCACGGACATGGTCGAGAAGCTTGGCTTGACCACGAATCAGCACCCTCGCCCTTACTACATTCAATGGTTCAACAACTGTGGTAAGTTGAAGGTAACTCGCATTGTGAGAGTACACTTTTCTATTGGTTCCTATCAAGATTATGCTGATTGCGATGTCGTACTTATGCAAGCATGTTCCTTATTGTTAGATAGACCGTGGCAATATGATAGAGATGTTTTGCATCATGGTAAAACTAATCAATATACTCTCATGTTTAAACAAAAAAAGATCACTTTGCTACCCATGTCTCCTGAAGCAATTTTAAAGGATGAATTGGAGAGAGCTAATAGAGAAAAGGAGAATAACAAAGGTGAAAATCCGATCGTAGCTAAACCACTTGCTCAACCGAAAAAGAACGAACCTAGTTCTAACAATGCTGAAATTAAGTTGAAAGGTTCTGTTTTGCTTGCTACCAAATCTGAAATAACTGAGATAGACCCTAATGCATCTGATTGCTATGCTTTAGTTTGCAAAGAAGTTTTGTTTTCACTTGAGGACATGCCTTCTTCTTTGCCTCCTGCTGTTGCTAACGTTTTGCAGGAGTTTGTTGATGTATTTCCGAAGGACGTACCACCGGGGCTGCCTCCAATTCGAGGGATTGAGCATCAAATCGATCTAATTCCAGGAGCCTCGTTGCCCAACCGTGCGCCGTATTGAACCAATCCACAAGAGACTGAAGAGATTCAACGTCAAGTGCAAGACTTACTTGACAAAGGGTACGTACGTGAAAGCCTTAGCCCATGTGCTGTTCCTGTTCTTTTGGTTCCAAAGAAAGATGGATCATGGCATATGTGTGTTGATTGTAGAGCTATCAATAACATAACAATTCGATATCGTCATCCTATTCCTAGGTTAGATGATATGCTTGATGAATTGAGTGGCTCTGTTGTGTTCTCTAAAATTGATTTGCGTAGTGGATACCACCAAATTCGCATGAAATTAGGAGATGAATGGAAAACAGCGTTTAAAACTAAATTCAGATTATATGAGTGGTTAGTGATGCCTTTTGGTTTAACTAATGCACCAAGCACTTTCATGAGATTAATGAATGAGGTTTTGCGTCCTTTCATCAACAAATTTGTGGTGGTATACTTTGATGACATTTTGATCTATAGCAAATCCTTGGATGAACATATTGAACATTTGCATGCTGTTTTGAAGGTTTTTCGTGATGCACATTTGTTCGGTAACCTTGAGAAGTGCACCTTTTGCACTGATCGAGTTTTGTTTCTTGGTTATGTTGTTACTTCATAGGGCATTGAAGTTGATGAAGCCAAGATCGAAGCTATTCAAAGTTGGCCAATTCCAACAACGGTCACCCAAGTACGAAGCTTTCTTGGACTTGCTGGGTTTTATAGACGCTTTGTCAAGGATTTTAGTACCATTGCTGCACCGTTGCATGAGCTCACGAAGAAAGGAGTTCCGTTTGTTTGGGATCATGCACAAGAACAATCATTCAACATTTTGGAAGAGAAGCTTACGAACGCACCATTGCTCTAACTTCCTGATTTTGGTAAGACTTTTGAACTTGAATGTGATGCCAGTGGAATTGGACTTGGAGGTGTGTTAATTCAAGAAGGTAAACCTGTTGCTTATTTCAGTGAAAAGTTAAGTGGACCTAGTCTGAATTATTCAACTTATGATAAAGAATTATATGCTTTAGTTTGGACTTTGAACCAAACGGAGACTCCCCTTGGTGAACCTCATTACCCCCGTTGGTCAGATACTCCTTTGATGTTTGATCGCTCTGATTGCCCTGTGGGGCTTACTCGACCATTGAGACTACCTTGGTCATAACCTCAATTATCAGTAATGCGAGAGTCGAAAGGGTCCTGATCGACGGAGGTAGTTCCTTGGACATTTTATTGGTCAAGGCACTGGACGAGATGCAAATTCCTCATTCGAAAATCAAACCCATAATTCATCCGTTTTATGGGATAATTCCTGGTCCCTCTATGATGCCATTGGGACAGGTGTTTCTCCCAGTCACACTGGGTGAACCAGATAACTTCCAAACAGAATAGGTTACCTTTGATGTAATTGATTGTGATTCAGCTTATAACGCAACCTTTGGCAGGCCAACTCTTGCTAAATTCATGATGGCTATGCACTATGCTTATCAGTGCGGCAAGTTGCCAGGCCCCAAGGGCTTTATTTTGGTCTGAGGCAGTCGCAACATAGCATTGACGTGTGATCGGTTATCCCTAGAGATGGTAGATCAGCTTCCCCTCTGAGAAGCCAAGATTGCCACAATGTCTACTGATACGATCAAAGCCGCTCCTCGACCAGATGAAACATTAAAATTGGTTCCATTGTACCCAGATGATCCATCCAGGACAATTTGGGTTGGATCAGGCCTGGATGACAAATAGGAACTCGAGCTCATTACTTTCCTCCGAGCTAATGCAGATGTGTTTGCATGGAAACCATCCGACATGCCCGGTGTCCCAAGGTAGGTAATTGAGCACAGGTTAGCAATTCGACCTGGACAGCGACCAATAAAGCAGAAGCTCAGGCGTTTTGCTGTTGATCGGCAGGAAGCCATCCGAGTGGAGTTAGATAAGCTCCAAAAGGCCGGATTTATTCACGAAGTCGATCATCCGGAATGGCTTGCAAATCCGGTCATGGTCCGCAAGTCAAATGGCAAGTGGCGTATGTGCGTCAACTACACTAGCCTAAATAGTGCCTGTCCGAAGGATGATTTTCCCCTTCCCCGCATCGACCAGCTGGTCGATTCTACTACGGGTTACGATCTAATGAGTTTCCTGGACGCTTACTCAGGATATCATCAAATTAGCATGGCGAAAGAAGATGAAGAGAAAACTGCCTTCATCACACCATTCGGCACCTACTGCTACATCAGAATGCCGTTTGGTCTCCAGAACGCCGGTTCCATGTACCAGCGCTTGATGCAAAAGACCTTTCTTTCCCAGATGGGGCGTAATCTTAAAGCTTATGTAGATGACTTGGTTGTAAAAAGTTTGAAAAGTTCGTCTCATTTAGACGATCTTGCTGAAAACTTCTGTAATTTGAATCGATTTGGAATAAAATTAAACCCGGAGAAATGTTCTTTCAGGGTTTCATCTAGGAAACTTCTAGGTTTTCTTGTTTGTTCCAGAGGAATCGAGGTCAATCTTGAAAAAATCAGGGCTATTGAACAAATGAGGTCTCCCTCGACCATCAAAGATGTTCAGCGCCTGGCAGGTCGCATGGTGGCATTAAGCCTATTCATATCTGATATTTACTCGATTTGCCTTATTATTCTGTACATTCTCCTCATGCTTTCGCACATATTAGTCATTTTCTTCGGCATATATACCTAGATTATTCCAGATTAATTGCCAAATCGACCGGATTACTCTTTTTCCAATTTTTATCGTAGGTCGACGAGGATTGGATGGATTTTCGGCTACCGGACGCGTGTCCTTGACTTAATCTGGCCATCGGACAATTCCTGATGGAAGTGCGCGTTCTCGCGAACGCGTAGGATCTGACCGCACCGTAATCGGAGTCTCCGGGGGCCCAGAATCCCAAACCCTAGCCACGAGGTCACATTTCTAAATTTCCAAAACCTCGAGGGCTTTTTTGCAAAAGTGCCAAATTGTCCTTTTTACCTTGCCGCCGGCCATCTGAGGCATTTGAGCCCGGCTTTTATTTTTTTCTTCCCTTCTTCTTCTTCCCCAAACCACTCTTCCACACCTCCCTCCACCTCGCCGCCGGCGGCCGGGCCATACGCCGGCGGTGCTCCACCACTCCACGACGCCCCCTCTCACCGGGATCACGGTGCTTCATCCCCTCGCCTCTTGCCTCCATAGCCCGACCACACCACCGATCAGCACCATAGCGCCGCCACCGGCACACCATCGATCCAAGCCACCACCTCCCTCTTCGCCATCTCCACCGCGCCACACAGCTCCCGCCGGATCTCGCATTGGAGCGCCGTCCCGCCACCACTCAACGCCGCGCCGCCCTCATCTAGCGCCGCGCACACAAGATCCCGCCGCCGATCTCACCTCATCGCCGTCCTGCGCGGCGCCGCCTCTCCACCCAACTTCTCATCGGAGCCGTCGCGATCCTGCGCACCTCCACCACTCCCGCCGCCGGAGCTATCCTCGGTTGCACACTGTGCCACTACGACGAACTGCCGCGCCCGAGCTGCATCTCCTTCCTCAACTCCAGCAACCTCCTCTTCCTCCACGGCCAAGGACCGCGACCTCAACAACCGCTTCGAGCTCCGGCTTCATCGACTTCTTCATCCCCTTCTTCAACCTCGAGCTGCTGCAACTTCGACGACGACCGCGTCTTCATCGACTCCGACCATCTTCTTCCACTGCTCCGGCGACCTCAACGATTGGCGACTTCCTCGACTTCTCTGTAGTCAACAACCACGAATTCTTCATCAACACCTCCAGTGACCAAATTCTTCTCTCAGATCCCCTTCCCTTCTCCTTCGGATTTGTCTCGTGTGATGCTTGTATATGAACAGAGCTCAGTTGTGGATGATGAATTCGATACTTGAGTAAACCTTAGCTAGTTGTGTGTTAATTTCTCTGGTGTTTGATTCCTGCTGTTGTTCAGATGATGTTTCTGTTTTGTCATCTCATGCTTGATTCCAGTGCAGCTTAGTGTTGTTAATTGTTGTGAACTGAGTTCCACCATCCAGAATTTTTCAAAGTTGTTGCCATCCTGAAAATTCATGATACATGTTTGATTTGGGCATTTGATTGGGTCATATGAATGAAAGTGCAATCATGTTTCTTAGTCTCTGTAGCTGAGAAATTTTGAATCAATCTTCTGTCCGGCTATTGAGAGAAATAGATTTATAAGGCAGCAATTTCCTTACTTTATGCAATTGTACACCACTCGCCTGGGACACGATTGCAGAACGATTTTTTTGTTAATCGTGTTTCAGTTGGTGAAACAAGTCGAGGCGAGCCAACCCGCTTCCCTCTTTGCAGTTCTGTTTGATTTTCTGATTTGGATTTAGTTAGACATATTTTGCTCTCATCTAGTCCTTTGGGAGAGAATGACATACTCGCCTTCTACTACGACCTCGTCCGCTTGCGAGGCCTGTTTTAGGTGGTATCAATTTTTGGCACCGTTGCCGGGGATTAGATGAAAGTGAATGTGTTTAACTAGATTAAATCATTTTGTTTTTGTTTTTGTTTTTGGTTTTTGTTTGCATCTTTTTCCTCCCCTTTTTCCCTCCTGGCTCTTTTATTTCTTGCACTTCCTCTTGTCCTTTTCTCGTTGATTGATTTTCACTGATTGAGGATACGGATCGTTTGCAATCTTTTTGTGATGCATGTGACAATCTCAATGCTAAATTGGATGATTTGCCTCGTCAGATGGATATAGCTCTTTGCAGATTATTTGCTCATGTTAGTGTTGCTCCTATATGTTCTATTTGCGGTATTCGAGGTCATTGGCCCACCACTTGTCGGCGTGGTCGAGCATCCACTATATATCATCCTGGATGGCCTACATACCCAAATTCACCATATAGGAACAACCACCCTGTTATCTCATCATCTTCTCCTAGTTATGTTTCGCAGGGTTTTAGGTACGGAGAGCAGCACCCATGTACATCATATCAGCCTCCGTACTTGTCACATCAGCAGTACTCACAGCAGCCTCCTACTTATGAGGATACACCATCAAGACTTGAGGTGTTGTTTGAGCGTCATTTGAAAAAGGTGCATGAGTTTCTACATCCGTCTCCACAGTCGTCTCCTGAAATTGAGGATACATCCAAACTAGAGCCACTGATGGACGGCTTGGTTAAGCAATCTGAGCGACTCATGACCCAGCATTCAAGGGATGTGGAATTATTGCGGGCTGAGATGCAGGGTGTGCGATCTTGCATAGCTGAGTTCCAAGGATATCGAGATCCAGTCCACATCCTGCCATCTCAAGTACCTACATGTGAGGCCATCACACCTTCGTTGAGTGTCCTGGAGCCCACCCATGACATATATCTTGGAGACCCTCATGGAGAGACCACAGTATTGAGCGACGAGCTTCGACCCGATCTTCTTTCTTCGACGTCGCATCAATCACCTCCGCCTCCTATTGATTTGATCATGATTGATGATGATGATGGAGAGCTTATTTTCCAGACACCTCTGCGTCTGTTTGGATCATTTTATTTTGATGATCCATTGGCAGACGGACCAGAGATGGAGAGTGTCAGTTTTGACGTTGCAGACCTTCTGGACTACTCCTTGAGCCACGAGATCGAGAGGGAGACATTCTCATTTGATTTTGAGGGACTTCTTTCTGACGTAGGGGAGTCCGTTCATCCAGATATATCAGATATGACCCCTGTGGAGGTCCTTCCTACCCCAGACTTCACGCCATCCACTATCCAGGTAGATTTGAAACCCCTCTTGTATCATTTTGAGTTGTTTAGTTCTGACGAGGTTATTCATATTCCTTTGAGTTGTCATTCATCCTGCATCGATATATGCCATCCTCATGATATGTATAGTCAGTCGATCTACGGGAAAGGATTTTCGTCAGCTGACCTTCTGGAGGGCTTTGTCGCTACCATACACACGTGCTTGTTTGTTCTTGATCTTATTTGCAGGTTAGCACGTGTGGCTTCTCGACCGCGAGCAGACTTGCTCCGAGTCGACATTCCCTGGGACCCTGGTGGATTCCCATCATGCTGCTTCCGACAGGAGGGTGGATGTGGAGCTTCTACTACGTCCCATAGTTGCCTCCTTCCACACTCGCGCTTCAACGCTATATCCTTTGAGGGTCGAGCTTCCGACCTAAAAGAAGCGCTTCTCAGGAGGCAACCCGAGTATTTTCTCTCTTTCTTTCTTTTCGTTATTTATTTTCCTTTATTTTGTAGGATTGTTCTTAGTTTCTTCTTTGGTTGTTCTTTCAAGGCATCATCCTCATATGGCGGCTTGGCACATTTGGGATACTTTGGATGGCTCATCGTAGTGTCATTGCCTCCATTCTTCACCCGGTGAGCTATTGCGGACCTCTCATATGACCCTTGTGCATGAAATTTATTGTGTTCCCATCTCCATGTGTTCATCTCATGTTGTTGCATTGTGGACTATGCAACCATTTAAGCTTGGGGGGGAGAATGCATTTCTTGTTGTGCTGTAATTTTTAAAATCTGGGTCAAATTTTTCAAAATTGAGCTACTTTGAGCAAGTTTGTGCTTATGTATGAGATTTGTGGTATGTACTTGCTTGTACTGTCTTGCCTATGTTGTGAATAATCTCTATCCAGCCTTGTGGGCTTGTTTATGTTTTGATATGACCTGTTGTATACTTGTGATTGTTTGGATCAAAAGATAAATCTAGAAAGGTCATGTCAAAATTTTCTGGAAATTCTAGACTTGTGCAGATTTGCATCTATATGTGATTGTTGTGGTTATGACTAAATGTGCTTTCATTTTACGTTCCATTGTTTTCATTTGGCTTCTAGAGCCCTTTGTATGTTGTGTTGAGTTTTTATTGCATGGTTTAGTAGCTCGACAGTCTATTATAGGTTGAATTGTGTTTAACAATCTTCTAATGGTACTAAAATTGCTTGTACTTAGTTTTGTTGTGGATATCGTGGAAATTCGAATGCTTACTGATATCTTTATTACCGCATTCTATCTTGTATACTGAAATGTCAATTGTGAACCTAATCTCTACACACATGTTTAGAACACGAGTCTCCTAAACAATCTTATAACTTGTGTAAACCAGATTTGAAAAAAAATCTTGCTAATAAGGTCGCATTTGTTCGTTTTCTACCTTGTAGACACTGCCAAATTTTCTTTTCTTTTGAATAAAAGCTCTTATGCTTCGTTGCTCCTCTGAGTCTTCGGTATGTAAGCATGGTTTGCACATTTTCAAATCTAATAAGTGCACAAACCTTCCTGCTACATCTTTTGACTCATGAGCATGTTTATAAACACTCTAGTGGACTACTTACCCTAGAGCGAAGTACGGAGAGATCCGCCTAAATAAGTCGAATGGTAGAGACTTACATGAGCACCAGATTTTGTTTTTCAAATAAAGAGAGCTAAAAAAATTAATAAGGTTGAAACTGCTTATTTGATGTTTATGGAGACCGTAGTTCTTCGATGCCTGTGTATTGTTTATGCTCACTTTGAAGTTTGATATACATGCATGGATGTAGGTGGTATGAGTAGAATTAAGCATTCTTATTTCTTCCATACCCGGAACTAAGCTAGTTACTTGCAATTTCTGTTCAATTATTAGATGGTTGAGCGCTTGATACATATCTTAGTTTGCCGAGCTTACTCTACGCTGCATTTTACTCTTTCATGACATCTATTTGCTTGCTTGACTCCTTGGATTTATTTCATGTCACATTGCTTGAGGACAAGCAAAGAATTAAGCTTGGGGGGATGATATTTACTCGATTTGCCTTAGTATTCTGTACATTCCCTCGACCATCAAAGATGTTCAGCGCCTGACAGGTCGCATGGCGGCATTAAGCCTATTCATATCGCGACTAGGCGAAAAGGGACCACCTTTCTTTAAGGCTCTGCGCAAACACCATAATTTTACATGGTCCGATGAGGCCGAAAAGGCATTTCAGGAGGTCAAAGCATATTTATCTAGTCTGCCGGTCTTGGTTTCTCCCGATAAAGAGGAACCATTTGCTCTTTTACTTGGTGGGCACACCTTACGCGGTCAGCGCTGTCCTGATCGCAGAAAGAGAAGGTGCGCACAAACTCGTCTACTACGTAAGCGAAGTACTTCATGGTCCTAAGGAGCGATACCCTGAGGTTCAGAAAATACTTTACTCACTGCTGATGGCTTTCCGTAAGCTACAACATTACTTCCAAGCACATAAGATCACAGTGCCCTCATCTTTTCCTTTGGGGGACATTGTCTGGAATCCGGAGAAATCTGGTCGGATCGCCAAATGGGCCGTCGAACTCGGAGCGTTCGACATCCATTTCACGCCTCGCACCGCGGTCAAGTCTCAGGTCCTGGCCAACTTCGTGGTCAAGTGGACTAATTCTGAACCACCCGTGCAGGAGCTTGAAGATTTGGAATGCCCCGATCACTGGACGATGTATTTTGATGGCTCTTGTAGTTTTCAACACTCAGGGGCTGGAGTGGCCTCAAGGCGAACAGCTGAAGTATGTCATTCAACTACACTTTGTTGTGACCAACAACACAGTAGAGTATGAAGGTCTTATTGCAGGGCTCTGGGCAGCAAAATTCCTCAGAGTCCATCGATTAGTGGTGAGGGAAGACACACAGCTGGTCATAAACCAGGTAAACAAGGAGTACAGTACCTCCGATGAGACAATGGCTCATTACCTGGGTGAAGTGAGGAGATTGGAAAAACACTTCAGTCATTTCGAAGTCCAATACATCCCACGAAAGGACAACATTCTCGTAGACCAATTATCCAAAATTGGGTCCTCACGCACATCCGCCCCGGCAGGAGTGTTCGTCGAACACTTGGAACATCCCTCGATCATGACTACGGCCGAGGATGATCCGGTAACAGTCTGCGTTACCAACCTCGGACAAGAACGAGATTGGACCTATCCATTGAGGGTCTATCTCGAACACGGGACCTTGCCCGAGGACAAAACCGAGAGCGATTGGTTAGTTCAAAAAGCGCGTCTATACAAACTTATAGAAGGAGTTTTGTATAGAAAAGGTACTCAAGGAGTATTCATGCGCTGTGTGTCCCAAGAGGAAGGTAAATCCCTCTTGAAAGAAATTCATGACGGTGTATGCGGTGCGCACACGTCATTTCGTACACTGGTCGAAAAGGCATTCCGACAAGGATTTTACTGGCCTTCGGCACTTGATGATGCCAAAAATATGGTCAAGACATGTCCTCAGTGTCAGTTTCATGCGAGACAGGTCCATCAGCCTGCCTACGCTCTACAAACTATCCCTCTATCGTGGCCCTTCGCGGTTTGGGGGATGGATATTGTTGGTCCTATGCCACAAGTGGTCAATGGATACAAGTTCTTGTTCGTAGCTATTGACATGTTTACAAAGTGGATTGAGGCCGAGCCAGTACGCAATATCACTACTGCTGCTACACAAAAGTTCTTTCATAAGAACATTGTGACTCGATTTGGTGTTCCAAATCGTCTCATCACAGATAATGGTTCCCAATTCGCTAGCGGTCTCTTTCTGGACTATTGCGACAATATTGGGACCAAGGTGTGCTTTGCTTCTGTAGCTCATCCGCAAAGCAATGGTGCCGTTGAACGGGCCAACGGGCAAATATTGCAGGGCATCAAAAAGCATGTTTTTACTCGCCTTAGGACACGCTCGGAGGCTTGGGTAGACGAGCTCTATACCGTCGTGTGGGCACTATGCACTACTTCTAGTCGAGCCACTGGTGAGACACCTTTCCATCAGGTATATTGAGCTGAGGCTGTGTTACCCATGGAAATTAGTATTGGTTCTGTCCGAACAGATCGATTCGAACAAGTTGATCAGGACGGACAACGATTACAAGATCTAATCCTCCTAGAAGAAAAACGTGTTCGAGCTCTGGTCAAGTCTGCGGTGTATTTGCAAGCTTTGCGCAAATACCATAACAAAAGGGTGCGGACACGTAGCCTTCACGTGGGTGATCTGGTTTTATGTAAAATATAAAACCAATCTAATCGCAATAAATTCTCCCCTCAATGGGAAGGCCCCTACACTATTGTCTCGGTGCCGCGACCAGGATCGGCTCGATTAGCGATGGAGGATGGTCGAATCTTATCAATACGTGGAACATCGATCAACTATGCAAGTTCTACGTGTAAGTTTACCAAACCTTTTTCCTTTTCAATTAGCATGATTTAATAAAATCAGTACTTTTGGTTGTTTCATGTGATAATTATTCCTGTTGCCCATATGTTACGAGTCTGGCTCGGGGGCTGGTCGCCAATAATTGTATCATTATAATACCTCGATTGGATTCTCTGGCTGATCTCGTGATCACTTCCAGACAAGACACCCCTCAATAAGCCGTTTCTCAACACACACGAGACTTGTTGGCATGTCCTTGGTCATTAGAGTGGCTGCCGGTTCGCAATAAGGTCGGGTGTTGTATTGAAAATGATCATCTGTCTGATCGGACGAGAATACCTAAAAGTCGCAGTACTCTCTAGGTATTCCTGGTCGTCGTTACATCTATATTCTTCCTGCGCTTATAATACTAAGTCTTCAGTATACATAATCTCAGGAGAGGGCTAGGGGAATATGGTCGCAATATGAAACAAAAAGAAGTGTTTTTCTGACAAAAATTAAGGCATACATATGCATTGTATAATTATATCTATACAGGTACAAAATTTACAGTAAGCCCAGTTCGTTCAAGAGATTTTCAACCAGAGGTTTGACTTCCTCCATTATGACCGCAAGCTGGTCTTCACTCTCGACCTCTGCTTCTTCCACCACTGGATTTAGATCAAGATCCGGGCCATGGTGAAGACGAAGTCTGCAGAGGATGGCGGAGGCTGCAGATTGCACTTTTGTCTTGATCGCCTCTGCTTGACGCCTTGTATCTTCAGGAAGATACTCGAGGAGTGACTCATCTTGGGTTGCGACCAGTGTGGTCCAATCGCTAAGGCTAAGGTCGTCCTTTTCGGTTTCGACCACATCAGCTTTTAGCAAACTGGCCACCATCTTCAGCTTTTTGAAGATGTCTTGTTGAACACTACTGCAGGCTGAGAGTGACGCGTTCAAGTCCTTGTTCTCCCTGCAGACAGAATCAACTTTCGAGTTTTGCAACTCGATGGTCGCCTGGAGATCCTTCTTCTCTTGGCAGAGCTGGCTTATTTGGTCCTCTCGTGCTGTAATAAGAGACCATCACAAATAGTTCGCATAACAAATTAATTCATTCTGGTCGGAAGTATGCTTACAGGAGAGCTGCGACCGCAGCTGTTGGAGTTCTTCCTCCAAGCAAGAGATCTTGGCGACTGTCCTGACCTCTTGGTTTTCCTGATCAGCGAGGCTCTTGATCAGAATGGCATTTTCTCTATGACAAAAGAGACAATTGTTAAAATAGGACTGAGATTCAGGCAGATGAGGAGACATCTTCCTTACCGTTGCAGGCGACTCGTTTCCTATTGGGCGACCTCGATACGCTTCGCTACAGCCATCGACTTGGTCGCCACACGAGTCAGCTCCTATGACATGGAAGGAGATCAGTTTCAAAGCCTGGATATTCCTATGCGAACTTAAAAATCACAAGAGGTGTTCTGCATACCTCAATATACTCGCTGAACGAGCCGTTTTCTGATTCAGCCAAAGGTTGAGTCTCTGGACTCGCCTTATCCCCAGCTGGAGCGGCAGATGAATTTGCCTGCTGAGCCTCCTCCATGGCTGGGGTTACAGATTCCAATCTCTGTGATTGGACTTCTGTAGCCATCCCCTCTACAATGGCACGAAGAACTTCCTCGGCCCTGGGGACGGGATTTTGCTCGCCCGTGAACTCTGTAGTAGGAGGAGCTTCAACGCTTGTAGAGGTCACTGGGGTGCTTGGCGCTGCATCTCTGCGCTTAGCATAATCAAACAAGAGAATCATCTGTTAGAATCTCTTCAGTCGATCACTTCGATACGACCCTATCTAAACGGGAAAGATTCTTACCTTACTCAAAACCCTGTCCATTTCTGGGATTTCGAGGATGGTTCCCCGGGAAAAAGAGGACAGTTATCATCTGTCCTGGTCTTCCTTTTCCTGAATAGGACCTTGTCCTTTTCTCCCTATGTATGAAAATCTATAAGAACACACCTGAGGAATGATGGAAACCAAGACTATAAGGGTCCTTACCGGAGTAATTTCTTCTATCGGTAGGGATGAAGCCATTGGTCCTGAGGTCTCCTGGACCGCAGGCACTGGAACTTCATCCGCGACCATGAGATCGGTAGTGGTCGCGGGATCCTGTTCAATCATCCCCACTCCTGTCAATAGGAGTGGAGTACTCATCGCCCCAGGACTGGCAAGAGTCTTTTTGCGGTGGATAAGGGGAATGTCCTGTATGAACATAACTCAATAGATGTGCACAGATGAATGAAAACATTCAGGATTGTGAGAAATCTTACCACGATCGCCCCTTCTATCAGAAGGGGAGGTGTTGTAAGTCCTGAGGCTTCATAAGCTTCAGGCACCAGGGTTTCACCTGTAACCACAGGATTATCAGTTGTCATGGGACCCATTGTAGCCATCTCTGTCCCTGTGGTCAGAGACAGGACCTCGCCGGTTTGAGGGGAAGTCAACCTCTCTGGGATGCTTGTTCCCAAAAGGTCGATCGCCTTCCTCTTGCGGCAAACTAGAGGAATGTCATCCTCCTCGTCCTCGCTCCCTTCACCCTGTATGACGAAGTAGTAATTTCTACTCGTACTTGGGATTACAGGGGGTACTGAATATCTTACCGCAGTCTTTTTTGCGGTAGGGGTTTTCTTCTACGAAGAAGCCTCTCCCAGAATCTTCTTAGGTTTTTGGGGAACGGACTCCTTCGCTACGTGCTTTGAAGGGGTCCTCCTCACCCTCTTCGCAGCTGGTCTCCCCGAGGGACCAATGTCCTCGCTTGGACGCGTCGCCTCAGCAAACTTCCCCAGAACCTGTATCATTCCAAATGCTCTTGGTAATACAGGACAAGTGGATGATTTACAACAGAGCTTGTTAGGAAAGGTCATACCTTTCGGTGCTCCTGCTTAAGGTCGTCGCCTGCGTTGATTAAGCTCTGGGGGCGAGGCGATCCCTTAGCTCCCTCCACAGTGGCGTTGTACGCCCAGGGGAGGTAGCTCATCCACTTCTCGATCTCGGACAAAGACAGAGCTGTGTCACAAACAAGCATTTCAACAAGTACAATATTTTTTATGCAGTAAAAATGTGTGTTTTGTTGATTAAAGGACATGCCATTATTGTAGTCCAGGGTACTGTCCCCCATGGACTTGATTTCCCAAGCTAGATGACCCCTTTCACGCAGGGGGCTTATCTGATTCTTCACGAAGTCGCATATAATGTCGCGTGCAGTCAAGCCTTGCTGGACTAGGTGAAGAATGGCTTGGGCTTGTTTCTTCTACTCTGTGCTCAGAGCAGGGAGGGAGTCCAACTTGCTGGCCTTCTCCGGTCGGGAGCTCACGAACCATAGTCCGCTCTCCGACGGAGGGGTGCAGTAGAACCATTTCTGGTGTCACCCGTGTACAGAGTCCCGTAGGGGCGAGAAGGGGTACTCTTTCTTCTCCCTTATTCAGAAGTAGATGCACCAGGCGGCATTGGCACTCTTCGACTATGCCGACAAGTAGAAGCGTCGGAAAAGCTCCACGCTTGGAAGCACTCTGACGAAGGATTCGCAGAGGTGCTGGAAGATCGCCAGAATGAGCACTGCGTTGGGGTGGAGATTCATAACTCCAGCCCATAGTGTTCCAAGATCCCCCGTAGAAACTCGCTTTCGGGGAATCAGAACCCGCAGCGCAGGTATTCCTCAAAGATCACCAATTCACCCTCTTGGACGATTGGGGTTTCTTGGTCTTTCTCCGCTGGCCGCTAGTTGATCAGCAGCCGCTGAGGGAGAATCTCTTCCTTCTCAAGTGCCACCAGGCTTTCTTCTGTGTGGTGAACAGATTGGCTCTAGGATGCCATTTCTGGGAAAGATTGAGAAGAAAGGTGGTGACTTTGGAGGCGACGGAGATGAGGAATGCAAAAGAGGGTTTTGTGCGGCGAGAAACTCTAAGGCAAAAGAAGGGTTTTGGCTTGTGAAGCTTCCTCAAGAAGCTACCTTCTCCTTTTATATGCCCGAGACAACCCTTCGTCGAATATTTTATTAATTTCCCATAATGGGTACCTTCTCTCTAGAAACCCGTTATGCACTCCCTATAGTGAATCCGGAACAAAATATATTTTTATTTCGAATTCGGGGGCTAGGGTGCACATAAAAACACGAAGATTTTGCGAAGATTATGGAGGAAATGATCCCTCCCGTCTTTTGTAAATTAATTTTCATGTGTTGATCACAATGCAGTTCTGTGGTCATCTCAAGATTTGCATGTTGATGGCAATGCAATTCTGTGATCGCTACAAGTGGGTAATCACAACATGTACGGTTACCATCCGATCAAGGTATTATGTTCTGATCGCGGTTTCAGTTCTGATCGCAATACCAATACTGGTCGCGGTGTAACACATTAATGCGTTTCTGATCGAAACGATTGTTACTTCGGATTTACCTATGTATGGGTGATCACAAAGGCATTCTTGTGATCATGTTTTCGCACAGAGATTGTGAAGAGTGTCAATTCAAATTAACTCTTGCATAATTCTTCTTGAGAAATCAAAGTGTGTTAGGTAAAGAAATTTTTATTTCTGGCAATCTTTACATACAAAAGGGATACAGGCGACCAGAGCATAGACCTGATCCGAGAGAAGTTTACAAAGTTCTCCTAAGGACATATTGGCATCGATAGGATCTACATTGACTGCCCCAAGAGAACTAGCAACTACTCTAAGCCTATCTACGTCATCCCAGAGCAAAGACGCACTACCACTCCTGATCGTATCGGAGAGTTCTCGCTATTGCCGAGCGTAGTCCCTCTCCAAGCAAAATTGGTGCGCCTCTTCGCGGGAGTTGTCATAACATTCTGTCAGGTGCAGAATGGCCGAAGACATCTCTTCGGTCTTCTTCTCCAGAGCCTCTTTTTCCTTCTGGAGAGTTTGTTCGAGGGAAAGAGGCTGGACTTCAGCAGGCTGGTCGCAGGGGGCTCCAGAAATTTTCGTCCCCTACATATGTTTGTGTTAGTTTTACAAGATAAAACGACCAGCAGAGGAAATAAAAATAATTACCAATCCTTGTAGATGGGAGGATGAAGTATTTCACCCAGAAAGTAGATCACCCAACAAAAGTCGGGGACCATCAGGTCGTGGAAGTGCAATTTTCCCACGAGAAAATCGATCACCCAACAAAAGCTGAGGATCATCTGATCGCGGGAATGAAACCTTCCTACCAGAAAATTGATCACCCAACAAAAGCTGGGGATCGCTTGATCGCAATGGAGAAAGCTGATCAGAAGAAGAAAGCTTCGAAGGATTGTTATGGATCTCCAAAGGTGGAGATGAGGGTTCGACCTGCCGAATTGCATGGACAAGAAGAACTACATGGGACAAGGAAGGAAAGTGCAATGATGCATCCCCAACCTTTGTACCGCTGGAGGATCCCTCGTCAACCTTGGGTTTCTTCCCTGAGGGAACCAGCTCTTCGGTCACCTATGAATTCCCAAAAAGCATTTTCGAAATGATCAGATATAAAACGACCACTTGAACCAAAAGTTCCAGAAAAGACTTACCTTCTGGAAGTCCTGGTCAAGTTCGGGTATCACTTCCTCTTCATCGCTTTCAATCTCAATGATGTTCTTGGAGTCTCTTCTAGCTAAGTCTCTTCCAAAGCTATCTTTCCTTCTCTTATGTCTCTATCTCAATGGCAGATCAGGAAAGTTTTAGGGCTAAGAGGCTTCGGTATTTATAGCACCCAAGGGTGATGGTTCATTTTTCAAATGCCTCAAATTCTTAAAACATATTTACAGTTTTATCTTTGGTTAAAAAACAATTCAGCAGTGCTATCATTAGCTGTCAAAAACAAACCTGGAACCCATCTCGGGAAATAAACCGCCGCACGTAGTGCGCCACTAAGTGTGGAAGTTGAAGCGTCGGGTCACTTATCCGATGCAGGATTAAAATTTGAAGTAAATATGGCTCTTCATTTTCTTCAAATTTGGGGGCTAGCTGATGAGGATTGTTACCCGAGCTAGTTCGGAGTAAGGCACATCTGGTTCAAGACAGATTCGAACCAGACAAGTGTCCGGAAGTCCTTTGCTATGATTTCAGACGACCTGAGAAGCGCGGACACATGGTCACAGGCTTTGCACGATCATGAGGCCACCGACAGTGCACGGTCAGAAGGTCGTTGACTACTCTCGACCAGGATAACTCGGGATTGCTTAAGCTCTACAATATGCATATCCCGAGTATCACAAAGATCTTTCCACGTATGAAGAGAACTGCCAGGGGGTTAACATGTGCGGTTATCCCTCAATTACACGTGTTAAGCCTGCGTGGAAGTTGAGTGCGATTATCAAAACTACACCCAAGCAACCGTTCAAAGCCGTTGTGCATTGGCACCCCTTTCGACCAGTATAAAAGGGTGAGCGAATGTACAAGGCAAGGGGAGATCTGATAGATCCAACAACATAAGAAGACGATGACAGATCAAGAACAAGCTTTCATAAGTTAGTTTAGTCATTGTTTTTAGACAATCACACAGAAAAGATCTTTGCCTGTGATGATCTTTTCTCCCACTCTGTAAACCTTTTTCCATACATAGTGAAATCACAACAGGACGTAGGGCTATTACTCCCACCATCGAGGGCCCAAAGCTGTATAAATCTCTCTGTACCCCAACTGACATTGCTCATCATCCCTTTCCGGAGGGACACCCTGAAAGACCTCACAACTCACAAATTTTGCATAAGTTCGACTAAGAACCCCGAGTCCGAATCATCGACAAGAATTAAAGGGGTAGGCGCGTGAAACGATGCGTCACCGGTTCGAACCGCGAGCGGCCATTATGGTCGAACGGCACGCTCCAATCGAGGCCGGGGGCTTTAATGATCGATAGCGCCGCCATAAAATCTTGGCACGAAAATCGAAGCACTAGACAAGGCGCCCAAAATCCACCCCGGGGGAGATGTTCCCGGTAACATGAACCATCCCCTCCGGGGACTCGAACCGCATCCCCAGATGACATGGGGGACAAGGCCCCCCGGTGCCTCGTCTCGGGCGCCGCCCATTTGCCCGGGGACAAGGCCCCCCGGTGCCTCGTCTCGGGCGCCGCCCATTTGCCCGGGGACAAGACCCCCCGGTGGTTTGCCTCGGGCGCTACCATTTGCTCGTGGACAAGGACCCCCGGTGCTGGGTCATGTGAGGATCTTGTGAGCACCTCGAGAACTGGCGGGGACACTTGTCAAGCTTCTAAGCCCTTGGACCGGGGGAAGGACTCTAGTGCCCCTCGATTCAACGGTTGCAGGCGGGGCAGTTCAGTCTTTTTGCATCTTTTGGTCCTATATAAGCCGTTGTAACCCCTCATGTAACCATGGACAACTCACTTTTACTCTAATACACGATCAAACAGGCGTGCCCTGGAGCCATCTCTCCCCGAGAGAGCTCCCCTAGACAACTCCAGTTGGGAGCACGTCAACAGAACTAGGGCCTCCAATGAGCCCTGAACCTGTATAAACCTTCGTGTCATTTGTTGCGTTTGCTCGACGGGAGAGGACCAGTGACGCGGTCAGCTCGTGTCGTCTTTTCTTCGCTAGGGACCTCAACAAAACCTGCTGGGGTATTCGCAATACCACGACAGATCACGTGGTCACCAATGGGGGTTGGGTCCTTCTCAACAGGGGAGTCATGATCTGGAAGGATCTTTGGGTCTTCCAGGATGAGTTCGCAAAGGCTTCATGTAACACCCTAGTTTTGGGGGTGAAAAGTTTTGCATAAAAACCCTGCATGCATGTATCTCTGTAGTAGTAGCCAGGTCAGCTGAACTCTAATCTCTCCCAAACCCTAAAAATCTCCAAATCTATTCTCTAGATCCAGATCAAGATCTGACCATCCAGATTTAACCTACCAGTTACCCTGAAGATAAAAGTCTTCAGGAGCCAGATCAAATTCTGACCCTAACTCTCAGTACCTAAGCCTCTCTCTGTTTTCGAAAACAGGAAAATTCAGATTTACCCTAAGTACCCCAGTTTCTAGATAATTGAGTTATCTTGAGTTAACCTTATCCAGACTGAAGTAACCCCTGGAATATGTTCCTAGGTTCATCCTCAACTCACTTCAAAAAGTTGGGAGCCAGATTAATTCATCTAAACACTTTTCGCAGTTTAGTCCAAATTTTGCTGCGAATTGGTCCTTTTCTGTTTACTGGAGGCCTGAAAAGGCTAAAATCCACGAATCAACTCAAACTCCAGAATTTCTTCAGGAGACACCTTCCAAATACTATTTGATACAGATCTCCTGTTTGATCAGACTTCAAAATTTCTCTCCAATCACCAGAATTCGAGATCGACAAAATCCAGATTTAGTCTACCCTAATTTTACCCTATTTTCGAAAATAGGTGAAATCCCTCAAATCTTATCAAACTTTCTCCAAATTTGAGCTAAATGGGTATTAATAGAAATATTATACTCAGCCATGAAATCAAATCTCAAATTAAACCTCTCAAAGACCAGATTTGCAATCTAGTCCAAAGCCAAACCAAAAATCAACGCAAATCAGTCCCTGGTTCGACCACAGGCTGCTGTGCACGACCAGGCTGTTCAAACGACCACGAGCGCCGGAGTTTGGTCGTCGCCGTTGCCACCGCTGCGACTTCGTCGCCGGCGATCTCCAGCGTTGCCACCCCAGCCACTGTTTCCCTGCCGCGTGTGCGCATCGTGTTCGCCACCGTGGAATCACCTCGCCCGCCAGCAGCGCCTTCATTACTCCCGCGCGCGCGCCCGACAACGGCAGCGCAGTTGCGCCACTGTCGCAAACATGCCTGGGGGAAACATCAACTCGCCGTTGCATCAACCAGGACTGTGCGCCAGGCTGCAAAAGCCGGCACGGCCGCTGGAGCGCGTCGCTTCGCTGCTGTCCCGCCCGGCCGGTCAATTCGCCATCGATTCGAGCTTCAATTCTCCAGGCAATTCCAGCCGTTGCAAGCTCCTTGCTGTGCCTATAAAAGCCACCCCAGCCCAGCTCGAAGGCACTCACACCAGAACCACTCAAATTCTTAACCACGCCGTCGTCTTTGTCTTCTTCGGCGAGCTCGAGAAGAGGCTCACGGTGCCAGGCCAATCCACTACACCGAACTCCAAATTGAAGCTACCAGTAAGTTACTCTCAACCACTTACCTGTGTAGTAGCAGCCAATTGAGTTCTATCGCACCTCATCGCCGGGAATTGCTGTTTTTCCCCGACAACTCCGGCGAGCAATTAATCCCTAACTAAGTCAAATTAGCTCTCGAGCCTGTGATCAAACATGATCAGTGGACTGTTTAGAACACATCTAAGCAACCAGAATCACCAATTTCGCTAAAATATGAAAAATCCCAACTTTGCACCTTGCATGTAAGCTGGAGCTCGCCGTTAAGCTTCTCTGGTGTTTCTCCAGACAATCTAGCTTCGCACATAGCTTTTGTATGCCCCAGAGACCCTCCTCAAGCAAGGATTCGAGTTCGTTTGCCCTAGAACAGAAATGCCCAATTTTTGTGTCTTCTTCCCTCGCTCCGGTCGCCGGATTTTGTTCCCGGCCGTTTCAACCCCAACCACCTTGTCTAGTAGATGTGCCTCGACCCCATGAGTATATTTGTCTTCTAGCTCGACACCTGGATCGGCCCATATGAAGAGGTATCACCATGCCAAGGTTTTGTCCAGAAACTGTTGAGAACAGTTCGGCCACCGTGTTCTTCGCCGGTTTTCATCGCTTTCCGGCCATCTCCTGCCCTAGATCCTGTTGAGACATTTGTTCCTGTTACAAATGCCTAACCACCAGACAAAGTGGTGCATCATTTGGAGCCCTGAGTCAAAAGATAAGGCTAACCCTAGTTTCTGGCCATGTCAACCCTATGCCAGGCTATGTCAGCCAGTGGCATTAGCCCTGTTCACCCACCTCTGGTCGTGTAAAACAGAAATTACTTTGTCAAATAGCTGCCTCACTACCTTGTGCACCATATGCTTGAATCAAAACCTACTTTGGCCACTGGAAACTGTTCAAACCATGTCAATGCCATTCTAGAGCACTGTCAGCCTATGTCAGCCAGTGGCATTGAGCCTTTTCACCCACTTCCAGCCATGCACTTTGAAAATAACCTTGTACCTTATACTCCTGGCGTTGTGATCTACACTTTTCCCTACTGTCACAACTTGAGTTGAGCACTCTATCACCCATCGACCTTATGTCGATGCCTTGAATCGAATGCCAACCTAAAGACATTCGCTGTTTTTGGGCGAACCAGTCACAACCTTGATATTACCCTGATATTTTGGAACCTTGTAAACCTTGACAACAAATCTTAACCCTGGTTTCCATAGTTAAACTCAAATCGCTTTCAAACCTTGTATTCCCAGAATATTTTCTCCTTGCATCTTTGCATGTAGTGAATTAGTAAGAATAGAATGAATTGTAATGCCTGTTTGCTTGTTTGATCTTGTTTAGAGCAAGAGTCCGGAGTTGAAGATCTTGTCGCTGAACCATCATCAACTGCTGATACTTACGACGCGGAAGGCAAGTCATACTTTGATCATATTGAACCTATATTTTATGAATTGCTATGCTATTCCATGAGTAGATATCTCATTAATATTGCATGTGTTGAGATCAATGATATTATGGCAGCGATAGATTGAATACTTGAGGAATGTGAACTTGACAAGATAGTAAGCCACGAACTAATAAAAGTATAAACATGTACATTTATATTCATGAAAGAGAACCCCTAGCCGTGACCAGTATTTTGGTATGGAATGGTGGTAGCACTGGAGGTGCTTGGCTGCACTGAATGTGTAGGCACTGAAGGTGCATGGTTCGTGGTATGATCTGGTCACTGGCATGTAAGGACTAGAACCTTATGTTGTGCGTCTAGTGGCATGAAAAACGTACCAACCACTTACCTGGTATGGGACAGGCGCAATCTAGTATCTTTCTTGGTATTAGCAGTTCCCTGCATGGCTTGTCGATCCGGTTTCTCGCGTGGAAACTGGTGGGACGCAGTTCGTCCGTGAGTGATGTGATATCAGAAAAATTATGAGAGGATAAGGTGTAAAGAAGGAAGACGCCCTACGCCAGATTAAGTCGTGCGCGACTGTAATCAAAAGAGGTTATGTGTCCTGCGGGAACATAGACCCAGGCTAGGAAGTAAGGCAGTGGGGAGGACCCACAACGGTACTTGGGACTGGATTGTGCATTTACCGGGCAGGGATACTGTTAATACTAGACTACAAAACGTTGTGTGATCTCGGCCTTGTCACATGCGTATAAGTCGCATGGAGTTGGCCCGACTTGGAAGTCGAGTGAAAAAGTGGATTTAAAAAGAGGTACACCTCTGCAGAGTTAAAAATGTATTCGAATACTTCGTGCTCCCGAGTTTTAGGAGTATGCCGCGGTGGATTAAATCCACGGGGCGTGACACAAGTATTGTTTTATAAACTAAAATTTGTTAGTTCAAGATTACCCAAGTGGCATGTGTTGTCACGATAAGGGGCGTTGCCATGGACTGTCATGTGTTGACGTGTCGCGGAAATACCATAATCTAGCAAACATATGATAACTAAGAGTCATGTGGATTTATGCCCTAAAGTATACAAAATACTGTCATGAGTATAAGATTGAAAGGCTTGAATAAAAATAGTGTGATATGAGGTTATATCGCCTTGGATATGGGATATATGTATCACCAGCAATATGAATTATTTACCGCCATGGGTATGATCAGAAGTTGAGTAAGAATTGAGAAAGAAATGTATTTTGGGAAAAACCCTTCACTCTTTCCCCAATAGCATAGGCTCATGTCATTTATACTGTAACTATATCTCTACCTCCCCTATGACTTGCTGAGTACGTAAGTACTCACCCTTGCAACAACTCATCAATAGATGGAGCGTTCTACGACCTTGGAGGATACCCTGAAGATGCTGCGGACCCAGGAGATGATGAGCAGTTTCCTCCGGAGCCCTGATGTGGTGCTGTCTGCTGTCAACCTCTGTTTCCTGTGGATTGCTTTGGGCTTAGCTTCCGCCGACTAGATGTGTTATTTTGTTAGACCCTCGTGCCTTGTAAGGCACTGTACCTCGTTTTGTACTAAGGCCTGATGGCCATACAATTATGACTACTGTATTATTTTGCTGCTTCAATGTATCCCTGTGATTGACTCATCCTGGGAAGTCAAATGGTTTATGGGACCAGCTGCACCGAGCTGGGCTCCTTACAGGTGATGTCACAGTCGTGGCAGACGATTGGGACTCTCTTCCTTAGTCGAACTTATGTAAATATTAAGGAAGAATGTGAAGCCAATCTAAGGTGAAGTTCAGGTAAATTACGATATCTATGCCAAAGGGAGAAAGGAATTTATACATGTTCGGGCCCTCTGATGATGAGTAATAGCCCTATGTCCTGTTGGGATTTCACTATGTAAATTGAGGGTTACAAGAAGAGAGCCAAGGATATTGTTAGATGAACTAAGAATAATCTTGTACTCTTTAGCTTACAATCAATGTTAATCTACTGTGGCTAGTTCTAAAGTACTGTGTCTTGAATCTCTTGCCCTCTCCCCTTGATCTCTCCCGGCAATCCTCCTTTTATAGCTCGTTGCTAGTCGCCAGTTACGAGATTGAAGGGTCACTGAGAGGCAGACGTGCTCCAGCCATAATGCGCAATTATGCCCGTTTATGATTGCACTTTCACCTTCTCGTCGGTTACAAGGAACTTAAGGAGCAGAAATACCCAGGCGGTGGTAGTGGTAAAATAGGCTCAACAACTATATACGATTGAATGAGACTAATCATATAACTGTTGGATGTTTTAACTCTTTAGTATGCCAAGGTCGCGTATTAACTACAACAATAGATGGCTATCTTTATGTCCTCCATGACCTGGGCGACCACGGGAAAATATCTCCGTGTGCACAGTATTCGTGGGTATGTGAGACCATGATCTCGCGACTTCGATATTGTGGATATCTAGAGACCACAAAGCCTGCGACATCAGAATGAGAACATGGAATAGGTTATGTCCAGAATATCTTGGACTAGTCTATCTGTCTCCCTCTTAGGCTCCTGAGATCATAGATAGGTAAAAATCTCGTTCTATAGCCCTTGCTACTATAGAACGGCAAAGGTGACTAACTCAAGTTTAATTCTCGTCAGCTAGCCCCCGAATTTAAAATAAGAAGTTATATACTTTGTCATTTTAAATTCAATTATCCTTTAAATTTAATTATATAAACATCCTGATGTTTGACTTTCTCCTATAACAAAAAGACGTTTCTTTTTCCCACTGTGTGCCGCTTCGTGTCCCAAGAAGAACTTTGGGTGCAATTTTGACAGGTTATGATGAAGTCTTTTGCTACAACTTGAGACAAAACTTAATGTGTATTTTAAGAACTCGAGATTTGAGAACACGAACCGTCACCTCCGGGTTCTATAAATACTAAGCTTTTTTGTTCTAGGATTTTCAAGCATTCATTTGTTAAGTCTTAGAACTTCTTTTCATCTTCTAACTTCATCCTTTCTTCGTTGTTCTCATTCTAATGGCGAGTCAAAGCTCTAAACGAGTTGTTGAGAGTGATGAAGAGGAATTAGCAATAGAAGATAATGTTATGCAGGCTTTTCAAAAGGTAACTGTCTTTTGAAGAATTTGAGTAAATCTTTTCTTTTTGGGTAAAAGTTTTCCAAAGTAATACATTTTGGAATTCTCTTAGGTAGTTGAGGAGTCAACAACTTCAAAGAAGCGATCAGGTGATGATGTAGGATCATCTAGTGGATCTTCATCAGATAAACTAATGAAGTCCGCGGTGTTAGCTGCCACTGCTTCTCAAACCATGGTGTCGGCTTCTTCTGAACAAAGCGATTATGACAGAAGGAAGGAGGTTGACAACCTACGGTCTTCAATTTTAGGATCTGTTTTATCATATCCTTCTGAATCAAAGTTGAGGTATTTGTTGATTCTCTCTAACTAAGTTGCTTAATTAGGAATGACTCAACTTGAATTGAATATGCAGGGGGATGGTACTACTCTTGTACCCAGTTTCTCTATTACCCAGTCAGCATCTGCCTCCCCAGTAAATACTTTTTTCTTTCTTAATTCTTCTTGTGTGCAACCTGGATTGATCCTTTATCTATATAGGAGGACAAGGCATTGTGGGTTCTCAGCGAACAACTTGCTGAAATCCAGGTTCTTTTGAGGGAAAAGATTGCTTTATGCATAACTCTCCAAGAAAAAAAAGAGGAGATCGAGGAGCAGTCCATTACACGAGTACTCGACCTCGACGCTTCCTTCAGGCTCATTGATCACCTGAAGGCTAATTGTGACAGAGCTCATGAGGCCACAAGGTTGGCACGCATGGAGAGGGACCTTGTTCAAGAATAGAAAGACATCTTTCATGCTATACGGGCCAGTTGTAGTCTCATAATAAAGGACGACCTCAAAAAACTGAGGAGCATTGCTAATTCCCTTGGGGCGGCTATCGTTAACCCTACTAACGATAACTTGTCCCTCGGGGAACTTTGTGTTCTTCTTTCGGATCAGGCTGACTTGTTGGTCGCCAGTATCCCTTTTTTCTGTAAGGATTGTAAGAAATAATAAAGATATTTTCCTTACATCCAAGCTTTTAATGGATTAATAATTTGATTATGTATAATCCAATTTTATCTGTGCTATCAATTATGACTACAAGCAAAAATCTCTGTGAGAAAAAATGATTGCAAGTAAATATCTATTCGACCATAACATTCATAGGTACTATAATATTATACTATAACCATGGTCTCTGTGACAATAGAAAATTGAGACCATAGAATTCCGAGGTTATAGTATGAGTAACTGACATCTAGCCCCCGAATTTGAAACCGGCCTTCCACGACACGATGACTTCCACGGTCCGTGTCCGCCCAGGATGCTCCATATTTCCTAGAGCCCGGGTGAAAGGGATCTAGGATATCGACTAGAGGGGGATGAATAGGTGATTTTAGCAAATTAACAATTAATCAAACAATTAATAGTAAATGAGAGCGAATAACTAACACAAGAAGAACAATGAACAATTTTAACACAAGGATATATCCCGTGGTCTCGGTGATTTGCCGATCACCCTTAATCCACGTTGAGGCAAATTCAAATCTCTAACCGCTCCTCTATCTAGTCAACCTTCACTAATGATGCACTTTACCACTCTGGCAAGGCGTGCTCAACCCTTTCACAAGACTTTTTGAGGCTTCTTCACAATCTTCCTTGAAGAGCTCTCCAAAACCTTCTCTCGAGCCGTCTAGGAGCCGGCAACCTCCAAGAGTAACAAGCCGGTGATGATCACTTAACCTTCTTCTAGTGCCACAAGATTGATTTAGTGATCTAAATGCAATGCACTAGAAGATCTCAAATGCACACTCTCACAAATTCAAGAATTAGAACCCTAGAGTGTGTATAACTTGCTTGAGCTCTCAAGGATGATGATAATGTTCACAAATATGCCAAAAGTTGTAAACAGTACCGTGCATGGGAGTATATATACCCCCCCACAATAAATATAGCCATTACAGGCCGTTGGAAGAAAAAGATCACTTGGCAGTCAGACCGCAGGTATAAGCCCGGTCAGACCGCCGCAATTGCAACGGCATAAAACAGGCGCAATAAATGCTCAACTGCCCTTGTCAGGCACACTCACGGTCAGACCAGACCCAATTGCGGTCAGACCGTGAAACTGTTCAGAGACGACATAGTTTCTGGACACGTTATACGGTCAGGCCGAAAAATACCGACATACCGGCCATACGGTCAGACCGTAGTTCAAAAACACGGTAAGATTTCTCGGTCAGACCGGTCTTACAAACGGTCAGACCGTCATAACACAATACATCAGTAAGATAGATCAAGAAGGTCCAGGAGACTGACCTAGGTCTTAACTACAGACAGACCGACCTTTTTAAGGAATAAACTACACTTAGACATAACGTCGGTCAGTCCGAGTAAACATTCGGTCAGACCGTCCATTCGGTCAGACCGGCTCACAATCGGTCAGACCGACTGAGGCTGAATTTGGCAGAAATGAGTTGAAACAAGCATTCTCAAAGAATATGACCTTCTAGTATGCAATGCAAGTTGATTTTATGATTTGTGGCACATAGATGAAGTATTTTGTGATACACCACATGCTCCTCTTAATAGTACGGCGACTATCCAAAAAATCCGGTCAAAATTCTTCTCTAATCACCTTAGACCGGTTAAATGGAAAAGACCCTATTTCGTACCTTTGTCTCTTTGATCAATGTCCTTTCTTCATCATGAGGCTCTTTCTTTGCCTTTCATTAACATGTCTTTTGAGTTTCTTCTTGTCACAACTTAGCAGGTATTGTTAGTATAGCATTTGCAATTATCATTAATTACTAAAACACTCTTTAGGGGCCTAGAAGCTACACCGAGTGAGGATGTCGTTCTCCCTTAGTGGGGTAAACAACCCCTCCATTGCCTCCTTCTCAAAAGAGATCTATTACATTTAAAGCTACCTTGTGAGACAAATACATATATACACATGTGCGCACACAGTTTACAAGGTTATCCAACTTACCATTCGCTTCACAACCTCCGCGTCCCTAGGGTTTGGGAACTCCACAAACACCGTGGACAACACGGACACTCTCCCCCTCCACCATCGCTTGCACCTCGCATCCTGGATCTCGGAGAGCGGCAACTCAGGGGAGTCAACGAGAGAATTTTGCTCGTCTTCCTTCCTCCACTGCTCCTCCTTCCCCGCATAGCCCCGGGGTCCGAGCCGATGCGAGTGGTCATTCCTCTTCTGGATCGCCTTATTCTTCTCGCTAAGGGCCTTGAACTTGTCGGTCCCCTTCTGCTTGGTGAATTCCTCCCATACCTCCTCCAATATGAAGGGTTACTTCTCGCAAGGAGATTTCCCCTCAGCGAGGAAGGTACTGACGAGCCAACTCTTAAAGGTTTTCCGTGTTCCGTTCATGTCCTTCAAGCAGGCTGTCTTAGGTCCATCGTCGGGGATGTTCCACTTAGCCTGTTTCAAACAATGCATACAAGCACGAGTTAGTTAAACTTGAGGATAAGCCAAGAGAACGTGATTACGAAAGAGTTCAATGATTTCAGTTAATTTTACCTTCACTTCCACCCACAACCTATCCCGCTCGTCCGCCATCATGTCCTTCTAACTCTGGACGGTGATCTTCATCCTTTCTTTCGCCAACAACCCAACGTAGGCTGCGTACTTCCCAGCATTCTTTCCGATCGGCCTCCCAAATTGGTTGAACTCACAAGAAAGGTCGGTGTGTTTCGCCAAACGGCCCAACGTCATTGCGCCTCGCCCCACCCTCTTGCGCTGGGACGAACCAGCATCTTCAGTTACGTTGCCCCTCGTCGAAGCACTACTATCATCCGATGAAGACGATGACATGGCTTTCCCTAAAATTCCATTAACAAACCACCAAAAATTTAATGGAAACAGAAACCAACTAGTATTACAAAGCAAAAGGACCTATTTTAAATATTTGTTCTTGTAACACCCCGATTTTTCCCAAATCTTGGCTTACCTCGTCCCTCCCTATATCAGAATGAGATCCCAGTTATGCCAGTATCTTACCCCAAAAAGTTGGCAATCAAACTCTTGTCATTCATACCTTTTCACAAATCAGCCCAAGTGTATCACAAGTCAGCCCTTTTCAGAATGTCAGAAGCCCAAAAAGACTAAAAGTCTCAGACCATCTCCAAACTTTGATCTGATTCAGTGAACACCTTCCTTTCACTATTCTGAACATTTTTCCCTTCTGAAAGAATTTCCAAATCCTGCCCTAAACCTGAGTTTCGACCCTCGCCGTTTTTGAAACCCTAATTACCCTGTTTTACCCTAAAGTCGTTTTCCCCACTTTTGTCGAAACCCTTCAGATCTTGCCCGATCTTGTCAAACTTTGGCTAGATGAGTTCCATTAATCTTATGCAACTCATTCCTGAAATCAGATTTCAGATCAGCCCCCTAGATCTCCAGATTTACAATCAAGCCCATTTCCAATTCAACTTTTCCTCACAGATCAGTCCCTGGAGCAAGTTTCAAAATTGCATTTCAGCCCGAGCTATTCTTTTTCGGTCCCTGTTCGACCAGGCCCGTTCGACCAGTGCCCCGCCACTTTGCCTCGCCGTGTTCTTCGCCGCCGGTGAACCTCCTGCCGTGCCAACACCTCAGCCACGTAGCTGACACCCGTACGCACTCGTGGCACCGCCGTGGACGCCACCTCGGCCGCGCCAGCACAACCAATTTCTTCCCCGCGCGCGAGCCCGCGAACCAGCAAGCCCAGCTTCGCCCGTTCGACACGTCTCGGCCACGCGTCGATGGAGCTTTCACTTCACCGTTCCCTCGTCGCTTGCGCCAGTGCCATCCACTGCCAAAATCCTGCACCGCTGCACGCCAGTGCCTCGCCATCATCGCCGGCACAAGTTCCCGCTGTGTCCAGTCGCTTCGCGGTCGATTTCGTCACCGCTGTTCCCTGAATTGTCGACCAGGAGATGGCTTCAGCAGCTATAAATACCTCCACAGTGCATTGCTTCAGTTTCCAGTACCAGAAAACCACCAACTCTCCAGCGCCGCCGCGAACAGCTTCTTCCCCGGCGAGCTGTTTTTGAGGCCACCGTCGCCAGAGCTCTCCACAGCCCCAATCTCCAATCCAAGGCCACCAGTAAGCGTCCCTTACCTCCCTCCCGGTGTCATACCAGTTAATTGCACCAGATTGAACCCCATCGCCGGTGATCGCCGTAAACAGCCGTTTGCCCTGTTCCGGCAATGCTGGCCAATCTACCTCGAATTAGCCCTCGAGCCTGTGAAGAGAAATGATCAGTGAGTTATTTCAAGCAAGCCTGTGTACTTAGATTTCCAGATTGAGCTTAAATTGATGGTTTCCCCAAATCCAGATTTCACCAGTCGCCGGCGATCATCGCCAGGCTTCTCCGGTGATTATCTGACCAAACTAACCGTGCCAACAGCTTCCTTATACCTCCTAGATGCTCTCCAAGCTTGGATTAGAGTTCTTTCGGCCTGTAGCAGGAACCCACAGCTGGCAGTGCTTCTTCTCCGGCGCCGATGACCGGAAAAGTGTTCCCGGCCGTTTCAGCCCAAATCACCTTGTCATTTAGATGTGCCTTAGCCTCCTGAGCATTATTGTCCACTAGCTCGATCTCTGAATCGACCTGAATCAAAAGTTATTCCAATGCCAAGATCACTGTCCAGAAGCCCAGTTCATGTCCAAGTCACCACAGTTCATCACTGAATTTCATCACTTTCCAGCCACTTTCAGCCCTTGATCCTGTTAAGTATTTTGTTCCTGTTATCAATGCCTACCTCCCAGACAAAGTGGTGCATCAATTGGAACCCTGTATCAAAAGTTATGTCAAGCCCTAGATTTTGGCAATGTCTACACTATGTCAGTGCATGTCAGCCACTGGCATTAGCCTTGTTTGACCCCTTCTGGTTGAGCAATGGAAATGTCACTTTGTCCCCTAGATCCCTGGAGTTGTGTTCTACATCTTTCCCTTCTGTCACTTCTCCAGAAAACCATCCTAATACCAGTTTGAAGCTATGCCAAAGCCGTGAACTGAATGTCGACCCTTCGACGTTCAATCCTTCTTAGCCGTTTCTTCGACCAGAACCCTTGTGACCTTGCTCTAACCTTTTCCCCTGCATGCATGACTTATTTACTTAATAATTTCTGTGGAAACTACTTTCTGTATGCTTATGGTATGTGTTTGTGTGTTATTTGATTGCCGTAGAGTCAGAAGCTGAAGGAGCGGAAGAAGTCTTTGAAGATCCGTCTGTGTATTTAGACCCAGCATTGCAAGGCAAGCCTCATTCCTTTGATCATGTCTCACCCAATATTTTCATATGAAGTATATTCACTGTTTCTTACTATGCATGTTTAGTTGAAGTACAAGTTATGTTTGAATGACATGAGTAGATATTCCCTAATGAATCATGAAACCCCTTTTTGTTATTGAACCTTCTTATGTATGCTTTTGTCACCCTAGGACTCATATACTGAATATCCACATTAAACTTGAAATGGTCAAATGCATGAGAAGTTATAATGAAAACCGTTTTGACAAGAAAACTGATAAAAGGGATCAGTAGTGAGGATTGGATTGTATGGAGAGGGTGCGGTGCGCACCAGGGTATGTGAATGTTCCTCACTATTGGTTCATAAGGACAAGAACCTTGTGCTGTGTCTCTATACGAATTGTAAACGTACCAACCACTTCCCTGGTATAGGACAGGCACAACTCAGTAGCTTTTTGGTATTAGCAGTTCCCTGCATGGTTTGACGATCTGGTTTCTCGCGTGGAAACTGGAAGGCCAAGGTTCGGCCATGAGTGATGTGAGTCAGAAAAATGATGAGAGAAAAAGGAGTTAATGAAGGAAGGCGCCCTAGACCTGATTAAGCCGTGAGCGGCTGTAATCTTAAATGGTCGTATGTCTCACGTGGACATAGACCAAGGCTATGTGTCCTGATGGAACATAGACCAGAGAGGCTAGGAAGTAAGGCAGTGGGGAAGACCCACAACGGTACTTGAGACTTAATTGTCTATTTACCGGGCAGGGATACTGTTAATACTGAACTGTAAAAGCGTTGTGTGATCTCGGCCTTGTCACATGTGTATAAGTCACATGGAGTTGGCCCGACTTGAAAGCCGAGTGAACTGGTGGATTTAAAAAGAGGTACACCTTTGCAAAGTGTAAAAGAAGTATCAGATACTCTGTACTCCCAGGTTCAGAAGTCTTTTCGTAGTGGATGTTATCCATGGGTTATAGCACAAGTAATGATTCGGAATGTTTTCATGATACGGTTGATAAAAGTGATGACTCATGGGAGACCATCACACATAACGATTTCTAAAGTATAACTTAAGATTTACAAAACCCCGTTGTTGAAAATAAAACCCTCATTTGAGAGATCAAAGAATTGAAATCTATGCTATTTATAATTATAAGTCTTAAACCCTTTTCTTGATCACTCCTCATCTATATGCCTGCATTCTTGTAACGAGACTTGCTGAGCATTGTGTAAAAACATGCTCACCCTTGCCTTTGCAAACAAATTCAGAAGAAGACTTTGAGAATCCCGATTCCCCTGGCCTTGAGCACCAAGAAGCGGAAAGAGTCTTTCCAGACGATTTGAGCTTCTAGGAGGGTCATGAGCCAAGTTGAGTCCGATGTGGAGGAAGCCCTTCCAGAGCCGCTGCAGAAGAAAATGAAGACCCTCATGGTTGCTTTTTGTGTTGTTTTTCTGTGTTCGGTACTTCAATACCGATTCTTGATTTTGAAAAACTCTCTACTTTTGTATCAACTTTAAGTAGTGCCACCCGTGGCATTATGATATTGTAATAGTGGTCCTCGTGACCTTGTACTTGCTTTATCTACCAACTTTATTATTTTAAGTGAATCCTGTTGTTGTGCGCTTTTGATGTACCTTTCTGTGCGCAATCTACCTGGGCGGTTGCCAAGGTGACCCTCAAGTGGGGGGGGTCTCACAGCGAATGGTATCAGAGCAAAGGCTCGACTGTAGGTCGTGACCCTTCTATAGACATTGGCGTCCCTAGAAAGAAAATCGTTAGTTTATTTGACTAAAATCTAATTACGAAAATCTAATTTGTCTAAGAAAAATATATTATGTAGTTATCCTTTTTGATTATTTGAAAAAGCTTTAAACATTAATTCCAACTTTTAGGTGTTTTTGTGTTATGTCCCCTTAGATAGCTTTCGTGCTTCAGTGGTAGTCTACGAAATCCCAGAACTTGGAATTGAACCTGATGGGCGCAGATGAAGATCAGGAGGAGGACTCAGAAGAGGTAGAGCCTCACGGTTCTTCCAATACCAACGTGTGATCCCAGACTTTCCCCTGGTTTAACCTTTGTACCTAACCACAGCGGACGTTAGATCTCTTGTGTAGTAGTTGCTTGTTTTGATGTGTGTTGGTTGCTAAGTATTCCTATAAGCCGTAGAGGCAAAACTATGTATTACATAAAAACCTAATTTATGAAAAACATCTTGCACTTTCCAATCCTTGTCTCACGGATTGATCCCAGCTTTCCGCTTGTACACTATCTACGTTTCCCTGTGAATCAGCAATCTTTTCTTTGACCGCCTGTTAGAGTAGATGGGTTAACTCCAGAGGAAGATCTCATGGAATAGAACCCAAGGAAGATACCAGTGACATGAGGAACACATCTAAAAGAAGAGCCCGTACCAATTAAGATCAACCCGGATCACCAACCCCCATGTCATAAGGAGGAAATATCAATGATATGTTAATATGGATGCAGTGAGAATCCCAATCAAATCCAGCTGTAGAAATATTGCCTTTTGTATCGGCAACCTAGGATTCCTAGCAGACTTGCTAGTTCTGAATCCTCAAGAGTTAGACATCATTCCTGGAATGAACTGGCTAGCCAAAAACACAAAGGTCAGATAGATTGTAAGAAGAAGACCGTCATTCTAACCAACGTCGAAGGAGAACAAGTCACGTTCTGTGCAGAATGGAAAAGAAAAGAGCAGAACAGAGAAGAACAGAGCAGAACAAAACAGAAAAGAAGAGAAGAAGAAAAGAAAAGAAAGATCTCCACTAATTGACCATATGGACAGCTTGAACAGTGTTGAAGAGATCAAAGAAAGGAATATCCCAAAGACTGTATTCATGACAACATATGGATTATATGAGTTTACAGTGATGTCATCCGGACAAATGAATGCACCGGCAATGTTCATGAACTTAATGGAAAAAGTTCTCGTGGAATACCTATGCAAGTACATTATCGTGGTTGTGGACGATATTCCCATCTTTTCCCCGAGAACGAGGAAGAGCATAATCAGCATCTAAGTTTAGTGCTAAGGAGGTTAGCAGATCACCAATTGTACGCCAAGATTGATAAGTGTACTCTCTGGTTGAAAAAGATTCTTTCTTAGACCACATTATATCAAGTGAAGGAATATTCATGCATTCATCAAAGACTCAAGCAGCACCACAATATCAGTCAAATCTACAATACACAAGAGCCATGACAGCCAAGTACCCGGCTTGTCACAGAAGCCACTATCAGCGTGATTGTCCCCACACTGCTATCATTGTGGACAATTTGGTCATTGTCAAGAGAAATCCCCTAGAGGAATCTGTCAAATCCAATAGTCAAGAGAAGAAGTGAAGGTCAACAACAGCCTGCAGTTCAGACACTAATCCCAATGCCTGCCCCGATACAACAGTATGGATAAGAAGCTCCAGCTGCAAGAGAAAGATTTCCAACTAACCATGGAATAAGTAGAGGAAAACCCGGTACCAACTCAAGGCAGACTCAACTATGTCACATCAGAAGAAGAAGGAGGATCATCAGACAAAAATCTTTGCTATTTAAAGTGGACTGAATATGACGTATCTAGAGTACCCTATCACTACTCAGTTTCCCGACTCTAGGAAGCCAGTAAAGTCAGTGTGCAAAGGAGTAAAATTTAATATAAGTGGAAAGGAGTTTTCTGCTAAACTACTGGCACTAGAACTACAAGGATTGAGATGTTACACCTAGAATGGACTGGTTGTCGGAGCATGAAGGACAAATGGATTGTGAGTGTAAGGCCGTTGCCCTTACTAGTCCTAATGGAAAAGAAGTTTTGTTCCAACCCTGAGAGGATGTTAGTAGAACACCCAGCCCAAAATCCGCACAGTTCGAAGAAAGAGGTGAACCAGATCCCTGAAGTTGGAAGATACCCAAGCGTGTTTCCAAAAGAGTTACCAGAAGTGCCCTGATTAAGGTTTTGAACTCAATGTTGAACTGAAACCTAGAACAGCAACCGTATCAAAAATACCATATCGGATGTCATTCAAAGACCAAGAGGAGTATCCTGACCACCTACGAAAAGTCTTGGATAAACTAAGGGAGCAACAATTTAATGCTAAGCCAGATAAGTGTGAATTTGGACGCAGGAAATTTCATTTTTAGGTCACCTGACGACAGCCGAAGGAGTGCAAGTGAATCGAGTTAAAAGTCGAGACCGTGAAAGAGTGGTAACAACCAGAATCAGTGACTGAGGTCAAAAGTTTTCTTGGATTAGCTGAGCACTATCACTGATTCATTGAAGGATTTTTCCAAGCTAGCCAAGCCGCCCACTAGTTTGTTGAAAAAGGATGTCCAATTTGAGTGGACAGAAGATTGTCAGAAGAGTTTCGAAGAGTTGAAACGAAGGCTAACAACCACACCAATTCTAGTACTCCCTGACAATAGGAAGAATTTTGAGATGTAGCGTGATGCATCTAGGCACGAACTGAGTTGTGTCTTAATGCAAGAAAGAAGAACAGTCGCATCTGCATCCAGATAACTGCAGTCTCATGAGAAGAATTACCCGAACTGTGACGTGAAGTTAGCACCAATGATTCACGCACTCAAGATTTGGAGACATTATCTACTAAGGAATCGATGTGCAATCCACTTAGACCACAAGAACTCGAAGTATGTCTTGCCTAGCAGAATTTGAACATGAGGCAACATCGATGGCTAGAGTTAATAAAGAACCATGGCCTAGACATGCGTTACCATTTTGGTAAAGCTAATGTCATTGCAGACGCCTTGAGCAGAAAGGTTTACTGCAGCACCATTGTTACACCAAAGTTAATGGAGGACTGCATCGGCAGATGATTAAATCAGTAGATCAAGGTTCTGTGACCATGTATGTTGTCAGTTACACCTACCTTGGAAGAAGAGATTCGAAAATCACAAGGCAGTGATGAAGGAATTCGGGAGATCAAAGAGGATACGAGGATCAGAAAGATAGTAGAATTTCGGGAAGATGAGCAAGGTGCAATTTGGCAAGATAAGAGGATGTGTGTTCCAGAGGTTAAGGAGATCAAGACACTAATTTTGAAAGAAGCTCATAACACTCCATACTATATTCACCCCGGAAGCACTCGGATGTGTTAGGACTTGAAGAATCAATTTTGGTGAAGTCGCATGGATAGAGATTGCCGAGTAAGCGGTAAAGTGTGACACATGTCAAGAGGATGAAGACCAAGCATCGAAGACTAGCAAGATTGTTACAGCCACTAACCATACTGGAATGGAAATGAGAAGAAGATGAGATAAACTTTATCACAGGACTTCCGAAGACTAAGAATGGATATAACTCCGTGTGGATGATCGTGGACAGACTGGCGAAAGTAGCACATCTCGTACTAATGCAGATGACTTATGATGGCGCCAAGTCAGCAGGAATTTACATGACTAGGACTGTGACTCTACATGGTATAACCAAGAGGATTGTATCAGATTGTGGAGCACAACCCACTTCAAGATTTTGGAAAAGTCTGCATGAAGCCCCAAAAATAAGGTTGAACTTCAGCACAGCTTCGAACTTCAGCACAGCTTACCACCCTCAGACTAGAGAATGGACGGAACTAGTGAATCAAATACCGGAGGATAAGTTGCAAACCTGTGTGCTCAAATATGGAATTTCAGGAGAGTTATACTGCCATACACAGAATTCACCCACAGCAGTGGCTACCATACAAGTTTACAGATGTTCCCACTTGAAACTCTATACAGCCGCAAGTGCAGAATGCCTTCACATTAGTCAGAAATTGGAGAAAGGCAACTAATCAGCTCAGAAATAGCTCAAGATATAGAAGCTCAGGTACGGATCATTAAGAAGAGGTCAAAAACTGCACAGTCCAGACAAGAAGAGTTATGCTGATAACCGACAGAGCAGACATCTCCCAAGGAAGTAGAGGTTCAATCAGACTCGTTCTACCAAGAATACCCCATCAAGATATTTGAGGTCAGGAGAATGAAATCAAGGACCATTTGATTCTGCAGAATTCAATGGAACAACCACCCAGAAGATGAGTCGATATGAAAAAAAGGGAAGAGGGACTGCATCAAGATTTCCCTTATCAATTTTCAGACCTATCAGAATCTCGAGGACGAGATTGTTTTTAAGGAGGTTAGATTTGTAACACCCCGATTTTTCTCAAATCTTGGCTTACCTCGTCCCTCCCTATATCAGAATGAGATCCCAGTTATGCCAGTATCTTACCCCAAAAAGTTGGCAATCAAACTCTTGTCATTCATACCTTTTCACAAATCAGCCCAAGTGTATCACAAGTCAGCCCTTTTCAGAATGTCAGAAGCCCAAAAAGACTAAAAGTCTCAGACCATCTCCAAACTTTGATCTGATTCAGTGAACACCTTCCTTTCACTATTCTGAACATTTTTCCCTTCTGAAAGAATTTCCAAATCCTGCCCTAAACCTGAGTTTCGACCCTCGCCGTTTTTGAAACCCTAATTACCCTGTTTTACCCTAAAGTCGTTTTCCCCACTTTTGTCGAAACCCTTCAGATCTTGCCCGATCTTGTCAAACTTTGGCTAGATGAGTTCCATTAATCTTATGCAACTCATTCCTGAAATCAGATTTCAGATCAGCCCCCTAGATCTCCAGATTTACAATCAAGCCCATTTCCAATTCAACTTTTCCTCACAGATCAGTCCCTGGAGCAAGTTTCAAAATTGCATTTCAGCCCGAGCTATTCTTTTTCGGTCCCTGTTCGACCAGGCCCGTTCGACCAGTGCCCCGCCACTTTGCCTCGCCGTGTTCTTCGCCGCCGGTGAACCTCCTGCCGTGCCAACACCTCAGCCACGTAGCTGACACCCGTACGCACTCGTGGCACCGCCGTGGACGCCACCTCGGCCGCGCCAGCACAACCAATTTCTTCCCCGCGCGCGAGCCCGCGAACCAGCAAGCCCAGCTTCGCCCGTTCGACACGTCTCGGCCACGCGTCGATGGAGCTTTCACTTCACCGTTCCCTCGTCGCTTGCGCCAGTGCCATCCACTGCCAAAATCCTGCACCGCTGCACGCCAGTGCCTCGCCATCATCGCCGGCACAAGTTCCCGCTGTGTCCAGTCGCTTCGCGGTCGATTTCGTCACCGCTGTTCCCTGAATTGTCGACCAGGAGATGGCTTCAGCAGCTATAAATACCTCCACAGTGCATTGCTTCAGTTTCCAGTACCAGAAAACCACCAACTCTCCAGCGCCGCCGCGAACAGCTTCTTCCCCGGCGAGCTGTTTTTGAGGCCACCGTCGCCAGAGCTCTCCACAGCCCCAATCTCCAATCCAAGGCCACCAGTAAGCGTCCCTTACCTCCCTCCCGGTGTCATACCAGTTAATTGCACCAGATTGAACCCCATCGCCGGTGATCGCCGTAAACAGCCGTTTGCCCTGTTCCGGCAATGCTGGCCAATCTACCTCGAATTAGCCCTCGAGCCTGTGAAGAGAAATGATCAGTGAGTTATTTCAAGCAAGCCTGTGTACTTAGATTTCCAGATTGAGCTTAAATTGATGGTTTCCCCAAATCCAGATTTCACCAGTCGCCGGCGATCATCGCCAGGCTTCTCCGGTGATTATCTGACCAAACTAACCGTGCCAACAGCTTCCTTATACCTCCTAGATGCTCTCCAAGCTTGGATTAGAGTTCTTTCGGCCTGTAGCAGGAACCCACAGCTGGCAGTGCTTCTTCTCCGGCGCCGATGACCGGAAAAGTGTTCCCGGCCGTTTCAGCCCAAATCACCTTGTCATTTAGATGTGCCTTAGCCTCCTGAGCATTATTGTCCACTAGCTCGATCTCTGAATCGACCTGAATCAAAAGTTATTCCAATGCCAAGATCACTGTCCAGAAGCCCAGTTCATGTCCAAGTCACCACAGTTCATCACTGAATTTCATCACTTTCCAGCCACTTTCAGCCCTTGATCCTGTTAAGTATTTTGTTCCTGTTATCAATGCCTACCTCCCAGACAAAGTGGTGCATCAATTGGAACCCTGTATCAAAAGTTATGTCAAGCCCTAGATTTTGGCAATGTCTACACTATGTCAGTGCATGTCAGCCACTGGCATTAGCCTTGTTTGACCCCTTCTGGTTGAGCAATGGAAATGTCACTTTGTCCCCTAGATCCCTGGAGTTGTGTTCTACATCTTTCCCTTCTGTCACTTCTCCAGAAAACCATCCTAATACCAGTTTGAAGCTATGCCAAAGCCGTGAACTGAATGTCGACCCTTCGACGTTCAATCCTTCTTAGCCGTTTCTTCGACCAGAACCCTTGTGACCTTGCTCTAACCTTTTCCCCTGCATGCATGACTTATTTACTTAATAATTTCTGTGGAAACTACTTTCTGTATGCTTATGGTATGTGTTTGTGTGTTATTTGATTGCCGTAGAGTCAGAAGCTGAAGGAGCGGAAGAAGTCTTTGAAGATCCGTCTGTGTATTTAGACCCAGCATTGCAAGGCAAGCCTCATTCCTTTGATCATGTCTCACCCAATATTTTCATATGAAGTATATTCACTGTTTCTTACTATGCATGTTTAGTTGAAGTACAAGTTATGTTTGAATGACATGAGTAGATATTCCCTAATGAATCATGAAACCCCTTTTTGTTATTGAACCTTCTTATGTATGCTTTTGTCACCCTAGGACTCATATACTGAATATCCACATTAAACTTGAAATGGTCAAATGCATGAGAAGTTATAATGAAAACCGTTTTGACAAGAAAACTGATAAAAGGGATCAGTAGTGAGGATTGGATTGTATGGAGAGGGTGCGGTGCGCACCAGGGTATGTGAATGTTCCTCACTATTGGTTCATAAGGACAAGAACCTTGTGCTGTGTCTCTATACGAATTGTAAACGTACCAACCACTTGCCTGGTATGGGACAGGCACAACTCAGTAGCTTTTTGGTATTAGCAGTTCCCTGCATGGTTTGACGATCTGGATTCTCGCGTGGAAACTGGAAGGCCAAGGTTCGGCCATGAGTGATGTGAGTCAGAAAAATGATGAGAGAAAAAGGAGTTAATGAAGGAAGGCGCCCTAGACCTGATTAAGCCGTGAGCGGCTGTAATCTTAAATGGTCGTATGTCTCACGTGGACATAGACCAAGGCTATGTGTCCTGATGGAACATAGACCAGAGAGGCTAGGAAGTAAGGCAGTGGGGAAGACCCACAACGGTACTTGAGACTTAATTGTCTATTTACCGGGCAGGGATACTGTTAATACTGAACTGTAAAAGCGTTGTGTGATCTCGGCCTTGTCACATGTGTATAAGTCACATGGAGTTGGCCCGACTTGAAAGCCGAGTGAACTGGTGGATTTAAAAAGAGGTACACCTTTGCAAAGTGTAAAAGAAGTATCAGATACTCTGTACTCCCAGGTTCAGGAGTCTTTTCGTAGTGGATGTTATCCATGGGTTATAGCACAAGTAATGATTTGGAATGTTTTCATGATACGGTTGATAAAAGTGATGACTCATGGGAGACCATCACACATAACGATTTCTAAAGTATAACTTAAGATTTACAAAACCCCGTTGTTGAAAATAAAACCCTCATTTGAGAGATCAAAGAATTGAAATCTATACTATTTATAATTATAAGTCTTAAACCCTTTTCTTGATCACTCCTCATCTATATGCCTGCATTCTTGTAACGAGACTTGCTGAGCATTGTGTAAAAACATGCTCACCCTTGCCTTTGCAAACAAATTCAGAAGAAGACTTTGAGAATCCCGATTCCCCTGGCCTTGAGCACCAAGAAGCGGAAAGAGTCTTTCCAGACGATTTGAGCTTCTAGGAGGGTCATGAGCCAAGTTGAGTCCGATGTGGAGGAAGCCCTTCCAGAGCCGCTGCAGAAGAAAATGAAGACCCTCATGGTTGCTTTTTGTGTTGTTTTTCTGTGTTCGGTACTTCAATACCGATTCTTGATTTTGAAAAACTCTCTACTTTTGTATCAACTTTAAGTAGTGCCACCCGTGGCATTATGATATTGTAATAGTGGTCCTCGTGACCTTGTACTTGCTTTATCTACCAGCTTTATTATTTTAAGTGAATCCTGTTGTTGTGCGCTTTTGATGTACCTTTCTGTGCGCAATCTACCTGGGCGGTTGCCAAGGTGACCCTCAAGTGGGGGGGGTCTCACAGCGAATGGTATCAGAGCAAAGGCTCGACTGTAGGTCGTGACCCTTCTATAGACATTGGCGTCCCTAGAAAGAAAATCGTTAGTTTATTTGACTAAAATCTAATTACGAAAATCTAATTTGTCTAAGAAAAATATATTATGTAGTTATCCTTTTTGATTATTTGAAAAAGCTTTAAACATTAATTCCAACTTTTAGGTGTTTTTGTGTTATGTCCCCTTAGATAGCTTTCGTGCTTCAGTGGTAGTCTACGAAATCCCAGAACTTGGAATTGAACCTGATGGGCGCAGATGAAGATCAGGAGGAGGACTCAGAAGAGGTAGAGCCTCACGGTTCTTCCAATACCAACGTGTGATCCCAGACTTTCCCCTGGTTTAACCTTTGTACCTAACCACAGCGGACGTTAGATCTCTTGTGTAGTAGTTGCTTGTTTTGATGTGTGTTGGTTGCTAAGTATTCCTATAAGCCGTAGAGGCAAAACTATGTATTACATAAAAACCTAATTTATGAAAAACATCTTGCACTTTCCAATCCTTGTCTCACGGATTGATCCCAGCTTTCCGCTTGTACACTATCTACGTTTCCCTGTGAATCAGCAATCTTTTCTTTGACCGCCTGTTAGAGTAGATGGGTTAACTCCAGAGGAAGATCTCATGGAATAGAACCCAAGGAAGATACCAGTGACATGAGGAACACATCTAAAAGAAGAGCCCGTACCAATTAAGATCAACCCGGATCACCAACCCCCATGTCATAAGGAGGAAATATCAATGATATGTTAATATGGATGCAGTGAGAATCCCAATCAAATCCAGCTGTAGAAATATTGCCTTTTGTATCGGCAACCTAGGATTCCTAGCAGACTTGCTAGTTCTGAATCCTCAAGAGTTAGACATCATTCCTGGAATGAACTGGCTAGCCAAAAACACAAAGGTCAGATAGATTGTAAGAAGAAGACCGTCATTCTAACCAACGTCGAAGGAGAACAAGTCACGTTCTGTGCAGAATGGAAAAGAAAAGAGCAGAACAGAGAAGAACAGAGCAGAACAAAACAGAAAAGAAGAGAAGAAGAAAAGAAAAGAAAGATCTCCACTAATTGACCATATGGACAGCTTGAACAGTGTTGAAGAGATCAAAGAAAGGAATATCCCAAAGACTGTATTCATGACAACATATGGATTATATGAGTTTACAGTGATGTCATCCGGACAAATGAATGCACCGGCAATGTTCATGAACTTAATGGAAAAAGTTCTCGTGGAATACCTATGCAAGTACATTATCGTGGTTGTGGACGATATTCCCATCTTTTCCCCGAGAACGAGGAAGAGCATAATCAGCATCTAAGTTTAGTGCTAAGGAGGTTAGCAGATCACCAATTGTACGCCAAGATTGATAAGTGTACTCTCTGGTTGAAAAAGATTCTTTCTTAGACCACATTATATCAAGTGAAGGAATATTCATGCATTCATCAAAGACTCAAGCAGCACCACAATATCAGTCAAATCTACAATACACAAGAGCCATGACAGCCAAGTACCCGGCTTGTCACAGAAGCCACTATCAGCGTGATTGTCCCCACACTGCTATCATTGTGGACAATTTGGTCATTGTCAAGAGAAATCCCCTAGAGGAATCTGTCAAATCCAATAGTCAAGAGAAGAAGTGAAGGTCAACAACAGCCTGCAGTTCAGACACTAATCCCAATGCCTGCCCCGATACAACAGTATGGATAAGAAGCTCCAGCTGCAAGAGAAAGATTTCCAACTAACCATGGAATAAGTAGAGGAAAACCCGGTACCAACTCAAGGCAGACTCAACTATGTCACATCAGAAGAAGAAGGAGGATCATCAGACAAAAATCTTTGCTATTTAAAGTGGACTGAATATGACGTATCTAGAGTACCCTATCACTACTCAGTTTCCCGACTCTAGGAAGCCAGTAAAGTCAGTGTGCAAAGGAGTAAAATTTAATATAAGTGGAAAGGAGTTTTCTGCTAAACTACTGGCACTAGAACTACAAGGATTGAGATGTTACACCTAGAATGGACTGGTTGTCGGAGCATGAAGGACAAATGGATTGTGAGTGTAAGGCCGTTGCCCTTACTAGTCCTAATGGAAAAGAAGTTTTGTTCCAACCCTGAGAGGATGTTAGTAGAACACCCAGCCCAAAATCCGCACAGTTCGAAGAAAGAGGTGAACCAGATCCCTGAAGTTGGAAGATACCCAAGCGTGTTTCCAAAAGAGTTACCAGAAGTGCCCTGATTAAGGTTTTGAACTCAATGTTGAACTGAAACCTAGAACAGCAACCGTATCAAAAATACCATATCGGATGTCATTCAAAGACCAAGAGGAGTATCCTGACCACCTACGAAAAGTCTTGGATAAACTAAGGGAGCAACAATTTAATGCTAAGCCAGATAAGTGTGAATTTGGACGCAGGAAATTTCATTTTTAGGTCACCTGACGACAGCCGAAGGAGTGCAAGTGAATCGAGTTAAAAGTCGAGACCGTGAAAGAGTGGTAACAACCAGAATCAGTGACTGAGGTCAAAAGTTTTCTTGGATTAGCTGAGCACTATCACTGATTCATTGAAGGATTTTTCCAAGCTAGCCAAGCCGCCCACTAGTTTGTTGAAAAAGGATGTCCAATTTGAGTGGACAGAAGATTGTCAGAAGAGTTTCGAAGAGTTGAAACGAAGGCTAACAACCACACCAATTCTAGTACTCCCTGACAATAGGAAGAATTTTGAGATGTAGCGTGATGCATCTAGGCACGAACTGAGTTGTGTCTTAATGCAAGAAAGAAGAACAGTCGCATCTGCATCCAGATAACTGCAGTCTCATGAGAAGAATTACCCGAACTGTGACGTGAAGTTAGCACCAATGATTCACGCACTCAAGATTTGGAGACATTATCTACTAAGGAATCGATGTGCAATCCACTTAGACCACAAGAACTCGAAGTATGTCTTGCCTAGCAGAATTTGAACATGAGGCAACATCGATGGCTAGAGTTAATAAAGAACCATGGCCTAGACATGCGTTACCATTTTGGTAAAGCTAATGTCATTGCAGACGCCTTGAGCAGAAAGGTTTACTGCAGCACCATTGTTACACCAAAGTTAATGGAGGACTGCATCGGCAGATGATTAAATCAGTAGATCAAGGTTCTGTGACCATGTATGTTGTCAGTTACACCTACCTTGGAAGAAGAGATTCGAAAATCACAAGGCAGTGATGAAGGAATTCGGGAGATCAAAGAGGATACGAGGATCAGAAAGATAGTAGAATTTCGGGAAGATGAGCAAGGTGCAATTTGGCAAGATAAGAGGATGTGTGTTCCAGAGGTTAAGGAGATCAAGACACTAATTTTGAAAGAAGCTCATAACACTCCATACTATATTCACCCCGGAAGCACTCGGATGTGTTAGGACTTGAAGAATCAATTTTGGTGAAGTCGCATGGATAGAGATTGCCGAGTAAGCGGTAAAGTGTGACACATGTCAAGAGGATGAAGACCAAGCATCGAAGACTAGCAAGATTGTTACAGCCACTAACCATACTGGAATGGAAATGAGAAGAAGATGAGATAAACTTTATCACAGGACTTCCGAAGACTAAGAATGGATATAACTCCGTGTGGATGATCGTGGACAGACTGGCGAAAGTAGCACATCTCGTACTAATGCAGATGACTTATGATGGCGCCAAGTCAGCAGGAATTTACATGACTAGGACTGTGACTCTACATGGTATAACCAAGAGGATTGTATCAGATTGTGGAGCACAACCCACTTCAAGATTTTGGAAAAGTCTGCATGAAGCCCCAAAAATAAGGTTGAACTTCAGCACAGCTTCGAACTTCAGCACAGCTTACCACCCTCAGACTAGAGAATGGACGGAACTAGTGAATCAAATACCGGAGGATAAGTTGCAAACCTGTGTGCTCAAATATGGAATTTCAGGAGAGTTATACTGCCATACACAGAATTCACCCACAGCAGTGGCTACCATACAAGTTTACAGATGTTCCCACTTGAAACTCTATACAGCCGCAAGTGCAGAATGCCTTCACATTAGTCAGAAATTGGAGAAAGGCAACTAATCAGCTCAGAAATAGCTCAAGATATAGAAGCTCAGGTACGGATCATTAAGAAGAGGTCAAAAACTGCACAGTCCAGACAAGAAGAGTTATGCTGATAACCGACAGAGCAGACATCTCCCAAGGAAGTAGAGGTTCAATCAGACTCGTTCTACCAAGAATACCCCATCAAGATATTTGAGGTCAGGAGAATGAAATCAAGGACCATTTGATTCTGCAGAATTCAATGGAACAACCACCCAGAAGATGAGTCGATATGAAAAAAAGGGAAGAGGGACTGCATCAAGATTTCCCTTATCAATTTTCAGACCTATCAGAATCTCGAGGACGAGATTGTTTTTAAGGAGGTTAGATTTGTAACACCCCGATTTTTCCCAAATCTTGGCTTACCTCGTCCCTCCCTATATCAGAATGAGATCCCAGTTATGCCAGTATCTTACCCCAAAAAGTTGGCAATCAAACTCTTGTCATTCATACCTTTTCACAAATCAGCCCAAGTGTATCACAAGTCAACCCTTTTCAGAATGTCAGAAGCCCAAAAAGACTAAAAGTCTCAGACCATCTCCAAACTTTGATCTGATTCAGTGAACACCTTCCTTTCACTATTCTGAACATTTTTCCCTTCTGAAAGAATTTCCAAATCCTGCCCTAAACCTGAGTTTCGACCCTCGCCGTTTTTGAAACCCTAATTACCCTGTTTTACCCTAAAGTCGTTTTCCCCACTTTTGTCGAAACCCTTCAGATCTTGCCCGATCTTGTCAAACTTTGGCTAGATGAGTTCCATTAATCTTATGCAACTCATTCCTGAAATCAGATTTCAGATCAGCCCCCTAGATCTCCAGATTTACAATCAAGCCCATTTCCAATTCAACTTTTCCTCACAGATCAGTCCCTGGAGCAAGTTTCAAAATTGCATTTCAGCCCGAGCTATTCTTTTTCGGTCCCTGTTCGACCAGGCCCGTTCGACCAGTGCCCCGCCACTTTGCCTCGCCGTGTTCTTCGCCGCCGGTGAACCTCCTGCCGTGCCAACACCTCAGCCACGTAGCTGACACCCGTACGCACTCGTGGCACCGCCGTGGACGCCACCTCGGCCGCGCCAGCACAACCAATTTCTTCCCCGCGCGCGAGCCCGCGAACCAGCAAGCCCAGCTTCGCCCGTTCGACACGTCTCGGCCACGCGTCGATGGAGCTTTCACTTCACCGTTCCCTCGTCGCTTGCGCCAGTGCCATCCACTGCCAAAATCCTGCACCGCTGCACGCCAGTGCCTCGCCATCATCGCCGGCACAAGTTCCCGCTGTGTCCAGTCGCTTCGCGGTCGATTTCGTCACCGCTGTTCCCTGAATTGTCGACCAGGAGATGGCTTCAGCAGCTATAAATACCTCCACAGTGCATTGCTTCAGTTTCCAGTACCAGAAAACCACCAACTCTCCAGCGCCGCCGCGAACAGCTTCTTCCCCGGCGAGCTGTTTTTGAGGCCACCGTCGCCAGAGCTCTCCACAGCCCCAATCTCCAATCCAAGGCCACCAGTAAGCGTCCCTTACCTCCCTCTCGGTGTCATACCAGTTAATTGCACCAGATTGAACCCCATCGCCGGTGATCGCCGTAAACGGCCGTTTGCCCTGTTCCGGCAATGCTGGCCAATCTACCTCGAATTAGCCCTCGAGCCTGTGAAGAGAAATGATCAGTGAGTTATTTCAAGCAAGCCTGTGTACTTAGATTTCCAGATTGAGCTTAAATTGATGGTTTCCCCAAATCCAGATTTCACCAGTCGCCGGCGATCATCGCCAGGCTTCTCCGGTGATTATCTGACCAAACTAACCGTGCCAACAGCTTCCTTATACCTCCTAGATGCTCTCCAAGCTTGGATTAGAGTTCTTTCGGCCTGTAGCAGGAACCCACAGCTGGCGGTGCTTCTTCTCCGGCGCCGATGACCGGAAAAGTGTTCCCGGCCGTTTCAGCCCAAATCACCTTGTCATTTAGATGTGCCTTAGCCTCCTGAGCATTATTGTCCACTAGCTCGATCCCTGAATCGACCTGAATCAAAAGTTATTCCAATGCCAAGATCACTGTCCAGAAGCCCAGTTCATGTCCAAGTCACCACAGTTCATCACTGAATTTCATCACTTTCCAGCCACTTTCAGCCCTTGATCCTGTTAAGTATTTTGTTCCTGTTATCAATGCCTACCTCCCAGACAAAGTGGTGCATCAATTGGAACCCTGTATCAAAAGTTATGTCAAGCCCTAGATTTTGGCAATGTCTACACTATGTCAGTGCATGTCAGCCACTGGCATTAGCCTTGTTTGACCCCTTCTGGTTGAGCAATGGAAATGTCACTTTGTCCCCTAGATCCCTGGAGTTGTGTTCTACATCTTTCCCTTCTGTCACTTCTCCAGAAAACCATCCTAATACCAGTTTGAAGCTATGCCAAAGCCGTGAACTGAATGTCGACCCTTCGACGTTCAATCCTTTTTAGCCGTTTCTTCGACCAGAACCCTTGTGACCTTGCTCTAACCTTTTCCCCTGCATGCATGACTTATTTACTTAATAATTTCTATGGAAACTACTTTCTGTATGCTTATGGTATGTGTTTGTGTGTTATTTGATTGCCGTAGAGTCAGAAGCTGAAGGAGCGGAAGAAGTCTTTGAAGATCCGTCTGTGTATTTAGACCCAGCATTGCAAGGCAAGCCTCATTCCTTTGATCATGTCTCACCCAATATTTTCATATGAAGTATATTCACTGTTTCTTACTATGCATGTTTAGTTGAAGTACAAGTTATGTTTGAATGACATCAGTAGATATTCCCTAATGAATCATGAAACCCCTTTTTGTTATTGAACCTTCTTATGTATGCTTTTTTCACCCTAGGACTCATATACTGAATATCCACATTAAACTTGAAATGGTCAAATGCATGAGAAGTTATAATGAAAACCGTTTTGACAAGAAAACTGATAAAAGGGATCAGTAGTGAGGATTGGATTGTATGGAGAGGGTGCGGTGCGCACCAGGGTATGTGAATGTTCCTCACTATTGGTTCATAAGGACAAGAACCTTGTGCTGTGTCTCTATACGAATTGTAAACGTACCAACCACTTGCCTGGTATGGGCAGGCACAACTCAGTAGCTTTTTGGTATTAGCAGTTCCCTGCATGGTTTGACGATCTGGATTCTCGCGTGGAAACTGGAAGGCCAAGGTTCGGCCATGAGTGATGTGAGTCAGAAAAATGATGAGAGAAAAAGGAGTTAATGAAGGAAGGCGCCCTAGACCTGATTAAGCCGTGAGCGGCTGTAATCTTAAATGGTCGTATGTCTCACGTGGACATAGACCAAGGTTATGTGTCCTGATGGAACATAGACCAGAGAGGCTAGGAAGTAAGGCAGTGGGGAAGACCCACAACGGTACTTGAGACTTAATTGTCTATTTACCGGGCAGGGATACTGTTAATACTGAACTGTAAAAGCGTTGTGTGATCTCGGCCTTGTCACATGTGTATAAGTCACATGGAGTTGGCCCGACTTGAAAGCCGAGTGAACTGGTGGATTTAAAAAGAGGTACACCTTTGCAAAGTGTAAAAGAAGTATCAGATACTCTGTACTCCCAGGTTCAGGAGTCTTTTCGTAGTGGATGTTATCCATGGGTTATAGCACAAGTAATGATTTGGAATGTTTTCATGATACGGTTGATAAAAGTGATGACTCATGGGAGACCATCACACATAACGATTTCTAAAGTATAACTTAAGATTTACAAAACCCCGTTGTTGAAAATAAAACCCTCATTTGAGAGATCAAAGAATTGAAATCTATACTATTTATAATTATAAGTCTTAAACCCTTTTCTTGATCACTCCTCATCTATATGCCTGCATTCTTGTAACGAGACTTGCTGAGCATTGTGTAAAAACATGCTCACCCTTGCCTTTGCAAACAAATTCAGAAGAAGACTTTGAGAATCCCGATTCCCCTGGCCTTGAGCACCAAGAAGCGGAAAGAGTCTTTCCAGACGATTTGAGCTTCTAGGAGGGTCATGAGCCAAGTTGAGTCCGATGTGGAGGAAGCCCTTCCAGAGCCGCTGCAGAAGAAAATGAAGACCCTCATGGTTGCTTTTTGTGTTGTTTTTCTGTGTTCGGTACTTCAATACCGATTCTTGATTTTGAAAAACTCTCTACTTTTGTATCAACTTTAAGTAGTGCCACCCGTGGCATTATGATATTGTAATAGTGGTCCTCGTGACCTTGTACTTGCTTTATCTACCAGCTTTATTATTTTAAGTGAATCCTGTTGTTGTGCGCTTTTGATGTACCTTTCTGTGCGCAATCTACCTGGGCGGTTGCCAAGGTGACCCTCAAGTGGGGGGGGTCTCACAGTTCTATCGGTAAACACATCAACTACCGATAGAAGATAAGCTTTCTTCTAACGGTACAAACATGGACTACCATTAGAACATATTTCTGAGCATTTTCATCTATACATTTTCATAGAAAGCAGGCAACACATGGCAATTAATTCTTCTTGGCGTTCCATAACTCAGTTGAGGATTGGAGACTAATTAAGGTTGCTAAAGGGATGTCAGAAGAAAATAGTACTAAAAGGCAAAAATTGTTGAAGTGTTCGATAATTTTTTCTATCGGTAAACAATGAGCTACCGATAGAACATAACCATTTTTTCTATCGGCAAAGACATGAGATACCGATAGAAGATGTTTATGAACACCACCAACAGATAATGTACATTATATGGCATTTGGATACAATTGATCACACATACAGCAGTATAGATAATTTCAAATCTCAAAATAGGTTCATAGGAAGCAGGCAACATGTGGCAATTAATTCTTCTTGGAGTTACATAACTTGGTTGAGGATTGGAGACTAATTCTTCTTGGTTTCAATGAGAGTGTAAAAAACTGAAAGTATTCTCTCTATTTCGCATTGTATGGTTCATGCCCTTTCACGTCCTATGTTTTAAGTTGAACTTGTATGAAAAAATGAACACATATAGGTAGTGATTGCTTCTTGGCCTATGTAATATAGCAGGCCAAATTGACACAATTAGAAGGAAGTATAATGTAACAACTACCTCATAATATGATTCAACTGTAGAGCAAGTCACAGCAGGGAACTAAAATAGGTGGTTTAGATGGCATGGAGCAAGAAGATATGAAACATAACCAAAAAAATAGTACTAAAAGGCCAAAAATTGTTGAAATGTTCAGAAATTTTTTCTATTGGTGAACACATGAACAACCGATAGAATATAACAATTTTACTATCCGCAAAGACATGATATACCGATAGAAGATGTTTATGAACACCTCCAACATATAAAGTACATTATATGGCAATTGGATACGGTTGGGGGAAATCTCCGTGGGATCGTCCTGGTAAGAGGTCGTCCTGGTGGCCGCCATTGGCCCGGGACGAGCGCCGCTTTTTGCCGGGGACAAGGCCCCCCCGGTGGCTCGTCCCGGGCGCCGCCATTTTCCCGAAGACAAGGGTCCCTGGTCCCAGGTCACATGAGGATCACGCCAGAAGCACCTCAGGAACTGGCGGACACCTGTCAAGCATCCAATGCTCCTGACCGGAAGAAGGACGCTAGTGCCCCTCGATCCAACGATGGCTAGTGGTGTAGTTTAGTCTTGTTGCATTTTTTGGGCCTATATAAGCCCTTGTAACCCCTCGTGTGAGAGAGACAATTCATTTTTTACTCTAATAGACAATCAAACAGGCGTGCTCTGGAGCCATCTCTCCCCCGAGAGAGCTCCCTTAGCCAACTCCAGTTGGGAGCACATCGACAGGACTAGGGTTTCCTCTGAGAGCCGAACCTGTATAAACCTTCATGTCATTTGCTGTGTTTACCAGCGGGAGAGGACCGGTCACGCTGTCAGCTCGCGTCGTCTTTTCTTCTCTAGGGACTTCGACAAAACCTGCCGGGGTTCATTACAATTAATCACACATACAACAGTATAGATAATTTCAAATCTCAAAATAGGTTCATTACAACACTGAAACATAGTATGTCAACCCTAGTTTAACTCAACAATGCCTGCGGAATTTATTAAATCCTACACAATAGGGAACTCTAGTTTAAATCCAAAAATGAGTGGAGAAAAATAGCGAACCATAGTGTAAAAACACAAAGATCAGATAAGGAAGATGCTGGAAAAAGAACGACGAACTAGGGTATTTTACGGCGATCAGTTGTGGCGATGGAGAGGCAGTAAAGAACGCAGCGGTGGCTGGCGAAGGACGAAAATATGGACCGGCGGCAGTGGTGAACCATAATCCAGGCGGCGATCGTGGTGCGGCAATGAGGAAGTGGTCGTTGGCGAGGGTAGGGGATTTTGCGCTCGAAGAGACACAATGCTATAAGTTGGAACGGTTCGACTGGAGGGAAACTCTCGGGCGAAGTTTAAGAAAGTAGTGAGGGCCTTTTCTAACAGTACAAACGCCTCCATACCGTCAAATTAATTATTTTCTTGTAACTATACAACCCAATAATACTGTCTGACCATGTATGTGCACTTTTCTCATGATAGTTTGAGAAAATTCCATCAGAGTTTCCAACTTTTTCTAACAGTATGAACACAAAATACCATTCGAACAAGTAAATTTTTTCCAAAGCTTAATTTTTGAAGTGGGCAGGGCATTGGAGTATGATGTTTCAGGCCTGTTGAAGAAGCAAGAGGCTGCAATGGGATTTTGGCAAGAAAATTTGAAAGGAAGAATTAAGTTCTTAGAATATAAGGGTACTGTACATGTTAGAACTCATGCTGTGGACTAAAATTGAGATATATTAATGTTGTGAACTAGCTTATCATTAAGTTCTAAATAAAAATGTATTGCCTGATGTATTAATGATAAGTTCCTCACCTTGATGCACAACTTGTGGGTTGTTTGCCTGGCATTTTTCCTTCAAATAGAAAATAGTCATCAATGGTTCTCAACCCATAATCCTTCTTCGTGATCATCTGGCAGGTACGTTGTTTCGTCGATATCTTCAGTAGGGATAGATTGAGTGTCCTCTAAAAACGGAGGTATTTCGTCGAACTGGTTATACTCCTCTTCATCGACAACGTCGTCGACCCCAAAAATAGGTCTTTTGCTGTGGAGGACAACGTGCAACTTTGGATTGGCCGGGTCAACGATGTAGAATACCTGTGTGGCTTGCTTTGCAAGTATGACTGGATCGTCTTGGTGTCCGACTGTATTGAGATCGACGAGAGTAAACCCGTAATTGTCAACTTTAACACCTCGAAGGATTTCGACCCATTGACATCAAAATAAGGGAATCTTAAATAATCCGTAATCGAGCTCCCATATTTCGTCAATAACACCGTAATATGAGTTCAGTTCCTTTATTTCCCTGGCATCCTCGAAAATAGCAAACAGTGTCACTCCGCTACATTGCGTACTACTCTTGACGTCCTGAGCTCTTGTGTAAAATGAATACACATTGATGTCGTACCCTGCCAAGTCCCTACAGTGAATCTTGGGTCTCTAGCCAACCATGTCACAGTTTTACTTATGGAGCCCTCGGCAACTAGCGTGACTCTTTCTTGGATCCACCCAGCAAATTTCCTGTTATGTTCTCTAGTGACCCAAATCTCTGGCTCCAAAGGATTCTGTAACCGTAACATTGCCTTGTGCTCGTGTATGTATGGCTCGACCTCCGTCATGTGTTGTAAGACCCAAAAAAGTGATTTCACATACACATTACAGGCGGGGACGATAGCTTTGAATCCAATCGTTCTGATGCCCTGAAGCTTGCCCTCGTGTCGGGACTTAGGAACGCCAATTGGGTCAACCCGACCATATAATCTGTACAAAATTCAATCAGCTCCTCAGCGGCATAACCTTCCATGATACTCCTCTCGGGCTGACAACGAGTCCTTACGTATCCCTTCAATACACCCATAAATCTCTCAAATGGATACATATAGCGCAGGCACACGGGTCCACAAAACTTAATTTCTCTGATAAGGTGAACAATCCGATGGACCATAACATAAAAAAAGGATGGAGGGAAATACATCTCAAGCTGACAAAGAGTTGTAACCACGTCGCGTTGCAAAGCGTCCAGTCCATCTGGATCAATTACCTACGAGGACACAGTTGTGCCAAATATTCATATCAGAAAAATCTTCTAATTAAGCTCCACAATTGGGGCTAATTAACTTATAGTAGGAGTGCACATACCTACCTTGCAAGATATTGCGTTGAAGAAATAACATAGCTTTGTGATTATCTCTCTGACTTTAACTAGGAGAATACCTCTGATAGTAATGGAAGCATTTGTGACATCAGCACATGACAGTCGTGGGACTTCATGACAACCAGTTTCAGGTCCTTCATGGACACAAGTTTTTTCAAGCGGAATACCCACATGGAACTTTAACACCAGGCAGGCACCGCCAGAGTTCTGTTTTTCGCTTTTGGACAACGTATTGCAGGCCGGGGGGAGGTATGTACGCTTTCCCTTCTCCAAAGGTGCAAGCTCAATCCTTATCCCCATTTCCACCATGTCACGTCAAACTTTGACACCATCCTTTGTCTTTCCTGGAATGTTCAACAACAAACCAATCAAACTGTCATAGACATTTTTCTCTACATACATGACGTCAATGCAATGTCGAACTTGTAAGTGCTCCCAGTATGGTAGATCCCAAAGAATCGATCTCTTCTTCCAAATATTTTTTCTAGAGGTTTACAACACTTACCGAACTCAGCTTTGATGTCCTTCACGCGCGAGTAAATCTCCTTACCGGTCAGAAACACTGGGGCTGATCCCTTCTCAAGCTTCCCATTAAATGATTTCCTCTTCTTACGGTAGGCATGATGCACTGGAAGAAACCTGCAGTGACCCATGTACACTGTTTTCCAGCAGTTTAGCAACCACATGCTCTCAGTTTCATCTAGGCAAATAGGGCAAGCCTTGGCTGCTTTTGTACTATACCCCGACAAATTTTCGTAGGCTACAAAATCATTTATGGTGCAAAATATCAAGGCCCGCAAGATGAAATTCTCTTTCTCGTATGCATCCCACACCTGCACCCCCTCGCTCCACAATTTCTGTTAGTCCTCGATTAGAGGCGCTAGAAACATGTCAATATCATTTCTGGGTTGTCTAGGTCCTACGATTAGTAACGACATCATGATATACTTGTGCTTCATGCATAACCAAGGAGGAAGATTGTAGATGCATAAAAGAACAAGCCAAGTGCTATGCCGACTGCTCATATTACCATGTGGGTTCATACCATCTGTACTCAACCTGAACATTATATTCCTAACTTCGCCGCCGAACTCATCAAATGTTATGTTGATGTTTCTCCATTGAATAGAATTAGCTGGGTATCTCAGTTTTCCATTTTGTTTCTGGCCTTCAGCATGCCAACGCAAGTACTTCACGACTTTCGGATTTGCAAACAGCCATTTCAATCTAGATATCACAGGCAAGTACCACACAGTTTTGGTCGGAGGTCCTTTCTTTACCTCGTGACGTTCACTGTCAATCCGGTCCCTATGCGTATGCCTTGATGCACTGCATCTTGGACAAACATGCAAATTGGAGTACTCGTTACGGTACAACACACAATCATTTGGGCATGCGTGTATTCTTTCGATTTCCATTCCCAATGGACACAACAGTTTTTTGGCTTGGTAAGTAGATCTTGGCAACTCATTTCCCTCTGGAAGCATGTCCGCTAGAAGATCTAATAGTGCCGTGAAACTCTTATCGCTCCAACCATTGCCTGCCTTCAAGTTATATAATCTCAACACAAAAGACAGCTTTATAAATTTTGCACATCCAGGGAACAGAGGCTTCTCAGAGTTAGCAATCAGTTTCTCAAATTCAAAGAAGTCGTTTTCGTTGTAATCTTCCTCTACATCATATAACATCTCATCTAGATTGTCATCATCATCTATGTGCACATCGGAATGAACATTATCAAAATTCAGATGATCATCGATATTATTGCAATCCACATCTGGGTCCTGCTGATTGGTAGCGGTGCTTGTTTCCTCAAGATCTTCGCCATGCCATATCCAATGGGTGTATCGGGCGTTAAAACCATGACGAATCAAATGACTCTTAATTTGATCAGAGTTGCTAAACCTCTTCAACTTCATACAATCTGTACAAGGACAAAACATATCTTTCTCCCCATTCCTCGCCTTTTGTTGCTCAGCAAATTTAATAAACTCATTCACACCATCCAAATATTCAAGAGTAGTACGTTTTATTCCATACATCCAATATTTCCTGACCATCTACACTTAATAAAATTTAATTATTTATATTCAAGGTTATGTTATAGCAACTCTTAAAATATAGGTTCAATATGCTCAAGAATATGACTTGCCTTCCGCGTCGTAAAATACAGCAGTTGATGTCGAGTTGGCAGTGAAGTCCTCGAACTCTAGCTCTGGCTCTGAGCAAGGATCAAGCAAGCAACCAAGAATCACAACCTTTTCAATATATTATTATACTACATGCAATAATGCAAAGAAGAAATGTCTTGATGATACTGGAATAATTGGGTTTAGAAGCTGGTTAGGGCTAACTCACTGAATTAGGGCTGAAGATGGGTGCTAGGGACTTTTAGGGTTCCAGGGTATGGAAATGATATTAAGTTCGTGGCTAATTTTCCCAAAAACGACGAACGTCTTTAGGTTAACATTCGATTTAAGGTGTTGACAAAGGATCAATGGTTGATAGAGGGCTCAATTCAAGTTGTGACAGAAGAAGAAAATGTAGATCACAACATCAGGAATCTAAAGGACAAGGTTATGCTCAAAATGCATGGCTGGAAGTAGGTAAAAAGGTTCAATGCCACTGGCTGACATAGATTGGCATTGGGCTGACATGGCCAAAAACTAGGGTTTACGAGTCAGGCATGCATGAAACCTGCCCAATTAAGCTATGTACATGTACATGTACAACCTCTTACAACTGATATGTTAAACCCTAGCTTGGTGAAATTAACACTAATTAACCTAACTACACAATACAAGCTAGTGAGCTCCTAAAACATGAGGCATTTCCAGCTAGCTCCCAAGCTTGGAGCTACAAGCTTGGAACTACACAATACAGCTAGCTTGCAAGTAGAGAGGGAGGGAGGTTTAGAGGGAGAGAGAGATAAGTGATGACAATTAAGCTTACATTAAAGAGAGGGGTCCAATCAACTTCCTTCCAGCTTACCCTGATCACTCTAGCAGTGTAGCTTCGAGCGTGGAACTCTCATCTCAAACAGAGGGACACGAGTGCAACAGAACAAAACAGTAGCTCAGCAATGGTCGAGTGGGGTTTTACTTATACTGGACCAATTTCTAACGGTAAATACATGAAATCACCATTAGAATATGTGCGTGTAATTTCGTAAGTACATCTTCTATCGGTAAATACACACATATACTGTTAGAACAGGTACAGGTACATGGCTGAAACAAAAGCAAGCTGGTTCATGCATGCCACAACAATCTAAGTACACACATGCACAACAGTTCACAAATGGAAGTGCATGCCTGAAGCACATATGCAAATACAGGTGTTTATTCTAATGGCAAATATGTGTATTTATCATTAGAACAGGTACAGGTACATGACTGAAACAAAAGCAAGCTGGTTCATGCATGACACAGCAATCTAAGTACACACATGCACACCAGTTCACAAATTGAAGTGCATGCCTGAAGGACATATGCAAATACAGATGTTTGTTCTAACGGTAAATATTTGATTTACCGTTAGAATAGATACAGGTACATGGCTGAAACAAAAGAAAGCTTGTTCATGCATGACACAGCAATCTAAGTACAAACATGCACACCTGTTCACAAATAGAAGTGCATGCCTGAAGCACATATGCAAATACAGGTGTTTGTTCTAACGGTAAATATGTGTATTTACCGTTAGAACAGGTGCAGATACATGGCTGAAACAAAAGCAAGCTGATTCATGCATGACACAGCTATTTAATTACAAACATACACATCAGTTCACACATTCAAGTGCATGCCTAAAGGACATATGCAAATATAGATGTTTGTTCTAACTGTAAATATGTGTATTACCGTTAGAACAGGTACAAGTACATGGCTGAAACAAAAGCAAGCTGATTCATGCATGACACAGCAATTTAATTACAAACATGAACACCAGTTCACATATTCAAGTGCATGCCTGGAGCACATATGCAAATACAGATGTTTGTTCTAACGGTAATTATGTGTATGTACCGTTAGAAAAGGTACAGGTAAATGGCTGAAACAATAGCAAGCTGATTCATGCATGACAGAGCAATTTAATTACACACATGCACACCAGTTCACACATTCAAGTACATGCCTGAAACAAAATATTTGTCTTAACAATCAAATAATCATATCTAAACACAATGGAGCACCAAACAGATCTTAACTAGAAGATGAAGAAATATTTCAAGAGATGCTAATTTGTAGATTAACTAAGAGACACAAAAATACTTTTCTTAGGTACTTGGTACTTCATCTTGCCAAAGCAATTAAAAATCTCTACTTACATGAGATCTTGCTTTGCCTCCATTCCTTCAAGAAAATGGAAGAGGAAATATAAAAAATGAGTACTATTTAAACTCATTCTAGTTAATGGCTGAAACAAAAGCAAGTAGATTCATGCATGACACAGCAATTTAGGTACAAACATACACGTGCCAGTTCACAAATTCAAGTGCATGTCTGAAACAGCAATACAAATACACACCTACCTACCAATACAATTAAATACACAAATACACCTGTCGCGCCCCGAACAGGGTACCACGACTACTCCCGTAGAGACTCAGCTCACTGCGGCTGGCCTCATACCTACATACCATTGACTTCCCAGGATAAGTCAAGCACAGGAGTTCATTGCAGCAGAGTAACTTACAAAATATCATTCATAAACAGTATGGCCTGCTGGCTTGATACATCAAAAGGATAATACAATGCCTTCACGGCACAAATGGTCTAATTAAAACAAATAACAACTACGCGGTGGAAGCTAGGCGAAGCCCCATAGTTGTAAGAAGTTGACAGCAGAACAACACACATCAGGGCTTCGGCAGAATTGGCTCTTCTCCTTCTGGATCCACGAAATCTTCCAAGGCTTCATCTTGATCATAGAGCACTCCATCTATTTGATGAAAGGTTGCAAGGGTGAGCACTTTCGTACTCGGCAAGTCATAAGTAAGAATAGATATACATATAGTATAGATGATATGAACCTATGCTACTAGAGGAAAGAAGGGAGGGTTTTCAAAATACTTTGCTTTCTTGCATTTCACATCTCATGATCATATTCATGGCAGCACTTTCATAGAATAGCATCGCTATTCATGTTCACTAAATTATGGTACTACCACGACTCGTCGACACACGACAGCCCACGGCAGCACCCTTATCATGACAACACATGTCATTTGGGTAATCTTGACTTATCAAATTTTAATTATAAAAGTATACTTGTGTCACACCTCATGGATTTAATCCACCGCAGCAGACTCCTAAAAACCCGGGAGCTCGGAGTATTCGAATACATTTTTATCTCTGCAGAGAGGTACCAATTTACCCGCAAGATATTTCCACTTTCATGCCCATCCTATCAGATGATTAGACCCTTCCTCACAACCATGTGCGAGTGGCAAGGTGGAGATAACAAGAACTTTTGCCATGTTTCACACGCAATTCACCCCAGACCCTACGGTTCCACTCAGAAACCACAGTTGTGGCGGGGTTACACAACCCCACTAACTGGCATCTTCCCACTCAGGGTCAGCATGCAATCACATCCAGTGATATGTGTTGGAGCCGCACTCCATGTAAATCATGTACATGTCATATAGGGGTTTCATGCGTGATCCACATAATACTTGTTCAGGCCTGTCCCATACCAGGCTTGCGGTCAGTACGTTTTTCATGCCACTAGATGCACAACACAAGGTTCTAGTCCTTACATGCCAGTGACCAGGTGCACATCCAGTGCTACCCCAAAATCCTGGTCACGACTAGGGGTTTTATTTCATGAATATAAAATATATACATACACTTATTAATTCATGGCTCACTATTTGATCAATTCATATTTCACAGCCTCCAGCCTGGTACTGCCATTTCATATATCAATAATTCTTTTCTCATCACAAGCGATACTACTTTATAATCAAGGTATGTTCTAGCAATTCATAAAATATAGGTTCAAGATGTTCAAGAATATGACTTGCCTTCTGCGTCGTAAGAAACAACAGTCAATGCCAGGTCAGGGACAAACTCTTCAAACTCGGGCTCTTGATCTACTCTCCAACAAACAAGCACACAAGATCACAAACCATTTAAATACATTAATAATCTATATGCAACATGCAAAGGAGAAAAGACCTTGGCGATGTTGAGACAGACAGGATTTGGAAGCTGGAATTGAGTTAAACTCTCAAATCTGTAGAGTCTGGGCTAAGGATGGGTGTTAGAGGCTCTCAGGGTTTCAAGGCTGCAATATGGACATCAAGTCCGTGGTTGGTTTGCTCAAAAACAGCGAATGTCAACAGATGGACATTCGGTTCAGGGCTCTGACATATCTTCAAGGAATGCTAGATAGCTTATCTCAAGGTGTGGCAGTTGAATGGAATGTAGAACATAGCTCTACAAGCTTAGGGGACAAAGTGGATTCCAATTTGCATACCCAGAAGGGGTCAAACTGGTCCAATGCCACTGGCTGACATAGGCTGACAAGGGCTGGCAATGCCCAAGAATGGCATTGACATAGTTTAGAAGATTTCCAGTGGGCGAAATGGGCTTTGATTCAAACATTGGGTGCATAATGCCATGAGGTAGCTAATTGACAAGGTGGTTTTTGATTCGCAAGACCAGAGGTGGGTGAACAGGGCCAATGCTACTGGCTGGCATGAACTGACACAGGGCTGACAATGTCAAAAACTAGTGCTTAGTAGCAACTGTGATTCAAGGCTCCAATTGCTGTTCTAACTATGTCTAGGAGGTAGGAACAAGTAGCAGGAACACAATGGCTGAGGTTTCAAGGGTTGAGGTGGCCGGACGGTGATGAACGCCGGTGAGGAAGTACAGTAGCCTCACTGTTCGAAACAGTCTCTGGACAATACTTTGGGATAGCTATAACTTCTGATCTGGGCCGATCTAGGTGGCAGGCTAGAAAACAAAAATGTTCAGGGGGTCAAGGCACATCGACTAGACAAAGTGGTTAGGGCTGCAATGGCCGGGAACAAATTTTCGGTGGCCGGCGCCGGAGAAGAAGGCACTGAAATTGGGGGTTTTCGATTTAGAGGGTTTGAAGTTATTTCCTTGCTTGGAGAGTGAAAGAAGGGTATGAGAAAGCTACTGGTAAGGTCAATTTGACTAGAGCATCACCGGAGTAGCCTGGCGACGAGATCCGACGACTGGTGAAGTTCCAATTTGGGGATAGTTTCAAATCAAGCTCAATTGATGCTTCTGAGCTTATAGGCTTGCTATATTTAGCTCACTGGTCAATTTAGTCTACAGGTTCGAGGGTTAATTTGAACTAAATCGAACAACATAGCTGGAACAGGGGTTCTGGAAATTCCGGCAATCACCGGCAATGAGGTGCATATGAACTCAATTCAAAGCTATAGCACGATAAGGGAGATGGGAGGAGCTTACTGGTGCTGTTAATTTGGATGAAGGGGCTGCGGTTGAAGCTGTCACCGTGAGCCTCCTTCTGTGCTCGCCGGAGAAGACGACGAAGACGACGAGGTTAGAGACTTAGCAGGTTTTGGTGTGTGTGAAGTTGAGCTGAGTATGGGGTGGCTTTTATAGGCACGGTTAGAAGCTTGCAACGGCTGGAATTGCCTGGAAAATTGAAGCAACCGAAGTGATGGCGAAGTGACTGGACGGCGGGGTGGTGATAGCGGTGAAGACGCGATGGCACACAGAGATTTCTTTGGCTTTTCCTGCTGGCTTGCAACTTTCTCTGGCTGGTGCGACAGCGAGGTGACTGCTTCTCCCGGCATGGTTACAACGTGGCGCAAAACTCCTATTGTTGCTGCTGCTGTTGGCAATGCCGTGAGCGCGCGGTGAAGACAGGCGGCGCTGGTGCTGCTGCTACTACCACGGTGGCTACTCCGGCGCGGGCACGTGTTGAGCAGGCACCTCCAATGGCTACAAGTGCTGGCGACGGGCTGGACTTCACTAGCGACGAGAAACACGGCGACGGGCGCACCTTGTCGTGGTCGAACGGCACAGCTCTGGTCGAAGGCGGCTGGTCGAAAACAGGTAGCTAGACCTGATTGTAATTTGCTGATTTTGATTTTGGACTGATCTGTGAATTCTGAGATTTGGATGGTTGGCACTGATTTTGACTTCAAATCTCTGGCAAACTTTCTTCAACAAATAATTTGGAAATGGTATTTGATAAAATCTGGAACGTTGAGCAGTTTTCGGATAAAACGAAAACAGGGTAATTTAGGGTAATTCAAATCTGGGTTTTGTGGAAACCGGAATTATGAGACTTAGGGTGAGATTTTGATGTTTTGACAAAAGGAGATTTTGTATTGAATAGCATTTGGCAGGTGTTCCCTGAATCACATTGAGATTTCCAGCTGGTTTGTGTCTTTTAAACCGAGTAAGCTACACTAGCAGAATTTCAAAAATTTACTCGAAGGCTGCAAGTAATAGATCATAGATTAGATTGTTACCAATAGCGGAAGCAGATTTGGTGAAGCGATCGAATGTTCACAGCAACCGTTTGGGGATCGTCCTGATCAGCAGATGTAGATGACAACGATCACTCACGGATCGTTCTAATCAGCGCAGCAATTGCAGCAGCGCCTCTACCGGTTTCCACACGTACCGGGATGGAACGTCGTACGATGGTGTGCTAGCACCAATGCGTACGACAAGGGGTTAAGAGTTATCAAAAGAGATAGCAGCTATGGCTTTTGTGATGATTCTCAAAGCCCATCATACATCTCTATATATAGGGCCATGCAGAAGAAATCCTAACAGATTAGGTTTCCTGATGTGATACGAATCTTATTCGAACTGCCCATGCAGAAGAAATCCTAACAGATTATGTCTCTTGATAAGATTCAAATCTTATCCGAACTACCCATTCAGAAGAAATCCTAATATATTAGATTTCCTAGTGTAATTCAAATCTTATTCGAATTCGTATCTGATACGTATATTCCATAATAGACCCAATCCGGATCTGATACGAAAACCCATAACAAACCCAATCCGAATGCATAAGGAGTCTAATATTAAGTCTCCGAATCTGATACGGAAACCCATACCAAACCCAATCCAAATGGATAAGGAGTCTAACCCAATCCAAATACATAAGGAGTCTAACATTAAGTTTCCAAATCTGATATGAAAACCCAAAATAGACTTAATCCGAATTGCATTGTTCCAACCCGTTAAGTGTGTGACCCTGTAGGTTCATGTATATTTAGTCACGACCCGGGAATACTTACCCGAATTGTAAGTCGGTAGTGGCTCCTAGCAGGACATAACGACTATCCAAATACACACAAAGATCATAATCAGTAAACCTAGATAATGTCTTCATGTTGATTCTCTTGCCATACGATACTAGATTAAACCCAAGGTAGGAAATGTGCCACCCTTGTACAGTTCAATCTTTTCTTGATCTCATAGTGAATTGATCTCCCCGTAGTTGACATTCAACCACAAACGGCATGGCCATGCACCTCTCAATTCATCTATATTGAGGGGCCTAGAGATATCTCTCTCATTATATGAGATATGCAAATTCCATTTTAACCATTCATATTCCTCCGCATGGCTCATAGCATACCCGAATATTACCTTTATTACTACTTAGTTAAAAGTAGCGTTTGGTAGTATCAAAGTATACTACTACACATGTAGGAAACTATAATGGTCTCAGGTCTAAGGATCAATCATAAACATTATTTGAGACCAACTGGTGACACTTAAATAACAAATCCAAACAGTGTCTCAAAATGGGTCTATCCAACATTATATTCTCAAATGTATGTCCACATTATTGATTTGATATCTTATATCCATGGTCCGTGAAACATAACCATCAATCAATAAATGCGCTAATCCATTAATCAATAACATCCTATTTAAAAAAAATGGATCAGGGACTATATTAGAATAATATCATCAAACAAATTTAGAGTCTCACAAACAAGTCACATACTTGTTGATCAAATTAAGATGATAATTTATTCAAAAATAACATATTATTCAAATGTTCATAAATATAACAAAGATAAATACAACTATGTGATTTTCTCTAGGACATATCACTGACAACCTCCCACTTGGACTAGAGTCAATCACAAATGTATCTAATACCTATTGCTCTAGTATGCACCTCATGCTTTGGTTGCGGGAGAGGCTTTGTCAACGGATCAGCAACATTCAAATCCGTGGACACTTTGCAAATCTTCACATCACTTCTATTCACGATTTCTCGGATGAGGTGATAACGCCTGAGTATATGTTTGGATTTCTGATGAGACCTTGGTTTCTTAGCTTGCGCAATGGCTCCACTATTATCACAATAGAGATCCACTGGGCTTGAAATGCTAGAAACCACACCAAGTTCAGAGATGAACTTTTTAATCCAAACAGCTTCTTTGGCAGCTTCAGAAGCAGCAATGTACTCTGCTTCTGTTGTAGAATCAACAACAGTTTCTTGCTTAGAACTCTTCCAGCTTACAGCTCCACCATTAAGACAAAACACAAATCCAGATTGCGATTTGAAATCATCTTTGTCGGTTTGGAAGCTAGCATCGGTGTAACCACTAAAAACGAGCTCGATCTTCCTTACCTCCATAAACCAGGAACACATCCTTAGTCCTTCTCAAGTATTTAAGGATGTTTTTTATAGCAATCCAGTGACTCTCACCTGGATCTGATTGGTATTTGCTCGTAACACTTAGAGCAAAGAAGACATCTGGGCGTGTACAAAGCATGGCATACATAATAGACCCAACAGCAGAAGCATATGGAATCTTATTCATTCGGTCCCTCTCATCACATGTCGAAGGACATTGACTCTTGCTAAGACTAATGCCATGTGACATAGGCAGAAAACCTTTCTTGGAATCCTGCATGTTGAATCTATTCAATACTTTGTCAACATATGTACTTTGGCTTAATCCAATTAGCCTTTTAGATCTATCTCGGTAGATCTTAATACCCAAAATATATGCTGCCTCACCTAAGTCTTTCATAGAAAAGCTACTTTTCAATGATGACTTCACAGACTCAAGCATAGGAATATCATTTCCGATCAAAAGTATGTCATCCACATATAAGACCAGAAAAACAAGTGCGCTCCCATTTGCCTTTTTGTAAACACAAGGCTCTTCTTCATTTTTTATGAAGCCAAACTGTTTGACTACTTCATCAAAACGAAGATTCCAACTCCGAGATGCTTGCTTCAAGCCATAAATGGATTTATAAAGTTTGCATACTTTCCCAGTATTTTCTGGATCGACAAAACCTTTAGGCTGTGCCATATACACATCCTCACTTAGGTTTCCATTTAGGAAAGCCGTTTTGACATCCATCTACCATATCTCATAATCAAAATAGGCAGCAATAGCTAGGATGATCCTGATTGACTTTAACATAGCAACGGGCGAAAAGGTTTCATTCATAATCAACACCTTGAATTTGCTTGAAACCTTTCGCAACTAATCGTGCTTTATGGATATGAACATGACCATCCATGTCAATCTTTTTCTTTTAAACCCATTTGCACTCAATAGTTTTTACACCATCAGGTAGATCAACCAAGTTCCACACTCGATTGTCATGCATGGATTCAATTTCGGATCTCATGGCTCCAAGCCATTTCTCAGAGTTAGGGCTCATCATCGCTTCTTCGTAAGTCTTGGGCTCATCATTGTCTATCAATAATACTTCACACTGTTCCATTGTAAGGAACATGTACCTTCCAGGTGCGTGACGTACCCTTTCAGACCTACATGTAACCAGTGCTTGTCCTGCATTTTCTACATTATTTTGCAGGTGTTGCTGAGCTTCAGTGGGTGTTGAAACAATTTCCAGTGGTTCCCGAATTTCTTCAAGTTGCACTGTGCTCCCACTAACTCCTTTTGAGAGAAACTCTTTCTCCAAAAAGACACTGTTTCGGGCAACAAACACTTTGTTTTCTTCTCGATTATAGAAGTAATATCCTTTTGTTTCCTTAGGATATCCCACAAAAAAGCATTTATCTAATTTGGGTTTGAGCTTATCAGTCATTAAACGCTTTACATAAGCCTCACAACCCCAAATCTTAAGAAAAGACAACCCGGGACGCTTTCCATTCCATATCTCATATGGTGTCTTTTCTACAGCTTTTGATGGAGCCCTATTTAATGTAAACACAGCTGTTTCTAGAGCATATCCCCAGAAGGACAATGGAAGATCAGTTTGGCTCATCATTGACTGAACCATGTCCAACAAGGTTCTGTTCCATCGTTCTGACACACCATTCCATTGAGGTGTTCCCGGCGGGGTCAATTGTGGAACAATTCCGTGTTGTTTTAGATGATCACCAAATTCTTGGCTCAAATACTCCCCTCTACGATCAGATCGTAGGATTTTGATTGTCTTTCCAAGTTGATTCTGTACTTCATTCTGAAATTCGTTGAATTTATCAAACGTTTCAGATTTGTGCCTCATTAAGTAGATATATCCATATCTACTAAAGTCATCGGTAAAAGTTATGAAGTTCTGAAAACCACCTCTAGCTGTTGAACTTAATGGTCCACATACATCAGTATGAACAAGAGCCAATAAGTCACTTGCCCTTTCACTTTCACCTGTGAAAGGTGCATTTGTCATTTTTCCAAGTAAACAAGATTCACACACATCAAATGATTGAAAATCAAATGAGTCTAGAAGACCATCTTTCAGGAGTTCCATGATGCGTTTCTCATTTATATGGTGTAAAAGACAATGCCAGATAAACGTGGGATTCAAATCATTGGGCCTAAGCCTCTTAGTACATATGTTATAGACAGGTAATTCAAGATTTAGTTGATAAAGCCCATTTTCCAATGTGGCATTGCCATAAAACATATCATTTAAGTAAAAGGAACAATGATTGTTCTTTATTCTAAATTCATAACCCAGCGTGTCCAAACACGACACGGATACAATGTTTTTGCTTATGGAGGGAACATAATAACAGTTATTAAGTTCTAAAACTAATCCTGAAGGTAAAGCTAATATAAAAGTTCCAACAGCTAATGCTGCAACTCTTGCTCAATTGCCAACACGAAGTTGAACCTCGCCCTTAGCCAAATTTCTACTCCTTTTAAGCCCCTGCATCGAAGTGCAAATATGAGCAACTGATCCGGTATCAAATACCCAAGAGTCGGAAGGAGAAGTAGCTAAATGAACTTCTATAACATATATACCTGAAGGAGTCTCACTTTCCTTCTTTTTCTTTAAATCTTCCAGGTATTTCTTGCAATTCCTCTTCCAATGGCCAGATTTCTTACAATAGAAGCATTCAGTAGTAGGGGTGGCACCTGGCTTGGACTTTCCTTTGGAATTAGGCTTAGCACTAGAGGATCTTTCTAGAGCTTTGCCCTTTCCCTTAGCCTTGCCCTTGCCCTTGCCCTTCTTCTTAAAACTTTTTCCCTTTTGAACCATCATTACATTATTAGGAATTTTCTTAATGTTCTGTTTCGTTCTTTTAAGCATCCCATGCAATTCAGTCAATGATTTCTCCAGATTATTCATGTTATAGTTCATGACAAACTGGTCATAGCTCGGAGGGAGCGATTGGAAAATCATATCAGTAGCCAGCTCTTGACTAAGGGGAAAACCAAGCTTTTCCAAATTCTCAATATAACCAATCATTTTGATCACATGAGGACTGACCGAGCTCCCTTCTGCCAACTTGCAATCATGCAATTTCTTGGTGATTTCATATCTTTCCACCCTAGCCTGCTCCCCGAATAAGTTTCTAAGAGACACGGCCATGTCATAAGCTGTCATGTTCTCATATTGCTTCTAAAGCTCAGAGTTCATGGTGACTAGCATTAGACAGCTGGCATCAAGTGCGTCATCAGTTTGCTTTTTGTAAGCATCCTTTTGAGCACGTAGAGCACTAGCGGCTGGTTCATCAGGTAGAGGAGTCTCTAGAATATAGTCCTTTTTCTCTTGTTTGAGAACAATTCTCAAGTTTCTATACCAATCAATAAAATTTGTTCCATTGAGCTTTTCTTTATTAAGGATAGATCGCAAACTGAAATTGTTTGAGGAGCTACCACTATCCATGGTCTACAAAATTTTAGCATTATATTTATGAAAAGCCTTTTATTAAACAATTCAATAAAAGATGTACCAACTATATATATTTTAGAACAAAAATCCCTCAACAAATATATATAGTGGGCCAAGATCCATGTTTCACTAAGTTCTAGTGAGCTTTGGCATCACTGCTAGAAACCTAGTTATTTAGGTAAGCAACTCCTCACTAATTATATCATATATAACTCTTGTTTGTTGGGTGTCATCCCAACACCATGCCCCAAAGCCCAAAACCGTTTTGATGGCCTTGTTAAGTTAAACGAATTCTATGCTTATGGGTGTCCAATACACATCCTGCCTTATTACGATAATTGATGGTGCCCTGATTTGTCAGACCTACCAAGCAACGATCAAAATCTTACAGGTGCAGCAATTGGAAGGGTATAATAAACTTAATTTTTATGAGGGGTTAAAACATGGCAAAACATCCATATGCACGAAAATAACCATCAGCTAGATGATCTAACAGGTGCAATTTCGACTATATTTAACTTCCGTTGGCAATAACCTTGGCCAGGAAAGACCGCGACTGTTTTCACTCACACCATGAAGGAAAGCGTTCCGCCAAGCGGGGCTTATTAAGAAAAACCTTATGATGTGTTCTTTCCTTAGACACCAAAGTTGATAGCTTCTGGTTGTCAAGTATTATTTCCTCCACGATGGCCTGAGAAGACTCCTCAGCCATTGGAGTTGGACTTGTCTCACCCGCGGCCTCTATGGAAGTGGATGCGTCGACGGTTGTTGTGGTCGCCGGGGCACTGAGTACAGGGTCCCTACGCCTAAGCATCATAACTTAGAATATCTCTTATTAATGATAGTAGGATCGATAAGAGATAATATTCTTACTTTATACGAAACTCTATCCAAAGTTTGCGTTTCGACGATGAGCTCTAGGGAGAAAGAAGCCCACTGGGTGCCCCTGTTGAAGTATCATCAACGTTTGTCCTTGTTTTCCTCTTCTTAAACAGGACAGTGTCTTCTTCTCCCTGCATGTTACAAGTAAGAGCCGTATTTTGACTGCCTCTGACTGTGATTACATATTTTGGCCCTAGAACCTTGATGCACTGATAAGCATAGTGCATTGCTGTCATGAACATGGCGAGTGAAGGTCTACCAAAGATGGCACTATAAGCTGAATCAAAATCAATTACATCAAAAGTAATCAACTTTGTTCGAAAGTTTTCTGGTCCTCCGAGCGTTACTGGTAACACTATTTGTCCAATGGGCATCATCGAAGGACTAGGGATTATCCCGAAAAATAGGTGAGCCATTGGTTTAATCTTTGAACAAGGTATTTGCATCTTGTCAAGGGCTTTGGCAAATAATAAGTCGAGAGAACTTCCTCCATCGACTAATGCTCGTCCAACTTTAGCGTTGCTAATAATGGGAAAATTATCAAAGGTAGTCGCTGTGGCCGCGACAATCTTTCAGGACAATCTTCCCGGCTAAAAGTCAAGGACGTTTCTAACCAACGGGGAAATTGAGGCTCTCCAAGAGGAGCTTCAACACTATTTACCTCTTGGTAAATAGATTTAAATTGATGCTTAAAAAAATCAAATGAAGATCCACCAAAAATAATATTAACATGATTACTAGGTACCTGGTATGGCATTTCTTCGTCTTCATCGGCATCCTTAATCCCATAGAATTGTCCCTGTTCTGGTATAGTTGGCATAGGTGTAGTACCTTTGATAAAAGTCCTCCATGCGCTTCAACCAGGTGCGATAATTCTTGAGGTTGTGTCCAGAAACATTGTGTAACGAGCACCATCTCTTGTTCCCCTGTGGGTTAGTCTGTTTTTCTATATGATCACCATTGCGACCACTAGAAGGAGTTCTATTAACTTTGAATGGAACTTTTACCTTTCTCCTGTGGTTGCTTGTCCATGACTGCGACCTCTCAGAATTGGTCTGCTCCATTCTTCTTGGGCTTCTTGGACTTTCCACCTACAAATGATTCAGACTTTTTGCTTGAATCTTCTTTCTTTTCGGTGTTGAGACCAGGTTGAGGAGGTAAGTTGCCCTTATCCACCATTCTATTCCATTCTATAGCCTCAGCTGCATCAAAATATCGATCAGCCATGTCGAAAAGCTCTAATACTGATCATGGGGGATGGATACTTAAATCTTTCGTGAACCTTCGGTATCGAACACTGTATTTAAAGGCCATAATAATGGAAGTATGAAAGATATGAGGAATGGTATTTCTCATTCCTGCAAATTCTTAACAAACTGTTGAAGAGTTTCAATCAAAGTCTAGTGCAGAAAATGAAGATCATCTTCTTTGCCTTGCTTCTCATAGCAGTTTTGGAAGTTGTTGAGGATGGCATCGCACAACATCTCCCAATTGTAGATTGGTCCTTCTAGTTGATTGAACAACCAAGTCCGTGCCAGACCCTCAAGGACCGTTGGCAAATAATTTGCCATAACTCGTTCATTTCCTTCTGCCGCTTGAATGGCAATGACATAAATCTGGAGAAATTCGTTTGGATTTTGAGTTCCATTGAATCTCTCAATCATGCCAAGCTTAAAATTATTAGGCCAAACCACATTTCGTAGTCCTGGTGAGAAAGCCTTACAACCCACGTACGAACTGCACGATTGTTGATCCTTGCGACTATCATGCATGTCACAAAAAGGGTCAACCTGAGGAAACTCACGACGTGGTCCCAAGCACGAGTGCACTGGTACACAATTATGGTCACGGGAAGTACCAGTTCACTAGCTTTGTCATGTCGGGTATGTGTGAAATTACGTCTCTTATGGCTTTGATAGGAACCATCTCGTTCTTGAGAACAAGTTGTCGAACACAATGAGGCTGTTGGAGTTATATTTGAGGTGACTCCATCAAGGTTATCCGCAAGCACCCTTGCAAATGTTACCCCATCGTCGTTTGTGAGACCAAAAGGTGGATTGTGAAGTGCATCTGTAATCACATGGATATGATCTTGTGTACTCGTTCTGGGTGCCATAAGAGTTTTTAACACTGTCGCCTCAGCCGTTGGGGAGTACCCCGGAGCCGAGAGCGGCATGTGTTCACATATGTGACCATCTAGATGTCACTGACGAGAAGTTACCGGTCCGAAGTCGCAGATAGCGGTATCGTGGAGAGCTGGTGCAAGTCATAGGAAATCCTCTATGACCTTGCCAACCTCGGCCTCTCACTGTTTGCGCGCTTCGTCTTCTGCCCGTTTGCACTCTTGCTCTTCCCTAGTAACACGTTCCTCTGGGGTTTCCTCAGAAAGTGTGGGGACTTTCCTTGAATAGAGTTTCACAGACGGTGAAAGCATCTCATCTTTGTCTGAGCCAAACTCAAAATCAAAGAGAGATTTTAAATTATCTGGAGAAAAGTTCTCCAGACTCAATTAAAGATCATCATCTCCCGTATCATCTGGGTAATGGGTTGTGGCACATACTCACCCTCAGATGTGGTAAGACTCAGAGGGTAAGCGAGTTGCCTTTCTGATTCTTGACAACAAACGTGACGGAATCGATGCTGATGCTTCCTTGGGAGAAGTCTCGAGGGTAGTGTCGTCACCATTGATGGGGACAAAATCTTCATCCATTGCATCTACATGATCCTCAATATCGAATTTGTTCTCAAAATCGTGTAGACAAAGGAAAGGGTCCATGGACACAATGAACCTTGGTGAAAATGTCTTGAAGGCCCCATGGTGGGCACTAACTGTCGATGATTGGGACCTAGAGTCCTTCGCCGAACTTATGAAGAATTTAGATGGGTTATGAAGTGAGACAATCCAAACAAGTACCAAGGAATTCAAGGTATCTATGAATCTAATGACACGAGAATTTATCTAGTTTGGGCCCTCGTAGCTGAGTAATTACCTACTCCTGTGTATTTATCACTATGAATAAGTAAGATTACAAATAGAATGTATTGTCTATTACTATCTCTCTCTAATCCCCCTCCCTCTCTTTTCTTCCCCTATAAGGCCTTTTTATACTTGTTGAAGAGATCGTTGGTTGTTCTACTGAGGACATGCCCCACGATTGCCCATAACTGCTTCATGACGGTTACTGCAAGTCATTGTTACGTGGCGATTGTTGCAAATCGTGGTTGGTTGCTGTTTAGCTCCTTTGACCTAGCACTGTGGAAACTGCTTCACCATCCTTTACCTTCTTCGACGGTTACCTTGCCAGGGACTTATGATTATTTCAGGAATAATCATAAGGATTAAGAAACTGTTGTTTGTAAGTGACTTATATTGTAGTACAAGTCTTTTAATACTATGACCGCGCCCCTACTGCGACCATGTAAGGATATCAGGTTTTGTCTCTGCGACCGGTTATGGTCGTAGGCAAATGTCTTCTGCGACCATAACACTCACATGTATAACATGAGACCATGGAATTGGTGATGATAAGTGTTTGAGACTATTGAGCTCTTTAGTTGAAATTATGGGAATTAAGTATCATTCATGGGCTATGTCCAGAATATCCTTGGGCCATCCCCATTATCTCTTTCATAGGTCTTCTGCGACCATAGAAAGGCATGTGCGACCAAGGGCCATTGTACGCGACCATTGAATGGTTGTTGCGACCATGGAACTGCACGGGTGATCTAACTCGAGTGATAATCCTCGACACATGTCCCACCGGGCGTGCCATTTTGTTTCACCGAGAAGATCTCTCTTTTGAGAAATTGGCCCCTCTTCGTGGTGCGGGTGTGCCATTATACATAAGTATACACATAAAGAATAAAGAGAACACATAATCTTAGAGGAAACAAGTACTTCATTAATTCTCAAGTAAATTATAAGTTACAAGTCTCCTTGGGATTTACATATTCTCGCCAAAGGAAAGTTCATCTTGACTTCAGGGGATTGCATGATTCATGGTTCTTCAGGGCTTTTGAAAATCTCCTGGTTAATTACATCTGCAGAACAAGTCCGCAAAAAACCTTTGATAAAACTGTTCTGATGGTTGCCGTCTTCAAATTTCAAAATAACGTTGCCCTTTATAAATAAATGCAATGCGGATGCCCATGCATGCAAATATGCAAATCCATAGCTTCGTCAGTCTATGGTGTTATCGCAAAAATGTCTGGTAAACATTAGAATATCCATTAATGTCTAGCCAAGGGGTTGTTCGGCCTCATTGGTCATGAATGAATAGATGCCTTCGCCTCATCAGTACCCGACATGAATAGTGTCCAGCTTCGTCAGTCACGAACAAAAAATATGTCACATTTGCCTCATCAGTATCCAACGACATGGAAAAGTGGATGGACAAGACTTATGATAACAACTTGACATCCTTAGCTTCAGGAAATGCATATTGCATGGTAAACTACACCTTGGAATATCCATCAAAGACTTAGAAATATTTCAACTAGTCTTGACAACTTCAGACATTGGCTCCTCTTCAACTAGCTAGATGGGAGCCTTTCTGACCTCTGATAGGCATGAAACTTGGTAGCATAGCTTCTGGATAGATTTTTGATTGGTCATCAAAAATCAAGATCAATCAGATCGTCGAATTTAAAGTAATCTTCAATGCAATGTTCGTACGTCAAGCTAGAATTCAATGAGACAAAACTTGTTTGCATCAGTTTTCTAATGATCTTTTGGCCCTTGGATTGAGGTGGGACTTAGAGTAACTGCTTCACATTGAACCTTCTGCTTTGCATAAAAGTTTGGAGTCGATCGGACTTCTGGATTAGAAGTTACTATCGATCTTCTCCCGCACATCAGACTGAAAATTAGCACTGATCAAAGTGCATATTGGGAACCTCTGATTGACTTTAAATTTGGTGAACATGCTTCATTTCAAGTCTTTAGTCCACCATAAAACTTTGGGATCAATCGGATTTCTGGATGAGAAGTTATCATCGATCTTCTCCCTTGGGACAAACTAATCTTCAACTGGACAGAGCCTCTCCTTGGTTGAATGGAGAATTGGTCTTGATCAAATCTGTGCACTGATCATGGTCGACTTGGTGCAACTGGTCGTGGTCAAATGCTGGCTTCTGGTTGAAACATGCCAACGGTCTTGGTTGAACTGGTCGTGGCTGAAAACACAATTGATTTTGACCAAATTGCTATTTTCAAGTCATTGCTCGAAAATACTTGGGTTTTGACCAGAAACGCAATAGATTTTTATCAAGTTGATGTTTGCTGGTCACTAGCTGAAAATGCTTGTCGGTTCGACCGAAAATGCAATTGATTTCGAAAACGGAATTGATTTCGATCAGATTGCTATTTTCATCTCTACCCGAAAATACCTGAGTTTTGACCAAAAATTGATCGTTTGATCGGAATGCATCAGAGCATGTTTGATCTTTTGATCGAAGTGGAGACCGTTATCGAGGTGGCGACTTTTGATCAGTTGATCTGAGTGTATCTAAGCAACTTTTGATCTTTTGGTCAAAGTGGAGACCGGTAATCGAATTGATTGAGGTGGCGACTTTTGATCGGTTGATCCAAGTGCATCCGAGCAACTTTCGATCTTTTGATCGAATTGATCGAATTGATCGAGGTGGCGACTTCTGATCAGTTGATATAACTGTATCCAAGCAACTTTTGATCTTTTGATCGAAATGGAGACCTCTGATCGAATTGATAGAGGTGGTGACTTCTAATTGGTTGATCTAAGTGCATCCAAGCAACTTTTGATCTCTTGATCGAAGTGGAGACCTCTGATCGAATTGATAGAGGTGGTGACTTCTAATCATTTGTTCTAAGTGCGTTAGAGCAACTATGTGATGCATGATACAGGCTATGCAAGGGAGAAAAACTCACCCATGATCTCCTTCAGTTTCTTCTAGTCGAATAGAGAAGCCTCCTCTTTATCTTGCCTTTGTTACTTGGCCTTCACATTGTCTTCTGGTCTATCTTCAGTTCACCGTCCCCCTAAAAAAGTTAGCACCCCCTCTCTATTTGTAGAGGCTCTGGGTTGGTTGCAACCATCCAACAACCAGAGATTTTTGGGAAACTTGAATTTGGAAAGGACAAAAACACTGTTATTAAAATAATTAAAAGATAATCCTAGTGCTTATCCTTATCCTGTTCGAGCTCAGGTTGAATGTCAGTGCGACCAGGCCTAATCTGGATCGAATTTGACCAGGACCCGAGTCTGATTCGAGTTTGAGTCTGAGTTGACCAGACTGACTCAACCAGTCCTGGTCCTAGTCTGATTTCGACCAGGCCCAATCCAAATAGGACTCAACCAGACCTTGTTTGAGTTTGACTCAACGAGTCCTAGTTTAAATCTGAGTTTTGACCAATTTTGGGTTTTGACCAAGTTTTGACTATTTTCAACAGTGTATATATATATATTTTATTCTCTGGTCATATGGGACTTTTTTAATAAATTTTATTACAAAAAATAGTCAAACAATCATTCCACCTCTACCATCATAAACCAAAAAATTAAAAAAATATTTGATGTCAATGTGGGACACCTAGTTATTAGAATGATCTTTAATTAATGAGATGGCTTATTCTATTACATCGGTGCATATGATCAATTGAACTTAACTCTTTCAAATCCTCAAATATTTGTGTTAGCATTCGTCATATCTTCACCATTAAAGATTGCACTTATCCTTTAAATCAATATTGACTTCTTCTAAATTTAGGGTTTGTAATAAACTATTTTCTAAATTTAACTTTCCTTTGTCACCTTTTATGCTTTTGACGTTATTTGCCCTTCTCTTTAATAAAATAAAAATGTGTATGAGGAGAGTATAATCGACCCACTGGGGGGAGGTGGTGATGAATCATTAGCCAACTGGGAAAAGGAAGATTTACTTAACTTACGCATGCAAAAGATTTTTTGTTGCAATAAAAATGGTTGCTTAAGTTGCGGTTTTGTCTAGTCTCTTGTAATTTGTATCATCGACCTGCTGGGGGTGGCGATGGTGAATCATCAAATAGCTAGTGAAGGGATGGTACATTGAACAATGAGGTTGCTTACTGGGGCTCAGGAAATCAACAAAGCTGCCTAAATGTAAGTGTGCTTAAGTATGCATTTTAGTTATGTCTCCTTTGGCCGCAATGGATGATTCCGTTCAAACATTTTGGATAAGAACACGAAAAAGTTGGGAGAATAATAAATAAATAGCAATAAAAATGTTTAATTTTTCTCTCTCTTGAGTTGGAGCAATGTAGCAGACTTAGTATAATTTGCGACATTGTGATCGTTTAATTTAGCGATTGATTATTCTAAATCCTTAATGAAAGAACTTTGCCAAAATTTGTTTAATTGATCAAACCCATTCTTCTCTAAGGTTGAAATTTGATGAGTTACACACTTGCGTTTGAGATTTTAAAGTGCTTAGGTCAACTATTTCATACATTTTGATGTAATGTGAATCACTGGAAGTACTTTTCTAAAAATCTTGTTAACTAAGGCATCCCCGTTTTTATAATTTCTGAAAATTTCATTCTCGTCCTTTGCTTGAGGACAAGCAAGATGCTAGCTTGGGTGATTTGATAAGTGTTTAAGTGGTATTACTTTTACCTCAGGCTAGCATTGATTTTCATGATGAAAAATCATTTGATGCGACATTTTATGTGACTTTTTGTATCATATTTATGATCCTCTTTCACAATTGTGTTCATTATGTTTCAGGGATCAAGTGTGCAAAATTCTGAAGCATCTCGAGCTTATTTGGACCAAAATCAAAGTAGAAGACGAAAACTGGTCAAAATGGAGCCCTGAGACAAGGACCAAGATAGGGACCCCGAGCCTAGCACGGGCACTGGCATGGCCAGTGATGAGGACTTCTCTAGCACAATTAGTACTAGACCTCGACCCGAGAAATATAAAAGACCAATCACTTGAGCAAAGGCCAGACAACTACATTAACAGGTGACTTTGTTCCTTAAAAAATTAAATTATGATGAGAATATGCTGCTACCTAATAGCTCTTGTTCAACATTGATTAGATATAAAGAGGGAAAACATAATAGAAAGGACATAGCCACCTATGGGTCAAATAACTTCATCGAATCTGGTCATACACCTACTGAGTGTAAAGAGAATTTCTTAAGCTTTCTAACAAGACCAAGATCACTCGATTCCATCAAGAATTCCAACCACTACAACTAAAAGAATTTTGCTCGGCATGTAGTCTGCCAACCAAGCAATAGTCCAACTTCAACCAAGCACCATTCTCAGCACAGATGTCCAATTTGGTTGTGCGAGTACTTGTTGGAAAGGTATTCAAAGGAATTTTCCAACCACTAGTACAGAAAAGCTTTCTTCTATCGGTAAAAAAAACCCTTCTACTATCGGTTTTCGTACCGATAGAGATAGACACGATAGAACAAGACAGAACATTTTCTATCGGTAAATAACCGACAGAAGAAATTAACTATTCTATCGGCATATTAGGAGTTTACCGATAGAAAACCCGTCGTAGTCTGACGATTAACGGTGGGAAAAGTACCACTATTCTAACGGTTAATTACATGATTACCGACAGGAAAATATTACTATTCTATCGGCACCTTATGATTGTACTGATAGAAAACCCGTCGTCGTCTGACGTTTAGCGTTGGGAAAAATACCCATATTCTAACAGTTAATTATAAGTTTACCGACAGAAAAAAGTGTAGTACTCTCTCGGTTGGAAATGACATTATCGATTGAAAAAATCTTAGTACTCTCTCGGTTGTGTATGAGTTCACCGGCAGGAAAAATCACACTCTTCTAACGGTTAATTATAGGTTTACCGATAGAAAAAACCACAGTAGTCTCTCGGTTGTGGATGAGTTCACCGGCAGGAAAAGTCACACTATTCTGACGGTTAATTTCAAGTTTACCGATAGAAAAATGGGTAGTAGTCTCTCGGTTGTGGATGAGTTTACCGATAGAAAATTTGTAGTGGTCTGTCGGCTGTGAATGAATTTGCCGATAGAACATTCACATATACAGTACATTATTTGCATTCACAATACAGTACATTCACATATACAGTACAGATGCAATACATTATAGATTGGATACACAATACAGTACAGATGCAAAGAAGGGTAAATTCATAGAACAGATTGACACATTAGACAGTTATTCACATTTATTCACATATATATGGACAAATACAAATTGCAATCCAATGTGGACATTTATTGACATATATATTTATTCACATGTATATAAACAGTCTATGCACAGAGTACATGAAAAAGAGAAAATTATCATGACGGATGGTTGGGCACAACTTCCTCCATGACATATTGAGCCCAGATTTGTCGAAGATCTCTAATCTTTGCATTTTCGTATGAGTCTTTCGACATGGCGATCTGCAAGCATGTGTGAATACTTAGTAACTAACTTCCTAATTTAGAACGTGACACCCAATTTTCAAATTTGAGTTAGCTATCGATGCTTACCTGGGGGAATTGGGCAAAGTTTGTCTGCACTAGGTCGTACATGTAGCGCAACACATAAAACCCGCATTCCCACAATTGCGGCTGCTGATGGCACTGAGATAATTGCATATGCGAAGACATGTTAGCTATTGTTTCCATAAACTAATTAAGCATAAACAAAAAGTCTCGTGAGTACCTCATATTCTTTCCAAGCTAGTAGGGAGCCCTGCGGTGCGGCATGCCTCCCTCCAGCGGACGCATATTTATCAAAAGCCCTGCATTTTAGTTAGTATTGCCCGTTAATGTATTATCATTAGCTAGTGAGGTGAAAATTTAAATCAAACATATAAGTTACTTACGCCTCCATATTCCCCTTGACCACATATTCCATCGATAATTTGTCACGCATCGAATCGAGGTAGTACACCTCGTTCCTCGGCGGACAGATCACGATGAGGATCCAGTGGCCCCTGCATTGTACGTAAAAGTGGACCGCGTGCTCAAAGTATATCTCAGGTGTAACATACAAGATCGAGTTAAATTAGTATGAAATGCACTAACCTTTGGTGGTACGGCACCAGAATGAACAACCTGTCCTGCTGCGCCATCAGCGCCTTGGATATGTACTGCTCAGCGTGTGCGGCGTCGTGCTCTAGCATCGTGAGGCTTATTTTCTCTAGGTCGAGGAAACCCACCTTGTCACACGCAGCCTCCGATGCTAGCCTGTACATGCACCTGCATGCAAAGGACGACATTAGTATTGCACAGAAAGTTACTACATTTCAAATGAACTACAACAATGCAGAGTTAGCAAACAGAGTTAGAAAACAGCAATACATAGCATCAGCAAACTCACAGGACTCCAGTCCGTATAATGGACATATCGAGCTCCCGCCAGTTGTAGAGGTCGAACAGATCCTCGTGTGCCACGGATATACTCCCGGGCTCACGGTGGAACTGCCCAGGCCTGTAGGGAACTAAGAAGTTCAGATTGCGCCGAGCTCGGTGTAGGTACCACGCGTGGAGGTCTCTGGTTGATCGATCCAATTTGCGCAAAGCTGCCTCCGACATAAGTGGGAACCCGTTCGTGAACCTCTCCGGCTGTCCCTGTCGCCCTTTTCCCTTGCCTTTGCCCTTGCCTTTTGCCGGGGACTGAGCGCGTACCTTCGAAGGCAAGGGTGAGGTGATGGCAGCTTTCTTCCGAGGTGAAGGTGTGGATGCGCTGGGTGGGGTGGAGGCCGTCTTTGATGTGTCCAGGGTCGCACGAGATCGGGCCTCATGCCCCGAGCTGGGGGCGCAATCCCCTGGTAGCCCAGCGGCAGGCCACTTCAATTAATGAGCACGTATGTTAGATTATGCAAGTTGAGTGTACTGAGTAGGATGTAATCTAAAATGTGTAGGATTTACCGGTTGTATTACAGACACTTCTTGGGCCACTGTACGTAGGAGCCCACTGCCTCAGCAAGTGTCTGCAGTTCCTCTGTTGGGACTGGCAACGGAGAATCGTTGTAGCCCAGTATGGCCAAGTCCACCTGTACCTTTGCGAAACCCAACCGCAGAGGTACACAGTGGACCCGGACATCCGGCCCAGACGGATATACGAAGCCGTGTCCAACCACTTCCTGCCCGGCGCCTACGTGATTCTGTAGGATGCAGCCCTCCGGCCCCTGCAAATTTGTAACAATTAAAATAGGTTAGCGAAACAACTCTAACAGAATGGGAGTGGCATCAACTTAAGTGCACAGATGAAGGCTTGCAGTACCTCAAGTAGATCCACTGGATCCGCGAGTACCTTCGAAGCGCAACTGCTTATCCGACCCCGCGGGGTACCGTCGTCCTGGGGATCCGCATCTGCACTCTTGGCCAGCAATGCTTCTCTCAACCGTGCAAACTCTTCCCTCATTTGCGCGACCTCGGACTGCACCTCAGACTGTACCTCAGCCCGTATCTCAGCCCGCATCTCCGCCCGTATCTCCTCCCGTACCTCAGCCCGTATCTTATCGGAGAGGTCATCTTCCTTTTCCTTCCAGGAGCGGGCCTTCTTCCTCGGTGGAGCCGGATCTACGAAACCGGCCTTCCACGACACAATGGCTCCCACGGCCCGTGTCCGCCCGGGATGCTCCTTATTTCCTAGAGCCCGGGTGAGGATGTCGTTCTCCCTCTGCGGGGTAAACAATCCCTCTGCTACCTCCTTCTCAAAAGAGATCTGTTACATTTCAAGGTACCTTGTGAGACAAATTGCCTTATATACACTTGTGCGCACACAGTTTACGAGGTTAGCCAACTTACCATTCGCCTCACAACGTCGGCGTCCCCAGGGGTTGTGAACTGCACAGACCCCGTGGATGACACGGACCCCCTCCCCCTCCACCATCGCTTGCACCTCTCATCCCGGATCTCGGAGAGCGGCAACTCAGGGGTGTCGATGACAGGATTTTGCTCGTCTTCCTTCTTCCACTGCTCCTCCTTCCTCGCATAGCCCCGGGATCCGAGCCGATGCGGGTGGTCGTTCCTCTTCTGGATCGCCCTATTCTTCTCGCTAAGGGCCTTGAATTCCTCAGTCCCCTTCTGCTTGTTGAATTCCTCCCATACCTCCTCCGATATGAAGGGGTACTTCTCGCAAGGAGATTTCCCCGCAGCGAGGAAGTTACTGACGAGCCAGCTTTTAAAGGTTTTCCATGTTCCGTTCATGTCCTTCAAGCAGGCAGTCCTAGGTGTATCGTCGGGGATGTTCCACTTAGCCTGTTTCCGAAAAATGCATACAATTAATCACGAGTTAGTTAAACTTTAGTATAAGCCAAGAGAACGTGATTACGAAAGAGTTCAGCAATTTCAGTTCATTTAACCTTCACTTCCACCCACAACCTATCCCTCTCATCCGCCCACAACCTATCCCTCTCATCCGCCGTCACGTCCTTCCAGCTCTGGACGGTGATCTTCACCCTTTCTTTCGCCAACAGCCCAACGTAGGCCGCGTACCTCCCAGCATTCTTTCCAATCGGCCTCCCAAATTGGTTGAACTCACAAGAAAGATCCGTGCGTTTGGCCAAATGCCCCAACGTCGTCGCGCCTCGCCCCACCCTCTTGCGCTGGGATGTAACAGTTGCATCTTCAGTAGTTACGATGGGGTTGGCCCTAGTCGAACCACTCGTACCATCCGATGAAGACGACGACATGTCTTCCCCTACAAAACCTTCAACAAACCATATATATGGCAATTAATTCGCCTTGGAGTTCCATAACTCAGCCCAGGACTGGAGACTAACTAGGGCGGCAAAAGGGAAACTAATACAAAAAGAAAGACATGCATAAATTACTTCCTGAACTCTTCAGAAATATTTTCTATCGGTAAACACATGAGCTGCCGATAGACCATAACCTCCACAGAAGACAATTTTTCTATCGGCAAACCCGTGAGATACCGATAGAACATAACAATGTTCTCTACATATGGAATTTTGTTGACAAGCCACCATTCACTGTCATCACATAACATTCTCGATGATTTGCTATACTAATATTCATGGGCCAGCATTATTATTTCACACGTAAATATGCACACAAGCATCTAAGTGCCACTGTGCATAATCTTTAGCCTAGTCATGTATAGGCATTTGAAACATATACATCGAAGACCCATCCACATTGCCATATATTCATACCAAGTGAGTAAAAATTCCCAACCAAACTAGTACATTGCATGGCTCATGTCCTTCGAGATCCAAATTAAGTTTTACTACTTGTGCAGAAATATTTTCTATCGGTAAACACCAAACATTTTTTTGCATGCACCAGCTTGTGGCCAGATGCTTACCTGCTTGGAGAAGAAGGATTGTTGTTATTTGCACAGCCATTCTACACCATCACTACACAGAACAACATCTTGGAAGGTAGGTTCTTTTTGTTAATGGAGTTGAGTTGAGTTGATCGAGTTTGAGTCCGAGGAAATCACCAATACGTACAAATGTATGTCGACGGCAGTTCCAGCTCCTCGGGCGTCTTCGAACTGAACTCCTATGGTTAAGTCCAATGTGGTTTAGACATTTGCTGTTTTGGATGAATGGATTTGTGATGTATCAGGTCTAACTTGTAGTCGGTAGTTGCATTGTGGCAACCTGCAAAGGTTCCCTTTTATGTAAAATGCATGTATGGGCCACTGGGTCCTCGTCGTGATCTGTTGTTAATTTCAGACGTGGCTTTTGTAATATACATCGAATGTGTGAATTGTTGTATTTGTATATTGTTGTATATTTGTGTATCATGTATTGCTAATTGGGACATGAACTTGAATGTGCAGGGAGTATTTGTGTATTTAATTGTATTGGTAGGTAGGTGTGTATTTGTACTGCTGTTTCAGACATGCACTTCAATTTGTGAACTGGCATGTGTATGTTTGTACCTGAATTTGTGAACTGGCATCTGTAATTACTTTGGCAAGATGAAGTCCCAAGTACCTACGAAAAGTATTTTTGTGTCTCCTAGTTAATCCACAAATTAGCATTTCTTGAAATATATTGCTTTATCTTCTAGTTAAGATCTGTTTGATGTAAGATCTGTTTGATGTTACATTGATATGATTCCTTGAATGTGAGAAATGGCATGTGCATGTTTGTCCCAGTTTGGTACCAGTACCTCCTCTAACGGTAAGTACACATATTTACCGATAGGAAAACACATATATTTGCTCAGTCATGCATATTCTAACGGTAAGTACACATATTTACCGATAGAAAAACTCATGCTCGAGTGTCATGCATCATCTAACGGTTCGTACACATATCTACCGATAGAAAAACTCATGTGCGTGTTGTGTCATGCATGATCTAATGGTCAATACACATATTTACCGAAAGAAGAAGTCCTGTACTTGCTCGGTAATGCACATTCTCTAACGGTATGTGTGTGTTTTTACCGATAGAATATGTGAGCGGCAAATTACCTAAGTTAGTCTGACGGTTATTTCATGTATTTACCGTTAGAAAAATGTCCATTATAAGGAAAACCCCACTCGACCATTGCTGAGCTGCTCTTTAATTTGTTCTGTTGCACTGTGTGTCCCTCTGTTTGTGACGAAAGTTCCAGCTACACTGCTAGGGTGATCAGCGCAGGCTGCAGGGAAGTTGATTGCGCCCCTCTCTTTAAGGTACGCTTAATCGTCGACACTTATCTCTCTCTCCCTCTAGATCTCCCTTCCTCTCTACTTGCAAGCTAGCTGTATTGTGTAGTTCCAAGTTTGTAGCTCTAAGCTTGGGAGCTTGGTAGCTGGAAATGCGTCATGTTTTAGGAGCTAACTAGCTTGTATTGTGTAGTTAGCTAGGTTAATTAGTGTTAATTTCGTTAGGCTAGGGTTCAACACATGTATCTGTTGTAAGAGGCTGTACATGTACATATACATAACTTAATCGGGCAGGTTTCATGCATGGCTTACTCGTTAAATTTTGTTAATTGTAGATGGACAGGAAATATTGGATGTATAGAATAAAACGTACTACTCTTGAATATTTGGATGGTGTGAAGGAGTTTATTAAATTTGCTGAGCAACAAAAGGAGAGGAAGGGAGAGAAAAATATGCTCTGTCCTTGTACAGATTGTATGAACTTGAAGAGGTTTAGCAACTCTGATCAAATTAAGAGTCATTTGATTCGTCGTGGTTTTAACGCGCGATACACCCGTTGGATATGGCATGGCGAAGATCTTGAGGAAACAAGCACCACTACTACCAATCAGCACGACTCGGATGTGGATTGCAATAATATCGATGATCATCCCAATTTTGGTAATGTTCATTCCGATGTGCACGTAGATGATGATGATGACAATCTAGATGAGATGTTACGTGATGTAGAGGAAGATTACAACGAAAATGACTTCTGTGAATTTGAGAAACTGATTGCTGACTCTGAGAAGCCTCTGTTCCCTGGATGTGCAACATTTACAAAACTGTCTTCTGTGCTGAGATTACATAACTTGAAGGCAGGAAACGGTTGGAGTGATAAGAGTTTCACGGCACTATTAGATCTTCTAGCGGACATGCTTCCAGAGGGAAATGAGTTGCCAAGATCTACTTACCAAGCCGAAAAACTGTTGTGTCCGTTGGGAATGGAAATCGAAAGAATACACGCATGCCCAAATGATTGTGTGTTGTACCGTAACGAGTACTCCAGTTTGCATGTTTGTCCAAGATGCGGCGCATCGAGGTATACACGTAGGGACCGGATTGACAGTGAACGTCACGAGATAAGGAAAGGGCCCCCGGCAAAAACTGTGTGGTACTTGCCTGTGATACCTAGATTGAAGCGGCTGTTTGCAAATCCGAAAGTCGCGAAGCAATTGCGTTGGCATGCTGAAGCCCGGAAACAAGACGGAAAACTGAGACACCCAGCTGATTCTATTCAATGGAGAAACATCAACAGAACATTTGCTGAGTTTGGCGGCGAACTTAGGAATGTAAGGTTCGGGCTGACTACTGATGGTATGAACCCACATGGTAATATGAGCAGCCGGCACAGCACTTGGCCGGTTCTTTTATGCATCTACAATCTTCCTCCTTGGTTATGCATGAAGCGCAAGTACATCATGATGGCGTTACTAATCTCAGGACCCAGACAACCCGGAAATGATATTGACGTGTTTCTAGCGCCTTTAATCGAGGACTTACAGAAATTGTGGAGCTAGGGTGTGCAGGTGTGGGATGCATACAAGAAAGAGAATTTCATCTTGCGGGCCCTGATATTTTGCACCATAAATGATTTTCCGGCCTACGGCAATTTGTCGGGGTATAGTACGAAAGGAGCCAAGGCTTGCCCTATTTGCCTAGATGAAACTGAGAGCATGTGGCTGCGAAACTGCCGGAAAACAGTGTACATGGGTCACCGCAGGTTTCTTCCGGTGCATCACACGTACCGTAAGAAGAGGAAATCATTTAACGGGAAGCCTGAGAAGGGATCAGCTCCAGTGTTTCTGACCGGTAAGGAGATTTACTCGCGCGTGAACGACATCAAAGTTGAGTTCGGTAAGCATTCTAAACCTCGAGAAAAAAATGTTTGGAAGAAGAGATCGATTCTCTGGGATCTACCGTACTGGGAGCACTTACAAGTTCGACATTGCATTGACGTCATGCATGTAGAGAAAAATGTCTGTGACAATTTGATTGGTTTGTTGTTGAACATTCCGGGAAAGACAAAGGATGGTGTGAAAGCTCGTCGTGACATGGTGGAAATGGGGATAAGGACTGAGCTTGCACCTTTAGAGAATGGAAAGCGTACATACCTCCCCCCGGCCTGCTATACGTTGTCCAAGAGCGAAAAAACAGAACTCTGTCGGTGCCTGCACGGTGTTAAAGTTCCATGTGGGTACTCCGCGAACTTGAAAAAACTTGTGTCTATGAAGGACCTAAGACTGGTTGGCATGAAGTCCCACGACTGTCATGTCTTGATGTCACAGATGCTTCCCATTGCGATCAGAGGCATTCTCCCAGTTAAAGTCAGAGAGACAATCACAAACCTATGTTATTTCTTCAACGCAATATCTTGCAAGGTAAGTACGTGCACTCGTACTATAAGTTCACTACCTCTATTTGTGGAGCTTAATTAGAAGATTTTTCTGATATGAATATTTGGCGCAACTGTGTCCTCGTAGGTAATTGATCCCGATGGACTGGACGCTTTGCAACGCGACGTGGTTACAACTCTTTGTCAGCTCGAGATGTATTTCCCTCCATCCTTTTTTGATGTTATGGTCCATCTGATTGTTCACCTTATCAGAGAAATTAAGTTTTGTGGACCCGTGTGCCTGCGCTACATGTATCCATTTGAGAGATTTATGGGTGTATTGAAGGGATACGTAAGGACTCGTCGTCGACCCGAGGGGAGTATCATGGAAGGTTATGCCGCCGAGGAGGTGATTGAATTTTGCACAGATTATATGGCCGGGGTTGACCCAATTGGTGTTCCTAGGTCCCGACACGAGGGTAGGCTTGAGAGAATCGGAACGATTGGATTCAAAGCTATCGTCCCCGCTCGTGATGTGTACACAAAATCACATTTTTGGGTCTTACAACACATGACGGAGGTCGAGCCATACATACACGAGCACAAGGTAATGTTACGGTCATAGAATCCTTCGAAGTCAGACGTTTGGGTCAGTAGAGAACATAACAGGAAATTTGCTGAGTGGATCCAAGAAAGAGTCACGCGAGCTGCCGAGGGCTCCGTAAGTGAAACTGTGACATGGTTGGCTAGACGCGCAAGATTCACTGTAGGGACTTGGCAGGGGTACGACATCAATGGGTATTCATTTTACACAAGAGCTCAAGACGCCAAGAGTAGCACGCAATGCAGCGGAGTGACACTGTTTGCTATTTCCGAGGATGCCAGGTCAGTAAGGGCGCTGAACTCATATTACGGTGTTATTAACGAAATATGGGAGCTCGATTACGGATTACTTAAGATTCCCCTGTTTCGATGCCAATGGGTCGAAATCCCTCGAGGTGTTCAAGTTGACAGTTACGGGTTTACTCTCGTCGATCTTGGTAGAGTCGGACACCAAGACGCTCCATTCATACTTGCAAAGAAAACCACACAGGTATTCTACATCGTTGACCCGGCCAATCCAAACTTGCATGTTGTCCTCCACAGCAAGAGACGTATTGTTGGGGTCGAAGATGTTGTCGACGAAGAGGAGTATAACCAATTCGATGAAATACCTCCATTTTTAGAGGACATTCAATCTATCCGTACTGAAGATATCGACGAAACAACATATCTGCGAGATGACCACGAAGAAGGATTATGGGTTGAGAACCATTGATGATTAATTTCTATTTCAGGGATAAATGCCAAGCAAACAGCCCACAAGTTCTGCAGCAAGGTGAGGAACTTATCATTAATACATCAGGCAGTACATTTTTCTTTAGAATTTAATGATAAGCTAGTTCACAGCATTAATACATCTCAATTTTACTCCACAGCATGAGTTCTAACATGTACAGTACCTTTATCCTGTAAATACTTAATTCCTCCCTTCAAATAGCACTTGCAAAAATCTCATCGCAGCCTCTTGCTTCTTCAAATTAAGTTCTACAAAAATCCCTTTTTTCTGACGGTATTTTGTTATTTATACCGATAGAAAAGGACATCCGCTACTTTCACACTTCTCTCAGGCACTTCAAAACGTTTTCTATCGGTATTTTTCTATTTTACCGTTAGAATAAATTCGTTAGTCTCACGGTATTTTTGTCTGACGGTTTTTTCCTTTTTTTACCGATAGAAGAATACTCTGCCGCTTTGAATTCTCAACCGTGTCGCCATGCGTCGCCTGGGAAACTCTATAAGTACCTCGCCATGCGTCGTGGTATTTTGTTGTTTTTCTAATTCTCGAACGGTTCGACTCCTCATCTTCTCTTTCACAATAGCAACCTCCATGGGATCGTCAGCCACGCCCTCCCCGGTAAGAACTCTAAATCTCCTCGGTTTACCCATGTATTGTTAATCCATGTTCAGTTCATTCTTGACCTGTTGATTTGCACAGGGAATGGTAGCCGTGGAAGACACTGCCAAAGTGAAGGCCGACCTGAGGGCCCTCCAGGAGGAGCACAAGCTCCTTACAGACAAGCACACTCAGCTACGGCTTGACCTTGACGATCTCTTCCAGCGCATTAAGCGCATGAAGACGGATGGTGACAATGCTAGGGCGAGGACGAGGCGTCTTCGCGAGGAGAAGAAAGCCGTGGATATGACCATCGCTGGCTGCGGTTTGACTATGAAGGATACCATAGCGAAGCTGAGGGAGGTCGCAGGCCTTCTCGACGCGGTAGTAGTTGATCCTAGGGACAACTTGTCGCTAGAGGAGTCCTGCGTCTTGGCTGCAAGTCTAACTGACTCTATTCTACATGCAGCCAGGGCTAAGACCACCCCTTGACCTAGCATTATGGGTTTTATTTTTTTTTGTAAGTGATAAAACAACAATGAATGAACAATTTCTTTTTATGTCAATTTTCCAATTTTCCGGCTATCTTCCCTCTTTCTTTATCATTCTGCAGCTTTCAACCACGGTCTGTTTGATGTTAAATTGTGTGTACTTTTCATTACTCTGACGGTATTTTGTTGTTTTTACCGATAGAAAAAGGGCATCTCAAGCACTTAATCAAAAAATTTTTCTGGGGAAAATTGGTCTCACGGGATTTTATTGTTTATACCGATAGAAAAAGGCACATTTTCATTACTCTGACGGTATTTTGTTGTTTTTACCGATAGAAACTATAATCTCAAGCACTTTAGAAAATTTTTCTGGGGAAAATTGGTCTCACGGGATTTTATTGTTTATACCGATAGAAAAAAGCACCTTTTCATTACTTTGACGGTATTTTGTTGTTTTTACCCATAGAAACTATAATCTCAAGCACTTTAGAAAATTTTTCTGGGGAAAATTGGTCTCACGGGATTTTCTTGTTTATACCGATAGGAAAAGGCACCTTTTCATTACTCTGACGGTATTTTGTTGTTTTTACCGATAGAAACTATAATCTCAAGCACTTTAAAAAAATTTTCTGGGGAAAATTGGTCTCACGGGATTTTCTTGTTTATACCGATAGAAAAAGGCATCCATTACTTCAAATATTTTTCCGGGAAATTTACTTGTTCTATCGGTATTATTTTGTTGTACCGATAGGAAAGTACATAAGTCTATCGGTATCATTTTGTTATGCCGATAGAAAAGTGCCTCCACTACTTTATTACTCGTACACGGCCCTTTAGTTTCCCTCCACTCGAACAGTTCCACCTTAGAGCACTGCGTCTCTTCGAGAGCGAAGAAAACCACAACCTCCGCCGCGACCACTCACTTCCTCTCTCCCACACGACGATCGCCGGCTGGACACTGGTTCGCCACTGCCACCGGTTCTTATTTTCGTCCTTCGCCGGCCGCCGCTGCGTTCTACACCGCCTCTCCATCACCAGAACTGATCGCCGCTGTAAATACCCTAATTCGTCGTTCTATTTCCAGCATCTTCCTTATTTGATCCTAGTGTTTTGCACATACTAATTCTTCGAGTTTTGCAATTACACTAGGGTTCCCTGTTGTGTTGGATTATGTACATTCCGCACACAATGTTGATTTAAATTAGGGTTTACATAATATGTTCCAGTGCTGTAATGAACCTGTTTTGAGATTTTAACTTATCTATACTGCTGTATGTGTGATCAATTGTATCCAACTGCCATGTAATGCACATTATATGTTGGAGGTGTTCTTACACATATTCTATCGGCAGCTCATGTGTTTACCGATAGAACATATTTCTGCACAAGTAGTAAAACTTAATTTGGATCTGGAAGGACATGAGCCATGCAATGTACTAGTTTGGTTGGGAATTTTTACTCACTTGGTAATGAATATATGGCAATGTGGATGGGTCTTCGATGTATATGTTTCAAATGCCTATACATGACTTTTCCCAACCTAATAGATGTGAAGTCCTGATGACTCACATACAGGCTAGGCTAAAGATTATGCACAGTGGCACTTAGATGCTTGTGTGCATATTTACGTGTGAAATAATAATGCTGGCCCATGAATATTAGTATAGCAAATCATCGAGAATGTTATGTGATGACAGTGAATGGTGGCTTGTCAACAAAATTCCATATGTAGAGAACATTGTTATGTTCTATCGGTATCTCACGGGTTTGCCGATAGAAAAATTGTCTTCTGTGGAGGTAATTGTTATGGTCTATCGGCAGCTCATGTGTTTACCGATAGAAAATATTTCTGAACAGTTCAGGAAGTAATTTATGCATGTCTTCTTTTTGTATTATTTTCCCTTTTGCCGCCCTAGTTAGTCTCCAGTCCTGGGCTGAGTTATGGAACTCCAAGGCGAATTAATTGCCATATATATGGTTTGTTGAAGGTTTTGTAGGGGAAGACATGTCGTCGTCTTCATCGGATGGTACTAGTGGTTCGACTAGGGCCAACCCCATCGTAACTACTGAAGATGCAGCTGTTACATCCCAGCGCAAGAGGGTGGGGCGAGGCGCGACGACGTTGGGGCGTTTGGCCAAACTGCACAGGATCTTTCTTGTGAGTTCAACCAATTTGGGAGGCCGATTGGAAAGAATGCTGGGAGGTACGCGGCCTACGTTGGGCTGTTGGCAAAAGAAAGGGTGAAGATCACCGTCCAGAGCTGGAAGGACGTGACGGCGGACGAGAGGGATAGGTTGTGGGCGGAAGTGAAGGTTAAATGAACTGAAATCGCTGAACTCTTTCGTAATCACGTTCTCTTGGCTTATACTAAAGTTTAACTAACTCGTGATTAATTGTATGCATTTTTCGGAAACAGGCTAAGTGGAACATCCCCGACAATACACCTAGGACTGCCTGCTTGAAGGACATGAACGGAACATGGAAAACCTTTAAGAGCTGGCTCGTCAGTAACTTCCTCGCAGCGGGGAAATCTCCTTGCGAGAAGTACCCCTTCATATCGGAGGAGGTATGGGAGGAATTCACCAAGTAGAAGGGGACTAAGGAGTTCAAGGCCCTTAGCGAGAAGAATAGGGCAATCCAGAAGAGGAACGACCACCCGCATCGGCTCGGATCCCAGGGCTATGCGGGGAAGGAGGAGCAGTGGAAGAAGGAAGACGAGCAAAATCCTGTCATCGACACCCCTGAGTTGCCGCTCTCCGAGATCCTGGATGAGAGGTGCAAGCGATGGTGGAGGGGGAGGGGGTCCGTGTCATCCACGGGGTCTGTGCAGTTCGCAACCCCTGCGGTCGCCGACGTTGTGAGGCGAATGGTAAGTTGGCTAACCTCGTAAACTGTGTGCGCACAAGTGTATATAAGGCAATTTGTCTCACAAGGTACCTTCGAATGTAACAGATCTCTTTTGAGAAGGAGGCAGCAGAGGGATTGTTTACCCCACAGAGGGAGAACGACATCCTCACCCGGGCTCTAGGAAATAAGGAGCATCCCGGGTGGACACGGGCCGTGGGAGCCATTGTGTCGTGGAAGGCCGGTTTCGTAGATCCGGCTCCACCGAGGAAGAAGGCCCGCACCTGGAAGGAAAAGGAAGCTGACCTCTCTGATAAGATACGGGCTGAGGTACGGGAGGAGATACGGGCGGAGATGCGGGCTGAGATACGGGCTGAGGTACAGTCTGAGGTGCAGACCGAGGTCGCACAAATGAGGGAAGAGTTTGCACGGTTGAGAGAAGCATTGCTGGCCAAGAGTGCAGATGCGGATCCCCAGGACTGACGGTACCCCGCGGGGTCGGATAAGCAGTTGCGCTTCGAAGGTACTCGCGGATCCAGTGGATCTACTTGAGGTACTGCAAGCCTTCATCTGTGCACTTAAGTTGATGCCACTCCCATTCTGTTAGAGTTGTTTCGCTAACCTATTTTAATTGTTACAAATTTGCAGGGGCCGGAGGGCTGCATCCTACAGAATCACGTAGGCGCCGAGCAGGAAGTGGTTGGACACGGCTTCGTATATCCGTCTGGGCCGGATGTCCGGGTCCACTGTGTACCTCTGCGGTTGGGTTTCGCAAAGGTACAGGTGGACATGGCCATGCCGGGCTACAACGATTCTCCGTTGCCAGTCCCTAACAGAGGAACTGCAGACACTTGCTGAGGCAGTGGGCTCCTACGTACAGTGGCCCAAGAAGTGTCTTGTAATACAACCGGTGAAATCCTACACATTTTAGATTACATCCTACTCAGTACACTCAACTTGCATAATCTAACATACGTGCTCATTAATTGAAGTGGCCTGCCGCTAGACTACCAGGGGACTGCGCCCCCAGCTCGGGGCATGAGGCCCGATCTCGTGCGACCCTGGACACATGAAAGACGGCATCCACCCCACCCAGCGCATCCACGCCTTCACCTCGGAAGAAAGCTGCCATCACCTCGCCCTTGCCTTCGAAGGTACGCGCTCAGTCCCCGGCAAAAGGCAAGGGCAAAGGCAAGGGAAAAGGGCGACAGGGACAGTCGGAGAGGTTCACGAACGGGTCCCCACTCATGTCGGAGGCAGCTTTGCACAAATTGGATCGATCAACCAGAGACCTCCACGCGTGGTACCTACACCGAGCTCCGCGCAATCTGAACTTCTTAGTTCCCTACAGGCCTGGGCAGTTCCACCGTGAGCCCGGGAGTATATCCGTGGCACACGAGGATCTGTTCGACCTCTACAATGGACGGGAGCTCGATATGTTCATCATACGGACTGGAGTCCTGTGAGTTTGCTGATGCTATGTATTGCTGTTTTCTAACTCTGTTTGCTAACTCTGCATTGTTGTAGTTCATTTGAAATGTAGTAACTTTCTGTGCAATACTAATGTCGTCCTTTGCATGCAGGTGCATGTACAGGCTAGCATCGGAGGCTGCGTGTGACAAGGTGGGTTTCCTCGACCCAGAGAAAATAAGCCTCACGATGCTAGAGCACGACGCCGCGCACGCTGAGCAGTACATATCCAAGGCGCTGATGGCGCAGCAGGATAGGGAGTTCATTCTGGTGCCGTACCACCAAAGGTTAGTGCATTTCGTACTAATTTAAGTCGATCTTGTATGTTACACCTGAGATATACTTTGAGCACGCGGTCCTCTTTTACGTACAATGCAGGGGCCACTGGATCCTCATCGTGAACTATCCGCCGAGGAACGAGGTGTACTACCTCGATTCGATGCGTGACAAATTATCAATGGAATATGTGGTCAAGGGGAATATGGAGGCGTAAGTAACTTATATGTTTGATTTAAATTTTCACCTCACTAGCTCATGATAATACATTAACGGGCAATACTAACTGAAATGCAGGGCTTTTGATAAATATGCGTCCGCTGGAGGGAGGCATGCCGCACCGCAAGACTCCCTACTAGCTTGCAAAGAATATGAGGTACTTACGAGACTTTTTGTTTATGCTTAATTAGTTTATGGAAACAATAGCTAACATGTCCTCGCATATGCAATTATCTCAGTGCCATCAGCAGCCGCAATCGTGGGAATGCGGGTTCTATGTGTTGCGCTACATGTACGACCTAGTGCAGACAAACTTTACCCAATTCCCCCAGGTAAGCATCGATAGCTAACTCAAATTTGAAAATTGGGTGTCACGTTCTAAATTAGAAAGTTAGTTACTAAGTATTCACACATGCTTGCAGATCGCCATGTCGAAAGACTCATACGAAAATGCAAAGATTAGATATCTTCGACAAATCTGGGCTCAATATGTCATGGAGGAAGTTGCGCCCAACCATCTGCCATGATAATTTTCTCTTTTTCGTGTACTCTGTGCATAGACTGTTTATATACATGTGAATAAATATATATGTCAATAAATGTCCACATTGGATTGCAATTTGTATTTGTCGATATATATGTGAATAAATGTGAATAACTGTCTAATGTGTCAATCTGTACTGTATTGTGTATCCAATCTATAATGTATTGCATCTGTACTGTATATGTGAATGTACTGTATTGTGAATGCAAATAATGTACTGTATATGTGAATGTTCTATCGGCAAATTCATTCACAGCCGACAGACCACTACAAATTTTCTATCGGTAAACTCATCCACAACCGAGAGACTACTACCCATTTTTCTATCGGTAAACTTTGAAATTAACCGTCAGAATAGAGTTACTTTTCCTGCCGGTGAACTCATCCACAACCGAGAGACTACTGTGGTTTTTTCTATCGGTAAACTCATCCACAACCGAGAGACTACTACCCATTTTTCTATCGGTAAACTTGAAATTAACCGTCAGAATAGAGTTACTTTTCCTGCCGGTGAACTCATCCACAACCGAGAGACTATTGTGGTTTTGTCTATCGGTAAACTCATCCACAACCGAGAGACTACTACCCACTTTTCTATCGGTAAACTTGAAATTAACCGTCAGAATAGAGTGACTTTTCCTGCCGGTGAACGCATCTACAACCGAGAGACTACTGTGATTTTTTCTATCGATAATGTCATTTCCAACCGAGAGAGTGCTACACTTTTTTCTGTCGGTAAACTTATAACTAACCGTTAGAATATGGGTATTTTTCCCAACGCTAAACGTCAGACGACGACGGGTTTTCTATCGGTACAATCATAAGGTGCCGATAGAATAGTAATATTTTCCTGTCGGTAATCATGTAATTAACCGTTAGAATAGTGGTACTTTTCCCACCGTTAATCGTCAGACTACGACGGGTTTGCTATCGGTACACTCCTAAGATGCCGATAGAACTGTTAATTTCTTCTGTCGGTTATTTACCGATAGAAAATGTTCTGTCTTGTTCTATCGTGTCTATCTCTATCGGTGCGAAAACCGATAGTAGAAGGGTTTTTTTTACCGATAGAAGAAAGCTTTTCTGTACTAGTGGAAGACGCCCGAGAAGCTGGAACTGTCGTCGACATACATTTGTACGTATTGGTGATTTCCTCGGACTCAAACTCGATCAACTCAACTCAACTCCATTAACAAAAAGAACCTACCTTCCAAGATGTTGTTCTGTGTAGTGATGGTGTAGAATGGCTGTGCAAATAACAACAATTCTTCTTCTCCAAGCAGGTAAGCATCTGGCCACAAGCTGGTGCATGCAAAAAAATGTAAGATGCTTTCTATAGGTCCTGATTTGAGAAACACGCCGGGCTTAAGCATCTTCTCGACCGAGCCAACCAAGATCTCGCCCTTCACGTCCTTCCAGCTCTCGACGGTGATCTTCACCATTTCTTTCGCCAACAAGCCAACGTAGGCAGTGTACTGCGATGAAGAACCGTGAAATACGTTGCCCCTCACAAGCATCATCCAAGGACCTGAACAGATCATAATCATATTGAAAAGAAGACACATCAAAATGAAGGATACAAAAAAAGCAGAATTATTGCCATAATCGGATTAGAATAATCTAACAATATTGCAGAAATTGTACGTACCTTCCTTGGGATGCCGACGTCTAGAGGGCGTCGATGGAGGTGCGGAGGTGCAGCGGTCCCCTGTAGAGGTGCGCCGACCGTCCATGGAGCTTACGGGTTAGGACTACGAGCCCCAGATGAACTGTGAGAATGAAAGAGACATACCCGTGTATTTATACAAATATATATTTTCTATCGGTACGAAAACAGAATACCGTTAGTAATAAAAACATCTGTAGAAGGCGAATGGTTCTATCGGCACAATAAATATTACCGATAGGAATTTTTGTACATACTCTATCGGTGTGTACGTACATTGCCGATAGAATATTACTAGCTGTAGAAGGCCAACAGTTCTAAGATATTTTTTGCAATATTCTACCGGTATAAACATTCATTACCGATAGAATAAAACTATTTGAAGACGAACAGTTCTAAGCAATTTTCTATATATTCTAACGGTAAAAGAATCCATTACCGATAGAATAAAAATATTTGTAGAAGGCCAACTATTCTATCGGCGCATTACATATTGCCGATAGGAATTTTTAATATACTCTGTCGGTATATTCATACAGTACCGATAGAATAAGTCTAGTTGTTGAAGTCGACCAGTCCTATCGGCGCACAACATTCTTCCGTCAGTACTTATGCATCTCTTCTAACGGCAAATATGTTCATCACCGCTAGAGTAAATCATACTATTTATTCTATCGGTAAGTTTCTTATAAACCGATAGGGAAAATACATCCGTCAGGCTTTTATGACCGCAAGGCACATTTTCTATCGGTTTTCTGCTGTATCGCTAATAACCGATAGAAGATAGGATTAGTAGACTGCATTACTGTACTAGTGAACACATCAAGAATCATTAAATTCTGACATTGTATGCAATCAGGAGACACAAAAGAGTAACAGCTGCACAGAAGAAAAAAGTCTAGTCCGAATCCGAATCCGACTCCGAGAATATTGATTCTGGACTTCTTTTATCTTTTATAGTTTGTTAGGATTTTTATTCCATTTTGAATTAGATTCAGATTAGAATTCTAGTTTAAGTCTTTCTATCTTTTGTAAATACCACATCTATAAAAGAAAAGTATGGCCATAGTTTTTAATAGACAAGATACAAAACATAAGACATTGATATTGATAATTTCATATTGAAGCCTTAGTTTTAGTGGAGAGTTGAATCTCTTCATCCTTTGTTCTTGTGATTTCCTCTGGAATTGCTCGAACAATCTTCGTGATCACCCTATCTGTGCGCCAACTCCGTGCATGGCCGTGTGGATAGGTAATTCAGAGTGTGGTTGAGCGAATTCATTGATACACAGGTCCTTGCTCTGCAAGTGGTTAGCTATCTCGTTTCGTCAGGTCATACTAGTTATCTAGGTATCTTCAGATACTAGTTATCCAGGTTCTAAATCGTGAAAATCAGGCCACCCTCCGTGAACGCGTCTTTTATCGGCGTGTTCATATCAGCCAGTGCTCAACCCTAGGTACGGGCATCCCAGGGCATGTACCAGGTTCTGTCGGCTGAGGTTTTTTGCCTATTTCTTATCCATTTTGCATGCCATTTGAAATTGGTTTTCGTCATTTTTTGTGTCATGCGTTCTAATTGATATTTTTAGGACTTTGGACTATACATAAAGAGGCTTTTGACAAAATTAGGTATGCTCTTTTAGATTTAATTTTGAATAATTTAGGTTAGGTTTTAGCCTCCCTCTCTATTTGTTTTCAGTTTTCATCTTCATAAGCTTGTGTGGTCAGCAGACTTCAATATTTCATGAAATTAAGTAAATTTTCATTCAAGTCTTGTTATTTCTTTGTTTTCATGGACTTTTACAAGTAATTCTCTTCTAGGGTTAGGGATGCCTAATCCGAAGGGCGTAATTCTTCTTTGGCTATGTTTTCAAGTTTTGTGAATTAATTTCTTGTATTTTCTTCCTCTAAAACCTAATTTCTCGCCCTGGCAACAAACGTAACAATTGAGCCTAGGCAAGAACTTATGGGAGTTCTTGAGTTCTTTTGACTGAGAAATTGTGCTCTAACGTAGAACCCCTAAACAAGAGAGAGACTTTCACTAGATTTAACCGTGGAAGCGATCCTCTAATCATTGTACCAGCGTCTGTAATGACAACTTAATCTATCTTAAAAAAGACTTGGAACTGATTTAGAATTCACTAACCTTGGTTAGATTTACACCTAATGGTTAGAATTAGTCTGATGGTTATAGAATTCCAAAAACCCTAGGTTTTCACTCAATTTCTAAAACCCTAATTCGTTGTTTTTATTTTCAAAACCCAAGTTTAGTAGACTTAGTTGTAGCTCACCAAACCCTAACTTCGCTATGCTTTATTTGAAAATCTCTTGATCTAAGAGACGAATACGCTTGTTCCTCATGGAATTCGATCCCCAAGTACTCAACATCAACTGTTTGCTTGCGGTATTACTAAATGCGCCTCTTTCGGGCATATCAACAGTCAGGGAGTATGAGCAAGGCTTTAACCACATTATTCGGTCCCTACCATGGCTTCTAGTGATATAGAGAAGTCTAAGAGGATTTTTCAAGGCTGCACCCCAAGATAAAACACACTCTCGCTCCCTTCCAGATTAACCATTAGAAAGAGGTAGTTGAGCGGGCCTATGCTATTGAGGCCGACCTCAAGTACACTAGTGCCAAGGAAGTTAGTGATCAAGGCCAAAAAAAGGGCACAGGGGGAGGGCTCCGAAATAGTGTCGAGCAATAATGACAACAAGCTTTTCCATCAAAATGGGAAGGGTTTTGCCAAGTTTGGGTGCCTCATGACATGCTTCAGGTGGAAGCTCCTTGTTGCCCCTACCTTCCTTCGAAATCATTTTTGAGATACATACCCTTGTGCTATAGGTGACTATGCTACTTGAAGTTGTATTACCCTTGATTTCAACTTGTTATTCTAATCCCCTTTAAACTCAAGTGCGGCCGTGACAATCACAAGGCCATTCAATGAAATTCAAAGGGACTTGTGGCCACTACGATATTTAGGGACACATGAAGAAGTTTTGCCGAAAGAATCTTGAGTCCGCCTTTAAATGCAAGACCCAAGGTCCACTTCTGCCCTACGGCAAATATGCTCCATCCACCTCCCTGTGGATCATGCCCTAATGCATTTTGCCACCCTATTCGGGTTACTACCATCAGGGGATAGGTCTCTAACCTTTTGTTACTCATCCACTGGAGTCTTTTGCTCATCCACCCCAACCTCCTCAGGAGCACTCAGCGGTTTCTGCTACAGCGTCACCTTGCTCTCCCCAATCAAGAAATTAGCATCAGTAGCAATGTTGTGACAGGTCTTTGACTTCTTTTGAAAGTACTAAGGCGCTGCCCTCTTTTTTGTTTATTGAATATTTGTGCAAATCTTAAACCTTACAACTATAATCTAGGTAGCTTACCTATCAATTCTTTTTAGGCTTATGATTTGTTTGACTTTGGGTGCAGTTTTTCCTTCTTGGTCTCAAGATTTGTCCGATTAAAGGGTTTACAAACACATAGGAGTTCTGTACCTATTGTGGTGACCACAACCCAATTGCCACCTCTACGTGATGCAAATACCACTATACTAGTCACTATGCCGATGTATTCGGATGAGCATAGGTACTTAGCAGTGGTGTACCACATGAGCAAAATTGGCTACTAGATGAGGTATCAACTATGGTTGTGGAAAGCATGCGGGCAATTTGGATGGGTGCATTATGGTGCTCGTTCATTACCCTTTTTCCTAACAAAAGGTGAACCCTTGCATCGTGCACCACTGTCCACCCACGCTATCGGATAACTGGTCTCAAATCCCATCATGCCAACCATCTACATATGGATAGGCAAACTCTTCAATTATTGGTCTCCTACTAGGCTACTACTCCGGCCTTTTGAGCTAGAAGCTATAATTCTCGTTCTATTTTAATACTTGCTATTCTAGTCCTTTTATTTTGTTTCAAGATATATATCATAATGCAAATTGAAAATAAATTTGTATTTTATTTTCCCTAGATACCCTACTTTAGTAATACCATTAGTAATTGAAGCTTAATACCTTTTTTCTTGTGCCATTGTCTAGAATGAAAAAATTTAAAAACAAAGGGAGTATTAGATAAAGATCGTAGTCAAGGTGGCAACTAAGTTTGTCAAATTTGACATTGGTCCCCATCAATGATGATTGTTCTTGATTGAGCAGTCAGTAGACAATGTACCTAATAGGTAACTCAAAAATATCTCTTGTAGGTATCCTCGATCCATGCAGATCGATGTGGATTACCATATCAGTAACTCAAAATTAGCCAAGAGATTACAAAATTAAAGATCTACTTCTATTTCTATTAGTAAAGACCTATATTTGCTCCAATTCTATGTCCATATAGTTTTGTAATTATATGCTCCGTACCTTACCATTTTCCCTACCAACTATGAGAAATTTTTTTTTCTCATAATAGGAGAATAAGAAAGTCGGTGATGCGATGTACCCTCATTGAGTATAAGGAAATAAATTCTACAAGGTCCGATTCTCTCATATAAGAAAGTCAATTCTACGAGACCCAATTCTTACATATAAATATAAGACCATCTTTTTTCTATTAGATCATATGAATGGACAGTTGAAATGCATTTGTGATCATATCAAGTTAAATTATAATTCAAAGCAGGTAAATTTGTTCAAATCCTACCACTCATCATATAATTTAATAGCCAAGAAATAAGTCTTATACAATTTTTTATAAAACTAGATCTTATAAAAAAAATTCCATAAGGAAGTTACAACAACAGAAGGCTCTTGTAAGTGAGAAAAGTATGGCAGGAAACAAGGAGCAAAAAGAATGGACAACACGTATTTAGCATAGTGTGGAACTTGCTCTTGCAACTCGACTACCCCTTACTCTTGGATCAAATCTACAAGTAACACGGGAGGCAACAAGTGACCTAAAACTATCATATCTAATTTTTAGCTTGTCATATAATCTGTCATTCCTTAATTTACCCTCTAATTGACTAAAACATTTCTTTCTTAGAATATTGCATTCAGAAAGATAGTTCTCTTTTGAAAACAAAAGGGAAAGAAATGAAAGATTCAGGCGCTTTAAACAGAAAATTTGCTTGCATAAGTCAGTGCCCTAGCAGTAGCATCTAGTCATTGAACGTTGAATGATTCAGGTGCCAGTTTGAGCCCCAGCCTACATGATAACTACTAACTGCTAAGGCACATAGGTGCTGTGCTTCTAAAATTTAGTCAAAGATCATAGGAATATATATATAATCTAACATGACATAAACAAAAATAAAAAGACAAGACAACATGAGGACATGCAAGTCTTCATACTAAGTACTATTATATAGTCGGTAGGACGGTACCATATCAAGATCCAGCAACAAAATAAAAAAAAATCATCAAGGACACGGAAATGTTGTCTATAATGTACCTGCATCAGGTACTTGGCAACATCAAGAAAGGTTGATAGTTATTAATTGATCTTAGTTCTGAGTTATGAGCTGCATCCTTCTCTTGGTTAGCAGATCCCTGGCATGTTGTTCCACTGGCAGACGTCGAGGTTCCAATCCTGGTCCGTCGAGCTGGTGCCGCCGAGCAGGTGAAGGCCCGTTGCGAGGTCGACATCGGGACCGTCCTCATCGCTGTTGCTGCGCTGCGAGCCTGATGGATTGGATGCAGCTGGGGAGGGCGCAGGCGCAGGCGCGGCCATCGTCGGGTTCAGGCCGAACAACGTGGCTATGTCTTCCTTGAGCTCAGCCGTCGGCTTGTTTCCTTCAATGATATTAGAACAAATCATGATGCAAATGGTGTTATAAAATGCTATTTGTCAAATATTCACTCCAGCATGTAATTCTTATATCAGAATAACTGAAATGTTCATATTTTCACACATTAGTTCATATTTACCCAACAGTTCACACCAAGATACCAAGCTGTTTTGATTCTACACTAATTACTTGATGATGCATTTAAACAAATTGCTCAATTAATTTCTCAAATCTTTATTGTTTCAAGGAGATAAGAGGAAATATGAAGGTGCAGCAGATTAGATTAGGTATATGGTAAAGCAGCGTGTTTGTGTGAGAGGGGGGGGGGGGGGGGGGGGGGGGGGGGGGGTGGGGGGGGTGGGGGATTGGTTTGGCGCGGCGGGGCTGTGTAAAAGTAATAAGGGAACAAGATCGAAAGCAGTTACTGATTTGCAAGGACAAAAGCAATTCTCTACTCCTGCAGTACTAACCTTAAAACTATCAAAAAGAAAAAAAATGTTTCAAACAAAATAATGGCCACATAAATTTCTATGAAATTCTTTTAGAATGATTTGTTTTGGAAGAATTTAAGAAAAACAAAAAATAAGGTATAATCTAATGGAAATTTTCCTCCATCTCTTGATAAAATCAAACTATATTCTTTTTCCTTCAAAGTTTTTGTATTTTTTCTGTGTTGCATCTAAACATCCCTTTTAAACAATTTATGTGTTTAACTTTATCTTTGAATTTCACTAGACATGACACTCAATTCTAATATTTTCTTATTCCTGTATTTCTCATTTCCTCATATGAGCCCTACATATTTTTTTCCCACCCCTAAAACTTAAATAAATTTAATTTAGTAGTGCACAATTATTTTTATCTTATAAAATAAGTTGTTTTTTTATTATTTAAACCTAGTAATAGCTAATCCGTTCCAAAAAGGAAATATCTAAATCAACTAACCACATTGAAATTTTAGTTCTAATATCTTGTTTAGCACTGGCAATCTTGTCAAACTAAGTTCTAACACCTTGTATAACACTGAAAGTCTGGTTGACCTAAATTATAACGTCTTTGTATAGCACTAGTAGTCTTAACCATACTAACCTATGACATGGTTATAAGTTATTTTTGTAAAAATTTATATTTTTCTTATGTTCTCAAGAAGTAGGTACAATTTAGCAAGAAAACAAATACTCCTAGGGATTTTGGAAGCACAAAGAAAAAGCTTCGACTAATCCATCTGTTCACATCAAAATCATGACCATCTGTTGTTTTCTTGAACAAAACAAGAAATCGAACACCACTGGCACCGGATGCATCCAAGAAATGAAAGTGTGAGAAAAGCTCCTCACGAGAAGCACTTACCAGTGCCACTGTCGGGCTCACTGACAAAGCCACCGTCGCCGCCGCCACCGTGGCCTTCTCCGTCTCCTTCCGCCACCACCACCTTGTCCTCCATGGCGTCATGCAGCTCCTGCATCATTGCCTCAAGGGACGTTGAGTTTTGCGGCGCCTTCAATCCTCCGACCACGGCAGCGCCGCTGGTGGCACCGGCCAGCGGCATCGCCAGGCGCAATTGGCTTGAAGGGAGCTCCAACTTGACCCCCAGAGATGGCGAGAGAGGCGGTAGGCCGCTCCGCATGCCATTATCCAACGACAGGTCAGGCGTGACAGGCAGCACCGGCACGTTTGGCGTTACCGGCGACACGGGCGACGAGCGTGGGTGCTGGAGCCGTAGAGGAGAGCTCGGCCCAAGCGGGTTCGCCCACGGGGACGACGGCGCGGAGAAGGGCAGAGGCGCTATCAGCTGTTGCATCGGTCGGTTCGCCATGGCGAACTGCACAGCCAGGTTCAGCGGTGGCGGCCGGGCGCTGGTGTACCCAGCTGAGGAGACATTGGCCGCGTCCACTGGCTGGACGTTTCCTTCCAACGGCGGCGACAGCGAGAACTCGCAGCAGCTGCGCTTGGGAAGTGCGAGCTGGAGCTGCATCTCCGGTGGGTATATCGGCAGGCCGGCGCGCTGCCGCCGCTTCAGCCTCGTGTTCCAGTAGTTCTTGATCTCGTTGTCCGTCCTCCCCGGCAACTAATTATAAATACACCCAAAATAAACCAAGAGTACATCAACCTAACATGAAGCTATTCGGATATATCTATACATACCTGGGAGGCCATGCGGGCCCACTTGTTGCCGAGTTGGGAGTGGAGGCGGGCGATGAGGAGCTCCTCCTCGGGGGAGAAGGAGCCCTTCTTGAGGTTGGGGCGGAGGTGATTGGTCCACCTCAGCCGGCAGCTCTTGCCGCACCGCGCAAGCCCCGTCGCCCGCCGCACCGCGTTCCAGTTCCCCTCCCCGTGCCGCCGCACGTACTCCACCAGAAACGCATCCTCGGCGGTCGTCCACGGCCCCTTCTTCAGAACAACCTCCTGCTCCTCCTCCGCCGCCTTCTCCGCCTCCGGCTTCGCTGGTGGTGAGTCAGTCTTCTTCTCCATAGTTGACAGAGGGGGAAGAGGTAGCAACCTTTCGAAAGTGGCAAGGGAGGGGTTAGTATAAGGGGGATTTAAAGGGAAGCTTGCTAAATATGGAGGATGTGGAGCTGTAGTTTCGGTTTGTGTGGTTTGGAAGTTGTTTTTTGCAGGTAAAAGAATGGAGTCAGCAAGCACCTTTGGTGGGATGTTTTGGCTGTCTCTTTGGTGGGTGGGTTCCCTTTTTGTTCTCTATAAGTCCATTTATAGACTCTCTAGTATGGAGAATCTGATACCTAGAGAGAGGAGCTAAGGTGCATGGAAGTGTCACACAAGGAGGGAGGGAGGGAGGGAAAGGAGGTGGCAGCAAGAAAAAGAAGGGGGGAGGGAGAAAGAGGGTGTGGTGGCAGCGGGGGCCATACCATGGTTGGTGGGGTAAGACAATGTGGGGCCCACTGCCTTTCCCCTTGCTATTGCTACTACTAGTAAGAACTTCGTGGGAGGAGTTTCAACCGAAGCAGATCTAATCCGTCCCATCTGAAATTGAACGATCCGATTAAAATATAATTTAAAATAATAAATTTGCTTTTTTTTTTTACTATAGTTGATCTTAACCATTAAATCCTAATATGACGGTTTGGACTCATGTATAATTTGATTTCTATCATAGTAGATCTATTTTCAAACAACGAAACTGTATAATGATGTGGTGAGAAAAATATTGCAAATAATTATATATGATAATTAGAAACTGTTTCGATTCTGGTAGATTTTCGTTAGAATTAGAAGTAATTTTTAGTAGAAAACTCTTAGTCCAATTGAACATGGTGAGGACTGAACTTTTAGCATTTCGCACAACAAGAAGTGGTCTCATAAGGCTTTTTGATTCTACTGGAATTTGGTTTCCAATTTGAATTGTTTGTTTAGATCTGTTTAAATTTTTTTGATGACATGAAGATACAGTACACTAAATATCCGAAGCTTGCGTTCCTATATAAAACTTTATTTATTATTATGTTCTTGATTTAGAAACGTACATATGTGATTTTCATTTCCATGTGATTTATGCAAACAGTTTGGTATGATGAGATGGCTCCAAGTCACCTATATTTGCATTTGAAAAAAAAATGAGTTTAGCTTGCGTTTCCAAAAATGACTAAAATTTTCTCTGGTATTCTAATTTTTGTGACTAAGTATGTATCATGATATTTTGTTGTGGAGATAAAAAGGCAACAATTAAAACAAAATTAGTCTATAGTTATCTATTTTCACCATTGTGTATTTTAGTCCATGTTGGGGGAAAACCCTGAACGCTTACCAAGAAAAGTCTCGGAGGACTCTCGGGAAAAATCTCAGACGTCTACTGGGAAAAATTCTGGAGGGTTACTAAGGAAAGTCCCGGACACTTCTCGTGGAAAATCCTAGAGGGCTCCCATGGAAAATCCCAAAGGGCTACTGGGGGAAATCCCGTAGAAGACCACAGACATCTCTTCGAGCCCCGGACGCCTCCCGTGGCAAACCCCGGACATCGCCTGTGAAATTTCACGGAGGCCTCCCGGGAAAATCCACAGAGGCCTCTCGTAAAAGACTACGGGCATCTCTCCGAGCCCCGAACGCCTCCCGTGGCAAACCCCGGACGCCTCTCATGAAATATCACGGAGGCCTCCCGGAAAAGCCACGGAGGCCTCTCGTATAAAACCACAGGCATCGCTCCGAGGCCCGGGTGCCTCCCGTGGCGAACCCCGAATGCTTCCTGTGAAATCTCACGGAGGCCTCCCGGGAAAAGCCACGGAGGTCTCCCGTAGAAGACCGCAAGAAATCTCGAAGGGTCACTGGGCGAAATCCCAGACATCTACAGAGAAGAGTCCCGGAGGACTACAGGGGGAAGTCCCAGACGACCTACATGAGAAATCCTGGACATTCACCAGGCAAAATCCCGAACGTCTACCGGGAAAAATCCCAGAGGACTACCGGGCAACATCCCGGATGTTCACCGGGCAAAATCCCGAACGTTCACTTGGAAAAGTGAGGAGGCCTCTCGTGCGAAGTCACGCAAGGTCACGTGCGGATGACGTCAAGAGCGTCTCGGGAACTAGCAAGGACACTTATCAAGCTCTGATGCGCACACGGGGGTGCCCGATCTTCTGATGAGAACGATGCGTCGATTTGTGGGATGATGATTCCGTGAATTTCGGCTACCAACTAGCGAGGAGAGGAACCGGCAATCGCAAAGCCACCACACCAAATCCGATCAACCAAGCCGAGACACGGTCGATCCTTATCCTTGCAAGCAATCGAGAACAAGCAAGAACAAGATAGATAGCAAATTGAAACAAAGCAATCACTCAAACCAGGGGTGAGGTTCTGTTTCTCGTATTGGATGGTCTAGTCGACACACGCAACATGAAGAGGGACGCACAAGGGGTCTACCACACGCAACAAAACCTAAGAGACAAAGTACGAGGATGGCGGCCATAAGTATAGTGGCAGCCAGGGGAGGGGCACCCAAGCTAGGGTCAGCCACCACCAAACCCTAAAAATTCATGGGCCATAGGCCCAAAAATAAGGTGACGCAGCACCCGAGGTTTCTGGCCCGTGCACTTCTTCTGCCGTTTCCCGTCGCTCCTGGCCCAATCTGGCAGTGGGACTGGGTCCATTGGAAAGCATATCTCCTAAGCTTTCCAACGAGTGGTTACACATCGAAAACGGAGTTCGGGAGCCCAAGTTATACCCGTTTGAAGTTGGCCTGTTGCTGGATGGCCGAGGTGGAGTTGTTGGTGTCTTGGGCCTCCATGTGGATCGTCCTTGGTTCGTCGAGGCTCCTCGGGACTTGGACTTGTGGCGTTGCATCTTTGGAGAAGGCTTGAAAGGCCGGGCTTGAGGATTAAGTCCTCCTTGCGACGAAGATGAAGCAGGGGATATAGCACCGGTCGTATCCACGCTGGAGATGTCCTCATCACAAGCCCTTCGGCCAGTGAAATGGTGCCAACGCCTCTCAATTCGATGACTGTAGCTAGGGATTTTTCGTCTTTTTGCTTCTTTTGGGGCCTATATATATATATATAACCAATCTCAATTCATTTTACACACTCAAAAACAACAGGCTCCCTTGGAGACTTCTCTTCCCAAGAGAGCACCTCTCCAGCGGACTTACATCTGGAGGGTGCTGACAGGACTAGGGCCCCCACCGGGACCCGAACCTGTATAAAAATCACCGTGTCAATTGCTGTGTTGCCCGGTGGGAGATGACCGGTCACTCGGTCAACTCGCACCGTTGTCCCCGTGTCAAGTATTTCTGTAAAACCCACCGGTGGTATATTTTATATTACGACAGTCCAACTTATATTGGGTATAACAATTAAGCATATTTTCATTGAGTGATTTTTTCCATGACCATCCCATCTTAAAAGTAGTACGGAAAGGAAATCAAATGGAATATTTATTTGTAGTACTCCCTCTCTCTATCTTTCTTTTTGGAATTTTTTTTGTGAATAACGCATTAAAAAAGAATTTCAAAACTAACCTGAAACTTTTAAAAATACTATAAAGAGACTTCAGTCACTGGATCCAATTCGCTACTAAACTTCAGTCGTGAACTGGACCGCAACTGATTAACTAGCAAGACCCATATGCATCGCTGGCCCACATAAACTTTCAGTCGCATACCCTGCTCGTAACTGAAATCCACAACATTTCAATCGCGAGCCAAGTGTGCGACTGAAAGCAGTCTTTAAATCCTCACATCTGCAGTACAAGTTATTTTTAGTCATTCAAGTCAGTGAAAAAAATAGTAAAGAGAGAAGAAAAAAGAGAAGAGAAGGGAAAAGAAAAGGAAAAAAGACAAGGGAAAAGAGGAGGAGGTTTTCGCCGATTCTGAACATATAGTTTTTTGACGACTATTTGATCATTGAAGTGCATATTCATTAATTTGTAGATAATATTTAGATTTAATTATTTATATCATTCTAGGGTTATAGATAATTAGAAATTTAATTTTTGTATCACATTAAGATTTATGACAGGTAAAAATTTAATTATTTGCTTCACCTTAGGATGTAGGAGAGATAGTTGTGTGTAGTGAAAGGGCACGATTTTAGGATAATTTGCGTCACCTTAGAATTTTCTGCTTCACTTTAGATTTTGTGAAATATTATAGTATCCGCTAATGATTTAGGTTTTTTTATATTACCCTCAGTTTTTTTGGTTTACCCTAGGGTTCAGGATTTTTTGTATTGTCTGATACAAATGTATAATTTTTATTTCACCCTCAGATTTCTTGGTTCACCCTAGGGTTTAGGATTTTTTTTACAGTGAATCCTACGATTTGGGATTTGGTGTATCACCCTAAGATTGTTCAGGCTGACACTAGGTTTAAGATTTTTGTTAATGTCCGGACTAGGAAATTTTTTTTGTAGGACCCTAGAATTTTCCGCTTCACCCTAGGGTTTAGAGTATGTTCCGCTTCACCATGGAATTTTTGTTGTGTTTTAACCTAACACGAAAAGTTAAACTGAGAAAGTTATGGAACAACCCAATATGATTTGCATTTATTAAGGAGCTGATATAATTCGTAATGGACCATACAATGATGATCTTAATGCATGTCCCCATGTATATGATCAAATGTCACAACCACTATAATGTTTTTCAATGATTTGGAGATTTGATTTGCGACAGATAGTGTTAGAGTTGAATGCCTGTTACCAGAGGGAAATAATGTAACGCCCCAGATTTCCATTACTCTTTTGTATGTCAGTCAGTGCATCTCTATCAGATTCCTTGGATATCTCGATCATGTCCCAGATCAAACCCCAGAATTCCCCAAATCTTGACCTGGACTAGATCTTTTATCTCAAGAATATGATCCAGGGTATGCCAATACCTTAATCCAAAAAGTTGGCACCAGACCTTCATCGTTCAGACCTTTTTCACGAATCATTCCAAAGGTATCGTAGATTGGTCCTTTTCAGATTTTCCAGAAGCCCGAAAAGTCTAAAAGCCACAGATTAACTCCAAACATTGATATGATTTAGGGAATATCTCCCGTTCGCTATTCTAATCAAAATCTCCTTCTGCAAGAATCTCAAATTATCATCCTAAGTCTCAGATTTCATCCTTGAAAAAAATCCATATCCTAAATAACCTAATTACCCTATTTTGGCTTCAGTTCAAAATTGATCAAAAGTTTTCAGATTTTATCAAATTCTCTCTCAAATCATTTGTTGAAATTCATCAAATTTTTGAAGCCAAATTCAACCCTAATCAGCTATTTCTCAGAAATTGCAAATTAGTCCAAGCCAATTTTCAGAATTTGCGTTTCAGTCCAAATCCCAAATCGACCAGCCAGCGTGTTTTCGACCAGAGCGCCGTTGCGATTTACCGCCACCGGCCAGCGTCCGCCGTGACCAGCGTGTGTGCTAGTAGCGCCCGCATGTCACCTTACGTCACATCGGAGCAGCCACTGTGGCAGCCACCTCTACCAGCAGAAGCAGCAGCTCGCGCGCGCTCTAGCAACAACTCCTTGTCAGTAGCTTCGCGCCACGTAGCCACACCGAGACAACTTCGTCGCCTCCACCACTGCACCGGCCTGGATCAAGTTCCAATGTGGCCGACCATTACTAGCAAAATTGGGTAGCCGCCTGCACGCCGTCGCGTCATCGTCGACGCAGTTTCTCCCCCGCCGGGCCAGTCACATCCCTGGCTCAAGTTTCATTGCTTGTTTCCCTCGCAATCTCCGTTTTGCACCTATTTAAACCCTCCTGCGACCAGTTCCATTGCCGTGCAATCAAGTAAGCCAATTCCCACGCCTTCTTCTCCGGCGAGCCGTCGAAGAGGAGAACGCCGCCAGAGCTCAGTACTGCATCAAACTCCTCATTAACTGCACCGGTACGTTCCTTGTGCTTATCTCTCTGTGCCTTAGCAAACAATTGATCTTCGGTGGACCTCAACGCCGATGATCACCAGAAATTCCTTTTGCCCTGTTCCCATTATTGCACCCATCTCCAGACCAAATTAGCATCCCTTTTAGCAGAACAAATCGATCACCAGTACCCCTTGAATAATCTCATTCAGCCCAAATTTGAATTTAACCAGTGATTGAAGTTTTCCCATTTCTTTGCGCGTTGCCGTGGACGTCTCACGTCGCCCGCACACCTCACCGTGCCTCCAACCCAATTGACGTCACCTACACGTTCACTAGATCTCATAGAACATGTAGCCAAGATGAATTTATCCTGCATAGCTTTGAATCAACGGTGCCTCCTCAATCGTCATCCCCGAGCCCGGCGTCAACGCCGGCGAACCTCCAAACGCTGTTGCAGCCAAATTCCTCACTCCAGTACCATCAGCAACACCTCAGTAGTAAACCCCTTAATCAATTTCAAGTTTCTTCAAACCCAGTTCTCTATCACTGTAGCCCATCTTTGGTTCTAGTGGCCGACGACTTAAACCTCATCGTTCGCCGCCGTCAAGCCACCATTTTCCAATTAACCTTGTCAGCAGCACCCTTTCTATCTTGCCCACATGTTTGGCAAAGTTTGCGAAGCAGTGCATGCATGGATTGTCCAGAGGCGCAAGCCCTAGAGCACAACAATGCTTTGGCATTCAGTTTCTCTGTGCCAGGGACTTTGCTGCAATTTTCTTTAATTCCTGGACTTTTCTGCTAAAACCAATTTATCAATTAGCTGCCTTGCTGTATTTGGCACCTAATGCCCCATTTTGTGCTCACCTTGATCTTTTAGAAGATCCAAATCAACTTTATGCCATTCTCCAACATTGTCAGGCCATGAACCGAATGTCAGCCTGCAGACATTCGTTGCATCTGAGCCAAACCTTGTAAGCCAAGCCCGAGTATCTTCTCCCCCGTTGTATCATCTTCAACCAGATCACCTCTCTTGCATGCATGTTTATAATTTACATATAATTTTCCTATGGCAAGTAATTTCTGTATGCTTATTTGTTGTGTTGTTTCGGTGTTTGCGTGCGAGTGTAGAGCCAGAAGTGGAAGGAGTGGAAGAAGTCTTTGAAGACCCGTCAGAGCAATCAGATCCCGCGTTGCAAGGCAAGTCTCTTTCCCCTTGACCATGTTCCTCCCAGTACTTTAAAATGAATTAGGTTAATTTATGTTTCAAGTATATGCATACTTCATTTTCAAACACTATGTTCGAAGAATATAAGTAGATATGACCTAATCTTTTGGAAGCCTTTCATGTTCATATATCCTGTGCACCCATTGTCACCCTAGGATATTATGTTTAGGCTATGCTAATACTTGAACATATATGCTAAACATTAAATGGTCATTTATATGAAAAGTGTGCTTAAAGAACCTCTTTTGTGAAAATATGAGTTAGAATCGATAGTGAGGATGGTTTGCATGGTTGGTGCTGTGTGCGCATTGGGAATGTGATTTGTTCTTCACTAACAGTTCATAAGGACAAGAACCTTGTGTTGTACTTCTATGCGGCATGAAAAACGTACTAACCATTTGCCCAGTATGGGACGGGCGCAACATAGTAGATTTCTCGGTATTAGCTGTTCCCTGCAATGGTTGTCGGTCCGGTTTCTCGAGGGAAACTGGTGGGCCACAGAGGTCCACCAGTGATGTTAGTTAATGAGTGAATCAGGTGTTACAAGGAAAATGCCCTATGCCTGGATTCTGAGTCGTGCGCGACTGGTTCCATAGGCTATGTGTCTCGCGGGACCATAGACCGAGACTAGCTAGAATTGGCTATGACGAGTACCCACAATGGTATCTTAGACTTAACTGTCTATTTAACGGGCAGGGAATTGTTAATACTAGGATTGCAAAACTGTTGTGTGATCTCGGCCATGTCACATGCGTAAAAGTCGCATAGAGAGGTATTGACTTGAAAGCTGAGTAATGAAGTGGATTAAAGTGATACACCTTTTCAAAGTTTCAAAAAGTATCGGATACTCTGAGCTCCCAGGTTGTGGAGTCTGCGCGCAGTGGATTCTATCCACGTCGATGCAGCACAAATAGTATTTGGAAGATTTTCATGACATTGGTTAATAAAGTGGTAACTCATGAAAGACCGCCACTCATAATGTTTTCTAAAACCTAGTTTATGATTTTCAAAGTTTCGCTTTTGAAAGTAAAACCTTTCTTCAAAACTTTAAAATGAAAAGCTATTCTATTCTTATCTATAGAACAAAGACCTCATTCCTTGAGGATCCCCTCATCTATGTACTTGCATTCATAAAATGAGACTTGTTGAGCACTGTGTGGACAACGTGCTCACCCTTGCCTTTGCACTCAAACCCAGAGGAAGGATTCGTTGACCCCGATTCTTTTGGCTTCGAGCAACAAGAAGAGGAAGGAACCATCCCTGATGATTCAACCTTCTAGGAGGGTCATGCACCCAGTGGAGTCCCATGTGGTGGAAGCCCATGCTGAGTCGCTGTCGAAGGAAGTGAAGATCTTTGTGATCGCTTTGCGTGTTGTCCTGTGTGTTCGGTCTATAGTGCCGACTCTTGTATTGAGAAACTTGTTATTTTTGTATCAACTTTAATTAGCTTCATCATTGGCGTTATGATACTGTAATATTGGTCCTCGTGACCTTGTACTTGTTTTATTTACCTGCATTGCAGTTTAATGTAAATTTTGTTGTTGTGAGTTTGTGATGTACCTTTCTGAGTGTAATCCACCTGGGCGGTTTCCACCGGATTCCTCAAATGAGGGTCCCCACAGAAGATGGTATCAGAGTAAAGGCTCAACTGTAGGTCATGACCCCTAGATAGACATTGGTGTCCCTAGAAAAAAAATCGCTAGTTTATTTGACTAAGTCTAATTATGAAAACCTAATTTGTCCAAGCAAACTATATTATGTAAGTCATTCTTTTGATTAATTGAAAAAGTTTTAAACATTATTTTAACTTTTAGGTGCTCTTGCGTTTTGTCTTCTCAGATGGCTTTCGGCAAGAAGTTCATTCATGGTGACGAGCTTGGTTCATGGGCACTACACCTATGGATGATGCTTCAATTCCTTGGTGCTCTAGATAGCCAGAGACCAATTTACTGCGTTCGACGGGAAGAAGTGGACGGTCGACCATACTGCTTTCGTGCCTCGGTGATAGTCTACGAGATTCCAGAGCATGGAAAGGGCTCAGTGAGACATGAAGCCCGTAGAGCTAAAGAAGAAGATGACATCCTTGATGCTACTCGTCACACCGTAGGCACCATTCGGCAGTTGTATAGTGATTTCCTTTTGGATTCCCCTTTTTGCTTCATGCCTTATCAGGTTCCTAGGTTAGAGCGTCGAGTCGTTCTCCCATCCAGTGACCGAGGAGATGCCATTTTGACGAAGACCCGAGACGTTGTTCACGCTTTGGAGACAGTATACACCCGCTTGCTTCGTGAGTATGAGTGCGCTCGTGATGACCACCATTATCTCGAGGGCATGCTCGCAAAGACCCGTGCAAATCTCCATGAGAAGGAAAAGCAAATTCAAGAACTAGTTGGTTTAAGTAAAGGACGAGATCCCGAAGCCTCAGAATCTGCTAACAAGAGAAGTCGTCCAAGATTGAGGATTACTGCTCGCAAAAGTGTGGGAAAGCCGAAGGATTACCTTGGCAATTTCACACCTGCGTCGCGTGGTATCGTCATCAATTGCCGTGCTCTTGAGCATCCCAACATTGAAGGAAGGAAGGAAACTCCCGCAGGTAAAGGGAAGGAAATCGCCGAGATCGACAGTGACACTTCATCTGATGATGATGATGATGATGACATGGAGTTAGACCCAATGGACGCGGATGAGGATCAGGAAGAGGATCTCGAAGAGGTAGAGCCTTATGTGCCTAACCTTTTGTGCCTAACCCCAGTAGTCATTAGATCTTTTGGTGCAATAGTTGCTCTAGTTTGTGGTTGTTGTGCTGGTTGTTAGATGAAACCTGTAAGCCGTTGAGGCAAAAACTATGTATTTTACAAAAGTTAATTTATGAAAATGCATTTTGCATAATTCCATCCTTGTCTCTTGGATTAATATCAGTATCCTGCTTGTACCCTATCTGTGACTCTTTCTGAATTAGTATATGTTCCCTTGACCTCCTGTTGAAACAGAATGGTTAACACCTGTGGAAGACCTCAGGAAGGAGAGCCTGAAGCAAACACTAGTGATGTGAGAGCCACACTAGGAATCAGAGTCCGTACAAATCCGGATCAGCCAGGATCGTCGTCTTCTATGTCGCAAGGGGGCAACATTAGTGATGTGCTAATGTGGATGGAACGAAATAGACAGGAAGCAATGACTGTACAAAATCAAATCTTGGAGCAGTTAATGCAGCATTTACCAGCTGCACAAACCGAAGGATTAGCGATCGGTGCAAGACTAACTGATTTCCAGAAGACACATCCTCCAACTTTTTCAAGTACTGAAGACCCCATCGTAGCCGATGATTGGTTAAGAGATGTGGAAAGGAAGTTGAATACAGTCAGGTGTAGTGATGAAGAGAAACTCCTTTATGGACCGCATCAACTAGCTGGACTTGCCACCGCCTGGTGGGAAAATTAAACTGTACACCCTAACCGAGATTCAATCACATGGAATAAATTCAAAGAACAATTTCGCATGTACCATATTCCGAAAGGTGTTGTTCAGGCAAAGCACCGAGAGTTCGTGAATCTAAAACAAGGAAGCAAGTCTGTCAAGCAGTATTTACACGAGTTCATTCAATTGGCAAGATACGCCCCAGAAGATATTGCAACAGAAGAAAGGTAGATCGATAAATTCTGCGAAGGTCTACAAAATTCTCTGCAATATCAGCTGTCATCCCATGAGTTTACAGATTTTCATGTTTTGATCAATCGACTGATCAAAATGGAGGAAAAGAGAGGAGTAATAAAAGAAGACCGGAAGAGAAAAGCCTTACCTAACTCTTATCAGGGAAACGTCACTCAAGGAAGACCAATACCGACTTACCGACCAGTCTTCAGACCACCTCAGAGACCCTAGAGGCCTGTGCCGACTACAATACCGCAATGTACTAGATGTAAGGGAAATCATTTCTTCAAGGATTGTCCCATGAAGAATGTGGAATGCTTCCATTGCAGAAGGAAAGAACACCACAAAGACACTTGTCTGCTTCAGCATTTGCCGATCAGCGTTGCCCGAGCTCAAGCAGCAAGATCTCCTACTCCAACTCAAAACTTTGTCAGAGGTGTTCCGCCACCAGAGGAGGAAGAATCCAGATTAATAGAGGAAGAGGAGCACCTACCGCAGGTCGTGGTCGACTCATCTATGCATTTGCCGTCGAAGCTGGAGAAGCGTCTGATGTTGTGATTGGTAGGATCTTGATCCACTCTAAGCTTTCAGTTACCTTGTTTGACCCTAGCCTGAATACGCGTAGAGGAAGCTCATAAGCTCGCACCCCGTGGTCGAATCGACCAGCTGGTTGATCCGCGGGAGTGGGAAGTTGTCTTTTGGACAAGCCTTGTTGAGGTCGGTGAAGTCCACACACATCCTCCACTTGCCGCTCGACTTCTTCACGAGGACGGGGTTCACTAGCCATTCGAGGTGCAAGACCTCCCGAACGAACCCCACCTCTCGGAGCCTGGCGATTTCGGCCTTGATAGCCTCTTGGTGCTCAAGGGAGAGCTTCCTCAGCTTCTGCTTGACCAGGGGGTGGTCGGGCGTTACAGCGAGCTTGTGCTTGATAACGTCCCGAGCGACGCCCCGCATGTCAGCGGGCTTCCACGCAAAGACATCGGAGTTTTTGCGGAGGAAGGCCGCGAGCAGCTCCGCGTGCTCCTCGAAGAGGTGCGCCCCAATTTTGATGATCCTCGCCCCGTCCTCTGGGGACAACTGGACCTTCTGAAGGTCCCCCTCTGGGCGTGGTTTTGGAAGAAACTTCCCAGAGGGGACGATTGGGGTCTCCGAGGCCGGGGGGGAGGTCTCTCCCCACGGGATCTTGATCACGTTGACGCTCCTGATCATTGCGGCGGCGCGCTCGTAAAGAGTGCGAGCCACATCCTGGTCACCTCGGGTGGTGATCACGCCGCGAGGCCCAAGGATCTTCACGCAGAGATAGCTCTTGTGGATTGCTGCCCCCAGACGGTTGATCGTGGTCCTCCCCATAATCGCTTTGTATGAAGAGGGGAGGTCCACTACGTCGAACCGGACCATCTCTGTCCGGTAGTTGTTTGGGGCATCGAAGGTCATGGGGAGATCAACCTTCCCCACCGGGTAGATGGTCTTCTCAGGGACGAAGCCCTGCAAGGGCCCGGCTGTGGGTTGCAGCAGCTTTTCGTCAACCTGCATTTCCCTGAATGCCTTCAGGTACAGAATGTCAGTGGAGCTTCCGCCATCGACGAGGATACGCGCCAGCTGGCAGTTGTAGACAGTGGCAGAGATGATGAGCGCGTCATCATGGGGGAAGCGAACCCCGCGCGCATCTTCCGCTGTGAAGGTGAGGGGGACATCTGACCATTTGGGTGGCCAAGATGTGTGTAGCACCCCCACAACCTTCATCTCCCGCGCGTACTCCTTATGCTGGTGCTTGGAGCCTTGCCCCGAGGAGGACCCCCCCCCCCGTAATGACGTTTACAACCCTTTGGGAGGTTTGGAAAGGGAGCTCTTCAGCTGAGCCCCTTTCCTGTGCCTGTCTCTGCTGCTCCCATGAAGGAGCAGGAAGAGCCGGCAAAGCCGACGGAGGGGGCAAGGAGGCAGGGCTCCCTCCCCTCTGCCCACGCTGGTCGAGAAATGCGGCGAAGTACTGCAGAAGCTAGTGGCATTCCCGAGTAGTGTGGGTATTGGACTTGTGGAAGGCACACCACAAGTTGGCTATGCCCTCCTTGCCTCTCGTCGCGGGACCTTCTCGGCCACCGGACGACTGCCCTCCACCATGGCCCTTGGGCTTGGGGGAGGGGCGGTTGCCCTTGCCACCATCAGGCGAGCCGCCTCCGCCCTCGAGGACACAGGTGTCCCAAGGCCGTGGCTCGTTGCGGTTGCCCCTCTTCGGACGCTTGTTGGGGGTCCCTAGCCTCCCGGTTAGCGGGGGTAGGGGCCCCATGGTTCTTCTTCCAGAGGTTGTTGTCGTCCGCCAAAGCGTACTTCTTAAGAACGGTGAAGAGCTCGTCGATAGAGGAGGGACAGCTCTGAGAGAGCCTCCGGTGGAGCTCCCCGGGGAGGATCCCGCTCTTGCACGCCTCGATGACTGTGGAGTTAAGGACGTGAGCCACGTTGCTCTTGACCTGAGCGAAGTGCATGAAGAAGCTGCGAATGGTCTCCTCCGTCCACTGCCAGACGGTGTAGAGTTGTGACGAGTCTAGGGGACGCACGTAGTTCTCCTGGAAGTTTGCGCAGAACTCGCGCTTGAGCTGCATGAAGGACTTGATGGAACCGGCCCTTAGGTTGTAAAACTATGAGTGGGCGATTCCGGTGAGATAGAGGAGGAAGAGGTTGCATTGCACCATCTCGTCCCCTCCAGCCGCTGAAATGGTCGTGGAGTATACCTGCACAAACTCGTAAGGATTGGCCTCACTGTTGTAGTGCTCGATGTGCGGCGGGCGGTAAGGTTGCGGCCAGCGGATGTACCGGAGGTGGCGACACGGCGGCTGGTTGGCCCCCTCAACCTCCCGGGGAGAGTCCCGGTTGCTATCCCCTTTGACGGGGGACGTGCACTCGTTGTCAGAGTCGGGGAGGGGTCCTAGCGGTCTGCCGGCGCGACGGTAGCGTCTCTTCTCCTCGGGGTTGGTCAAGCTAACCTCCTGGACATCCGGGTACCCCCCAGAGGTGGCAGTTTCTTCCTCGACTGGTCTCTTCCCCTGGTCGGGCCGGGAGCGTGCCTCACCGCGACCATAAGCCGGGGGGAGTTCTGATCAGTAGTGGGAGGGAGCTGATACGACGCGAGCGGTCTGATCTTTCGATGAGAACAAGAATTATCGATTTGTGAAGACGACTCTCACGATTCGGCTACCAACCATACACGACTGATACACCCTAACAATCGCTGAACCAACTTCGGATTGTTATCGACCGAACTAGAAGCACGATCAACCTGATCACGAAAATCTATTCCTGCAAGCAATCGAAGAACAAGCAAGAACAAGATAAACAAGCAATCTGAAATTGCAAATATAGATTGATCACGAAAAAGAGTTGGGGTTCCGAATACAGATATTGATGTTGATCTAGCCGACTAAGAAGAATATCTCAATAGCTTCACGAAGGAAAGACTATGACTAAACAAAACCCGTAGAACCCTAATGGTTCAGTATGATTATATAGGGGAGGTAAAAGAGATCGGTGGCCAGGTAAGGAAACCTGAAACCGACATGGACTCTTTCCCTACTCGGACTCGAACTCAATACACGGGACTTGACCCAACCAAAAAGGTGACGCAGCACCGACTCAGTCCAATCAGAATCTGGTCGAAACTTGTTTTATCAATTTCCAGCGATCCAGAAGGAATTTGGATGTGGGGCTAGATCCATTGGAAAGATCTCGTCGTGGGCTTCTCCGTGGACTATAAGAACGTCCCAATCGAACTTCGTATGAGGGAGTTATGGTCGTTTGAAGGCAGTATACTCCTGGATGGCCGAACCGGACTCCAACTCGACTTGGGCTCCTTGCTGGTCCTCTCCATGGTTCCTAAGCATAATATTATCACTATTAGATAGTAAATCATTCTCAAAACCATATATATATAAACTTAGGAACGAGTTCACCTGGCAATGCAACAATCGGGCTTTGCTGCGCGTTATTGGTCCTTATGTAACAAGCGGAGGAGTGCATGTATCCGTAAAAGTGATGTCCCCATCACTATCTGTAGCATACGGGCGAACGGAAATAAACCTGCATCCCAAAGGATGGGGATGTAGCCCTCACGGAGAGGCCAGTACTCCACAGGAGCACGCACTACAAGTGGCTCCAGGTCCTGTCCCTCAAACAACATGCGGCCGCGATGTCCACGATCATATATGCTAGTCAATAGCTCTGGAGGATCTCTGTCCCCGCCGGCCATGCCTGTCAAAACTTTGATCCATTAGTGATGAAAATAAAATAATTACACATGGATAGCACACAACATGAAACTAACATAGCATACAACAGGAACCATTATTGAAATTAAGATGTCCACAGGACGAAATAAAATAACATACGGATTACAACCATCCAATGCAAATGAGAAGTGTATTACAAAGTTTCGTCGAACACACACAACATAACTAGGTTGATGGTCCAGGTGCATTCAAACAATCCTTCTTGCTATGTCCGGGCTGCCTACAGATTGAGCATTTCCTAGCTCGTGAGATAACCCTCTGTGACTCATCCATGTCGTTTTGTATTCGGCGTGTATTCCGTCGCCCAGGACCCGTTCGCCTAAGATTTACATCTGGGATCTAGGTAGTCGGCCAGTAGGGATAACTCTGTAGTCACCGAGCGTCATAAAAACTCTCCACACGCCACTCCACAACTTAGAAAGGTTATCAAGACTGAAGTACTCCGAAAGGTAAGGCGTAGGGCTCACACCGAGCGCTGCACATGAAGCAAGGATATGTGAGCAGGGTTTGTGTAGTAGCTTCGGTTTGTTGCATGTGCACTCAGCCACATCCCCAAGAATGACCTCATGCACCCGTCCAGGCCTAAGTTGGCTGCTCATCTTCTTCTACTGAAGGTGGACTTGAATTATTCGGTGAAGCCTGTTTATTACTGTCACCTCGTGCCGCTGGGCCTTGTCTACGCGAGCAGTCAAGTAGGACTGTACAACATCAGGCAAGGTTCTCATGGGATCATCGACTAGCGTTTTCGTGGCAACACTTCTGTTGTTAAAGTACTCGGCTCTGCGGTATCATGTCATCTCCACTACAGCAGTCACCGGCAAACACCTCACTGCCTTCAAGACAATTGCACACCTCTGAAAGGTTGGTCGTCATTACCCCAAACTGATGAGGACATCACTTCTTCGGATACACGCACTAACCATAATCGTCCGCTTGTTACACAAGGACCAATAACGCGCAGCAAAGCCCGATTGTTGCATTGCCAGGTGAACTCGTTCCTAAGTTTATATATATATGGTTTTGAGAATGATTTACTATCTAATAGTGATAATATTGTGTTTAGGAACCATGGAGAGGACCAGCAAGGAGCCCAAGTCGAGTTGGAGTCCGGGATGTATTCGAGTTGGAGTCCGATTCGGCCATCCAGGAGCAGCCTGCCTTCAAACGACCATAACTCCCTCATACGAAGTCCAATTGGGACGTTCTTATAGTCCACAGAGAAGCCCACGACGAGATCATTCCAATGGATCTAGCCCCACATCCAAATTCCTTCTGAATCACTGGAAATTGACAAAACAATTTTCAAACAGATTTTGATGGACCGAGTCGGTGCTGCGTCACCTTTTTGGTTGGGTCAAGTCCCATGTATTGAGTTCGAGTCCGAGTAGGGAAAGAGTACATGTTGGTTTCAGGTTTCCTTACCTGGCCACCGATCTCTTTTACCTCCCCTATATAATCATACTGAACCATTAGGGTTCTACGGGTTTTGTTTAGTCATAGTCTTTCCTTCGTGGAGCTCTTGAGATATTCTTCTTGGTTGGTTAGATCAACATCAATATCTGTATTCGGAACCCTAACTCTTTTTCGTGATTCAATCTATATTTGTAATTTCAGATTGCTTGTTTATCTTATTCTTGCTTGTTCTTCGATTGCTTGCAGGACTAGATCTTCGTGATCAGGTCGAACGTGCTTCTAGTTGGGTCGATAACAATCCGAAGTTGGTTCAGCGATTGCCAGGGCGTATTAGTCGTGTACGGTTGGTAGCCGGATCGTGAGAGTCGTCTTCACAAATCGATAGTTCTTGTTCTCATCGAAAGATCGGACCGCCCACGTCGCATCACAAACCTTGCGCCATCTTCGTCGTGCAACATGGACCATTTCTCAATGTCCTTGTCCTGAATCCATTGAGAGAATTTGCTGACGTTCGCATCGTCGGCAGCATTGCTGGCCCTCCTCGTGGAGTACTTCCCTGTCAACGCCTCCAATTTGTCAAACACAGCTTGGAACTTCCTCAGTTGGTTTTGCATGCATAGCCGCTTGAACAGATTTATGATTTGTTTGCTGCGGAAGTGTGTGAAAAGGTTTGCCGCAATGTGCCGCATGCACCAATGGCTGCGCACATCTTCCAATTTGTATGTAGCATCTGGAGCCCCGCGCATGACCTCAATGGCGTGGAGCAACTCTCGGTGTCGGTCCAATATAATGCAGACCTTCTCTCGATCACCGACAACCGCCCGCTTCACAATGACCAGAAACTACAACTAGCTTTCTGAGTTCTCGGACTCGACGATCGCGTACGCCAATGGAAGCAATTGGTCATTAGCATCCGTAGCAACAGCAATGAGAAGCATGCCCTTGTACTTTCCGGTCAAGAATGTACCATCCACACATATGACCAGATGACAATAAGAAAATGCCTCGATGCACTGGCGGTATGACCAGAACAATAGACGGAGCACCCAAGTGTTCTGTATGGGGCAACCGTCTCGACGTATAGCTGGCTGATCGAAGACATCTAGAAACATGCCTGGGTTGGTCTGAGCGATGTTGCGCAGCAACCGCATTACATTGTTGTAGGCGTGGTTGAATGTGCCGAACATGCCCTCAATGGCCTTCTGTTTTGCTCTCCAGGCCTTTGCATACCGTAAAGTGTACCCACACCTGTCGGCAACTTGCTTCATGATTTCTCTCAGCATTATCGAAATGTTCTCTCGCACGGTCGGCTGGATGATGTTACCGACGTACGACGACGTTAGGTTCCTGTGTCTGTCCAGTGCCTCCGTAAGTAGGCATGTGTGCACAGTAACTCTTGTCACCACAAAACTGATGTCATCCTTCGGCCGCATGGCACGAATCTTCCGTGGGCAGCCTGTTGTTACGCAGGCTACGACAAATAGGTTGGGATTTGACTTGACAACCCTATATTGCCGGTTAATTGCAAGAGACCAGCTCGCCACGGCATTCTTCAGATCTTCTTTGCTCTGAAACTCCTGCTCTACTTGTATGCCACCTCGCTCGAAAGACCATCTCGAACCCTGATCTGTTGGCAGCACAGCTTGACTATATGCTGAATGATCGAGCCACTCCTGTGGGGCACCAGGATTATCGTCATCAGAGCCATCGATGCCTCCGAGTCCATCGAATCATCTTCGTCGAACACTGATGGAAGGCAATCCAATACCTCGCACACATCTACGCGAGTATGGTAGAATACATCCGACCACTCGCTAGCCCTGAATGTTGTAGGACCGAACACGATGCCTGGCTCACCATCCACCGCACGCTCGGCTGGTCCTACGTTGCAGAACTGCACATACATCGCAAACTGGCCGAGCAGTCCGCCCTGGGGGTCTTCCACTCTTCAAATATAAGAGTTCCAAGATTTGTCCCCTTTAATTTCGCGCAGCATCCAGTATGGCTCATTATCTACCTCCCATACGATGAGCCCTTCAATTAGAGCCATTTCATTGCGAGGCCTCTTCCCGAACATATTCAGGATCTATAAATTCAGGTCCAGGAATGAGGTGTTATGTACGCTCAGCCCGCCCGTCACATACTGGCAACGGCTCAAATCAACCCCGCTTTGCCCCTCGCGAATTAAGCCGTCGCCGTAAAATATGAAATTTTTTTTGGAGACTCCATTCCCTACACACATTCATCTCACGCGTAAATAACATGACACCATTATGTCTGACAACCCTATGAACCCATTTTCCTTTGAAGTTTAGCAATCATGCATCCATGTGCATTATTCTGTATGTTTTACAAATTTTCCTTCTGAGAGCATGCATGCATGCACATAATTAAAAATAACTTAATTTCATAATTTTTAAAAACATACACATATACATTTGAAAAACCTAATTCCTAAAAATAGAGCGTGCATGCATGCATGCACATAATTAAAAATAATCTCGTTTCATAATTTCTAAATACATACACATATACATTTACAAAACATAATTCTTAAACATAGAGCATGCATGTGCACAATTAAAAATAACCTAATTTCATATTTTCTAAAAACATACACACATCACATAGTTTCTAAAAACATACACATATACATTTAAAAAACCTAATTTATAAACATAGTTGCACATAATTAAAAATAACCTAATTTCATAATTTCTAAAAACATACACATATACATTCAAAAAACCTAATTCCAAAACATAGAACATGCATGCACATAATTAAAAATAACCTAATTTCATAATTTCTAAATACATACACATATGCATTTACAAAACCTAATTCCTAAGCATAGAGTATGCATGAGCATAATTATAAATAACCTAATTTCATAATTTCTGAAAATACACATATACATTAAAAAAAACCTAATTCCTAAACATAGAGCATGCATGCGCATAATTAAAAATAACCTAATTTCATCTTTTCTAAAAACATACACACATGCACATAATTTCTAAAAACATACACATATACATTTAAAGAACCTAATTTAAAAACATAGTTGCACATAATTAAAAATAACCTAATTTCATAATTTCTAAAAACATATAGAAATGCAGTCCACTAACCCCTATCTTCTAACGGTTATATGTAATCTGGGAGAAAACCGTTAGTGTATAAGGACCGCAGTGGAGAAGAGATTTTATACTAACGGTTATGGTCTGGGAAACCGTTAGTGAATAGCACCTAACTTTTACTATCGGTTATTAGTGTATGAACCGATAGAAGAGATAAAATTTTACTATCGGTTTGTTTATTTAACTGATAGTAAAATGACGTCATTTTTACTATCGGTTATTAGTGTACGAACCGATAGAAGAGATAGCATTTTACTATCGGTTTGTTTATTCAATCAATAGTAAAAGGATGTCATATATACTAATGGTTATGATAGTGGGGACCTTTAAAAGAAAGGAAAGCACGTAACTTTTACTATCAGTTATTAGTGTACGAACCGATAGAAGAGATAAAATTTTATTATCGGTTTGTTTATTCAACCGATAGTAAAAGGACGTCATATATACTAATGGTTATGACAGTGGGGACCTTTAGAAGAAAGGAAAGTTCACTAACGGTTGTGTTTTTGAACCAATAGTAAAATAGTACAAGACCTTGGGTTAAACCCGCGGGAGTTTTCCCTCTAGTCCAACCAAACACATTTCCAAATAAGTCTCTACTCGCGCGCAGAAAACCCTAGCCTCCCCGACGTCCCCTCTTTCGCTCCTGCACCACCATTTCTACTCGAATTGGGGTTCTCCACCGCCGTCGGCCACTGCATCACACTTCGTAGGCCACTCCATGAACTGTAAGTGTTCTTGACCAACCCGATTAGAATTGTTCTTGCCGCTCGCATTTTATCTCTTTTCCTTTGCTAAATTGATTTTTGGAAAAGTTAATAATGTTTCAATCATTGTTCATTACTGATAATATGTATTGTTGGTCATTGAGATTTGTAATCGAGTTTACATCTGTCGGCATCTCCATAGACCAAATGTGTTAATTATCACAAAACTGAGTATCAAGAATAATGGGCAAAATTTTGTTTATATCCATACTCCTGCCAAGACTCTTGCTGAATATGCTTCTGTTGTAAGTTGTTTTGTTAGCCTCGTTGTTTTGGGTTGGCTGCATTCATCCTCGGCCTCCGACCTCGACCAACCACATTGTCGACGATTCGGACTCGGAGTCCTCAGCCGAACTTATGCAGAATTTGTAATAGTGAGACCTTTCAAGATGACCCTTCGGGAAGGTATGCTGAACAATGGAGAACAGGAACACAGAGAATTTAGACAGGTTCGGGCCCTCGATGGTGGGAGTAAAAGCCCTACGTCCTGTTGGGATTTCACTAAGTATGGTAAAGGTTTACAAGTGGAGGAAAAAGTCCTCACAGGCGAGGATTTTTCCTGTAAAAAGTGTACAAAGATAAGCTAAAGAAGACTTAAAAATGCTATATGAGGTGTGCCGTAGACTTAGCTAACTTCGATCTCTCCCCCCCTTGATTGATACTTCATGCCATCCTTTTATACTGCTTGAAAGGGTGCCATGTGAAGGAAACTGCATCAATCGGTTGCACGGACGGTTAGATACGGTTTTTGAAACTGCTCTTAACCTCCACGCAGGTTAAACACGTGTTATTCATGAATAACTGTACGTGTTAACCCCCTGACGGTTGATTTTCCACGTGTAGGAGTCTTCGGGATACTTAGAATATCCTGTCGTATAGACAACCGAATAGATAGATCCCAGGTATCCTGATCGGTAGATGTTCTGACCGCGGGATTTGGCTGACCGCGTAATATCCCGAATGTGTAGTTCGCGTATAGGCCACGAACTTCTGACCGCGCAAGGCCTACGGTCTGACCGCGTAAAGCTGCGACTTGATCGCGTAAAGCTTGCGACCTCGTGGTGATTCCTCTCAAAATAACTTGAGTTCGCATCTCCAGACACATGCTCTGGTTCGAACTTGTCTTGAACCCGAAGTTTATTAGAAGTGACCCGGGTGTCAATCCTCGTCAGCTAGCCCCCAAATTCGAAGAAAACGGAGAGACGTGTTTATTTCGAATTTAAAAACCGTGCATTGGATTTTTAACCCGGCCCTTTAACTTCTCCACTTAGTGGCGCACTAAGTGAAAACGGTTGGTTTTTCAAGACGGGTTCTGACATTACGTGACGGGCAATGATGGCGCCGTAGAGATTTTTATCTCGAAGTAAAATTGTAAATGTCTTTAACGAAACTCGAGGTGTCTGGGAGGCGAACCGTCGACCTGGCGGCTATAAATACCAGACCCCTGGACATGTAAAGATTCACAATTTCCCTCTCACGCCTAAGTCTTTTTCTTGTTACCTGGCCTCCTTCCTTTTCACTTACTCTTCCCAATGGCAGATCACGAAATCATCGAGATTGAGAGCGATGAAGGGGAAATTGTCGAACAAGGGTCGAATGAAGTCCTGTATCCCTTAAGGAAGAAACCCAAGGTTGACGAAGGATCTTCCAGTGGAACAAAGGTGAAGAACGTAGCGAGTTTCTTTCTTCCTTCAGTTCCTTTGACCCTCCCCGTCCATGCCTCTCGGCAAGTTAGGCCTTTATCCTTAGAGAAAGATCCCATCACATTCGATTCTCCCATCCTTATGGGTGATCAACATCCTGGTCGGCAAGCGGTGACTATCCCTCGACCAGATGATTGCCATATTGGGTTGGCGAAGCAATCTTCTTCTGGGAAGGTTGCACTTCCATCATATGGTGATCTTCCTCCCAAGATGGGTGTATCAACGGGTTATGCACCGGGACAGGTAACAATTCTTCTCCCTTTTTTGCTGATAATTTTAGTTAATATGACTAACTTTTACAAAATGCAGGAGGTAGGAGGCCCCAGTGATCAGCCTTCTGCTGCTCCATCTCTTCCTTCCGGACATACTCTTCTGGAAGAGAAGAACGCCCTGGAGAAGAAGACCGAGGAGATGGCCTCGAAGATTCTGCGTTTAGCAGAATGTCTTGATCGATCCCGAGAAGAGGCGCACCATTTCCGTCGAGAGAGGGACTTCGCTCAGCAACAGCGAGAACTCTCTGACTTGATTAGGGATAATAGTGCGTCTGTTGTTAGGGACGATATAGATAGACTTAGAGTAGTTGCTAGTTCCTTGGGGGTTGTCAGTGTAGATCCTACTGACAACAATATGTCCCTCGGGGAACTTTGTAAACTTCTCTCGGAACAAGTCGATGCTTTTATCGACCGTATTCCTTTTGTATGTAAAGAATGTAATAAATAAAGTTTCTTTTATTCATATGAACATTCTTCATACTTTCTGTGCGAAAATATAGCCATAAACTTTACGTTTGCGACCATTCATACACAGGAAACTTTAGTTCTGCGATCAGAATCGTTTTTAAGAAAAAGGCACCGCGACCTGCCCTGATTCCGCGAGCAGTTTCAGAGCCGCGGTCAGAACTAAAGTGCGACCAGAGTTAGGACTCGGTCAGGCCGTCATTCCGATTAGAATCGAAGTTTCAACCTAAAACATGATTTCGAAAAAACCATAACCCAATTAAAAACATTCCAGTACGTCAAAAATTGAGTTATATGATTTTTTCGAAGAAAATGTTCAAAGTATAAAAAGGAAAAAACGCCTTCTGAAAAGTACTGAAAATTTTTCAGTCCTTTTGCACTTTCAGTTTCCAAAACAAAGAAGCCTTTTTGTTTCAGATCCGACGTCTGGGTACTTTATCGGGTCTATCAGAGACAGTATCCATTATGGGAAATGAATAAAGCATTCAATGGAACGTTTGAAACGAGCCGTTTACCCATTAATGCGTCGCCTTGGGTCTATAAAAAGCAGTAGGTAGCTTCTTGAGGAAGCCACTCAGCCGCGAAAAACCCTTAGAATTCCCGCCGCGAAAAACCCTCATTTTCTTCAGCCTTCGTCTTCCCCAAATCGCCAGCTTCCCCTTTGATTCTACACCATAGATGGCATCCTGGAGCAGGTCCATTCATCATTCTGAGGAGAGCCTGATGGCGCTTGAGAAGGAGGAGATCCTTTCTCCGCGGCTGCTCATTAACTGGCGACTTGCGGAGAAGGACCAAGAAACCCCAACCGTCCAAGAAGGCGAGTTGGTGGTTTTTGAGGAGTATTTTCGTTGCGGGTTCCGATTCCCTGAGAGTCGGTTCCTTAAGGATATCTTTGAGCATTACGGGTGGGAACTGATCAACCTCCACCCCAACGCGATGCTGATTCTTGCAGTATTCCAGCATCTCTGTGAAGCCTTCGTCGGAGTATATCCCAGCGTGGATCTTTTCCGACGATTTTACTTTTCGGCATGGTCGAAGAGCACCAACGCCGCCGGATGCATCTACTTCCGGCTGAGGGATAAAAAGGAGTATCCCTCCCCACCCCTGCGAGATTCAGTGCACGGGTGGCACCAGAAATGGTTTTACTGCACCCCTCCGACCGAGAGCGGGTTGTGGTTTGAGAACTCGTGGCCGGAGAAAACAAGCGAGTTGGATACTCTCCCGGCGATGAACGCGGAGTTCATGAAGCATGCCGAGGTGATCCTTCACTTAGTCGAACAAGGGCTGACGGCACGTGACGTCATCCGAGACTTTGTGAAGAATCGGGTGAGCCCCCTACGTGAAAGGGCTCATCCGGCTTGGGAGATCACGTCCATGGCGGACACTACCCTGGACTATAATGAAGGTACTTATTTCTGACATAGAAATCCTTTTGTCATTTTTGAAATGTACCAATTTAACTTGTATCCGGGAACAGTCCTGCCCTCAGCTAAGATTGAGAGGCGGACTAACTACCTCCTCAGGGCGTACAACACCGAGGTAGAGGGCCCCAAGGGATCGCCTCGCCCCCAAAGCTTGATTCATGCTGGCGACGACCTTAAACAGGAGCGCCGAAAGGTAAACTTCTCACTTGGCCTCTGTTTTGCAGGTTTCATGTATGTCCAGCACTAATCAATTTCATTGGAATGAAAATAGCTCCTAGGGAGGTTCGCGGATGCGACATTCCCAAGTGAGAATGTCGGCTCTCTGAAGAAGCCGGCGGCGAAGAATGTGAAGAAGGTCTCCCAGAGACCCAGGACAAAGAGTCCTGCCCCTAAGAAGACCAAGCTGAACCCTGGGGAGGGGTCTTCACGAAGCGTCCCTCGTCCCGCAAGAAAGACTGCGGTAAGATATCGCATTCCTGCTACTTTTTCAGGCGCGACATGGAATCACTTCTTCGTCGTACAGGGAGAGGGGAGCGAGGAGGAAGAGGATGACGTTCCTCTGATCCTTCGAAGGAGGAAGATCGCGGATTTTCTATCCAGCGATGTCCCAGGCTACCCCGCAGAGACCACAGCTGCCGAAGAGGTGGCCGTGGCTGACCCTGCGACCACCGAAGATCTGGTGGTCGCGGGTGACCTTCCAATTCCTGAAGCCCCCGGGGTTTCAGGGTCAGTCATCTCTGCTTCCCTGGTCGAAGGGACGACTAAGGTAAAGGATCTTTTCGATCATTCCCTCCATGACTCTTTCTGCGTATTTGACAAGTTAATGTACATACAGGAAGGAGAGCTTCCCCCTGGGTCCACTGGGGATTCCAGGGAGGAAAATCCTCCTCCTCCGCGAACAGAGGAGGAAGTAGACGAACGAAGGCTGGCTGTGACGGTTCCAGCAACTCAGGAATCGTCAAGGCCTTCGGATGAAGCCCCACCAATTAGCCCGGTGGTCCAGGTAAAGACTTATGTGTTTTTAACTGTTCCCTAAGAATATGCCTGTAACATGATATTTCCAGGGGGGTGCTGTCTTATTTACCATAAGGAAGGCAAGAACCGGAGACGGCTCTCCTTCGCAAGGGGAGTTGTCCCAGAAGTCCCAGGAACGAATGGGATTTCGAATAAGGTAAGAACTCTTATTCGACAGTAATCTTATATAAAAACTGTCTGACCCACTCTTCCTGTTAGGCAAAAGAAGACAGCGCCTATACCTTCAACCGCCACTGGGGAGGTTGAAGCTAGGGCTGATGAGGGAGCCTCTAATGAAGAGCGCTCTACTCCCGTGGTTCAGGAAATCGTCCGGACCGCGGGAGGTGAATCAAGCACAGGGACTAGGTCACCACCAGTGGCCTCTGGGGGTGGCGTCCGGCTGGCACTCCCATCAACTGTCCCCGTTGCAGGCACTTCAGGCGCGCTAGCAAAGATTCCTGCTAGCATGGATGATGCTGCTTTAAATAAGTTTATGAAGGTATGATGACTCCTGTTTCGGCGTTTGAATCGCCTTTAGAGCATACTTGACTCTCTTGCTTTGTGTCACAGGGCTTGTCATGGGTGACGAGCCAGTCGCATGCTACAATGGCTAGCATGGCGGCTGTTCAAAAAGATCGTGACGGCTTGCGCAAGTGAGTATCGTCATCCTTCTGTTAATATAAGTAGGCTTTAATTGTGACTAACCTGATTTTGCTGCAGAGAGGTTACGTTCTTGAAGAAGGAGTTAACCAAGATAAAGCTGAACTCAGTTACAGAGTTTCAGAAAGTACGGACTGAAATCAATAGACTTCAGTCTGAGAATGTTGGTAAGTCGATTCCCAACTTGAGAAGACTTAAAGACATTTCTTGTTCACAACCTCTTTTCTTTGTGCAGCGCAAGCAGGTCGTATTAAACAGCTCAGCCAGGACAAAATGCTTCTCGAGTCCTCGCTCGACCACACCAATCAAGTGGTCAAAGAGTTGAGCCTACTGGTCTTCGAAAAACTGAAGGCCATAGCCAGCCTTTTGAATACCAATGTGGTAGAGTTGAGGAAGGACAACCCAGATGTCAGCGATTGGGCATCACTGCTTACAACTCAAGCAGAATCACTGCTCGAGTATCTCCCTGGAGATTTACGGCGACGTGAAGAGATGATCAGGACGAGAGTCCGATCAGCCGCTTCTGCCGTACTCAGCCGGGTTCGACTTCACCATGGCCCAGATGCGAATCTGAGCGCGCTGGTGGGACCGGTTGAGGTCGAGAGTGACGAACTGCTTGACGCCGTTATTGAAGAAGTTAAGCCCTTCGTTGACAAGCTCTTGGCTGAGCTAAGGATCGAATGATCCTTGTATTTTGTAACCAAACAATTGTAATTACAATGCTATGTATGTAAAATTATTTTTTCAAGAGAAAGTGCATATTCACATCATAAGTTTCATACTATAAGTATATTCCTCTAGCCCCCGCCTCTGTTTTGTGAATACTGAAGCCTTAGTATTTTAAACAGAGGAAAACATAAGTATGATGACCTGGGATATGTGCTTCAAGCCGATGGTCAAGATTAAAGTAACATTTTAACCTTATTGCAAACTGGTAGCCACCCAAATGACCGAAGACTAGCCAGATAGTCCCGTGTGCGTTGAGAAACGGCTTATTTAGGAGTGACTTATCTGGAAGTGATCATGAGATTGACCAGCGAATCCGGTTGAAAAATGCTGTAATAACCTAACCGCCGGCGATCAGCCCCCAGGTCGAATTTGTATAATTTGGGCTTAAAGAAAAACACTCATTGTATGAAAACAAGACATGCTTTTTATGAAAAGATGCTAATTGAACAGGAAAAAAGTGATTGGAATACTTACACGTAAAAGTTGCGAAGTTGATCGATGTTCCAAGTATTGGACAAAATCCGACCATCCTCCATGGCTAACCGCGCAGATCCTGACCGCGGCACTGAGACGACAGTATATGGTCCCTCCCACTTTGGGGAGAATTTATTGCGGTTAGACTGGTCTTGAATTTTTCGTAAAACCAAGTCGCCCACGTTGAGATCACGTGGTCGCACCTTTTTACTGTGATACTTGCGTAGAGCCTGCAAGTATACCGCGGACTTAATCAGGGCGCGATCACGCCGTTCTTCCAGGAAGATGAGATCTTGCAATCGTTGTTCGGATTGGTTGACCTGTTCGAATTGATTCGTGCGAACAGATCCAATACTCACTTCCATGGGCAACACAGCCTCGGCTCCATAGACCAAATGGAAGGGTGTCTCACCGGTGGCTCGACTAGAGGTAGTCTGTAGTGCCCATAGAACAGTATAGAGCTCGTCTGCCCAAGCCCCCGAGCGGGTCTTGAGGCGATCAAAAACACGTTTTTTGATACCTTGCAGTACTTGCCCATTGGCCCGTTCTACGGCACCATTGCTTTGTGGATGTGCCACGAAAGCAAAGCACACCTTGGTCCCAATCTGATCGCAGTAGTCTAGGAAAAGACCGCTAGCGAACTGAGAACTGTTGTCTGTGATGAGACGGTTTGGAACACCAAATCGTGCCACAATGTTCTTGTGAAAGAACTTTTGTGCGGCTGATGCAGTAATATTTCGTACTGGTTCGGCCTCAATCCACTTTGTGAATGTGTCAATGGCTACGAACAAAAACTTGTATCCATTGACCGCTTGTGGCATAGGACCGACGATGTCCATTCCCCAGATCGCGAAAGGCCATGCGAGAGGAATAGTTTGCAATGCATAAGCAGGTTGATGAACCTGTCTTGCATGAAACTGACACTGTGGACACATCTTGACCATAAGCTTGGCATCATCGAGTGCCGAAGGCCAGTAGAATCCCTGTCGAAAAACTTTTCCGACCAGTGTTCGGTATGACGCGTGTGCACCGCATACACCGTCATGTATTTCTTTCAAGAGGGATTTTCCTTCCTCCTGAGATATGCAGCGCATGAATACTCCTTGAGTACCCTTTCTGTACATAACCCCATCTATGAGTTTGTACAGACGCGCCTTTCGAATTAACCGATCGCTTTTGGTTTCGTCCTCGGGTAGGGTCCCATGTTCAAGATAGACCCTCAATGGATGAGTCCAATCTTGTTCCTGACCGAGGTTGGCAACGAAGGCTATTGCCGGATCATCCTCGACCGAAGTCATGATCGAAGGATGGTCCAAGTGTTCAATGAACACTCCTGCCGGAGCGGATGAGCGTGAGGATCCAATTTTGGATAATTGGTCTGCGAGAATGTTGTCCTTTCGCGGGATGTATTGGACTTCGAAGTGACTGAAGTGTTTTTCCAATCTCCTCACTTCCCCCAGGTAATGAGCCATTGTCTCATCGGAGGTGCTGTACTCCTTGTTTACCTGGTTTACGACCAGCTGTGAGTCCCCCCTCACCACTAATCGACGGACTCCGAGGAATTTTGCTGCCCGAAGCCCTGCAAGAAGACCTTCATACTCTGCTGCATTGTTGGTTGCAACAAAGTGTAGTTGGATGACATACTTAAGCTGTTCGCCCTGAGGTGTAACTAAGACCACTCCAGCCCCCGAGTGTTGAAAACTACGGGAGCCGTCAAAGTACATTGTCCAATAATCGGGGCACTCCAGTTCCTTTTCCAACTGCACGGGTGGCTCAGGGTTGGTCCATTCGACCACAAAGTCGGCCAAAACCTGAGACTTAACCGCCGTGCGAGGGGTAAAGTGGATCTCAAAGGCACCGAATTCGACCGCCCATTTGGCGATTCGACCAGATTTTTCTGGACTTCGGACAATATCCCCTAAAGGAAAAGAGGAAGGTACTGTGATCTTGTGTGCTTGAAAGTAATGTCGTAGCTTACGGGAAGCCATCAGTAGCGCGTAAAGTATCTTCTGGACCTCAGGGTAGCGCTCCTTAGGACCATGAAGTACTTCGCTCACATAGTAGACGGGTCTGTGCACTCCTTCCCTTTCCGCGATCAGAACTGCGCTGACCGCGTGTGGGGTGGCCGCCAAATACAGAAGCAATGGTTCATCCTTTTCAGGAGACACCAATACTGGCGGACTGGATAGATATGTTTTTACCTCCTGAAACGCTTTTTCGGCCTCATCTGACCACGTGAAGTTATGATGTTTCCGCAAGGCTTTAAAGAAAGGTAGTCCCCTTTCGCCTAATCGCGATATGAAACGACTTAAAGCCGCCATGCGACCAGCCAGGCGTTGAACATCCTTCATGGTCGAGGGTGACCTCATTTGTTCAATAGCTCTGATTTTCTCAGGATTAATCTCAATGCCCCTGGAACATACAAGGAAACCAAGAAGCTTTCCTGAGGAAACCCCGAAAGAACATTTCTCCGGGTTCAATTTTATTCCAAAGCGATTCAAGTTACAGAAGGTTTCAGCAAGATCGTCCAAATGAGACAATCTTTTGGTACTCTTTACAACCAAGTCGTCTACATATGCTTCGAGATTACGCCCTATCTGGGAAAGAAAGGTCTTTTGCATCAAGCGCTGGTACGTGGAACCAGCGTTCTTGAGACCGAACGGCATTCTGACGTAGCAGTACGTGCCGAACGGGGTGATGAAGGCAGTTTTCTCTTCATCGTCTTCTGCCATGCTAATTTGATGATATCCCGAGTAGGCATCCAGAAAACTCATCAGTTCGCAACCCGCAGTGGAGTCAACCAGCTGGTCGATGCGGGGAAGGGGAAAGTCGTCCTTCGGACAGGCACTATTGAGGCTAGTATAGTCGACGCACATGCGCCACTTGCCATTTGACTTGCGGACCATGACCGGATTGGCGAGCCAGTCCGGGTGATTCACTTCGCGGATAAACCCGGCTTGTAAGAGTTTGTCTAACTCTTCTCGGATGGCTTCCTGTCGGTCGGTGGCAAAACGCCTGAGCTTTTGCTTTATTGGTCGTTGTCCAGGTCGGATTGCTAACCTGTGCTCAATTACTTCCCTTGGGACACCGGGCATGTCGGACGGTTTCCACGCAAACACGTCTGCGTTAGCTCGGAGGAAAGCAACGAGGTCGAGTTCCTATTTATCATCCAGGGCTGACCCAACCCGAATTGTCCTGGATGGGTCATCTGGGTACAAAGGAACCTGTTTGAGTTTCTCATCTGGTCGAGGAGCAGCCTTGATCGCATCGGTGGCGACAGTGGCGACCTGAGCGTCCCGGAGGGGAAGTTGATCGACCATCTCCAAAGATAGCCGGTCGCACGTGAGTGCCACGTTGCGACTACCTCGGACCGAAATGACACCTTTGGGGCCAGGCAATTTCCCGCACTGATAAGCATAGTGCGTTGCCATCATGAACTTAGCGAGAGTAGGCCTGCCAAAGATTGCATTATAAGCTGAATCACAATCGATTACATCGAAAGTAACCAATTCTGTTCGGAAGTTATCTGGTTCTCCCAGAGTGACCGGGAGGACCACTTGTCCCAATGGCATCATGGAGGGGCCTGGGATTATCCCATAAAACGGATGAATTATGGGTTTGATCTTCGAACGAGGAATTTGCATCTCGTCGAGTGTCTTGACCAATAAAAGATCAAGGGAACTTCCCCCGTCGATCAGGACCCTTTCGACTCTCGCGTTACTGATGATTGGGGTAATAACCAGAGGTAATCTCAATGGTCGAGTTAGCCCCGCAGGACAGTCAGCGCGGTCGAACGTCAAAGGCATATCCGACCAACGGGGATATTGAGGTTCACCAAGGGATGTCTCCGTTTGGTTAACCTCTCGGCAAAAAGTTTTAAACTGCCTTTTGGAAAGGAAAGAGGAGGAGCCTCCGAAAATGACATTAACATGATTTTGAGGTACCTGGTAAGCCATTTCTTCGTCTCCATCGACGTCTCTAACCCCGCACGCCTGCTCTTTGGGCGGTAAGGTCGGCATTGGCCCAGCTCCTTGGTAGAAATCATCCAGCTGTTTCGACCAACTCCTGCAGTTTTTGAGATCGTGGCCTGCGGAATTGTGGAGTGGACACCACCTTTTGCCCTCCTGCGGATTAGTTGATTTTTCTGGCTGGTCGGAATCCCGGCCACCAGAAGCAGTTTTACTTTTGAAAGAAAACTTATTACCTTTGGTCGAAGGTGGTTTCTCTGCGACCGCGACCTCACGGTACTGTCCAGAGCGGTTCCTCTTCGACTTTTTTGACTTCCCACCCGGTGAAGACTCCGGCTTTTTGCTCGAGTCTTCTTTCTTGGCGTCCTTGAAGCCTGGTTGGGGCGGTAGGTCCCCCTTGTCAACCATTCGGTTCCATTCGACTGCCTCGGCTGCATCGGAGTATCGATCAGCCATATCGAACAGATCGGCCACCGATCGAGGAGGGTGGATGAGCAAGTCTTCAGTGAATCTCCGGTATCGAACGGCATGCTTAAATGCCCTGATTACGGAGCCATCAGATATGTTCGGGATGGTATTTCTTACCCCGACAAACCTCTTGACAAACTGCCGAAGCGTTTCGGTCGAAGTTTGCCGCAATCTATGCAAGTCGTCCTCCTTACCCGGCTTTTGGTAACAGTTTTGGAAGTTGCTGAGGATGGCATCGCATAGCATTTCCCAATTATAGATAGAACCCTCAGGCTGATTGAACAACCAGGTTCTAGCCGGTCCTACGAGGACTGTTGGTAGGTAATTGGCCATGACCTTGTCATCGCCTCCTGCTGCTTGTATGGCAGTAATATAGATCTGAAGAAACTCGGATGGGTTCTGAGTTCCATCAAACCTCTCAATGGCCCCTGGTCGAAACTTATCGGGCCAAACGACTGCTCGTAGGCCAGGCGAGAAAGCTTTGCAACCAACGTAAGGACCATGAACCGTCCTGCGACTTTCGGTCGGGTTTCGAGCAAACTCACTTAATGGCGGGGTTACTCGAGGTCCCAAGCGAGAATGAACGGGAACTCGATCCCTACTGTGAGAGTCCTGCATTCGCCGATATTTGTCCTGTCGGGACGGTATAGGCGGCGGGTAACTCCGTCGACCAGAGCCAAAATGAGGACGATCTCGATCACGGGAATGTGTCACTGAGCGGGAAGAGGCTGTTGGGGTCGCCTCAGATGCGACCTCGTCCAATCTTTCCGCCAGGATCCTGTAAAAGGCCGGTCTCTGCGCATCCGTGACCGTAGGAGGAAAGTTACGCATGACTTCCGCGATAGATCGCAGTCGACCATGGGTACTTCTCCTAGGGGCACCAGGTGTTATTGTTTCCTCGTCCACTGGGAAGTGCTCCGGTGGTAAGGAAGGAGTCTGGTCACGTCTATGACCACGCGACCGTCGAGAAGAACTCGGGGCAGCATCGTAACGAGCCTGCGCATCTTGAAGAGCCTCTAGGGCAGTTCTGCGTAGTTCGTTGTTTTGTTGCTCGAGATCTTGCTCCTCCTTTTGTTTGCGATCTTGTTCTTCCCTGGCAGCCTGTTGATCGGGAGTTTCCTCCGACAACGCAGCAAACTGCCTAGGGAGAGAAGTCGCCGATGGGGAGAACATCTCGGTTTGTTCCGAGTCGGACTCGAAATCAAAGAGACGGTGAAGGTTATCAGGGTCGAATCTTCCTGGGCTAACCTCGGGGTCACCATCATACTTTCCCTCAGCGGGATCGTACGATGGGCTGCACTCATCACCTAGCACATTAAGAACCTCTGTGGGTTCTGACCCTGTGCCAGTTACCTCCTGGTCGATCATCATGACTTGGGAAGATGATTCATCCTGTGGAAGATTCTGGCCTTCGACCTCTTCCATCGGAACAGGATCACTTGGAGAAGGCATTGGGATATGAGCATAATCCTCGAGATCAAAATCATTCTCGGAATCATATGCTCCAGCCATGTTTCGGCAAACCTCCGAATTTCAATTAAGACGCCTTGAGAAAGGCCCCACGGTGGGCGCCAGCTGTCGACGATTCGGACTCGGAGTCCTCAGCCGAACTTATGCAGAATTTGTAATAGTGAGACCTTTCAAGATGACCCTTCGGGAAGGTATGCTGAACAATGGAGAACAGGAACACAGAGAATTTAGACAGGTTCGGGCCCTCGATGGTGGGAGTAAAAGCCCTACGTCCTGTTGGGATTTCACTAAGTATGGTAAAGGTTTACAAGTGGAGGAAAAAGTCCTCACAGGCGAGGATTTTTCCTGTAAAAAGTGTACAAAGATAAGCTAAAGAAGACTTAAAAATGCTATATGAGGTGTGCCGTAGACTTAGCTAACTTCGATCTCTCCCCCCCTTGATTGATACTTCATGCCATCCTTTTATACTGCTTGAAAGGGTGCCATGTGAAGGAAACTGCATCAATCGGTTGCACGGACGGTTAGATACGGTTTTTGAAACTGCTCCTAACCTCCACGCAGGTTAAACACGTGTTATTCATGAATAACTGTACGTGTTAACCCCCTGACGGTTGATTTTCCACGTGTAGGAGTCTTCGGGATACTTAGAATATCCTGTCGTATAGACAACCGAATAGATAGATCCCAGGTATCCTGATCGGTAGATGTTCTGACCGCGGGATTTGGCTGACCGCGTAATATCCCGAATGTGTAGTTCGCGTATAGGCCACGAACTTCTGACCGCGCAAGGCCTACGGTCTGACCGCGTAAAGCTGCGACTTGATCGCGTAAAGCTTGCGACCTCGTGGTGATGCCTCTCAAAATAACTTGAGTTCGCATCTCCAGACACATGCTCTGGTTCGAACCTGTCTTGAACCCGAAGTTTATTAGAAGTGACCCGGGTGTCAATCCTCGTCACACATCTTCAACCACTCCAGTCGTGACGACCTCCTCTACCTCAACCTACGACCACCTCCACGACAACCATTGACTACATTTCCTCGACAACTGCTTCACAACCATGCCCATGGCTACAATAGCTCCAGCAAACATGATCAGTAGAGTGGGTCAACTTTGAAATTAATTTTTTAATCTGGATTATTTACAAAAATAAAAAACCTTGTTCTCTGTGGTGTATTTGTGAATAATTAGATTCAATCTGTCCAATGTGTGTATCTTTGTATTGCTGTATCTGTGAATGCACCTTTTTCATTTGTATAGCTGCTTATAACATATTCTAACGGTTTCTAACTCAGAACCGTTAGAAGAAGTTATGCTAGTACTAACTGTTCATAACCTATAACCGATAGAAGAAAGTTTATAATATTAACGGCTGTGAGTACTGAACCGATAGAAGAAAGTTTATAATACTAACAGTTTCGAGTACTGAACCGATAGAAGAAATGTACTAGTACTAACGTTTGCGAGTAATGGACCGTGGGAATATAGGTATTGTACTAACGGTTTGTAACCATTAGAGTTGTGCTAGGTTTCTTCTATCGTGCCGATCACTAGGGGTAAGAGAACCGTTAGTATAGACCATTTTGAACCGATAGTGTAAAGTAATTCTGTAGTAGTGATACACATATACATTTAAAAAACCTAATTTATATACATAGTTGCACATAATTAAAAATAACCTAATTTCATAATTTCTAAAAACATAAACATGTAAATTCAAAAAAGCCTAATTCCTAAACATACAACATGCATGCACAACAGAATCTATACACATAAACATGAACCCTAATTATATCATTAATAGAATCTAATACCTACATTTACACATGCATGCTTAACAGAATATATACACATAAACACATTTACACATGCATGCTTAACAGAATCTATACACATAAACATAAACCGTAATTACATCATTAACAACATACTTAACAGAATCTTAAATGCATTTCAAAAAAAATTACCTCCTTTTGAAGAGCTCGGAATCCTGTACAAATTTCTCTTCTACACCGAATCAATTTACCGGACGGATTTTGCTAGATCTAAAATTGAAGCTTGAAAGGAGAATAAGAGAGAGAGAGAGAGAGAGACAGAGAATTGTGTGTGTGTGCTGGATATTTCAAAAGTGTGTGAGCAGAATAATTGAGGGAGAGGAGCAGAGAGAGTTAAGTAGAGTACCAGGAACTTGTCTAGTGCTGGGCACTCGACAAGTGACAATATATTAATTTGGTCAGTGCCTTTAGATCAGCAAAAAGCTCTAGCCCAGCTGGTTACCACTCCCCACTCTCACCTCATTCACTCGGGTTCGAATCCCCGCTCCCACAATTAAAACCATTTTTTGCCAGCTTGTCGAGTGCTGGGCACTCGACAAGTGACAATATATTAGATTGTCTAGTTCCTTTAGAGCAGCAAAAGGCTCGAGCCCAGTTGGTTACCACTCCCCCGCTCCCACAATTAAAACCTTTTTTGTAGCACTCAGCACTCGACAAGCTCCTGGTCGTCGCCTTTGGTTGATAAGGGGCTTGTCGAGTGCCTAGCACTCTGGGCACTCGACAAGTCCGTGGTCGCGATTGCAGCTCTTGACAGGGCTCTTGTTGAGCACTGGGCACTTGACAAGCTGGTCCCACACGACAGCTCTCTTGTCGAGTGTTCAGTGCTCGATAGGCTGATGTGGCAGGTTATTTTTGTGAAATTTTACAACTGTGGGTTAATTTTATAAATATTTTTTTAAGTGGGTTATAATAAAAAACTCCAGAAGACAAACAATATACTCACCTACTACATTGATTCTGTTCTCTTGCAGGATAACCCTAAGCTTGTGTCAATGAACTGGGCCTAGCTATATTGGGCCTCTGAATAGGCCTAGTCCAACTATTCATCTAGCTCCTTTTGTAAGGTCTATCTGGTCAATTTCACAACCATCCTACCAATGTACACAATCAAAATGAAGAGAAATTGTCTACTATGGGACATATTTATTGCAAATGTGCTTTTTAGCACGCATACCTTGTTAATTAGGACGTCAAATTAACACACTAAAGTGACAAACGAAACTATAGTAGGTAGAACTCAAAGAGATCTATATAGCATATAAAATTCAAACTCAATTGGTGATAGGAGAAAAAAAAAGAAATTTCTGATAATGGTGCATTAAAATGATAAAAAGACAAAAATTACTTTTTACTTTATTTTTTTAATGTAAGATTTTGTTATGTCTTTTAGAACAAAGCGGTCAATTAAGTTTGTGCTTGAAATTTTTCGTTTTTTTATTTTTTTGTAATGGTAGGCCATCTAAGGTTACGTCCTCAATTTTCAAAATTATTTGTGTTAATTTGATATCCATACTGATGTGGTTTTTCATTGAGTTAGTAGTTTTCCACAAATATTTCCCTTATCTTTGGGCTATTTTCGTAAAGACAGTACTTACATGAGGACCTGCTCCTCCATTATTTAATCAGTTCATTTCACACAAATACAGACATGAAGAAAGACTTCTTATAAATGTGATCCTCATAATCCATCTGTCTTTTTTCAATTGTTGTTTTAGGAATAATTATATGTATGTGGCATTCTATATTTTTAGACAAAATATGCTTTATTTTCCCAAGTGTCCTATAGTCATTACTCTACTTCACTATTCATTATTTGGATGAAACAATATATTACTATTTAACACAATCATTTTAAATATAACCAATCTAAATATTTATTAATATATTAGTAAACAAAATTAAACAAATTAGATAATGTTTTTATGAACATGGTGAATACCATAAAAGGTATAATGACTACAAAAAAGATAAAAGTCTTTCTCTTGTCTTTATGAAGTCAGTAATTGGATATCTTTATGAATGTTTGTTCCCGCGTTCTATGAAATCCTTTAATACGTACTCACTAGAGTTGTACTTTGGTTCTCTAAAAGGCGTACATGTTCGGCCAGTAGTAAGTACGACACAGGGACCTTTTGTTGGCTGTCTCTGCCATTAAAGTATTCAACCTGTCGTGGTATTGTGAATACTCCGGTAGATTTTGTGGAGAATGCTACCAAAGAAAAGATGACGCGAGCTGACCGCGTGACCGGTCCTCTCCTGTCGGACAAACACAACGAGTGACACAAAGATTTATACAGGTTCGGGTCTCAGTAGAGGCCCTAGTTCTGTCGGCGTGCTCCTAACAAAGTTGGCTCGGGGAGCTCTCTTGGGGGAGAGATGACTCCGGAGCACGCCTGCTTGATTGTCTATTAAAAAAATGAATTGTCCCCCTCACATGAGGTGTTACAAGGACTTATATAGGCCCAAAAGATTCAAAAAGACTAAACTACCTCGCTCGCCACCGTTGGATTGAGGGGCAGCGCCGTCCTTCTACCGGTCAAGAGCCTTGGATGCTTGACAGGTGTCCACCAGTTCCCCAGGCTCTTCTCGCGTGATCCTCACGTGACCCGGAACCTGGGGCCCTTGTCTTCGGAAGGACGGCGCCCGGGGCAAACCACTAGGGGGCCTTGTCCTCGGGCAAATGGCGGTGCCCGGGACTCAAAAGGGCCTCTTACCTGGACTTAATCCTGTGGAGATTTCCCCCAACAGCAACCCCCCATGCCCTCCGGGGACGATGCTTGAGTCCCCGGAGGGGATGGTCCATGTTACCGGGAACATCTTCTCTGGGACGGATCTCCGGAGCCATGACGCTTTGATCCTCGTGCCAAGTGTTTATGGCCGCGCCGTCGTTCATTAAGTCCTCGTCTCGATGGGAGCGCGCCATCCGACCATAATGGCCGCTTGCGGTTCAAACCGGCGATGCCTTGTTTTACGGGCCCGTCCCTTCGTTTCCCGCTCGCTATTTGAATTGGGCGGCGCGGATGCACCACGAGGAGCCACATGGCGCCCATCGGGGCCACGCTTGGGCCCTATAAATAGGGCCTTGAGGGGCTCGGAGAAGTCACTCCAACCCTCAATCCTCAAACTCCACTGGTGCTCTCAGCTCTCCCGGTAGCCCTCTCCCGGAAGCTCAATCCCAGAACCTTAGCCACCGGAAACCCAAGCCCCTCTCTTTAGAACCTAAGCCACCGGAGGAATCAATGGGACCCAAGGGCCACACTAAGGCTACTGAGGTGCCTCTGGAGGAAGTCACCGCGGACTTCCTCTAGGCCTCCGAGTTCACGTCCGGGGACTTGGAGTCCCTCGTGGACCGGGGGGTGGTCACGAACGAGGACGTCCGGATCCCCTCGAAGAAAGATGGTGCCCCCCGCCCTAGGCCCGGGGAAGTGGTGGTCTTCGAGGCCTTCCTCGAGGCCGAGCTCCGGCTCCCGGTGCACCCGTTGCTCCAGGAATTCCTCAAGGAGTACGGGGTGGCACTCAACCACCTCACGCCGAACGCCTTCGTTCGGATGGGCCTCTTCATATGGCTGTTCGAGAGCCACCGAACGGGAGCCGACGCTCCGGCTGTTTTGGTACTTCTACGAGCCGGCGGCGAGGAGCTCCCATCTGGTGAAGGGAGGGCCGAAGTCCCCGCTCGGCTCAGTGATGATCTAGCTCCTGCCTTCCCGGGTAGCGGAGTACCCGGTGGCAGCCTCCCGGGACCACTGGGGGGACTGGGTCCAGAGGTGGTTCTACCTCTGGGTCCAAGATGATGAGGTGGCGTACTCATCGGACCCCCCTCCTACAGCCGGTCGTCCGCCCCAAAGCCCCCGGTGCGGACCGAGGAGGAGCTAAAGCTCCTCAGCAAAGTAGTGGGCTCCCGGGGTGTCCGTTCCATGAGGGACACCGCCGAGGAGTTGACCCTGCTGAAGATCTCCCCCTTCTCACACGGGAGGAGGGGGATCGGGATGTGGCCGGCACAGCGGCCTCCACAAAAGCTGGTGACCCGACGTAAATTCTCGGCTGCTTTGCTCATTTCTTTGTTGATTTTTCTAACTCTTATCTTTTGTAGTCCGGCTGCATCCGGCCACCCGAGAAAAGGCGGAGAACCTCCTCGGGAGGTACTATGACGACGAGCACGAGCGGATCGTGGGCGTCGTCGGGGAGGGTCCTCCCCGGAACTTGGTGGCTGAGGCTACAGGCGAGGACGCCTCTCCCTACCCTCGGTTCCCACAAGAGGAGGAAGGAAGTTGCCGGGGGTTCTGAGCCAAAGCGGGCCAAGGCTCAGAAGGCCCCTGGTCCGTCAACGACACCGGGCTCTACGCCTGTGAAGGCCCGGGACGCAGCCCCCCTGGTCAGGGCGCTCCCGGGCACCTCCCCGGCGCGAAGTAACGCCGCCTTTCCCGGAGAACTCCAGGGGGGCGATGGAGGCACCGAAGCTTGCGCGCCTCCCCGAGGCCTCCGGAGACGCTCGGGAAAAAGAAGCAGCCGATGACGGGGGGGCATCCGACTCGGCGGATTATGCCCCCTCGCCCCCTTCGGCGATTGCTCTCCCAACGGCCCCGGCGCCACTGGAGCCAGAGAGGCCGAAGGTTTGGTTCTCGGAGGCTTCCCCTCTGCACGTTGAATGGCCGGTGGACGAGGGGGGAGCCCCTCGGTTACGAGGTCCCCCCGGCGACGGAGGTTCCGGGGGCCCCGCGGCGCGGAAAGGGGAAAGGGTTCCTTATCCCCCCCGGGGAGCTACCCCCTCGGAGAGCTCGTCGGCCTCCTCCTCGGACACTTCTTTGGTGGCAAGGACGCCGGCCACCGCAACTCCTGTCCTCAACACCCCCGCGACCTTTGTGAGGGGGCCCGCTGCCGGTCCCGATGGGTCCGGCGTCGTCGGGAGGGAGACCCCCCTACTGTCCGCGGGGGAGGTCTTCCGATTCGCGAAGAGCCTACAAACCCAAAAGGTCCAGGACTACGTCTCGCATGGGATGCTCCGTGAACGCTGCGGGGAGCTTCAATCTCTCCACATCCAGGTTCATCCTCGAACCGGTAATGTTTTCTTCGGGACTCCAACTCGAATTTTAACTAACTCTCGCGTTTGTAGAGGCGGCCATCACCTAGGGCATCGAGGCGCACTTTGACAAGGCGCTGAACGAGGTGGAGGAGAAGGCTGCCGCCTACCTGGAGCAGTGGGACGACGCCCTCTGGGAGTTGGCCTGGGTCCAGGCCCAACTCTACACCTCCGAGAACGCCAATGACCAGCTCTGGAGGGAAGCGAAGGCCAAGGAGGGTGCCCTCAGGGAGCTCGAGGGCTCCAGCGTCCGGGCGGTGACAGACGCAGGCCGCTCCGTCCGCTCAGCCCTTGAGGGGCTCGAAGTGAGCCTTGGCTCTGGAGGCTGCGCCGGTGACGCTCACGGAGGCTGTGCGTTTTCTCAACACACAAGTCTCCGTGATCCCGGAGGCCGCCGATGCCCGGGCACTGAGGCCAGGGCGATCCCGGTGGTGGCTGCTACTACCGAGCTCGTGGAGCACCGGGGGGGTTGGCGCCCGGGCGATTGGGGGCCGGAACCCCCGGAGCTTTCCGGAGTTCTTCGAGCCATCTCGGCGAGAAGTGGAGCAGCTCGTCGGCGGCTTCTACTGACCGGATAGTTCGGGTGCGATTCCCGGCGCCAGCGCCTCCTAGGCCGGACGCTACGGCTCCGGCGGGGCGGGAGGACACCAATGAACAAGTATGAGCCTCCCCCCCCCACCCCCCGGGCCTTTAGATAGGACCCCTCTTTTTTGTCTTAGGGTTCTCTTTTCCGGTAACTTCTTAGAAGAAGACTCGGACACTTGTACAAAAACATTTTGATGCAATAGAAATGAAATTTTTTGCTAAGTCTTTGAATTAAATTTACCAGGTTTCCCGGGAGGTTGTTCAACAAACACAAGTTCAGAAATTTCACCATTTAAGAAAGCACTTTTAACATCCATTTGAAAAAGTTTGATATTGAAACATGATGCATAAGCAAGAAGTATGCGAATAGCTTCAAGTCTTGCTACAGGTGCAAAAGTTTTCCCAAAGTCTAGACCTTCGACTTGAGTGAAACCTTGAGCAACAAGACGAGTTTTGTTCCTAATTACAACACCATTTTCATCTTGCTTATTTCTGAAAACCCATTTTGTTCCAATAACATTATGATCCTTGGGTCTTTCAACTAGAATCCAAACTTTATTTCTAGAAAAGTTATTTAGTTCCTCATGCATGGCATTTACCCAATCAGGATCATTTAAAGCTTCATTAACATATTTAGGTTGTAAAGAAGATACAAAAGAGTGGTGTTCACAAAATGCAGCAATACGAGATCGAGTTTGAACACCCTTACTGACCTCACCCAATATTTGGTCTAGAGGGTGATCCTTGGTGATCGTTTGATGCTGCCTTGGTGCTTCATCTTGTACGGCTTCATCTTGATCTTGTTCTGGAGGATCAACATGAGATGATGATACATCTTGATCAACATTCTCAACGTTGACATCATCTTCTTGATCTTCTTCTCTTGGCTTGATGTCTCCAACGGTTATATTCTTCATGACTTCTTGAAGATCTTTACATGAGACTTCACAAGAGAGTTGCTCCCTTTGCGAGCCATTAGTTTCATCAAATTCGATATCACAAGATTCTTCAATACAACCAGTATTTCTGTTAAAAATGCAATAAGCTTTACTAGTGGTGGAGTATCCGACTAGAAAGCCTTCATCTACTCTTCTTTGAAATTTACCACCAAAATTCCTTTTCTTAAGAATAAAGCATTTGCATCCAAAAACTTGGAAATAAGAAATATTTGGCTTACGCCCAATAAGAAATTCATAAGGAGCCAAATTCAGAAGAGGATGCAAATAAAGCCGGTTTATAGAATAGCAAGCGGTATGCACGGCTTCAGCCCAGAAGCGAGTAGGAGTATCATACTCACTCAGCATAGTCCTTGCCATTTCTATAAGTGTTCGATTTTTCCTTTCAACAACTCCATTTTGCTGTGGAGTGTAGGATGTGGAAAATTCGTGTTTGATTCCAAGAGAGTCACAAAAATCAAATAGAGTTGAATTAACGAACTCTCCACCATGATCACTACGGATTTTCTTGATGGAAAGTTCGAATTCAGTGGAAACACGTTTTGCAAAGCTTTTGAAAACATCGGGGGTTTCAGATTTTTGGGAAATAAAGAAAACCCAAGTATAGCGAGTAAAATCGTTAACAATCACAAAACCATAATTGCTACCCCCGATACTTTGGAACTCGGAAGGTCCAAATAAATCCATATGAAGGAGTTCCAAAGGTTTACAAGTGGAAAGAATGCGCTTAGTTGGATGTAAAGTAGCTACTTGCTTGCTGGCTTGACAAGCGCTACAAAGTTTGTCCTTTTCAAAATTCACATCCTTTAAGCCAACAACCAAATTATGTTTTAAAAGTTTTCTCAATTGATGCATTCCAACATGTGCAAGTCGTCTGTGCCATAGCCAACCTTTTGAGGTTTGAGAGACAAGACATGTTGAAAGAGAAGCATCTTTTGAGTGTAAATCAACCAAATAAAGATTTCCAAAGCGAAAGCCTTTAAAGATCAAGGTTTCATCTTTTAAACTTTCAACCAAAACTTCTTTTAGATAAAATGTGCAACTAAAACCAAAATCGCAAATTTGTGCAACGGAAAACAAATTGAAATTCAGAGATTCGACCAACAAAGCATTCGAAATAGAGAGATCATTAGAGATTGCGATTTTACCCAAGCCTACCACATTTCCTTGACGGTTGGCGCCAAAGGTAATCTTTTGGTTCTCGCTTGAATTGTCTTTAAGTGAGGTGAACAACTTCTTGTTACCGGTCATGTGTTCGGAGCATCCGCTATCTAGCACCCAATGCCTCCCACCTGTCTTGTAGTTCACCTGCATAAAAAGGATTAAGTCCTTTTAGGTACCCAAACCTTTTTGGGTCCTTCAATGTTAGCAATCAAAGTTTTGGGCACCCAAATAGATTTCTTCTTTTTATTTAACATGGGTGCACCAACATACTTTGCTATAGCATAACCTTTCCTCGACTTTTGAAGCATGTAGCAAGTATCAAAATAATTAGGAGTCATTAAGGGATATGCTTCATGTGAGTGACCAGTTTCATGGCATTTATGACAAAATGTGTTGCATGCTTTAACAAATATAGTTTTAGAGTTTTGTTTCTTTCCTTTCTTTTGAAAATATCCTAATCCCTCTTTTCTAAAAGAACATTTTTGTTTACTAAGGATTAGATCAAGAGATATTTTGCCTTTGTAGCAGTTTTCTAAGCCTTTTCCAAGTTTTTCAACTTGTGCCTTAAGTTCATTATTTTCATTTAAGATGTTATCATTAGAAACATATGGAATGTGATGACTACTAGAGGGAGAATCATCCAAGTTACATGAAGTTGCAGCATCTACCTTAGATGTAACATCTTTTATGAGCATGCTTTCATAAGAATCTTTAAACTCGGAGTATTGAGTGCGTAGGGAAGAATGTTCTTCCTTAAGCGCCTTATACTTCCTTTTAGTTTTTCCAAAAACTTCGTTTAATTCGGTTATCATTTCAACTAAATCATAATACGAAGGATCATTGATGTGTACCTTTTCATCGCCTTTGGCCATAAGGCAAATGGATGAGCTAGTTGAAGTGTTGATGTTGCCGAGGGCTAATCCGGCCATCTTCTTGGAGCAACTTCTTTCGTTGTCGGAGTCGGAGTCGGAGCTCTCGCCTCCAGACATCCATTCTCCAAAACATGCTTCTTTGGTTTCTTCATTCTTCTTCTTGAAGAATTTCTTCTTTTTGTTCCACGCCTTGTTCTTGTTTGGACATCTTGATGCTATGTGTCCCTTCTCATGACATCCATAGCAAATGATGTCCTTGAAGTTGTTCTGTTTTGGTCCCTTTGGTCGTGTGTCAAGATTGACACCTTTTTTATACAACCTGCGAAGAAGTTTTTGAGTATTTTTTACCATGAGTGCGAGGTCTTCATCGGAGGAGCCATCGCTTGAATCGTTCCTTGCGTTTGCTTTGAAAGCCAAAGCTTTCTTCTTCGTCTCCAAGGGTTCGGCTGCTTCCTTCTTCTCCTTCTTATGCATCTCATGGGTGATGAGGTTCCCATAAAGATCGGTTGGTATTGTGGTCGATAAATCGGAGTTTGTGAGAACCGTGACCAAAGTGTCGAAGCTATTCGGTATGGCCCTAAGCATCTTTCTCACAATCTCAAGGTCAGTAAAAACAACACCAAGACCCTTGAGTTCATTCACAATGTTATTCAACCGAGTAAACATGGAATCCACGGACTCAGTTGATGACATGGTGAATGTCTCATATTTTTGCCTCACCATTAGCAACTTTGCCTCTTTAACCTTTGTTGTGCCCTCATAAATTTCTTCGAGGGTGGTCCAAACCTTGTGAGTAGTCGTGAGATTGCTCACACGGTTGAACTCATTCAAGGATAAACCGGCAAAGAGTGCATTTTTCGCACGGGCGTTTAAATGCAGTTTTCTCCTGTCGTCCTCAGACTGACTTGCCGGATCATCCGGAGGAGTAAAACCGAGTTTAACAATATCCCATACATCAAGCCCCATAGCTTCTAGGAATACCGACATGCGCACTTTCCAATAAGGATAGTTTGTCCCATCAAAGATAGGCGCACGACCGGTATGACCAAAAAGGAAATCTCCACTTGACGACATCCTCTCTCTAGGCGGTAAAGCCTAATGAATCGAGAGACCGTGCTCTGATACCACGTGTTGGATCAAGGATACCGACTAGAGGGGGGGTGAATAGGAGGCTTTTAAAAATTTTTAAGCTTGAACAAATAATTGCAAATCAAGAACAAATAAAATAAGCAAGAGAGGAAGAGAACGAACACACCAGTTTTTACCGAGGTATCGGAGACTCGCCCAGTCTCCACTAATCCTCGTTGAAGCACTCAAGTCACTTGAGTTTTGTCTCAATACTCACGAAGAGTATTATCAACTATTGGTTGCTCCTTGTCCACTCCGGAAAGGCGAGCACCGATGCCTTGTACAAGCTTGCCGAGCCTCTCCAACAATCTCCATTCTGGAGAGGTCAACGGCCACGCCTCCGAACCGTCTAGGTGAGGGCGCTCACCAAGAGTAACAGGTAGCGAGGTCTTCTCTTGACCTCCAAACACGCACCGAGAAGATAAGTGAATGCAAATGCAAAAGAACTGAAGTGCTCGGTGGATCGGAAAACACTCGACTTGATCAAAAGATCAAGATTTTAAGTAGAAAACTAAAGCTCAAGAGTGTATAAGAAAATGCTACTGCTTGTTATATAAAACTCATGCCCAAAGCCACTATTTATAGCGTCAAGAATCAAATGAACAGTTGGAGCTAGGGCTGAAAATCAGCAACTCAAACTGACAGTCAGTTTGCCTAACTGACAGTCAGTTTAGTGCACAACGGCCGACAAAATTTACGGATGAAAATTTCCTAGCCGTTCATGATCGTTTAAGGAAAGCTGAAACCCACAACTGACAGTCAGTTATGCAAACTGACAGTCAGTTCGACCACATACTCGACCAAAAACAAATAGAAACTCAGTTAAAAACACTTTGGTCGAATCCCCAACTGACAGTCAGTATGGACAAACTGACAGTCAGTTTAGTACAAAAATTTTGAGCACAAAATACACCCTCTCTGGACAATTGTCAGTTAACACGAACTGACATTTAAATTGACAGTCAGTCTGAACAAAAACAGAAATAACTTTAAATCCAGAAATCCAAAAGAGGTGTTTAATACCTCATTTGAAAGATAATTTCAAGGGCTACATTTTTGTCAACAAAAGCAAAAACCAGATATGCCTAGATCTTTCTAGAAAAAGGAAAAACTCTTCTATTGTCAAAAACTGAACTGAAAAAACCAAATTTTTCAAATTAAGTTCAAACCAACACTAGTACAGAAATGCAGTCTACTAACCCCTATCTTCTATCGGTTATTAGCGAAACAGCACAAAACCGATAGAAAATGTGCCTCGCGGACATAAAAGCCCGATGGATGTATTTTCTCTATCGGTTTCTAAGAAACTTACCGATAGAATAAATAGTATGATTTACTCTAGCGGTGATGAACATATTTTCCGTTAGAAGAGATGCATAAGTACTGACGGAAGAATGTTGTGCGCCGATAGGACTGGTCGACTTCAACAACTAGACTTATTCTATCGCTACTGTATGAATATACCGACAGAGTATATTAAAAATTCCTAATAGGCAATATGTAGTTCGCCGATAGAATAGTTGACCTTCTACAAATATTTTTATTCTATCGGTAATGGATTCTTTTACCGTTAGAATATATAGAAAATTGCTTAGGACTGTTCGTCTTCTAATAGTTTTATTCTATCGGTAATGAATGTTTATACCGGTAGAATATTGCACAAAATATCTTAGAACTGTTGGCCTTCTACAACTAGTAATATTCTGTCGGTAATGTACGTACATACCGATAGAGTATGTACAAAAATTCCTATCGGTAATATTTATTGTGCCGATAGAACCATTCGGCTTCTACAGATGTTTTTATTACTAACAGTATTCTGTTTTCTTACCGATAGAAAATATATAATTGTATAAATACACGGGTATGTCTCTTTCATTCTTCACAGTTCATCTGGGGCTCGTAGTCCTAACCCGTAAGCTCCATGGACTGGCCGGCGCACCTCTACAGGGGACCGCTGCACCTCCGCACCTCCATCGACGCCCTCTAGACGTCGGCATCCCAAGGAAGGTACGTAAAATTTCTGCAATATTGTTAGATTATTCTAATCCGATTATGGCAATAATTCTGCTTTTTTTGTATCCTTCATTTTAATGTGTCTTCTTTTCAATATGATTATGATCTGTTCAGGTCCTTGGATGATGCTCGTGAGGGGCAACGTATTTCACGGTTCTTCATCGCAGTACGCTGCCTACGTTGGCTTGTTGGCGAAAGAAATGGTGAAGATCACCGTCGAGAGCTGGAAGGACGTGAAGGGCGAGATCTTGGTTGGCTCGGTCGAGAAGATGCTTAAGCCCGGCGTGTTTCTCAAATCAGGACCTATAGAAAGCATCTTACATGTTTTTGCATGCACCAGCTTGTGGCCAGATGCTTACATGCTTGGAGAAGAAGAATTGTTGTTATTTGCACAGCCATTCTACACCATCACTACACAGAACAACATCTTGGAAGGTAGGTTCTGTTTGTTAATATCGTTGAGTTGAGTTGAGTTGAGTTGATCGAGTTTGAGTCCGAGGAAATCACCAATACGTACAAATGTATGTCGACGGCAGTTCCAGCTCCTCGGGCGTCTTCGAACTGAACTCCTATGGTTAAGTCCAATGTGGTTCAGACATTTGCTGTTTTGGATGAATGGATTTGTGATGTATCAGGTCTAACTTGTAGTCGGTAGTTGCATTGTGGCAACCTGCAAAGGTTCCCTTTTATGTAAAATGCATGTATGGGCCACTGGGTCCTCGTCGTGATCTGTTGTTAATTTCAGACGTGGCTTTTGTAATATACATCGAATGTGTGAATTGTTGTATTTGTATATTGTTGTATATTTGTGTATCATGTATTGCTAATTGGGACATGAACTTGAATGTGCAGGGAGCATTTGTGTATTTAATTGTATTGGTAGGTAGGTGTGTATTTGTACTGCTGTTTCAGACATGCACTTCAATTTGTGAACTAGGCATGTGTATGTTTGTACCTGAATTTGTATTGGTGAACTGGCATGTGTATGTTTGTACCTGAATTTGTGAACTGGCATCTGTAATTTCTTTGGCAAGATGAAGTCCCAACTACCTACGAAAAGTATTTTTGTGTCTCCTAGTTAATCCACAAATTAGCATTTCTTGAAATATATTGCTTTATCTTCTAGTTAAGATCTGTTTGATGTAAGATCTGTTTGATGTTACATTGATATGATTCCTTGAATGTGAGAAATGGCATGTGCATGTTTATCCCAGTTTGGTAACAGTACCTCCTCTAACGGTAAGTACACATATATACCGATAGGAAAATACATATATTTGTTCAGTCAGGCATATTCTAACGGTAAATACACATATTTACCGATAGGAAGCACATATATTAGTTCAGTCATGCATAATCTAACGGTAAATGCACATATTTACCGATAGAAAAATACATATATTTGTTCAGTCATGCATATTCTAACGGTAAGTACACATATATACCGATAGAAAAACACATATATTTGCTCAGTAATGTATATTCTCTAACGGTATGTGTGTGTTTGTACCGATAGAATATGTGAGCGGCAAATTACCTAAGTTAGTCTGACTGTTATTTCATGTATTTACCGTTAGAAAAATGTCCATTATAAGGAAAACCCCACTCGACCATTGCTGAGCTGTTCTTTAATTTGTTCTGTTGCACTCTGTGTCCCTCTGTTTGTGACGAAAGTTCCAGCTACACTGCTAGGGTGATCAGCGCAGGCTGGAGGGAAGTTGATTGCGCCCCTCTCTTTAAGGTATGCTTAATCGTCGACACTTATCTCTCTCTCTCCCTCTAGATCTCCCTTCCTCTCTACTTGCAAGCTAGCTGTATTGTGTAGTTCCAAGTTTGTAGCTCTAAGCTTGGGAGCTTGGTAGCTGGAAATGCGTCATGTTTTAGGAGCTAACTAGCTTGTATTGTGTAGTTAGCTAGGTTAATTAGTGTTAATTTCGTCAGGCTAGGGTTCAACACATGTATCTGTTGTAAGAGGCTGTACATGTACATATACATAACTTAATCGGGCAGGTTTCATGCATGGCTTACTCGTTAAATTTTGTTAATTGTAGATGGACAGGAAATATTGGATGTATGGAATAAAACGTACTACTCTTGAATATTTGGATGGTGTGAATGAGTTTATTAAATTTGCTGAGCAACAAAAGGAGAGGAAGGGAGAGAAAAATATGCTCTGTCCTTGTACAGATTGTATGAACTTGAAGAGGTTTAGCAACTCTGATCAAATTAAGAGTCATTTGATTCGTCGTGGTTTTAACGCGCGATACACCCGTTGGATATGGCATGGCGAAGATCTTGAGGAAACAAGCACCACTACTACCAATCAGCACGACTCGGATGTGGATTGCAATAATATCGATGATCATCCCAATTTTGGTAATGTTCATTCCGATGTGCACGTAGATGATGATGATGACAATCTAGATGAGATGTTACGTGATGTAGAGGAAGATTACAACGAAAATGACTTCTGTGAATTTGAGAAACTGATTGCTGACTCTGAGAAGCCTCTGTTCCCTGGATGTGCAACATTACAAAACTGTCTTCTGTGCTGAGATTATATAACTTGAAGGCAGGAAACGGTTGGAGTGATAAGAGTTTCACGGCACTATTAGATCTTCTAGCGGACATGCTTCCAGAGGGAAATGAGTTGCCAAGATCTACTTACCAAGCCAAAAAACTGTTGTGTCCGTTGGGAATGGAAATCGAAAGAATACACGCATGCCCAAATGATTGTGTGTTGTACCGTAACGAGTACTCCAGTTTGCATGTTTGTCCAAGATGCGGCGCATCGAGGTATACGCGTAGGGACCGGATTGACAGTGAACGTCACGAGGTAAGGAAAGGGCCCCCGGCAAAAACTGTGTGGTACTTGCCTGTGATACCTAGATTGAAGCGGCTGTTTGCAAATCCGAAAGTCGCGAAGCACTTGCGTTGGCATGCTGAAGCCCGGAAACAAGACGGAAAACTGAGACACCCAGCTGATTCTATTCAATGGAGAAACATCAACAGAACATTTGCTGAGTTCGGCGGCGAACTTAGGAATGTAAGGTTCGGGCTGAGTACAGATGGTATGAACCCACATGGTAATATGAGCAGCCAGCACAGCACTTGGCCGGTTCTTTTATGCATCTACAATCTTCCTCCTTGGTTATGCATGAAGCGCAAGTACATCATGATGGCGTTACTAATCTCAGGACCCAGACAACCCGGAAATGATATTGACGTGTTTCTAGCGCCTTTAATCGAGGACTTACAGAAATTGTGGAGCGAGGGTGTGCAGGTGTGGGATGCATACAAGAAAGAGAATTTCATCTTGCGGGCCCTGATATTTTGCACCATAAATGATTTTCCTGCCTACGGCAATTTGTCGGGGTATAGTACGAAAGGAGCCAAGGCTTGCCCTATTTGCCTAGATGAAACTGAGAGCATGTGGCTGCGAAACTGCCGGAAAACAGTGTACATGGGTCACCGCAGGTTTCTTCCGGTGCATCACACGTACCGTAAGAAGAGGAAATCATTTAACGGGAAGCCTGAGAAGGGATCAGCTCCAGTGTTTCTGACCGGTAAGGAGATTTACTCACGCGTGAACGACATCAAAGTTGAGTTCGGTAAGCATTCTAAACCTCGAGAAAAAAATGTTTGGAAGAAGAGATCGATTCTCTGGGATCTACCGTACTGGGAGCACTTACAAGTTCGACATTGCATTGACGTCATGCATGTAGAGAAAAATGTCTGTGACAGTTTGATTGGTTTGTTGTTGAACATTCCGGGAAAGACAAAGGATGGTGTGAAAGCTCGTCGTGACATGGTGGAAATGGGGATAAGGACTGAGCTTGCACCTTTAGAGAATGGAAAGCGTACATACCTCCCCCCGGCCTGCTACACGTTGTCGAAGAGCGAAAAAACAGAACTCTGTCGGTGCCTGCACGGTGTTAAAGTTCCATGTGGGTACTCCGCGAACTTGAAAAAACTTGTGTCTATGAAGGACCTAAGACTGGTTGGCATGAAGTCCCACGACTGTCATGTCTTGATGTCACAGATGCTTCCCATTGCTATCAGAGGCATTCTCCCAGTTAAAGTCAGAGAGACAATCACAAACCTATGTTATTTCTTCAACGCAATATCTTCCAAGGTAAGTACGTGCACTCGTACTATAAGTTCACTACCTCCATTTGTGGAGCTTAATTAGAAGATTTTTCTGATATGAATATTTGGCGCAACTGTGTCCTCGTAGGTAATTGATCCCGATGGACTGGACGCTTTGCAACGCGACGTGGTTGCAACTCTTTGTCAGCTCGAGATGTATTTCCCTCCATCCTTTTTTGATGTTATGGTCCATCTGATTGTTCACCTTATCAGAGAAATTAAGTTTTGTGGACCTGTGTGCCTGCGCTACATGTATCCATTTGAGAGATTTATGGGTGTATTGAAGGGATACGTAAGGACTCGTCGTCGACCCGAGGGGAGTATCATGGAAGGTTATGCCGCCGAGGAGGTGATTGAATTTTGCACAGATTATATGGCCGGGGTTGACCCAATTGGTGTTCCTAGGTCCCGACACGAGGGTAGGCTTGAGGGAATTGGAACGATTGGATTCAAAGCTATCGTCCCCGCTCGTGATGTGTACGCAAAATCACATTTTTGGGTCTTACAACACATGACGGAGGTCGAGCCATACATACACGAGCACAAGGTAATGTTACGGTCACTAGAATCCTTCGAAGTCAGACGTTTGGGTAAGCAGAGAACATAACAGGAAATTTGCTGAGTGGATCCAAGAAAGAGTCACGCGAGCTGCCGAGGGCTCCGTAAGTGAAACTGTGACATGGTTGGCTAGAGGCCCAAGATTCACTGTAGGGACTTGGCAGGGGTACGACATCAATGGGTATTCATTTTACACAAGAGCTCAAGACGCCAAGAGTAGCACGCAATGTAGCGGAGTGACACTGTTTGCTATTTCCGAGGATGCCAGGTCAGTAAGGGCGCTGAACTCATATTACGGTGTTATTGACGAAATATGGGAGCTCGATTACGGATTACTTAAGATTCCCCTGTTTCGATGCCAATGGGTCGAAATCCCTCGAGGTGTTCAAGTTGACAGTTACGGGTTTACTCTCGTCGATCTTGGTAGAGCCGGACACCAAGACGATCCATTCATACTTGCAAAGCAAGCCACACAGGTATTCTACATCGTTGACCCGGCCAATCCAAACTTGCATGTTGTCCTCCACAGCAAGAGACGTATTGTTGGGGTCGAAGATGTTGTCGACGAAGAGGAGTATAACCAATTCGATGAAATACCTCCATTTTTAGAGGACATTCAATCTATCCGTACTGAAGATATCGACGAAACAACGTATCTGCGAGATGACCACGAAGAAGGATTATGGGTTGAGAACCATTGATGATTAATTTCTATTTCAGGGATAAATGCCAAGCAAACAGCCCACAAGTTCTGCAGCAAGGTGAGGAACTTATCATTAATACATCAGGCAGTACATTTTTCTTTAGAATTTAATGATAAGCTAGTTCACAGCATTAATACATCTCAATTTTACTCCACAGCATGAGTTCTAACATGTACAGTACCTTTATCCTGTAAATATTTAATTCTTCCCTTCAAATAGCACTTGCAAAAATCTCATCGCAGCCTCTTCAAATTAAGTTCAGCAAAAATCCCTTTTTTCTGACGGTATTTTGTTATTTATACCGATAGAGAAGGACATCTTCTCTCAGGCACTTGAAAACGTTTTCTATCGGTATTGTTCTGTTTTACCGTTAGAATAAATTCGTTTGTCTCACGGTATTTGTTGTCTGACGGTTTTTTCCTGTTTTTACCGATAGAATAAGGCTCTACCGCTTTGAATTCTCGAACGTGTCGCCATGCGTCGCCTTGGAAACTCTATAAATACCTCGCCATGCGTCGCGGTATTTTGTTGTTTTTCTAATTCTCGAACGGTTCGACTCCTCATCTTCTCTTTCACAATGGCAACCTCCATGGGATCGTCATCCACGGCCTCCCCGGTAAGAACTCTAAATCTCCTCGGTTTACCCCTGTATTGTTAATCCATGTTCAGTTCATTCTTGACCTGTTGATTTGCACAGGGAATGGTAGCCGTCCAAGACACTGCCAAAGTGAAGGCTGACCTGAGGGCCCTCCAGGAGGAGCACAAGCTCCTTACAGACAAGCACACTCAGCTACGGCTTGACCTTGACGATCTCTTCCAGCGCATTAAGCGCATGAAGACGGATGGTGACAATGCTAGGGCGAGGACGAGGCGTCTTCGCGAGGAGAAGAAAGCCGCGGATATGACCATCGCTGGCTGCGGTTTGACTATGAAGGATACCATAGCGAAGCTGAGGGAGGTCGCAGGCCTTCTTGACGCGGTAGTAGTTGATCCTAGGGACAACTTGTCGCTAGAGGAGTCCTGCGTCCTGGCTGCAAGTCTAACTGACTCTATTCTACATGCAGCCAGGGCTAAGACCACCCCTTGACCTAGCAATTTGGGTTTTATTTTTTTTTGTAAGTGATAAAACAACAATGAATGAACAATTTCTTTTTATGTCAATTTTCCAATTTTCCGGCTATCTTCCCTCTTTCTTTAACATTCTGCAGCTTTCAACCACGGTCTGTTTGATGTTAAATTGTGTACCTTTTCATTACTCTGACGGTATTTTGTTGTTTTTACCGATAGAAAAAGGGTACACAAATCTCAAGCACTTAATCAAAAAAATTTTCTGGGGAAAATTGGGCTCACGGGATTTTTTTGTTTATACCGATAGAAAAGGGCACCTTTTCATTACTCTCACGGTATTTTGTTGTTTTTACCGATAGAAAAATGGCACTCAATCTCAAGCACTTTAAAAAATTTTCTGTGGAAAATTGGTCTCACGGGATTTTATTGTTTATACCGATAGAAAAATGCATCCACTAATTCGAATATTTTTCCGGGAAATTTACTTTTTCTATCGGTATTATTTTGTTGTTTCGATAGAAAATTACATAAGTCTATCGGTATCATTTTGTTATACCGATAGAAAAGTTCATCCGCTACTTTATTACTCGTACACGGCCCTTTAGTTTCCCTCCACTCGAACAGTTCCACCTTAGAGCACTGCGTCTCTTCGAGAGCGAAGAAAACCCCAACCTCCGCCGTGAGCACTCACTTCCTCTCTCCCACACGACGATCGCCGGCTGGACACTGGTTCGTCACTGCCACCGGTTCTTATTTTCGTCCTTCGCCCGCCGCTGCTGCGTTCTACACCGCCTCTCCATCACCAGAACTGATCGCCGCCGTAAATACCCTAATTCGTCGTTCTATTTCCAGCATCTTCTTTATTTGATCCTAGTGTTTTGCACGTACTAATTCTTCGAGTTTTGCAATTACACTAGGGTTCCCTATTGTGTTGGCTTATGTACATTCCGCAGGCAATGTTGATTTTAATTAGGGTTTACATAATATGTTCCAGTGTTGTAATGAACCTGTTTTGAGATTTTAACTTCTCTATACTGCTGTATGTGTGATCAATTGTATCCAACTGCCATGTAATGCAGATTATATATTGGAGGTGTTTTACACATATTCTATCGGCAGCTCATGTGTTTACCGATAGAAAATTTTTCTGCACAAGTAGTAAAACTTAATTTGGATCTGGAAGGACATGAGCCATGCAATGTACTAGTTTGGTTGGGAATTTGTACTCACTTCGTATGAATATATGGCAATGTGGATGGGTCTTCGATGTATATGTTTCAAATGCCTATATACATGACTTTTCCCAACCTAATAGCTGTGAAGTCCTGATGACTCACATACAGGCTAGGCTAAAGATTATGCACAGTGGCACTTAGATGCTTGTGTGCATATTTACGTGTGAAATAATAATGCTGGCCCATGAATATTAGTGTAGCAAATCATCGAGAATGTTATGTGATGACAGTGAATGGTGGCTTGTCAACAAAATTCCATATGTAGAGAACATTGTTATGTTCTATCGGTATCTCACGTGTTTGCCGATAGAAAAATTGTCTTGTGTGGAGGTAATTGTTATGGTCTATCAGCAGCTCATGTGTTTACCGATAGAAAATATTTCTGAAGAGTTCAGTAAGTAATTTATGCATGTCTTTCTTTTTGTATTATTTTTCCTTTTGCCGCCCTAGTTAGTCTCCAGTCCTGGGCTGAGTTATGGAACTCCAAGGCGAATTAATTGCCATATATATGGTTTGTTGAAGGTTTTGTAGGGGAAGACATGTCGTCGTCTTCATCGGATGGTACTAGTGGTTCGACTAGGGCCAACCCCATCGTAACTACTGAAGATGGGGCTGTTACATCCCAGCGCAAGAGGGTGGGGCGAGGCGCGACGACGTTGGGGCGTTTGGCCAAACGCACTGATCTTTCTTGTGAGTTCAACCAATTTGGGAGGCCGATTGGAAAGAATGCTGGGAGGTACGCGGCCTACGTTGGGCTGTTGGTGAAAGAAAGGGTGAAGATCACCGTCCAGAGCTGGAAGGACGTGACGGCGGACGAGAGGGATAGGTTGTGGGCGGAAGTGAAGGTTAAATGAACTGAAATCGCTGAACTCTTTCGTAATCACGTTCTCTTGGCTTATACTAAAGTTTAACTAACTCGTGATTAATTGTATGCATTTTTCGAAAACAGGCTAAGTGGAACATCCCCAACGATACACCTAGGACTGCCTGCTTGAAGGACATGAACGGAACATGGAAAACCTTTAAGAGCTGGCTCGTCAGTAACTTCCTAGCTGCGGGGAAATCTCCTTGCAAGAAGTACCCCTTCATATCGGAGGAGGTATGGGAGGAATTCACCAAGCAGAAGGGGATTGAGGAGTTCAAGGCCCTTAGCGAGAAGAATAGGGCGATCCAGAAGAGGAACGACCACCCGCATCGGCTCGGATCCCGGGGCTATGCGGGGAAGGAGGAACAGTGGAAGAAGGAAGACGAACAAAATCCTGTGATCGACACCCCTGAGTTGCCGCTCTCCGAGATCCGGGATGAGAAGTGCAAGCGATGGTGGAGGGGGAGGGGGTCCGTGTCGTCCACGGGGTCTGTGCAGTTCGCAACCCCTGGGGACGCCGACGTTGTGAGGCGAATGGTAAGTTGGCTAACCTCGTAAACTGTGTGCGCACAAGTGTATATAAGGCAATTTGTCTCACAAGGTACCTTCAAATGTAACAGATCTCTTTTGAGAAGGAGGCAGCGGAGGGATTGTTTACCCCGCAGAGGGAGAACGACATCCTCACCCGGGCTCTAGGAAATAAGGAGCATCACGGGCGGACACGGGCCGTGGGAGCCATTGTGTCGTGGAAGGCCGGTTTCGTAGATCCGGCTCCACCGAGGAAGAAGGCCCGCACCTGGAAGGAAAAGGAAGCTGACCTCTCCGATAAGATACGGGCTGAGGTACGGGAGGAGATACGGGCGGAGATGCGGGCTGAGATACGGGCTGAGGTACAGTCTGAAGTGCAGACCGATGTCGCACAAATGAGGGAAGAGTTTGCACGGTTGAGAGAAACATTGCTGGCCAAGAGTGCAGATGCGGATCCCCAGGACGACGGTACCCCGCGGGGTCGGATAAGCAGTTGCGCTTCGAAGGTACTCGCGGATCCAGTGGATCTACTTGAGGTACTGCAAGCCTTCATCTGTGCACTTAAATTGATGCCACTCCCATCTGTTAGAGTTGTTTCGCTAACCTATTTTAATTGTTACAAATTTGCAGGGGCCGGAGGGCTGCATCCTACAGAATCACGTAGGCGCCGGGCAGGAAGTGGTTGGACACGGCTTCGTATATCCGTCTGGGCCGGATGTTCGGGTCCACTGTGTACCTCTGCGGTTGGGTTTCGCAAAGGTACAGGTAGACATGGCCATGCCGGGCTACAACGATTCTCCGTTGCCAGTCCCAACAGAGGAACTGCTGACACTTGCTGAGGCAGTGGGCTCCTACGTACAGTGGCCCAAGAAGTGTCTTGTAATACAACCGGTAAATCCTACACATTTTAGATTACATCCTACTCAGTACACTCAACTTGCATAATCTAACATACGTGCTCATTAATTGAAGTGGCCTGCCGCGGGGCTACCAGGGGACTGCGCCCCCAGCTCGGGGCATGAGGGCCGATCTCGTGCGAACCTGGACACATCAAAGACGGCCTCGACCCCACCCAGCGCATCCACGCCTCCACCTCGGAAGAAAGCCGCCATCACCTCGCCCTTGCCTTCGAAGGTACGCGCTCAGTCCCCGGCAAAAGGCAAGGGTGGCAAAGGCAAGGGCAAAGGGCGACAGGGACTACCGCGGACGTTCACGAACGCGCTCCCACTCCTGTCGGAGGCATCTTTGCGGAAATTGGATCGATCAACCAGAGACCTCCACGACTGGTACCTACATCGAGCTCGGCGCAGCCTGAACTTCTTAGTTCCCTACAGGCCTGGGCAGTTCCACCGTGAGCCCGGGACTATATCCGTGGCACACGAGGATCTGTTCGACCTCTACAACTGGCGGGAGCTCGATATGTCCATCATACGGACTGGAGTCCTGTGAGTTTGCTGATGCTATGTATTGCTGTTTTCTAACTCTGTTTGCTAACTCTGCATTAATGTTGCAGTTCATTTGAATACTGAGTAACTTTCTGTGAAATTAATATTAATCTCGTCCTTCGCATGCAGGTGCATGTACAGGCTAGCATCGGAGGCTGCGTGTGACAAGGTGGGTTTCCTCGACCCAGAGAAAATAAGCCTCACGATGCTAGAGCAGGACGCCGCGCACGCTGAGCAGTACATATCCAGCGCGCTGATGGCGCAGCAGGACAGGGACTTCATTCTGGTGCCGTACCACCAAAGGTTAGTGCATTTCGTACTAATTTAACTCAATCTTGTATGTTACACCTGAGATGTACTTTGAGCTAGCGGTCCTCTTTTACGTACAATGCAGGGGCCACTGGTGTGAGACCCCCATTTGAGGATCACCTTGGTAACCGCCCAGGTAGGTTACACACAGCAGGATGTCACATGAGCTCCAAACCACACAAGCATAATAATAACATTAAACAAGTAGCAGGCCAGCATGGCCAATATTACATAGCCAAAGCACCGAAAATGGCGCTAAGTAGAGTTGCTAAGAAAATAACAAGTTTATCATAACCAGAATCGGTATCCAAGTACCGAACACACAACATAAAGCACAAGGCAACGACGAAAAGCTTGATTTCCATCCGCAGCGGGGTTGGAGTGGCTCCTCCCACATCTGACTTGACTTGGTGCGCAATCCTTCTAGAACGTGGGCTCGTCCGGGGCACTTCCATCTTCTGCCGGGAACTCATAACTGAAGGAATCGGGATCCTCGAATCCCTCTTCTACAGTTGGAAGTAAATGCAAGGGTGAGCACTTGGTGCTCAGCAACACTCATTCCGGGGATTATTGTAATTGTACTTATATGAGGGTGAAACATATGATTCGGGGGTTTTAGTTTCATATGGATAGAGATATATAGATTTCCAAGTCATTTGTTCAGTAAACAGTACTTTGTCATGAAAATGGTACTTTAAACATTAAACAGGTTTTCAATAAAAACATTAGATGTAGTGGTCTCTCATGAGTCACTACTTTGTTAACCGCATTACGAAAACATTCCAAAACATTACTTGTGCTATAACCCATGGATAACATCCACTACGAAAAGACTACTGAACCTGGGAGTACAGAGTATCTGATACTTCTTTTACACTTTGCAAAGGTGTACCTCTTTTTAAATCCACTAGTTCACTCGGCTTTCAAGTCGGATCAGCTCCATGTGACTTATACACATGTGACAAGGCCGAGATCACACAACGCTTTTACAGTTCAGTATTAACAGTATCCCTGCCCGGTAAATAGACAGTTAAGTCTCAAGTACCGTTGTGGGTCTTCCCCACTGCCTTACTTCCTAGCCTCTCTGGTCTATGTTCCCTCAGGACACATAGCCTTGGTCTATGTCCACGCGAGACATACGACCATTTAAGATTACAACCGCTCACGGCTTAATCAGGTCTAAGGCGCCTTCCTTCTTTTACGCCTTTTTCTCTCATCATTTTTCTGAACTCACATCACTCGTGGCCGAACCTTGGCCTTCCAGTTTCCACGCGAGAAACCAGATCGTCAAACCATGCAGGGAACTGCTAATACCAAAAAGCTACTGTGTTGTGCCTGTCCCATACCAGGCAAGTGGTTGGTACGTTTACAATTCGTATAGAGACACAGCACAAGGTTCTTGTCCTTATGAACCAATAGTGAGGAACATTCACATTCCCTGGTGCGCACCGCACCCTCTCCATACAATCCAATCCTCACTACTGATCCCTTTTTTTCAGTTTTCTTGACAAAATGGTTTTCATTATAACTTCTCATGTATTTGACCATTTCAAGTTTAATGTGGATATTCAGTATATGAGTCCTAGGGTGACAAAAGCATATATAAGAAGGTTCAATAACAAAAAGGGGTTTCATGATTCATTAGGGAATATCTACTCATGTCATTCAAACATAACTCGTATTTCAACTAAGCATGCATAGCAAGAAACAATGAATATACTTCATATGAAAATATTGGGTGAGACATGATCAAAGGAATGAGGCTTGCCTTGCAATGTGGGGTCTAAAAACTCAGACGGATCTTCAAAGACTTCTTCCGCTCCTTCAGCTTCTGACTCTGCGGCAATCAGACAACACACAAACACATACCATAAGCATACAGAAAATAGCTTCTATAGAAATTATTAAGTAAATAAGTCATGCATGCAGGGGAAAAGGTTAGGGCAAGGTCACAAGGGCTCTGGTCGAAGAAACGGCTAAAAAGGATTGAACGTCGAAGGGTCGACATTCAGTTCATGACTTTGGCCTAACTTCAAACTAATCTTAGGATGGTTTTCTGGAGAAGTGATAGTAGAGAAAGTTGTAGAACACAACTCCAGGAATCTAAAGGACAAGGTGGCATTTCAATTGCTCAACCAGAAGGGGTCAAACAAGGCTAATGCCAGTGGCTGACATGCACTGACATAGTGCTGGACATGGCCAGAAACTAGGGCATGGCTTAACTTTTGATCCAGGGCTCCAATTGATGCACCACTTTGTCTGGGAGGTAGGCATTACTAACAGGAATAAATCACTCAACAAGCACAAGGGCTGAAAGTGGCCGGAGGGCGGCTAAATCCGGCGATGAACTACGGTGGCCTGGACATGAACTGAGTTACTGGACAATGATCTTGGCATAGGCATAACTCACAATCTAGGCAGATCCAGGTGTCGAGCTAGTGGAAGAAATTGCTCAGGGAAGTGAGGCGAAGCTAAGGGACAAAGTTTCATGGGCTAGATCGGCCGGGAACAAATTCCGGCGACCGGCGCTGGAGAAGATGACACTGGAGCTCGGGAATTTTTGATACAGGGCGAATGAGCTCAATTCCAAGCTTGGGAATGATCTCTAGGGCACAACAAGGCTACTGGAGGGGTTAATTTCATTGGAGATTGGCCGGAGGGGCTTGGCGTCGAAGTCCGGCGAACTGCCGAGGTTCCAATTTGGGATTTCTTCGATTTGAGCTCAATTGGGGATTCTGATTCTACAGGCTTGCTCTACTAAGCTTACTGATCAACTTCTTCTACAGGATTGAGGGTTAATTTGGGCTGAATCGAACGGCATTGGGGGAACAGGGCAAATCGGGAATCCGGCGATCACCGGCGATGGAGATCGATCTGGTGCAATTGGTTGCTATGACACAAAGAGGGGAACGAGGGGAACTCACTGGTGAACCTGGATTGAAGAGAGGGGCTGTGGAAAGGGCTAGCACCGTGAGCTCACTCACTGGCTCGCCGGAGAAGAAAGCGAAAACGGCGAGAAACTGGAAATTTGGCTAAGTCTTGAGGTTGTGCTTCTTCACAGCACTGAGGAGGGGTTTAAATAGGCACGGGGACGGAGCTTGCGAGGGAGAACGCGACAACGGTTGCTTGCGCCGGGGAGAAGCTTGTCGGGCGCAGGCGCAACGACGGCGACGGCGACGTGATTTGCTTCAGGCGGTGTTGCAGCTTTGCCAGTTGCGTTGGAACTTCGTCCGGGACGGCGCAGATGTGGAGGCGACAGCGTAGCTCCGGCAACGACACGTACACACATGCAATTGCCACGGCAACGGGAGCGCGCGTGCGAAAACGCTGCTGGAGCGCGGCCGTTTATCCGCTGGGCGAGGCGATGCAACTGTGCTGGCACGTGCGCGGGAGGTGGCTCAGCTGTTCCCAACACAGGTGACAAGAAACGGTGGCCGGCGGCGAGCAAACACGGCGAAATCCACAGCGCTGCAACGGGCTCGTGCACTGGTCGAAAGCAACGACCAGGCGCTGGTCGAAAGGGCCTGAAAATAATATTTGGGCTGTTCTGTAATTCTGAAACTTGCTCCAGGGGCTGTTCTATGAGGATAATTTGAATAGAACTTGGGCCTGTTTGCAAATTTGGAGATCTGAGGGTCCGATCTGAAATCTGATTTCGCAGCTAAGTTGCAAAAGATTATTAGAACTTATCTGGCCAAAGTTTGGTAAGATCAGGCAAGATCTGAAGAGTTTCGACAAAATTGGGGAAAATAGTTTAGGGTAAAATAGGGTAATTAGGGTTTTAAAATGGCAAGGCTTGAAACTCAGCTTTAGGATGAGATTTTGGAGATGGTCCCGAAGGGAAAAATGCTCTGAACAACATTTAGAAGGGAATGGCTGAAGCAGATTAGGGTTTGGGGTCCAGATGTGGATTTTGGCTATTTTAGGGTTTGGCAAAAACAGGGGTGTTACAACTGGATCCTCATCGTGATCTGTCCGCCGAGGAACGAGGTGTACTACCTCGATTCGATGCGTGACAGATTATCGATGGAATATGTGCTCAAGGGGAATATGGAGGCGTAAGTAACTTATATGTTTGATTTATATTTTGACCTCACTAGCTAATGATAATACATTAACTGGCAATACTAACTGAAATGCAGGGCTTTTGATAAATATGTGTCCGCTGGAGGGAGGCATGCCGCACCGCAGGGCTCCGTACTAGCTTGGAAAGAATATGAGGTACTCACGAGACTTTTTGTTTATGCTTAATTAGTTTATGGAAACAATATATAGCTAACATGTCTTCGCATATGCAATTATCTCAGTGCCATCAGCAGCCGCAATCGTGGGAATGCGGGTTTTATGTGCTGCGCTACATGTACGACCTAGTGCAGACAAACTTTTCCCGATTCCCCCAGGTAAGCATCGATAGCTAACTCAAATTTCAAAAATGGGTGTCACGTTCTAAATTAGGATCGAAGTTAGTTAATCAGTATGCACACATGCTTGCAGATCGCCATGTCGAAAGACCAATATGAAAATGCAAAGATTATATATCTTCGACAAATCTGGGCACAATATGTCATGGAGGAAGTAGCGCCCAACCATTCAGCATGACAATTTTCTCCTTTTTGTGTACTCTGCATAGACTGTTCATATACATGTGAATAAATATATATATGTGAATAAATGTCCACATTGGATTGCAATCTGTATTTGTCCATACATATGTGAATAAATGTGAATAACTGCCTAATGTGTCAATTTGTTCTGTGAATTTACCTTGCATCTGTACTGTATTGTGTATCCAATCTATACTGTATTGCATCTGTACTGTATATGTGAATGTACTGTATTGTGAATGCAAATAAAGTACTGTATATGTGAATGCTCTATCGGTAAATTCATCAACAACCGAGAGACTACTGTACTTTTTTCTATCGGTACAATCAAAATTAACCGTTAGAAGAGTGTGACCTTTCCTGCCGGTGAACTCATACATATCCGATAGAGTACTAAGCTTTTTTCTGTCGGTAATATTGTAATTAACCGTTAGAATAGTGGTACTTTTCAATCCGCTATTGACGAGTTTTCTATCGGTACACTCCTAATATGCCGATAGAATAGTATGATTTTTTCTGTCGGTAATCTTGTAGTTAACCGTTAGAATAGTGGTACTTTTCAATCCGCTATTGACGAGTTTTCTATCGGTCAACTTGTAAGATACCGATAGAATATTATGATTTTTCCTATCGGTAAACTTATAATTAGCCGTTAGAATAGTGGTACTTTTCCAACCGCTGACGACGAGTTTTCTATCGGTACACTCCTAATATGCCGATAGAATATTATGATTTTTTCTGTCGGTAATCTTGTAATTAACCGTTAGAATAATGGTACTTTCCCTGCCGCTGGACGTAAGACTACGACGGGTTTTCTATCGGTAGATTCATAATATGCCGATAGAATAGTGAACTTCTTCTGTCGGTTATTTACCGATAGAAAATGTCCAGTCTTGTTCTATCGTGTCTATCTCTATTGGTACAAAAACCGATAGTAGAAGGGTGTTTTTTACCGATAGAAGACTGCATTTCTGTACTAGTGCAAATCCAACCAAAATGGATGCAATGCAATGACCTAAGTTTCTCGGTTTATGTTGGAGATAAAAAGAGGATTTTCGCCACCCCTCTTTATAGTACGGTTAAAACTAAAAATAATTTTCCTAACCGATCATCTCCAAGCGCCGAGATCGGTAAAAATAAAATACGGATTACCTTAGGTCTTTTGCTTTTTCACTTTTGCGTCTTGTCTTCATTTTTGCGACTTGTGCTTTTACGTCTTTTGCGTTGGGTTCGTTTTGTTTATCTCGACAATCTTCCCAACGGAGCCCTGTATTAATCAATCTCAAAAAGCACAGTTAGTCCTAAACACTCTGTTTTCATTAATCATCAAAATTAGGGTTAGGCATGAAGGCCTAGATACAACAGCCTCCGCACACTCCGCTCCACAAACCCATATTTGTCTCCACGTCCCACTGGTCGCGACGCTTGCAGTGTTCTCACATTCTACACGAACCTTCAACTTGACCTATTCACCAGTGTCTATAGCCGCGTCCCCATATTCGCCCAGCGATCTCTGTCTTGGCAGATGATTGCCTCTCGCACAGGCATCTTCTCCCTAGCAAACTCTTTCGCCTCTATTGGGATCCGCGATCTAGTCACTGATTCCTCTCTCCATTGGGCAGATGGGCCCATTCGTCAGTTCTATTCCACCGTCTTCATCTCTCCCCAGCGCGACTCACTGACCTTCATGACAGGCCTCCAGGTCCACACTGTCATGAAGGAGCAGCTTGAGGCCGCTCTCGGAGTGGTTCACCCCGCTTCTGGGCGTCAGCTCCACACTCTTCCCGACCTTGAGCATCGGGAGGTGGCCATGCTGTATTCTGGCCCCTTTCAGCTCCGTCACATCGCTGGCCTGCGCCGCGATGTTGACCTGGCTCTTAGGATTCTGCGTCTCACTTTGGTCCCTATGACCGGAGACAGAGCCAGGGTCACTTACCTTGCCCTCCATGTCTTGATCTCTATCTTTCAGGAGGAGCCATTCGATGTTGCTGATCTCATCATCAGTGAGATTCAGCACGTCCTTCTTGCTCCGCGCCGCCAGCTGGTGTATGCTCCATACATCACGGCGGTGCTTCTTCACATTCGGGCGATCGACACTGAGCTTCCTCAGCCGCATCACCCGCTTCTGTTCTACCCTCCGGGTCAAGCCGATCACCGTCTCGGTGCCCGGCCTGTGGCTACTGCTAGCCCTGCTTCTCCCGCATCTGATGATGATGCTGTGGGGGAATCAAAGGACGAGGCTCCAGTTCAGGAGTCTGATCTAGCACTTGCTGCAGAGATAGGCATCGGATCCTCCTCAACCTCTCAGCTCGATCAGGTGATCCAGGTGGAGCAGAAGATCCTCAGCACTCAGCAAGAGCACCATCAGATGCTGCTTCGCTTGCTTGCTCAGCAGAAGGAGATTCTGCGGTGCCTGCCTTCTTCAGCCTCTCCAGCCCCTCGCAAGAGGGCCCACCCAGCTGCGTCTTCTCCGGGCTCAACTTCAGGGCCTGCTGCACCAGTTCTGGTGCCAGCTTCTCCAGCTCCGGCCGCTACTCCTCCGGTGTCACCAACCGTTGATGCGACTGGATCTCCTACAGGCTCCAGAGATACAGCAATCCTAGGCATATCTTCTGATCATGAGCATTAGGCTCTATTTTCATGTATTAGCTCCCTTTTTGTGCTTGATGCCAAAGGGGGAGAAGTATTTTATGACTTTATTCTGAATTTTTTTTATTATTTTATATAGTTGGTTATGTGGGTTGGTTATGGATGAGGTTATGTTATTGATGGATGAGATATTGACTTTTTATATATATGATGTTATGATGGATGATTATTTTGAGATGTTTTCTGTGGATATAATGGTTTTTATATTTGTGATGCTCTGATATCTGTCTATGCTCTGATATTTGTCTTGGTTGTGATATATATGATGATGTTTTAGTCTTTATTGTATGCCCTGGATTTGTGATTTCACGTATCATTCTTATGCTCAGGGGAAGAATTATAATCTTATGCATACACTCAAGGGGAGCTATTCATTTTTTTATTATTATCAAACACTCGTTGTCATCAATCATCAAAAAGGGGGAGATTGTTGCATCTAGGCCTTTATGCCTAAACCTAATTTTGATCATTAATGAAAACAAAGTGTTTCAGACTAACTGTGCTTTTGAGATATTTGATACAGAGCTCTGTTGAGAAGATTTGCGAAAGATGAACCCGACGTAAAATAAATAGAAGCACAAGTCACAAAAGAGCAAAGACGAGACGTAATTGCAAACGTGAAGATGCAAAGGACCTAAGGTAATCTGAGTTTTCATTTTTACCGATCTCAGCTTTTGGTAGTTGATCAGTTTAGGATCTTATTTTTTAGAATTTAACCGTACTATAAAGAGGGGTTGCAAGTCCTCTCTAGACTTCTGCATAAACCAAGAAACTACTAGGTCATTGCATTGCATCACTTTCGGTTGGATTTGATTTTGAAATATTTGGATTTTCAGTTGAGTTTTTGACTGCAGAAGAGTTTTTGTATTTTCTAGAAAGATCTAGGCAGATCTAGTTTTTGCTTCTGTTGACAAAAATGTATCCCTTTAAATTATCTATTAAACGAGCTATTAAACTCTCAATTTGGATTTCTGGATTTAAATTTATGGCTATTTTTATCCAAGCTGACTGTCAGTTTGCTAAATTGATTGTCAGTTTGAATGTCAGTTGTGTTAACTGGCAATTGTCCAGAGAGGTTGTTTTCTGAGCTGAAACTTTTTGAACTAAACTGACTGTAAGTATGTCCATGCTGACTGTCAGTTTGCATTTCGACCTCAAGTGGTTCTATTTGAGCTTCTATTTGATCTGGACATTTTGTAGTCGAAACTGACTGTCAGTTTGTGAGACTAACTGTCAGTATGTGATGTTTTCTTTTCATATACGACCACAAACGGCTAGCTATTTTTTATCCGTAAATTTTTTCAACCGTTGAGTTTGAGACTGACTGTCGGTATGTCATACTGACTGTCAGTTTGCACTATTTTGTTTCCTTTTTTGACCTCAAATGGCTAGTTGATTTATCTCCGGATTTTATTTCTTTTTGGTCGTGACCCAAACTGACTGTCAGTATGGTAAACTGATTGTCAGTTTGAGCTACTGATTTTCAGCTCGAGCTCTAACGGTTCTTTTGATTTTTGAGGCTATAAATAGAGGCTTTGAGCAAATATTTTATACAACAAGTAACCCTCTTCTCTCTTATTCACTTGAGCATTCTTTTAGAGTTTTAAAATCTTGATCTATTGATCAAGTCGAGAGTTTTTGTGATCCACTGAGTGTTCAGTTCGCATATCTTTGGATACTTTTAGTTTCTCGGTGATTGTTGGAGGTCTAGAAGAGACCTTGCTGCTTATTACTCTTGGTGAACGCCCTCACCTAGACGGTTTGGTGGCGTGGCCATTGACCTCTCTCGTTCGGAGATTGTCGGAGAGGCTCGGCATGTTTGTAAAAGGCATCGGTGCTCGCCTTTCCGGAGTGGACAAGGAGCAACCATTAGTAAGAAATATCCTTCGTGGATATTGAAGCAAGACTCAATTTACTTGAGTGCTTCAATGAGGATTAGGGGTGACTGGGCGTGTCTCCGAGACCTCGGGAAAAATCTTGTGTTCATTCTCTCTATCTTTTCTTTTTAATTTATTGAATTGCAATTTGGTTCTTCTCTTTGCAAAATTTATTTTTACTTAAAGTTTTTTAAAGCCTCCTATTCACCCCCCTCTAGTCGGCATCATTGATCCTACACGTCTGTCTTTTGGCCACAACTCAAGTCGGAGACATGTCGCCGTGCTCTAATGTTGATGGGACGTAGGGCACCACGTAGCTCCATCTGAAACTCTCGTCCTCCCCGAGCAAGGCCAGATAGTAGGGAACATGTCTGCCTCTCAATGTCCACCGCTATGTCAACCTGCACATGCGAAATTACTGTGGTAACTCTGGAAAAATAGATAAGATATGAGACCAACGTAAGGATCCAGCCAACACGAACATACCGAGCGATAGTTGTGTCAGCTAACGTGGGGGTGCACAAGCAAGTCACGTACGGGTGCGCGGCACGTACCATTCAAGATAAGTCTGGAGCATCACAAGGTCATACGGTCGCTCCTCCACAACAACATCGGATGTTGCGTGTGCCTCCCACTCGTCGACCCATTTGGCATTCTTGCTCTACCAATTGTCGGAGTGTTTCCCTTTACGTGTTTGTCTGCAAAAAGTAATGCAATGCACATAAATGCGAACAAATAAAGAAATGTTCAGTATGTAACTAAGATATAGAAAATGTTGCCTACATACATGTGATCTCCCGCAGGAGATGGCGTTATCGATTTCTTTCCGGGAGCGGTATTTGTTGGTGTAGCCCGAACTGGCGCATCACCCTCTCTAGAAAATATGGCTCCACTATATGATAATTTTCATATATGTGCATATTTTTCATATGTTTAACCCTCCGATCATGTACATTTAGTCATACAAGGCGGCATTTGCGTTAATCATATACATTTTTGTTGCCAAATTGATCATATTATTTGTTTTGTGACTTTCTTGCAGGTCGATGCGATTTGGGTAGATTTTGACTGATGGATTGTATCTTAATGACCAAACCTAACCCTAGGTCGATTCCGGTTAGAAGCACGTGTTTCTATGGACGCGTAGGAACTGACTGTGCTGAAATCGGAGTCTCTGAGGGCTCGGAATTCCTAAACCTAGCAGCCAAGGGCTAGTTTGCAATTTCTAAAAACTTAGAACCTCCTCTGCAAAATAGCTAATGCACAGAAATCCCAAAACCCTAGCTACCAGGTCCAATTAGTGATTTTCTAAAAATCTGAGGTCCTAAATGCAAAATCACCTTTCTCCTCTAAACAAAGTTGCCGGCCATTGCTTCTCTTCGAGCCTGATTTTTTGTAGCTTACCTTCTTCTTCTCTCTTGTATCCCCTACTTCCACACCTCCTACCACCTCACTGACGGCCGCCAGGCGGTAGACCGCCGGTGCACCTCCGTGCAGCTCCTTCTTCTTCCTCCTCCTTCCTTTCTTCTTCTTCTCTGTTACTCCTCCTCCACTCTTAGCTTCACCACTATTTTCCCTCCGATCCAGGTGTTGTTCACCTCCTTAGTGACAGCGGTGGTGACAACTACCGTCTCCTCCTCTTTTACTCACTCGAGCTTCTTTTTTTTCTCCCTCCAAAGCTATCCACACCACCGTCCCCCTCCGGCCCTAGCCGGCTCTTTTTTCCTCTTCTTCCTCAACCTCTGTTGCTTCCTTTTTCTCTCTTTTTCTTACTCCATATTTCCCATTCTCCCAATCTCCACCATAGCCGCTGCCACACTGCTCTCCCACGTCAGATCCGCGATCCCGCGCCACTGCCGCCGATCCGCTCCAGCGTCGTGCTGCGCCGCCGCCATCTCCGCTCCAGCACCGCGCCACCATCGCCCTACGCTGCGCTGCCCTCACCTCTCCCGCGCTTCGCCACGCCTCCAGCCCACATGCACCGCCGCTAGGTCCGCTCCCGAGCTCACCGCTAGATCCGCTCCCGAGCTCGCCGCCTCCCTCTCCACTAAGCCTCCCCTGGATCCGCCCAATCTTGCGCACGCTTGCCGCCTCCCACGTGCTGCGCCGCCTACGTCCCGTGTCTCGCCATCGCCGCCCGCTTCCTCTCCATGGCCGCAACAACCATTTACTCCACCTCGGCCCATCTTCTCTCTCTTTTCCCTCTTCTTCCCCCAAATCCGCCACTCCTCTTCACCTTCTTCCTTCCATAGCCGCGCCGCCGTTGATTTCCGCCAGCTTGTGCTAGATCTACCCACTTCGCTGCCGCTGGCTCTCCCTCTCTCTACACCCTGTTTCTTGCCATCTCATCCAGCCCTGGTCATCTGGATCTGATCAGCTCTCCAGTGCCAACGACGAGCTTGACCGCATCTACTCCATCGACGACGACCTCGAGCAGCTTCCACGACGACCAGTGCATCTTCCTCGAGCTCGACCATGACCTCAACTTCATCGGGCTCATCGATGACTCCATCGAGCGTACGACCTCAACACACATGAGCTGCTGCCTCGGCCGACTTCATCACCTGCTATGCATCAGCGTCTACTTCTACGGCCACGACCTGCTCAGACGACCAAAGATCACCAGAACATCTCGAGCATACCACATCTTTGGTCCAACTTGTCTCACTCTCAGTTCTTGAATTATGATGAATTGGATGTTTGTATGAGATTTGCTTGTTTGTAAATGTGAAGGATTGAATGTCTTATTTCATATCTAATTTGAGAATTCTCAATTCAAATGAATTGCTCTGAATTTGGCTGTTCATTCATGCAACATCTGAGTACAATTTTATATCGAAAATTCTGTGTTGAGTGGTTATTTCAATTACCCAGTGAACTTGATATTTTATTTGTCTCTTGTGATGAACTGAAATTCCTGTTGCTTACTGCTCAATCCAGTTTTGATCCTCATGTCGGTATGTTTGTCAATTGACTGCATTCACTAGCTCTTGGTTGTTTTGGTGATACAATTGGACCAGTTCTAGGCATTCCTTGTATATCTTGTTCTCTCCAATATTTGCATCTTATTGCCTTGGTGCCTTAGTTGCTAAGAAGTGTACTTTGTGAGGCTGAAGAGCCTGTTTATCTTGAGTGTTGTGTGGTTGATTTGTGTCGAGGCTTGTTGAAGTGTTAGTGTTTATTGTTGTACTATTGTTTCATCGATTTGTGTAGTGATTAGTAATCGATAGACATATATGCTTTCTTTCATTAGGCCTCTTCTCGATCATATTAAACATTACACATATTTACGATCATTGTACAATTTTAAACCCTAATGACGAGTCACGAGATATCCACCTCTTTCTTTCTCTATTTTTCTTCTAACATCTCCTCTCTATTTCTTTCGTCCGATTTATTTTCACCTGCTATCGATTTAGTTTAGTTTTGCACATTTCACTTCTCTAGTCCCTGAGGAAAGAATGACTGAATACTCGCCTTACTGCTCCGATCTCGTTCTCTTGTGAGACGGTCTAGGCCGGTATCACTATATGTGAGAAAACCATGTGTCGGCGCGTCAGCCAGCAGTCCTGCCCCGCGGTGCACTGTGAGGAAATGCCATGCGGTGCAACCTGAGATATGTGCTCACGTGTCCACGGTCTCCATATAATGCGTGCGTCCAATAAGAGATCAAACTCTCCCTGGTAGTCACGTAGCAGCGGTGAATCTGAGACGATGACCAACTAGCCCGACCGCCCAACTAATGGGCTCCTATGGTGGGTCATTCAACCCAATCATCATAGTCCGCTGGCGCACCACACGGATGTATGGGCCGCTCCAAACTCGGCCGACCAAGGGGAAGTGCTCCCATGACCACAACTGCAGCAATACAAGGCATGCGGTCAACAATGACCCGGTCGAGGTTCTGGAACATGCCTCACACAGCCCTCTGTATGTCGCACATAACACTGCCATCGCCCAGTTGTCATGTGGCATGGTGTAACATCCCAAATTTGCCTACCTCTTTAGCATGCCAGTCAGCATATCTTCATTGGATTCTCAGATGTCTCAACCCCATTTTTGATCTCTTATCTCAGAATTATGATTTTAGGTATGCCACTACCTTAATTTAAAAAGTTGACAGCTAAACTCCACCGTTCAGACCATTTTCGCTTTTTAGTTCAAAAGCATCGCAGATCAGTCCTTTTAAGAATTGTCACAACCCCAAAAAGACTAAAAGTCTTAGACCACTTCCAAATTCTGATCTGATTCAGTGAATATCTCTCCTTTACTTTTCTGAGCATTTTTCCCATCTGGAAGAATTCCAAAATCTCAACCGAAACCCTAGTTTCAGCCTCGCCAAAGTTTTCAAAACCCTAATTACCCTGTTTACCCTAATTACTCTATTTTCGATTTTTGTCAAAACCACCAAATCTTATCAGATCTTACCATTTTTCTTGCTAGATGAGTCCAAGTGATTTAGTAACACTCATCTGCAAAATCAGATCTCAGATCAGCCCTCTAGATCCCCAGATTTGCAAACAGGTCCAAGTTCCCAAACTAAATCCTTGCAGATCAATCCAAAACCTTTGCGAATCAGTCCAAATCTTGCAACCAAGCCCCTGTGCCATTTTCGACCACGACTAGGCCCATTCGACCTTGCCTGCCACTTCTCCTCGCCGCAGAACTCGCCGCCGGCGAAGCTCCTACGCTGCCACCACCATCGCCACGAAGCCACCACGTGTGCGCACCCGTGCCGCCACCGTGGAGCCGCTGCAGCAGCGCCAGCAGCACTGTTCGTTTTGTGTGCGTGCGTGCCTGCTACTGTCAGAGGCTTTTTGCCACTTCGCCGCCATGCCGAAGCCAGCCACCCCGTCGCCCCTGCTCCAGCCGGATTTGGCGCGATCCTCTCCTCTGGTAGAGTCACTGCCGCGTCCCAACGCCGTGCACGCCGTCTCGATCCTGCTCCGGTGCCAGTCACACGTATCCTGTTTCGATCCGCTTCAACTCTCGAGAGCCCCAGCCACTGCCTATTTAAGACCTTCCCCTCGCCCAGAGTTCCTTCACACCACTCCAGCAGCCACAAAGCGTCAGCTCTCGCGTTTCATCTTCTTCCCCGGCGAGCTATTTTTGGAGCTCATGGCGCCAGCTTCACCTGTTGCTTCCCTCTTCAGTCCAAACATACCAGTGAGTTTCCCTTGCCTCTCTTATCGTGCCAAAGCTTGGAATTTAGTTCCCTCACCCACTGTCGCCGGTGATCGCCGGTTTTCCCCAAAATCTCCATCGAGCAATTCAGCTCGATCCTTCCCCCTCTAGCCTTCAAACCTGTGATTGAAAGTGATCAGTGAGCCCTTCTAAGCATCCCTGATAGATCAAAACCCCCAATTTCTGCCCAGATTAGAAATCCCCAAATCCCCACCTCACCTGTCCACTGGAGCTCGTCGCCGAGCTTCTCTGGTGATCCTCTAGCTTATTAAACTCCTCCAGTAGCTTCCTGATATCCCTCAGCTACTCCACAAGCTTGGAATCGAGCTCATATACTTTAAATCAAAACGCCCAATTTCTGTGTCTTCGTCTTCGGCACAGTTCACCGGAGTTTACTTCCCGGCCGATCTAGCCCCGTCCACCTTGTCCTTTAGATAGTTCTTAGCCCCCTGAGCATTTCCTTCCACTAGCTCGACATCTAAATCTGCCCAGATCGTGAGATATGCCCTTGCCAAGTTTCTGTCCAGAACTGTGTCTGTGCCGTGTCGCCACCGCAGTTCATCGCCGTCTGGCCATCTTTTGCCCTGAAACCACTTGCAGTGTGTTCCTGGCATCTTCGCCTATCTCCTAGACATAGTTGGTGAAGTGTCTGAAGTCCAGAATCAAATCTAATGCTTTGGCCTAGTTTTTGACATTGTTAGTCTAGTGTCAGAGCATGTCAGCCACTGTCATTAGCCTTGTTTGACCCCTTCTGGTTGAGCAATTGAAATACCACTTTGTCCACTAAGTTCCTGGAGCCAGGTTCTACAACTTTCTCTACTGTCACATCTCCAGAAAACCCACCTAGAGCTGACTTAAGGCTATGTCTAGCCGTAGACCAAATGTCGGCCTTTCGACATTCAAGTCCTTTTGAGCCCATCTCTTCAATCAACACCCAAGTGGCTTTGTCCAAACCTTTCCCCTTGCATGCATGATATATTTACTTATTATTTTCTATTGCAACTATTTTTGTATGCTTATATAGTGTATGTGTGTATTATTTATATCCGTCGTGGAACCAGAGGTTGAAGGAGCGGAAGAGATCTTCGAAGAATCGTCTGAGCAACTAGACCCCTCACTACAAGGCAAGTCTCAATCCCTTGATCATGTCTCGCCTATTATTTTGAAATGAAGTATGTTGGTTGTTTCCAATTATATGCATGCCTTACATTCAAGTGAGAGTTATGTTCAAATAAAGTGGTTAGATATGACCCAAATAATTGTGAAGCCCTTTTGTGATTGAATATCCATGCACCCTTGTCACCCTAGGATATCATGCTTAGGCAATGCTTATGCTCAAGATTATATGTTAAATGCTAAATGGTCACATGTGTGAAAAGTATGTTCAAAACCTGTTTGTGAAAGAAAATGTGATTGGAATCGATAGTAAGGATGGTTTGATTGGTTGGTGTTGTGTGCGCATTGGGAATGTGAAAGACTCCTCACTAAAGATTCATAAGGACAAGAACCTTGTATTGTGCCTCTATGTGGCATGAAAAACGTACCAACCACTTGCTTGGTATGGGACAGGCACAACTTAGTAGCTTTTTGGTATTAATAGTTCCCTGCATGGTTTGTTGGTCCGGTTTCTCGCGTGGAAACTGGTGGGCCGCAGTTCGGCCATGAGTGATGTGAGTTCAGAAAAATAATGAGAGGTTATGGTGGATGGAAGGAAGTCGCCCTACGCCTGGATTAAGTCGTGCGCGACTGTAATCAAGAGAGGCTATGTGTCTTACGGGAACATAGGCCAAGACTAGGAAGTAAGGCAGTGGGGAGGACCCACAACGGTAATTGAGACTGGATTGTCTATTTACCGGGCGGGGATACTGTTAATACTAGACTGCAAAAGCGTTGTGTGAGCTCGGCCTTGTCACATGCGTAAAAGTCGCATGGAGCTGATCCGACTTGAAAGCCGAGTGAAGAAGTGGATTTAAAAAGAGGTACACCTTTGCAAAGTGTAAGAAAAGCATCAGATACTCTGTACTCCCAGGTCATGGAGTATGTTCGCGGTGGATTTATCCATGTGGTTCAGCACAAGTAATATTTGGAATGTTTTCATAAAGTGGGTTGATAAAAGTGATGACTCATGGAAGACCATCACACATAATGATTTCCAAAAGTATAACTTAAGTTTTCAAAGTATTTCTTTTGAAACTAAAAGCTTTTCTTAATATCTTTGGAGTGAAAATCTATTCTATTCCTACATATAAAGCCAAGACCTCATTCCTTGAGAACCCCTCATCTATATACCTGCATTCTCATAACGAGACTTGCTGAGCATCGTGTGAAAACATGTTCACCCTTGCCTTTGCACACAAATTCAGAAGAAAAGATTTAAGGATCCTGATTCCTTTGGCCTTGAGCACCAAGAAGAGGAAGGAACCTTTCCAGAAGATTTGAGCTTTTAGGAGGGTCATGAGCCAAGTTGAGTCCGATGTGGTGAAAGCCCTTCTAGAGCTGCTGCCGATTGAAGTGAAGACCCTTGTGGTTGCTTTTTGTGTTATTTTCTGTGTTCGGTACTTCGATACCGATTCTTGATTTTGAAAAACTCTCTACTTTTGTATCAACTTTAATTAATGCCATCCTTGGCATTATGATATTGTAATAGTGGTCCTCGTAACCTTGTGCTTGTTTTATCTGCCTGCTTTACTGTTTAAAGTAAATTGTTGTGAGCTTGTGATGTACCTTTCTGAGTGCAACCCACCTGGGCGGTTGCCACCGGATTCCTCAAATGAGGGTCCCACAGAAGCTGGGATCAGAGCAAAGGCTCGACTGTAGGTCATGACCCTTCTATAGACATTGGCGTCCCTAGAACAGAAAATCGTTAGAGTATTTGACTAAAAACTAATTACGAAAATCTAATTTGCCTAAGAAAAGTTTGTTATGTGGTTATTCTTTTTGATTATTTGAAAATTCTTTAAAAATTATTTCTAACTTTTAGGCGTTTTTGCGTTATGTCTCCTTAGACAGTTTTCGTGTCTCAGTGGTAGTCTACGAGATCCCAGAATGTGGAGTTGGACCTGATGGACGCAGATGAAGATCAAGAGGACTCAGAAGAGGTAGAGCCTTATGGTTCTTCCAATGCTGATGTGTGATCCCAGACTTTCCCTGGTTTAACCTTTTCTGCCTAACCACAACAGATGTTAGATCTTTTGTGTAGTAGTTGCTTGTCTTGATGTGTGTTGGTTGCTAAATATTCCTATAAGCCGTAGAGGCAAAACTATGTATTTTATGAAAATTTAATTTATGAAAAACATCTTGCACTTTCCAATCCCTGTCTCATGGATTGATCTCAGCTTTCCGCTTGTACCCTATCTGTGTTTCCCTCCGAGTCAGCAATCATTTCTTTGACCGCCTGTTAGAGCATATTGGTTAACACTAGAGGAAGATCTCATGGAAGAAAACCCGAGGAAGATACCTGTAATATGAGGGCTACATCTGGAAACAGAAACTGTACCAACCAAAATCAACCCGGATCATCATCTGTTATACCGCAAGGAGGAAATGTCAATGATGTACCGATTTGAATAGTGCAAAATAGACAGCAGGCAATGTCGGTGCAGAACCAGATCTTAGGGCACTCTATGCTAATCCAATCCCCTAGAGCTAGAATGCCAATCAAATCCATCTATAGAAATATTGCCTTTTGTATCGGCAACCTAGAATTCCTGGCAGATTTGCTAGTTCTGAATCTCCAAGGGCTAGACATCATTCTTGGAATGGATTGGCTAGCAAAACACAAAGGTCAGATAGATTGTGAGAAGAAGACCGTCGCTCTAACCAACGCCGAAGGAAAACAAGTCACATTCTGTGCAGAAAGATCTCCACTAATCGACTGTATGGACAGTTTGAACAGTGTTGAAGAAATCAAAGTAGAGGATGTCCCAATAGTCAACGAGTACCCGGAAGTTTTTCCTGAAAGAATTCCCTGGAATGCCACTAGACCGAAGTATAGAGTTTGCCATCGAGCTGGAACCTCAATCAGCCCCATACGCAAGGAAACTTGCATGTATGACGAACCAAGAACAAGAACTGAGAAAGCAAGTGGAAGAATTGGAAGAAAAAGGATTCATCAGAACAAGTTCTTTATCTTGGGGAGCCCAAATGCTCTTCACCAAGAAGAAAGATGGTAGTCTGTGACTTTGTATCAACTACAGCAAGTTGAATGATGTGACAATAAAAAACAAGTACCCTCTGCCAAGGATCGATGATCTCTTTGATCAACTCAAAGGAGCAAAAATATTTTGAAGGATCAACTTGAGATCCGGTTATCATCAACTGAAAATTCGAGAAGAGGATATCCCAAAGACTGCATTCATAACGAGATATGGATTGTATGAATTCACAGTGATGCCATTCGGACTAATGAATGCACCAGTAGAATTCATGAACCTGGTGAATAAAGTCCTCATGGAATACCTAGGCAAGTTCATTATTGTGGTTGTGGATGATATTCTCAATTTCTCCAAGACGGAAGAAGAGCATGTTCAGCATCTCAGACTAATGTTAAAGAAGCTAGCAAACCATCAGTTGTATGCCAAGTTTGATAAGTGTGCCTTCTGGTTGAAGGATATTCCTTTCTTGGGCCACATCATTTCAGGTGAAGGAATATTCATGCATCCGTCAAAGACCCAAGCTGCACCACAATATCAGTCAAATCTATAGTACCCAAGACCCATGACAGCCAAGTGTCCGGCTTGTCACAGAAGCTACTATTAGCGTGATTGTCCCCACACTGCTATCATTGTGGACGATTCGGTCACCGTCGAGAGAAATTCCCTAGAGGAATCTGCCAGATCCAATAGCCAAGAGAAGTGAAGGTCAACAACAGCCTGCAGTTCAGACGCCAATCCCAATGCCTGCCCCAATACAACAGTATGGACGAGAAGCTCCAGTTGCAAGAGAAAGATTTCCAACTAACCATAGAAGAGGTCGAGGAAACCCAGCACCAACTCAAGGCAGACTCAACTATGTCACATCAGAAGAAGAAGGACACTAGTACAGAAATGCAGTCTACTAACCCCTATCTTCTATCGGTTAGTAGCGATTTAGTAGAAAACCGTTAGAAAAGGTGTCTCGCGGGCATAAAAGGCATAAGGGAGGTATTTTTACTATCGGTTTGTAAGAAACTTACCGTTAGAAGAAGCAGAATGATTTACTCTAGCGGTGATGAACATATTTACCGTTAGAAGAGATGCATAAGTACTGACGGGAGGATGTTGTGTACCGTTAGAACTGATCGACTTCTACAAATAGTTTTATTCTATCGGTACAGTATTTATATACTGTTAGAACATATCACAAATTCCTGTCGGTAGCCTGTTGTGTGCCGATAGAAATGTTCATCTGCTACAAATAGTTTTATTCTATTGGTACTATGTGTTTATACCGTTAGAATATATCACAAATTCCTTAGAACTGTTCGTCTTCAAATAGTTTTATTTTATCAGTAATGTATGTTTATACTGTTAGAAGATAGCACAAATATCTTAGAACTGTTTGCCTTCGACAAATAATCTTATTCTATCGGTAATGTATGTCTATACCGACAGAATATGTACAAAAATTCCTATCGGCAAGATTTAGTGTGCCGATAGAACTGTTCGTCTTCTACAAATAGTCTTATTCTATCGGTAATGTATGTCTATACCGATAGAATATGTACAAAAATTCCTATCGATAGGATTAGTGTGCCGATAGAACCGTTTGCCTTCTACAAATACTCTTATTCTATCGGTAATGTTTGTCTATACCGACAGAATATGTACAAAAATTCCTATCAGTAGGATATAGTGTGCCGATAGAACCGATCGCCTTCTACAAATAGTCTTATTCTATCAGTAATGTATGTCTATACTGTTAGAAGAGATCTCAAATTACTAACGGTAGGCAGCTGTGTACCGATAGAACTGATCTAGTTCTATAAATACCCAGGTATGTCTCTTTCATTCGAATAGTTCATCGGGCGCTCGTAGCCCCAACCCATAAGCTCCATGGACGGCCGGCGCACCTCCACCGGCCTCTACCGGCGACCGCTGCACCTCCACATCGACACCCGGTGCACCTCCACCGTACATAAGCTCCATGGACGGCTGGCGCACCTCCACACCTCCATCGACGCCCACTAGATTTCGGCATGGCAAGCAAGGCATGTAAAATTTCGGCAATATTGTTAGATTATTCTAATCCGATTATGGTAATTATCCTACAATTTTTGTATCCTTCATTTTAATGTGTCTTCTTTTCAATATGATTATGTACGGTGTCTTATTCCTGTTTTTTATTAAAACAACTAAATAATATCACTGTGGGACAGATAATGTTCAATTGCTTGCTGATCCTATCAAATGAAGAAAATTATCAGGATATATTTGCAAGACAAACGTTAGCTAACATAGTGAAATGCCAATAAGAGTATAAATGTAATATCTTCATCTCTCAGTAGGTTGCTCAATGCCAACTTGGACTTAGTAACAATTAAAATTGAAAGATCATGAAATTAAAAATGAAATTGAAAGATCATGAAATTGAAAATGAAATTGAAAGATCATGAAATTGAAATTGAAATTGAAAGATATTTTTAATTGAAATTGAAATTGAAATTGAAAGATCATTAATGTCAAGATATTTACAAATATCATGAGATACACAAATATCTTGATCTCTCTGTAGATTGTTCAATGCCAATAACATAGTCAAATGCCAACTAGCTTGCTCAATGATCAAGTGCATGTAAAAAGTTCATTAAATAATTAATATATGTATATTGGCAAGGTAATTTCTTCTGATGAAATAGAGTATAAATGTAATATCTTGATCTCCAGTTGCAAGTTGATGTTACTATGACGAAGCACAACCTAACCTTCAGTTGGTAGTCTTTCTCAGATAGGGAGTCATTTAGGAAACAGTAAACAATCTTAATTTGCTCTAGAATGCCTATTTATGATCTGTGCAAGTCCTTGGATGATGCTCATGAGGGGCAACGTATTTCACGGTTCTTCATCGCAGTACGCTGCCTATGTTGGCATGTTGGTGAAAGAAACGGTGAAGATCACCGTCGAGAGCTGGAAGCACGTGAAGGGTGAGATCTTGGTTGGCTCGGTCGAGAAGATCCTCAAGTCCGGCGTGTTTCTCAAATCAGGACCTATAGAAAGCATCTTACATTTGTATCGTGTTTCAGCCATTTTTTTGCATGCACCAGCTTGTGGCCAGATGCTTACCTGCTTGGAGAAGAAGAATTGTTGTCATTTGCACAGCCATTCTTTTTGTTAATGGAGTTGAGTTGATTGAGTCTGAGTCCGAGGAAATCACCAATACAAATGTAACTCGACGACAGTTCCAGCTCCTCGGGTGTTTTTGAACTGAACTCCTATGGTTAAGTGCAATGTGGTTTAGACATTTGCTGTTTTGGATGAATGGATTTGTGATGTATTAGGTCTAACTTGTAGTCGGTAGTTGCATTGTCACAATTTGCAAAGGTTCTCTTTTATGTAAAATGTACGGGCCACTGGGTCCTCGTGACGATATGTTGTTAATTTCAGACGTGACTTTTCTAATATACATCGAATGTGTGAATTGTTGTATTTGTATATTATTGTATATTTGTGTATCATGTATTGCTATTTGGGACATGAACTTGAATGTGTACATGGGAGTATTTGTGTATTTAATTGTACTGGTAGGTAGGTGTGTATTTGTACTGCTATTTCAGACATGCACTTGAATTTGTGAACTGACATGTGTATGCTTGTATCTAAATTGCTATGTCATACATGAATCATCTTGCTTTTGTTTTAGCCATTAACTAGAATGAGTTTAAATAGTACTCATTTTTTATGTTTCCTCTTGCATTTTCTTAAAGGAATGGAGGCAAACCAAGATCTCATGTAAGTAGAGATTTTTAATTTCTTTGGCAAGATGAACTACCAAGTACCTAATAAAAGTATTTTTGTGTCTCCTAGTTAATCTATAAATTAGCATCTCTTGAAATATTTCTTTATCTTCTAGTTAAGATCTGTTTGATGTGACATTGTGTTTAGATATGATTCTTTGAATGTGAGAACTGGTGTCATGTGTGTCATGCATTACCTAGTTTGGTTTTGTTTCAGTCATGTACCAGTACCTCTTCTAACGGTAAATACACATATTTTCCGATAGAACAACACAATGTATTTGCTTATGTGCCACAGGCATGCACTTGATTGTGAGGATTGGTGTGCATCTGTGCTCTTAGATTGCTGTGTCATGCATTATCCAGTTTGGTTTTGTTTTAGCCATGTACAGTACCTCTTTTATCGGTAAATACACATATTTACCGATAGAACAACACCTATACCTGTTCAGCAACTGTTCTAACGGTATATGTGTGTTTGTACCGATAGAAGATGTGAGTACAAAATTACCTGCACTTAGTCTAACGGGCATTTCATGTATTTACCGTTAGAAATAGGTCCAGTATAAGTAAAACTCCACTCGACCATTGCTGAGCTGCTGTTTTGTTCTGTTCTGTTGCACTCTGTGTCCCTCTGTTTGTGTTGAGAGTTCCACGCTCGCAGCTACACTGCTAGGGTGATCAGGGCAAGCTGGAAGGAAGTTGATTGCACCCCTCTCTTTAAGGTAAGCTTAATTGTCATCACTTATTTCTCTCTCCCTCTAGATCTCCCTCCCTGTCTACTTGCAAGCTAGCTGTATTGTGTAGTTCCAAGCTTGTAGCTCCAAGCTTGGGAGCTAGCTGGAAATGCCTCATGTTTTAGGAGCTCACTAGCTTGTATTGTGTAGTTAGCTAGGTTAATTAGTGTTAATTTTGTTAATTGTAGATGGACAGGAAATACTGGATGTATGGAATAAAACGTACTACTCTTGAATATTTGGATGGTGTGAATGAGTTTATTAAATTTGTTGAGCAACAAAAGGCGAGGAAGGGAGAGAAAGATATGCTTTGTCCTTATACAGATTGTATGAACTTGAAGAGATTTAGCAACTCTGATCAAATTAAGAGTCATTTGATTCGTCGTGGTTTTAACGTGCGATACACCCGTTGGATATGGCATGGCAAAGATCTTGAGGAAACAAGCACCACTACTACCAATCAGCAGGACTCGAATGTGGATTGCAATAATATCGATGATCATCCGAATTTTGATAATGTTCATTCCGATGTGCACGTAGATGATGATGACAATCTAGATGAGATGTTACGTGATGTAGAGGAAGATTACAACGAAAACGACTTCTGTGAATTTGAGAAACTGATTGCTGACTCTGAGAAGCCTCTGTTCCCTGGATGTGCAAAATTTACAAAACTGTCTTTTGTGGTGAGATTATATAACTTGAAGGCAGGCAACGGTTGGAGAGATAAGAGTTTTACGGCACTATTAGATCTTCTAGCGGACATGCTTCCAGAGAGAAATGAGTTGCCAAGATCTACTTACCAAGCCAAAAAACTGTTGTATCCATTGGGAATCGAAATCAAAAGAATACACGCATGCCCAAATGATTGTGTGTTGTACCATAACGAGTACTCCAGTTTGCATGTTTGTCCAAGATGCGGCGCATCGAGGTATACGCGTAGGGACCAGATTGACAGTGAACGTCATGAGGTAAAGAAAGGACCTCCAGCAAAAATTGTGTGATACTTTCCTGTAATACCTAGATTGAAGCGGCTGTTTGCAAATCCGAAAGTCGTGAAGTACTTGCGTTGGCATGCTGAAGGCCGGAAACAAGACGGAAAACTCAGACACCCAGCTGATTCTATTCAATGGAGAAACATCAACAGAACATTTGCTGAGTTCGGCTGCGAAGTTAGGAATATAAGGTTCGGGTTGAGTACAGATGGTATGAACCCACATGGTAATATGAGCAGTCGGCATAGCACTTGGCTGGTTCTTTTATGCATCTACAATCTTCCTCCTTGGTTACGCATGAAGCGCACGTACATCATGATGGCGTTACTAATCTCAGGACCCAGACAACCCGGAAATGATATTGACGTGTTTCTAGCGCCTTTAATCGAGGACTTACAGAAATTGTGGAGCGAGGGGGTGCAGGTGTGAGATGCATACAAGAAAGAGAATTTCATCTTGCAGGCCTTGATATTTTGCACCATAAATGATTTTCCGGCCTACGGCAATTTGTCAGGGTATAGTACGAAAGGAGCCAAGGCTTGCCCTATTTGACTAGATGAAACTGAGAGCATATGGTTGCGAAACTGCCGGAAAACAGTGTACATGGGTCACCACAGGTTTCTTCTGGTGCATCACACATACCGTAAGAAGAGGAAATCATTTAACGGGAAGCCTGAGAAGGGATCAGCTCCAGTGTTTCTGACCGGTAAGGAGATTTACTCGCGCGTGAAGGACATCAAAGCTGAGTTTGGTAAGTATTCTAAACCTTGAAAAAAAAATGTTTGGAAGAAGAGATCGATTCTTTGGGATCTACCGTACTGGGAGCACTTACAAGTTCGACATTGCATTGACGTAATGCATATAGAGAAAAATATCTGTGAGAGTTTGATTGGTTTTTTGTTGAACATTCCAGGAAAGACAAAGGATGGTGTGAAAGCTCGTCGTGACATGGTGGAAATGTGGATAAGGACTGGGCTTGCACCTTTGGAGAAGGGAAAGCGTACATACCTCCCCTCGGCCTGCTATACGTTGTTCAAAAGCGAAAAAACAGAACTCTGTCGATGCCTGCAGGGCGTTAAAGTTCCATGTGGGTATTCTGTGAACTTGAAAAAACTTGTGTCCATGAAGGACCTAAAACTGGTTGGCACAGAGTCCCACGACTGTCATGTGCTGATGTCACAAATGCTTCCCATTGCTATCAGAGGTATTCTCCCAGTTAAAGTCAGAGAGACAATCACAAACCTATGTTATTTCTTCAATGCAATATCTTGCAAGGTAAGTACGTGCACTCGTACTATAAGTTAATTAGCTCCATTTGTGGAGCTTAATTAGAAGATTTTTCTGATATGAATATTTGGCGCAACTGTGTCCTCGTAGGTAATTGATCCGGATGGACTGGACGCTTTGCAACGTGTCGTGCTTACAACTCTTTGTCAGCTCGAGATGTATTTCCCTCCATCCTTTTTGATGTTATGGTCCATCTGATTGTTCATCTTATCAGAGAAATTAAGTTTTGTGGACCCGTGTGCCTGCGCTACATGTATCCATTTGAGAGATTTATGGGTGTATTGAAGGGATACGTAAGGACTCGTCGTTGACCCAAGGGGAGTATCATGGAAGGTTATGCCGCCGAGGAGGTGATTGAATTTTGCACAGATTATATGGCTGGGGTTGACCCAATTGGCGTTCCTAGGTGCCGACACGAGGGTAGGCTTCAGGGCATCGGAACGATTGGATTCAAAGCTATCGTCCCCGCCCATGATGTGTACGCAAAATCACATTTTGGGTCTTACAACACATGACGGAGGTCGAGCCATATATACACGATCACAAGGTAATGTTACTGTCACAGAATCCTTTGAAGTCAGAGATTTGGGTCACCAGAGAACATAACAGGAAATTTGCTGGGTGGATCCAAGAAAGAGTCACGCGAGCTGCCGAGGGCTCCATAAGTGAAACTGTGACATGGTTGGCTAGAGGCCCAAGATTCACTGTAGGGACTTGGCAGGGGTACGACATCAATGGGTATTCATTTTACACAAGAGATCAAGACGCCAAGAGTAGCACGCAATGTAGCGGAGTCACACTGTTTGCTATTTCCGAGGATGCCAGGTCAGTAAGGGCGCTGAACTCATATTACGGTGCTATTGACAAAATATGGGAGCTCGATTACGGATTATTTAAGATTCTCTTGTTTTGATGCCAATGGGTCGAAATCCCTCGAGGTGTTAAAGTTGATAGTTACGGGTTTACTCTCGTCGATCTTGATAGAGTCGGACACTAAGACGATCCATTCATACTTGCAAAGAAAGCCACACAGGTATTCTACATCGTTGACCTGACCAGTCCAAACTTGCACCTTGTCCTCCACAGCAAGAGATGTATTGTTGGGGTCGAAGACGTTGTCGACGAAGAGGAGTATAACCAATTCGACGAAATACCTCCATTTTTAGAGGACATTCAATCTATCCCTACTGAAGATATCGACGAAACAACGTATCTGCGAGATGATCACGAAGAAGGATTATGGGTTGAGAACCATTGATGATTATTTTCTATTTCAAGGAAAAATGCCAAGCAAACATCTTACAAGTTGTGCATCAAGGTGAGGAACTTATCATTAATACATCAGGCAATACATTTTTCTTTAGAACTTAATGATAAGCTAGTTCACAGCATTAATATATCTCAATTTTACTCCACAGCATGAGTTCTAACATGTACAGTACCTTTATCTTGTAAGAACTTAATTCTTTCCTTCAAATTTTCTTGCAAAAATCTCATTGCAGCCTCTTGCTTCTTCAAAAATTAAGCTCTTCAAAAATCCTATTCCCTGAAACATCATTTTCTAATGCCCTGCCCACTTCAAATATTACTCTGGGAAAAATTTACTTTTTCTATCAGTATTATTTTGTTGTACCGTTAGAATAAAACCATTAGTCTGACGGTATTTTGTTGTTTGTGCCGATAGAAAAGGGCATCCACTACTTCAAATATTACTCTGGGAAAAATTTACTTGTTCTATCAGTATTTTTTTTGTACCGTTAGAATAAATCCATTGGTCTGATCGTATTTTGTTGTTTGTACCGATAGAAAAGGGTATCCACTACTTTATTAAACATGGCCCTTGAGTTTCCCTCCAGTCAGAGCATTCCAACTTATAGCACTGTGTCTCTTCGAGCGCGAAAACCAAAACCTCCGCAGTGACCACTTACTTCCTCACCCCACACGACGATCGTCGCCTGGATACTGGTTCGCCACTGCCACCGGTCCATATTTTCGTCCTTCGCCGGTCGCCGCTGCGTTCTACACTGCCTCTCCATCACCACAACTGATCGCCGTAAAATACCTAAATTCGTCGTTCTTTTTCCAGCATCTTCCTTATTTGATCTTAGTGTTTTGTACGTACTAATTCTTCAAGTTTTGGAATGAAACTAGGGTTCCCTATTATGTTGATTTAAATTAGGATTGACACAATATGTTCCAGTGCTGTAATGAACCTATTTTGAGATTTTAACTTATCTATACTACTGTATGTGTGATCAATTGTATCCAAATGCCATGTAATGCACTTTATATGTTGGAGGTGTTCTTACACATCTTCTATCGGTATTTCCTGTATTTGTCGATAGAAAAAATTGTTATGTTCTATCGACAGCTCATGTGTTTACCGATTGAAAAGTTATTATGTGTGAAATAATAATGCTGGCCCATGAATATTAGTATAGCAAATCATGGAGAAGGTTGACTTAAACCAAGATTATGTGATACCAGTGAATGGCGGCTTATCAACATTATTCCATAACATAGAGAACATTGTTATGTTCTATCGGTATCTCGTATCTTTGCCGATAGAAAATATTGTTATGATCTATCGGTATCTCATGGGTTTACCGATAGAAAACATTGCTGAACACTTCAGCAATTAATTTTTGCACGTCTTTTAGTACTATTTTCTTCGGACATCCCTTTAGCAGCCCTAATTAGTCTCCAATCCTGAACTGAGTTATGGAACTCCAACAATAATTAATTGCCATATGTTGCCTGCTTCCTATATGAAAATGTGTAGATGAAAATGCTCAGAAATAGAATCTTATCTTCTATTGGTAGTTTCTATGTTTACCGATAGAAAAAATATTTAAAATAGGTCCTTTTGCTTTGTAAAATGATTTGGTTTGTGTTTCCATTGAATTTTTGATGGTTTGTTGATGGTTTTGTAGGGAAAGACATGTTGTCGTCTTCATCGGATGGTACTAGTGGTTCGACTAGGGCTAACTTAACTGAAGATGCAGTTGGTTCATCCCAGCACAAGAGGGTGGGGCGAGGCGCGACGACGTTGGGCCGTTTGGCCAAACGCATGGATCTTTCTTATGAGTTCAACCAATTTGGGAGGCCGATCGGAAAGAATACTGGGAAGTACGCGGCCTACGTTGGGTTGTTGGCGAAAGAAAGGGTGAAGGATGTGACGGCGGACGAGAGGGATAGGTTGTGGGCGGAAGTGAAGGTTAAAATAACTGAAATCACTGAACTCTTTCATAATCACGTTCTCTTGGCTTATACTAAAGTTTAACTAACTCGTGATTAATTGTATGCATTGTTTGAAAATAGGCTAAGTAGAACATCCCCGACGATAAACCTAGGACGGCCTGTTTGAAGGACATGAACGAAACATGGAAAACCTTTAAGAGCTGGCTCGTCAGTAACTTCCTCGCTGCGGGGAAATCTCCTTGCGAGAAGTACCCCTTCATATCAGAGGAGGTATGGGAGGAATTCACCAAGCAGAGGGGACCGAGGAGTTCAAGGCCCTTAGCGAGAAGAATAAGGCGATCCAGAAGAGGAACAACCACCCGCATTGGCTCGGATCCTGGGACTATGCGGGGAAGGAGGAGCAATGGAAGAAGGAAGACGAGCAAAATTCTGTCATCGACTCCCCTGAGTTGCCACTCTCCAAGATCCGAGATGCGAGGTGCAAGCGATGGTGGAGGGGGAGAGGGTCCGTGTCGTCCACGGGGTCTGTGCAGTTTGCAAACCCTGGGGACGCCGACGTTGTGAAGCGAATGGTAAGTTGGCTAACCTCGTAAACTGTGTGCGCACAAGTGTATATTTATATTTGTCTCACAAGGTACCTTTAAATGTAACAAATCTCTTTTGAGAAGGAGGCAATGGAGGGATTATTTACCCCGCAGAGGGAGAACGACATCCTCACCTGGGCTCTAGGAAATAAGGAGCATCCCGGGCGGACACGGACTGTGGGAGCCATTGTGTCGTGGAAGGCCAGTTTCGCAGATCCGGCTCCACCGAGGAAGAAGGCCCGCTCCTGGAAGGAAAATGAAGCGGAGCTCTCCGATAAGATATGGGCTGAGGTACGGGCGGAGATACGGGCTGAGGTGCAGTTTGAGGTGCAGTCTGAGGTCGCATAAATGAGGGAAGAGTTTGCACAGTTGAGAGAATCATTGCTGGCCAAGAGTTAAGATGCGGATCCCCAGGACGACGGTCCTCGCAGATCCAGTGGATCTACTTGAGGTATTGCAAGCCTTCATCTGTGCACTTAAGTTGATGCCACTCCCATTCTGTTAGAGTTGTTTCGCTAACCTGTTTTAATTGTTATAAATTTGTAGAAGCCGGAGAGCTGCATCCTACTGACTCACCTAGGCGATGGGCAGGAAGTGGTTGCACACGGCTTCGTATATCCGTTTGGGGAGGATGTCCGGATCCACTGCGTACCTCTGCAGTTGGGGTTCGCAAAGGTACAGGTGGACATGGCTATGCCGGGCTACAACGATTCTCCATTGCCAGTCCCAACAGAGGAAATACAGACACTTGCTGAGGCAGTAGGCTCCTACGTACAGTGGCCCAAGAAGTGTGTTCTATTAAAACAGGTAAATCCTACACATTTTAGATTACATCCTACTCAATACACTCAACTTGCAAAATCTAACATACGTGCTCATTAATTGAAGTGGCCTGCCGGCGTGCTACTAGGGGACTGCGCCCCCAGCTCGGGGCATGAGTCCGGATCTCGTGCGAACCTGAACACAGCAAAGACGGCCTCGACCCCAGCCAGTGCATCCACGCCTTCACCTCGGAAGAAAGCCGCCATCACCTCTCCCTTGCCTTCGAAGGTACGCGCTCAGTCCCTGGCAAAAGGCAAGGGCAAAGGGCGAAAGGGACAGCCGGAGAGGTTCAGGAACGGGTTCCCACTCGTGTCGGAGGTAGCTTTGCGCAAATTGGATCGATCAACTAGAGACCTCCACGAGTGGTACCTACACCGAGCTCGGCGCAATCTGAACTTCTTAGTTCCCTACAGGCCTGGGCAGTTCCACCGTGAGCCTGGGAGTATATCCGTGGCACACGACGATCTGTTCGACCTCTACAACTGGCGGGAGCTTGATATGTCCATCATACGGACTGGAGTCCTGTGAGTTTGCTGATCCTATGTATTGTTGTTTTCTAACTCTATTTGCTAACTCTGCATTGTTGTAGTTCATTTGAAATATAGTAACTTTCTGTGCAATACTAATGTCGTCCTTTGCATGCAAGTGCATGTACAGGCTAGCATCGGAGGCTGCGTGTGATAAGGTGGGTTTCCTCGACCCAGAGAAAATAAGCCTCACGATGCTAGAGCACGACGCTGCGCACGCTGAGCACTACATATCCAAGGCGCTGATGGCGCAGTTGGACAGGGAGTTCATTCTGGTGCCGTACCACCAAAGGTTAGTGCATCTCGTACTAATTTAACTCAATCTTGTATGCTATACCTTAGATATGCTTTGAGCTAGCGGTCCTCTTTTATGTACAATGTAGGGGCCACTGGATCCTCATCGTGATCTGTCCATCGAGGAATGAGGTGTACTACCTCGATTCGATGCGCGACAGATTATCGAATGAATATGTGGTCAAGGGGAATATGGAGGCATAAGTAACATATATGTTTGATTTAAATTTTGACCTCACTAGCTAATGATAATACTAACCGGCAATGCTAACTGAAATGCAAGGCTTTTGAGAAATATGTGTCCGTTGTAGGGAGGCATGCCGCACCGTAGGGCTCCCTACTAGCTTGGAAAGAATATGAGGTACTCACGAGACTTTTTTGTTTATGCTTAATTAGTTTATGGAAACAATAGCTAACATGTCTTCGCATATGCAATTATCTCAGTGGCATCCGCAGCGGCAATTGTGGGAATGCGGGTTTTATGTGCTGCGCTACATGTACGACCTAGTGCGGACAAACTTTGCCCAATTTCCCCAGGTAAGCATCGATAGCTAACTCAAATTTGAAAATTGCGTGTCACGTTCAAAATTAGGAAGTTAGTTACTCAGTATTCACACATGCTTGCAGATCGCCATGTCCAAAGACCAATACGAAAATACAAAGATTAGAGATCTCTGACAAATCTGGGCTCAATATGTTATGGAAGAAGTTGTGCCCAACCAACCACCATGACAAGCTTTTCGCTCACTTGTTGTCAATTTTCTCTTTTTCATGTATTCTGTGCATAGATTGTTTATATATAGTCTTATTAGTTAGTATTTGTCCATATTGGATTGCAATTTGTATTGGTTCATATATATGTGAATAAATGTGAATAACTGTCTAATGTGTCAATCTGTTCAATGTATATGTGAATTTACCCTTCTTTGCATCTAACTTGTATTGTGTATCCAATCTATACTGTATTGCATCTGTACTGTATATGTGAATGTACTATATTGTGAATGTAAAGAATGTACTGTATAGCATCTATACTGTATTTCTATCGGTAAATTCATTCACAACCGAGAAAGTACTATCATTTTTTCTATCAGTAAACTCATTCACAACCGAGAGAGTACTATGGTTTTTTCTATCGGTACACTCGTAATTAATCGTTAGAAGAGTGTAATTTTCCTGCCGGTAAACACATACACAACCGAGAGTACTATTGTTTTTTCTCTCGGTGCACTTGAAATTAATCGTTAGAAGAGTGTAACTTTTCCTGCCGGTAAACTTATACACAACCGAGAGAGTACTATCCTTTTTTCTATCGGTAAACTCTTTCACAACCGAGAGAGTATTATCCTTTTTTCTATCGGTACAATAGTAATTAACCGTTAGGAGAGTGTAACTTTTTCTGCCGGTAAACTCATACACAACCGAGAGAGTACTATCCTTTTTTTATCGGTAAACTCTTTCACAACCGTCAGACTAAAACGGTTTTTCTACCGGTTGTCGCCTAAAATGCCGTTAGAATACTGCACTTATTATATCGGTTATTTACCATTAGAAAATGACCTGTCTTATTCTATCATGTCTATCTCTAACGATACAAAAACCGATAGTAGAAGGGTATTTTTTACCGATAGAAGAATGCTTTTCTATACTAGTGGGAGGCCCATCAGACATAAATTTTTGCTATTTAAAGTAAACTGAATATGACTTGTCTAGAGTATCCTATCGCTATTCAGTTTCCTGACTCTAGGGTGCCAGTAAAGTCAGTGTGCGAAGGAGTAAAATTTAATATAAGCGGAAAGGAGTTTTCTGTTAAGCTATTGGCACTAGAACTACAAGGTTGAGATGTTATATCTGGAATGGACTGGTTGTCGGAACATAAAGGACAAGTGAATTGTGAGCGTAAGGCCGTTGCCCTTACTAGTCCTAATGGAAAAGAAGTTTTGTTCCAATCCTGAGAGGATGTTAGTAGAACACCCAGCCCAAAATCTGCACAGTTCGAAGAAAGAGGTGAACTAGATCCCCGAAGTTGGAGGATACCCGAGCGTGTTTCCAAAAGAGTTACCAGAAGTGCCCCTGATCAAGGTTTTGAACTCAATGTTGAATTAAAACCTGGGACGGCACCAGTATCAAAAACGCCATATCGAACGTTAGTCAAGGACCAAGAGAAGCATGCTGACCACCTACGAAAAGTCTTGGATAAACTAAGGGAGCAACAATTTTATGCTAAGCTGGATAAGTGTGATTTGGACACAGGAAATTTCATTTTTAGGTCACCTGATGACGTTGAAGGGATACAAGTGGATCGAGTTAAAAGGCGAGGCCGTGAAAGAGTGAAAACAACCAGAATCAGTGACAGAGTTCAGAAATTTTCTTGGATTAGCTGAGCACTATCACCGATTCATTGAAGGATTTTTCCAAGCTAGCCAAGCCGCCCACTAGTTTGTTGAAAAAGGATGTCCAATTTGAGTGGACAGAAGATTGTCAGAAGAGCTTCGAAGAATTGAAACGAAGGCTAAACAACTACACCAATTTTAGTGCTCCCTGATAATAAGAACTTTGAGATATATTGAGATGCATCTAGGCACAAACTGAGTTGTGTTTTAATGCAAGGAGGAAGAACAGTCACATTTGCATCCAAGCAACTGCGGTCACATGAGGAGAATTATTCGACCCATGACATGGAGTTAGCAGCAGTTCTTCATACACTCAAGAATTGGGGACATTACCTACTAAGGAATCGATGTGAAATCTACTCATACCACAAGAACTTGAAGTATGTTTTGCCCAGTAGAATTTGAACATGAGGCAACGTCGATGGCTAGAGTTAATAAAGAACTATGGCCTAGACATGCATTACCATCCTGGTAAAGTTAATGTCATTGCGGACGCCTTGAGCAGGAAGGTTTACTACAACACCATTGTTGCACTAGAGTTAATGGAGGATTGCATCGGCAAATGATTGAATCAGTCGATCAAGGTTCTGTGGCCATGTACGTTGTCAATTACACCTACCTTGGAAGAAGAGATTCGAAAATCATGAGGAAGTGATGAAGGAATTCAGGAGATCAAAGAGGATATGAGGATCGGAAAGGCAGTAGAATTTCAGGAAGATGAGCAAGGTGCAATTTGGCATGATAAAAGGATGTGTGTTCCAGAGGGTAAGGAGATCAAGACACTAATTTTGAAAGAAGCTCATAACACTCCATACTCTATTCACCCCGGATGTACCCGGATGTGTTAGGACTTGAAGAATCAATTTTGGTGAAGTTGCATGGATAGAGATTGCCGAGTATGTGGTAAAGTGTGACACATGTCAGAGGATGAAGACCAAGCATTAAAGACTAGCAGGATTGTTACAGCCACTAACCATACTAGAATGGAAATGAGAAGAAGCTGGAATAAACTTTATCACAGGACTTCCGAAGACTAAGAATGGATATGACTCCGTGTGGATGATCGTGGACAGACTGGCGGAAGTAGCATACCTCGTACTAGTGCAGATGACTTATGATGGCACCAAGTCGGCAGAAATTTACATGACTAGGATTGTGACTCTACATGGTGTACCCAAGAGGATTGTATCAGATCATGGAGCACAATCCACTTCAAGATTTTGGAAAAAGTTTGCATGAAGCCCCAGAAACAAGGTTGAACTTCAGCACAGCTTACCACCCTTAGACTGGAGGATAGACAGAACTAGTGAATCAAATACCAGAGGATAAGTTGCAAGCATGTGTGCTCAAATATGGAATTTCATGGGAGTTATGCTTGCCATACACAGAATTCACATACAGCAATAGCTACCATACTAGTTTGCAGATGTTCCCACTTGAAGCTCTATACGGTTGCAAGTGCAAAATGCCTTTACATTGGTCAGAAGTTGGAGAAAGGCAACTAATCGGTTCAAAAATAACTCAAGACGCAGGAGCTCATGTACGAATCATTAAGGAGAAGCCGAAGACTGCACAGTCAAGACAAGAAGAGTTATGCTGATAACCGACAACTAAAGAAGGGAATTATATTTCGAGAAAGGTGAATACGTATATCTCAAAGCAACACCTTACGAAGGAGTACGTTGATTTAAGATGAAGGGAAAACTAAGCCCAAAATACGTTGAACCCTACAAGATTCTAGAGAAACAAGGAGAAGTAGCATACAAATTGAAGCTACTACTCGAATTAGCAGGAGTTCATGACGTATTCATGTGTCTCAATTAAGGAAGTACCTAAAGAAGCCAACATAACAGATATCTCCTAAGGAAGCAGAAATCCAATCAGATTTGACATATCAGGAATACCCAGTCAAAGTGTTAGAGGTCAGTGAAAAGGAATTGAAGTCAAGGACCATTGGATTCTGCAGAGTTCAATGGAACAACCACCCAGAAAAAGAGTCAACATGGGAAAGGGAAGAAGGACTGCATCAAGATTTCCCTTACCTGTTTTTAGATCTACCAGAATCTCGAGGACGAGATTGTTTTTAAGGAGGGTAGGTTGTAACATCCCAAATTTTGCTACCTCTTTAGCATGCCAGTCAGCATATCTTCATTGGATTCTCGGATGTCTCAACCCCATTTTTGATCTCTTATCTCAGAATTATGATCTTAGGTATTCCACTACCTTAATTTAAAAAGTTGGCAGCTAAACTCCACCGTTCAGACCATGTTTGCTTTTTAGTCCAAAACTATCGCAGATCAGTCCTTTTCAAAATTGTCAGAAACCCAAAAAGACTAAAAGTCTCAGACCACCTCCAAATTCTGATCTGATTCAGTGAATATCTCCCCTTTACTTTTCTGAGCATTTTTCCCTTCTGGAAGAATTCCAAAATCTCAACCGAAACCCTAGTTTCAACCTCGCCAAAGTTTTCAAAACCCTAATTACCCTGTTTACCCTAATTACTCTATTTTCAATTTTTGTCAAAACCACCAAATCTTATCGGATCTTACCATTTTTCTTGCTAGATGAGTCCAAGTGATTTAGTAACACTCATCTGCAAAATCAGATCTCAGATCAGCCCTCCAGATCCCCAGATTTGCAAACAGGTCCAAGTTCTCGAACTAAATCCTTGCAGATCAGTCCAAAACCTTCACGAATCAGTCCAAATCTTGCAACCAGGCCCCTGTGCCATTTTCGACCATGACCAGGCCTGTTCGACCGCACCCCACCACTTCTCCTCGCCGCAGAACTCGCCGCCGGGAAGCTCCCACGCTGCTACCACCACCGCCATGAAGCCACCACGTGTGCACACCCATGCCGCCACCGTGGAGCCGCTGCAGCAACGCCAGCAGCGTTGTTCATTCTGTGCGCGCGCGTGCCTGCTACTGTCAGAGGATTTTTGCCACTTCGAGGCCATGCCGAAGCCAGCCACCCCGTCGCCCTGCTCCAGTCGGATTTGGAGCGATCCTCTCCTCTGGCAGAGTCACTGCCGCGTCCCAACGCCGTGCACGCCGTCTCGATTTTGCTCTGATGCCAGTCACGCGTATCCTGTTTCGATCCGCTTCAACTCTCGAGAGCCCCAGCCACTGCCTATTTAAGACCTTCCCCTCACCCAGAGTTCCTTCACACCACTCTAGCAACCACAAAGCGTCAGCTCTCGCATTTCATCTTCTTCCCGGCGAGCTATTTCTGGAGCTCACGACGCCAACTTCACCCGTTGCTTCCCTCTTCAGTCCAAACTTACCAGTGAGTTTCCCTTACCTCTCTTATCATGCCGAAGCTTGAAATTTAGTTCCCTCACCCTCTGTCGCCAGTGATCGCCGGTTTTCCCCAAAATCTCCAGCGAGCAATTCAGCTCGATCCTTCCCCCTCTAGCCTTCAAACCTGTGATTGAAAGTGATCAGTGAGCCCTTCTAAGCATCCCTAATAGATCAAAACCCTAAATTTCTGCCCAGATTGAAAATCCCCAAATCCCCACCTCACCAGTCCACTGGAGCTCGTCGCCGAGCTTCTCTGGTGATCCTCTAGCTTATTAAACTCCTCCAGCAGCTTCCTGATATCCCTCAGCTACTCCACAAGCTTGGAATCGAGCTAAGATACTTTAAATCAAAACGCCCAATTTCTGTGTCTTTGTCTCTGGCACAGTTCACCGGAGTTTGCTTCCCGGCCGATCTAGCCCAGTCCACCTTGTCCTTTAGATAGTTCTCAGCCCCCTGAGCATTTCCTTCCACTAGCTCGACATCTGAATCTGCCCAGATCGTGAGATATGCCCTTGCCAAGTTTCTGTCCAGAACTGTGTCTGTGCCGTATCGCCACCGCAGTTCATCGCCGTCGTTCATCGTCGTCCGGCCATCTTTTGCCTTGAAACCACTTGCATTGTGTTCCTGGAATCTTCACCTATCTCCTAGACATAGTTGGTGAAGTGTCTGAAGTTCAGAATCAAATCTAATGCTTTGCCCTAGTTTTTGACATTATCAGTTCAGTGTCAGAGCATGTCAGCCACTGGCATTAGCCTTGTTTGACCCCTTCTGGTTGAGCAATTGAAATACCACTTTGTCTACTAAGTTCCTCGAGCCATGTTCTACAACTTTCTCTACTGTCACATCTCCAGAAAACCCACCTAGAGTTGACTTAAGGCTATGTCTAGCCGTGGACCGAATGTCGGCCTTTCGACGTTCAAGTCCTTTTGAGCCCATCTCTTCAATCAACACCTATGTGGCTTTGTCCAAACCTTTCCCCTTGCATGCATGATATATTTACTTATTATTTTCTATTGCAACTATTTTTGTATGCTTATATAGTGTATGTGTGTGTTATTTGTATCTGCCGTGGAACCATAGGTTGAAGGAGCAGAAGAGATCTTCAAAGAATCGTTTGAGCAACTAGACTCCTCACTACAAGACAAGTCTCAATCCCTTGATCATGTCTCACCTATTATTTTGAAATGAAGTATGTTGGTTGTTTTCAAGTATATGCATGCCTTACATTCAAATGAGAGTTATGTTCAAATAAAGTGGTTAGATATGACCCAAATAATTGTGAAGCCCTTTTGTGATTGAATATCCATGCACCCTTGTCACCCTAGGATATCATGCTTAGGCTATGCTTATACTCAAGATTATATGTTAAATGCTAAATGGTCACATGTGTGAAAAGTATGTTCAAAACCCGTTTGTGAAAGCAAATGTGATTGGAATCGATAGTGAGGATGGTTTGATTGGTTGGTGCTGTGTGCACATTGGGAAGTGAAAGACTCCTCACTAAAGATTCATAAGGACAAGAATCTTGTGTTGTGCCTCTATGCGGTATGAAAAATGTACCAACCACTTGCCTGGTATGGGACAGGCACAACTTAGTAGCTTTTTGGTATTAACAGTTCCCTGCATGGTTTTTCGGTCTGGTTTCTCGCGTGGAAACTGGTGGGCCGCAGTTCGACCATGAGTGATGTGAGTTCAGAAAAATAATGATAGGTTATGGTGGATGGAAGGAAGTCGCCCTACGCCTGGATTAAGTCGTGCGCTACTGTAATCAAGAGAGGCTATGTGTCTTGTGGGAACATAGGCCAAGGCTAGGAAGTAAGGCAGTGGGGAGGACCCACAACGGTAATTGAGACTGGATTGTCTATTTACTGGGTGGGGATACTGTTAATACTAGACTGCAAAAGCGTTGTGTGAGCTCGGCCTTGTCACATGCGTAAAAGTTGCATGGAGCTGATCCGAAGAAGTAGATTTAAAAAGAGGTACACCTTTGCAAAGTGTAAGAAAAATATCAGATACTCTGTACTCCAGGTCATGGAGTATGTTTGCGGTGTATTTATCCATGTGGTTCAGCACAAGTAATATTTGCAATGTTTTCATAAAGTGGGTTGATAAAAGTGATGACTCATGGAAGACCATCACACATAATGATTTCCAAAAGTATAACTTAAGTTTTCAAAGTATTGCTTTTGAAACTAAAAGCCTTTCTTAATATCTTTGGAGTGAAAATCTATTCTATTCCTACATATAAAGCCAAGACCTCATTCCTTGAGAACCCCTCATCTATATACCTGCATTCTCATAACGAGACTTGCTGAGCATCGTGTAAAAACATGCTCACCCTTGCCTTTGCACACAAATTCAGAAGAAAGGATTCGAGGATCGTGATTCCTTTGGCCTTGAGCACCAAGAAGAGGAAAGAACCTTTCCAGAAGATTTGAGTTTCTAGGAGGGTCATGAGCCAAGTTGAGTCTGATGTGGTGGAAGCCCTTCCAGAGCTGCTGCCGATTGAAGTGAAGACCCTTGTGGTTGCTTTTTGTGTTATTTTTTGTGTTCGGTACTTCGATACCGATTCTTGATTTTGAAAAACTCTATACTTTTGTATCAACTTTAATTAATGCCATCCTTGGCATTATGATATTGTAATAGTGGTGCTCATGACCTTGTACTTGTTTTATCTACCTGCTTTACTGTTTAAAGTAAATCCTGTTGTTATGAGCTTGTGATGTACCTTTCTGAGTGCAACCCACTTGGGTGGTTACCACCGGATTCCTCAAATGAGGGTCCCACACATGGCCCCTGGGTCCGCATCAACGATACTCTCCACTAGAGGAATAAACCACGTGTACACAGTGTTATCGTGCGTTGAAGGGAATAGAATATATTACAGCATAACCAGCAAGTAGGCAAAAAGATGCCACCGAACTACATCACCCGGGGCATCATGGGGGCACTCACAATAGCGTGTCAAAAATCTATGGGGGACACCACATTTTGATGCTGGGATCTCATCACCGTGATTACCGATGTGGAATCAGAGGTGCATCTACACACGCCAATCTACGCGTGCGGGCCGGGGGACGATGGGATGTCTACTGGTAGATAAACCAAGCAGCATGGTCACATCCTCCAATGTGATTGTCGTCTCCCCCCAGTGGAAGTGGAAAGTGTGGGTTGCTGGACGCCATCGATCTACCAGTGTGGTGATCAACGACCTGTCCAGTGTGATATGTTGACTTATCTGTAGCATACGGGTGAATGGCAATAAACCTGCGTCCCGAAGGATGGGGATGCAGCCCTCATGGAGAGGCCAGTAGTCCACGGGAGCATGCACTACAAGCGGCTCCAGGTCCCGGCTCTCGAACAACATGCGGCCGCGATGTCCACGATCATATATGCTGGTCAGCAGATTTGGAAGATCTTTGTCCCCGCTAGCCATATCTGTGAAAACTTTGATTCATTAGTGGAAAAAATGAAGCATTGACATCTCAACTCAACACGAAAATAAAATACAACATGAAAATAGCACACAACATGAAAATAAAATAACATACAACTGGAACAAATAAACCATTAAGATGTCCACATGACAAATAAAATAACATACGGATTACAATCATTTAGTGGAAATTCAGGTCTAACTCGGCCGATGATGCTTGAGTTTATTACAAAATTTCGTCGAACACATACAATATAGCTATGTCGATGGTCTGGGTGCATTCAAACAATCCTTCCTTGTATGTTCGGGCTGTCTGCAGATTGAGCATTTTCTAGCTCGTGAGCTACCCCTCTGTAACTCATCCATGTCGTTATGTATTCAGCGTGTCTTCCATCGCCCAGGACCCGTTCGCCTAAGATTTACATCTAGGATCCAAGTCGTCTCACCTGTAGGGATAACTCTGTAGTCATTGAGCATCATGAAAACTCTCCAAACGCCACTCCATGTCTTAGAAAGGTTTTCAAGACTGAAGTACTCCGAAGGGTAATGCGTAGGGCTCACGCCAAGCGCTGCACATGAAATAAGGACATGCGAGCATGGCTTGTGTAGTAGCTTCGGTTTGTTGCATGTGCATTCAACGACATCCCAAGAATGACCTCGTGTACCTGTCCAAGCCTAAGTTGGCCGCTCACGTTCTTCTGTCGGAGGCGGACTTGAATTATTCGGTGAAGCCTGTTTATTACTATCATATCGTGCCTTTGGGCCTTGTCTACGCGAGCAGTCAAGTAGGATTGTACAATATTAGGCGAGGTTCTCATGGGATCATCGACTAGCATTTTGGCCACAATGCTTCTATTGTTGACGTACTCGGCTGTGTGGTACCATGTCATCTCCACTACAGCAATCACCGACAAACACCTCACTCCCTTCAACACATAATTGCGCACCTATGAAAGGTTGGTCGTCATTATCCCATACCTTGTGGCATCTTCGTCATGCAACAAGGACCATTTCTTGATGTCCTTGTCCTGAATCTATTGAGAAAATTTGGTGAAGTTCGCATCATCGCCCACATGGCTGGCCCTCCTCATGGAGTACTTCACTATCAAAGCCTCCAATTTGTCAAACACAGTTTGGAACTTGCTCAGTTGGTTTTGCAAACATAGCCTCTTGAAAAGATCCATGATTTGTTTACTATAGAAGTGTGTGAAAAGATTTGTTGCAATGTGCCACATGCACCAACGGTTGCGCACATCCTCCCACTTGTAGGGAGCATCTGGGGCCCCGCACATTACCTCAATGGCATGGAGAAATCCTCGGTGTCGATCTGATATGATGCAGACCTTCTCTCGATTACCGACAACCACTCACGTCACATTGATCAGAAACCACAACTAGCTTTCTGAGTCTCTGACTCAAGATCGTGTAAGCCAATGGAAGCAATTAGTCATTACCAGCTGCAGCAATAGTAATGAGAAGCGTGCCCTTGTACTTCCCGGTCAAGAATGTACCATCCACGCATACGATCGGATGACAATAAGAAAATGTCTCGATGCGCTGGCGGTATAACCAGAACAATTGACGAAGCACTCGAGTGTTCTCTATGGGGCTATCGTCTCGACGTACAGCTGGCTGATCGAAGACATCCATAAACGTGCCTAGGTTAGTCTGAGCAATGTTACGTAGAACCGCATCACATTGTTGTAGGCATGGTCGAATGTGCCGAACATGCCCTCAATGGCCTTCTGTTTTGCTCTTCACGCCTTTGCATACCATGTAGTGTATCCACACCTATCGGCCACTTGCTTCATAATTTCTTTTGGCATTATGGAAATGTTCTCTTGTACGGCTGGCTGGATGATGTTACCGATGTACAAGGACGTTAGGTTCCTGTGTTTGTACAGTGCCTCCGTAAGTAGGCATGTGTGCGCCGTAACTCTTGTCACCACAAAACCGATATCATCCTTCGACCACATGGCACGAACCTTCCATGGGCAGCCTAGTGTTACGAAGGCTATGACATATAGGTTGGTGTTTGACTTCACAACCCTGTATTGCCGGTTAATTGCAAGAGACCAGCTCGCCATGGCATTCTTTAGATCTTCTTTGCTCTGATACTCCTACTCTACTTGTATGCCGCTTCGCTCGAAAGACCATCTGGAACCCTAATCCGTTGGTAGCACAACTTGACTATATGTTGAATGATTGGGCCACTCCAGCAGGGGACAAGGATTATCCTCATTAGAGCCATCGGATGCCTCTGAATCCGTCGAATCATCTTCGTCGAATACTGATGGAAGGCAATCCAATACCTCACACACATCCACGCGAGTGTGGCAGAATACATCCGACCACTCGCTAGCCCTGAATGTTGTAGGACCGGACACATTGGTTGGCTCACCCTCGACCGTATGCTCGGCTGGTTCTATGTTGCAGAACTGCACATATATCATGAACTAGCCGAGTAGTCTGCCATGGGGGTATTTCACTCTTTGAACATAAGAGCTCCAAGATTTGTCCTTTTTTATTTCGCGCAGCATCCAGTATGACTTGTTATCTACCTCCCTTACGATCAGTCCTTCAATTAGAACCATTTTGTCGCGAGGCCTCTTCCCAAACAGAGTCATGATCCATAAATTCAGGTCCAATAATAAGGTGTTATGTACGCTCAGCTCACCCATCACATACTAGCAATGGCTCATATCGACCCCGCTTAGCCCCTCGCGAACTAAGCCGTCGCCGTAAAATATGAAAATTTTTTCCGGAGTCTCCATTCTCTACACACATTCATCCCACGCATAAATAACAAGACACAATTATGTCTAACAACCCAAACTCTATGGACCCATTTTTTAAGTTCAACAACCATGCATCCATGTATTTTCATAATTTACGAATACACTCTTTTCTTTCCCAAAAGCTCCCAACTCCTTCCTACTAGTTCAGATATGTGTTCAGGCTGCACAGATGTGAATTGTTATGTATGTTATACAAATTTGCCTTCTAAAAGTAGATCAAATTCATCTCCTATAGCCCTCAAACTAAACACAGTTTTGTTTTCGAAAATAGTTTTCTAAATTACTTCAATTACCCTAATTACCCTATACTTACAACTATATTTTTTAGTTTTATTAATTTCTTTACAGATTATTTTTAAGTAAAAATTATTTTTACTGCAACAAATGATGCATTGCATTTGTACTACATCTGTCCAAAAATTTGTTGCAATACATTGCAATTTCTTTTGACTTACACACATACATTAAAAAAACTAATTTTTAAACATAGAACATGCACATAATTCTTAAAAACACACGCACATAATTTCTAAAAACATACACACATACATTAAAAAACCTAATTTCCAAACATAGAACATGCATATAATTCCTAAAAACATACACACGCACATAATTTCTAAAAACATACACACATACATTAAAAAACCTAATTTCTAAATATAGAACATGCACATAATTCCTAAAAACATACACACGCACATAATTTCTAAAAACATATACACATACATTTAAAAAAACCTAATTTATAAATATAGAGCATTCACATAATTCCTACAAACATATACATTAAAAAAACTTAATTTCTAAACACAGAAGATGCACATGCACATAATTTTTAAAAACATACACATATACATTTAAAAAACATAATTTATAAATATAGAACATGCACATAATTCCTAAAAACAGAGGTGTGTCTGATCCGTGGCCCAGCGCAAACCCAGCCTAGCCCACCTCCATCCCATCACCGGGCCGTCCCGGATATCATGGCCTAGCGCGAACTGATCCCGCGGCACCAGTGGTCGCCCGATTGGGAAGTGCTTGTACGACCAAATCTATAGAAGTACAGCACAGCCCGCGAATATGGAATGCGGCTGGTTTCTACTCGTGGCATCGCACAATCCCCTATATGTGTGGCACAACACGGCCGATCTGAAACTGAACTGCGGCACATGCCCTAGGTCGGAGTCCGCAATAAGTCTGGCAAGCTGAACGAACTGGCGATGTCTCCGTGGGTGCCAGGGAACAGCAGCCACTGAAATAAGTATAGTAAGTACACCTCGAGGTGATGGCAGAATACCTCCTTGGGAGCGCCCACCGGGAATGCGGCATCTCGAACAGCGCATAGGTATGCCTAGAGAACTCCCGCCGTCTGCGCGAACCCTCCTACTAGCCCAATCCCCTGAAAGCGCTGCAAGAAATCCAAACGCCATGCAGCTCGGTCTATCGCAGTGGGAACATATATCTCTCCTCTGATGGGCAAGCCGAGCAGCATACTAACGTCCTCCAGTGTCATAGTCAGCTCTCCAAAACTGAAGTGAAAAGTGTGCGTCTTTGGCCTCCGGCGGTCCACAAGCGCACTGATCAGAGACCGGTCGAGCGGAAATCACTGTGCCCGATCGACCATACGAGCGAACGGAAGTAATCCCACCTCAAGTAAGTGAGGTGCGAACCGCTCATCCAGAACCCACATCTCCCGCGGTGCCCTCGTGTACAGCGCGGGAAAAACGGTGCCCTGTACTAGCCGACCAGCACGGTGCCGTTGCTGATGGTGCGATGCAATCAACTCGGGAAGCTCCTGGTCGTCGACCATACCTATGGTTATCATGTATTGTCCAATTCGATGCATTTGCAACATTAGAAATAATACACATTCACTTACGAAAGGTAAACATAGAGTATGTAACACATTAGAAAAGTACAAAAAGGTAAACATAGAGAATGTAACACATTACATTAATGATTTACATTCAAACATTACATTCAAACATAGAGTATGTAACACATTACAGAAGTGATAAAACTTTACAAGAGTGGAATAATATTACATAAGTGCTTCAGTTTGTCGATGCTGTGGACGTCCCTGCCACTTGCGGGCATTGGTTTCTCTGGTGACTAGGCTGCCTGCAAATCGTGCATCTACGGAGTTCTCCTTCACGCTCGGCTACATCCATATCATTGTATATCCGCCTCGTTCGACGTCAGCCCGCATGGCCGATACGGAGCCTCCTGTTCGGGATCCACGTGACGCCATCTTCAGGCGATATCTCCCGATAGTTTCCTGTCGCCGCAAATCCGTGGAAGACACCATCCCAAGTCTTAGACAGGTTTTGCAATGTATAATATTTAGATATGTATTGCGTCGGAGTGATTCCAGAAACTGCGCAAGTAGCGATGACATGAGAGCAAGGAATGTGCAGCAGCTGTGGCTTCCTACATGTACATTCCACATGTGTATTTGTAATTCTGCACTCGTGGACCCGTCTGGCTCTCAAGGTGCCTTGAATGAACTTGTGTCTTAATCGGACCTCGTAGTTTCCATTCAGCCGACTTAGCATGGACACCTCGTGTGACAATGACTTTCTCGTCCGAAATTCAAGGTAGTCGTTAATTTTCTTGGGCCAATGCACTAAAGGGTCGCGCACAAGTATTGCTGCAGTGGAACTCCGACTGTCATAGTAGGCTATTGTGCGATAAAATGTCATCTCAACAATGGCGGTAAGAGGTAGGCATCGCACACCTTTCAGGACGAAATTGTACACTTCAGCAAGATTTGTTGTCATAATGCCGTACCATGCCCCATCTGTGTCGTGCAGCAATGACCACTTCTCCACTGGTTTCGGTTGGATCCATTGACTGAAACTTGGTCGCCTCCTATTGTTTCCGTCAGTGCTCACATCCCTAGTCTCGACTCTGCCCTGCTCGTGGTTCAGCTTCAAACTACTCTCGTCCAGTGATTTCCATATTGCTGTGAACTTGGACTGTTGATTTTGTCTGGCAAGTCTTTTGAACAGCTGCATCAGGCGCCTACTCTTGAAACGAGTATGAAAATTTGCGCCTAGATGCTGAGAGCACCAACGGCTCTGCAAGTCATTACAGGTTAGAGATGGATCCACTCCATATTGCATTATTCAATTACGCTCAGCATTCCTTTGTTCCTATCGTGAATTGTGCACACACACTCCCGATCTTTCACCACCCCATTCTTCAGTAACCCCAAAAACCACAACCAACTGTTGTAGTTCTCCCCTCGACTACTGCATAAGCTATGAGGAGAAGCTGGTCATTTGCATCAGTTCCCACGGCAGTCAGCAATGTCCCCTGATACTTCCCGGTCAAGAATGTTCTGTCGATGCAAAGAACGGGCCTCATGTACGTAAAAGATGCAACACACTGCTGGAATGCCCAGAAAAATCTGCGCAATACCATGCACTCTGGTACGACAAGACCATCTGAACCGATGGTCAGTGTATCAACGATTTTGGTAATTGTGCCTGGATTTGCTTGACATATATGCCGAAAGAGCCTCGGTATGGAGTTATATGCCTCTACATATGTCCCGAAAAGCTCCTCAAGCGCCTTTTGTTTTGCCCTCCATGCCTTTCCGTAATTGATCTTGTAGCCGTACTTTTCGGCGACGTGTGCAATAATCACTTTCGATGCCATTCCAGTATTTTCTTTTACGATGTATAGTACCAGACTGGCAACAAAACCGGAGCTTATATTTCGATGCTGCTGCAACATGCCCTCCGCCAGACATCTGTGCTCCGCAACTCTAGTCACCTGAAAGAAAGGCTCATCTTGTGGCTTTGTCACACGTACATACCATGGGCAGTTATCGACCAGGCACTTCACAGTCCACAAGCTCGGATTTGATTTAACAACTCGGAATGACCTATTTAGTGCAACAGCCCATATAGTGATGGCTTTTTTCGCATCGTTTTTCGTCCGAAACAACTGTCCAAGCTGGACGGTTGCTTCATTGAAAAACCATTGCGAATTTAGATCTTTAGGGACCACAGCTGACATCAAAGATGATGGATCATTCCATTCATTTATAGGATCCTGCTGTCCTCTGGTTTCTGCGGGAGACTCGTACATATCTGACGGATCAGTGTACTCCTCCTCGTTGAAATTCGCCTCTATTTCGGGCAGTTCATCACCTGCGTCCGCTTGATGGTCACCAAACAGATTTGTCGGCGGGCCTCTTTCAGTTGGCATAGCTGCACTGGCACTTGCACTTGCACTGCAACTGCCACTGCCACTGCCACTGGCAGTATTGAGATTACAAATGTAACTTGGTCCTCCAATGGAATGACTACCTTTCGAACTATCTACGCTTACAACTTCTGTGTAAAGTATAAAGACTTTGATACCATTGTCTGGATTTGTCACCACTCATACAAACGAGCCCCACGATTTGTCGCCTTTAAGTCTCTTAAGTACCCATTTCTTTCCCTTCGACAGCAGGCCCTCAACCCTTACACTATCCCTCGCAGGATTCAGTTGTAACAAACTGATTATCCACATCTTCAAGTCATTGAAACACATTAACTGTGGTTGTGACATTTCACCATATACATGAAAACACACACTCAGATCATCACCGTCTACTCCATTACGAATAAACCATCATCGTAATAAACAGAAACCGTTGTGGGGTGCTCCATAACCTAATTAGATTTACTTTCCGTATCAGGTCAAAACAGGACAATATATTTTTTTGCCTAAACCACACAATTTCATAACTATGGTTTTCAAATACTGTGATTTTCAAGTACTGTGCATCCAAAAAGGTTCTAAGTTAATAATCAATGTAAATAACTCAATACCTAATTCTTATTTTAGTACAATTGAATACTAAATAATCAATATAAATAACAAATTTATTACAGTTGATTGATAAACAGTACAATAGATCAATGAAAATAATCACTAATCCTTATTTGTTTACTGCTATCACAACAAAGAGAAAGATAAACCACTATATAGCATGTGATCAATGTTGTTAAATTTAATGAACTGTGTAGTGGTCTTGATTTAGAACAATGATATTATTGTTGAAATCCATATATTAGCAAAAATAATTTTTCAAGAGAGAAAAAAATAATTTTTAGAGTGTAAAAATACCTTTTAGAGAGAAAATACAATTCCTAGAGAGCTAAAGCAATTTTTAGAGAGAAAAATTATTTTTTAGAAAGAAAATATGATTTTTAAAGTGCAAAAAATTTTTCTAATATCAACAAAGATTTTTCAGAGATTTTTGAATTAAAATATAACTCTTATGTATATTGGTTGGTACAACATTTACCTCTTATATGTGTTCAGCTGGGTTTATCTGTGACACCTCTGGAATAATCTAGTGAACAAAGGGACTTCATCTTTTTTTAATTGGATTTCCATCGAAACCAGAAATTGTTAGACGTTGCTTTTGAAACTATGTTATTTAATTTAATGGGATAGGTATTATGGCGATGAGAAAACAAGAGTTCAAAGCTGAGCCAAGGGCACTTCAAAAATTAACAGAAGCAGAAGGATTGTGATATAGTAAACCAAATTACATAAGGGAAAGTTATAAAACGTTAAGATACTTTTAAGTACATGTATCAAAAAGAGACAAACTTATACCAAATATTGAAACCTTTTTTCCGACATGTTTCAGTGCGTGTATATATATAACTAGCTAGCGAGTTAAGATAATATATGCATATGTAATTGAAATGCAAAGTATAAAAAGTTTTGCATTTACATGGAAGCCTTGAATTAACATGTACTAGCAAATAATAGAACCTTGGACAGCTCTATATATCCCCCACCTGATGCATCATTCTACTGATATGCATTCCAGTACAACAAGGTGGTGGTTTTCAATGAATCTAGCCTATTTATGCAATGAACCTGGCCTATTTTAGTACTATCATGAATATACCCGGGAATTTGGTCAGAACTTTTAGAATTGAGTATATTTGGTTTATGTCTAATTATCTACTATTTTTCGTTGTAGAAGTGTTGGTGGAACTTTGGCCAAATTGAGTAATGTAAATAATACTTATCCCTTCCTCCTGCTTCTGTTAATGTAAATAATACTTTGGCCAAATTGGGTAGAATTGAGTAATGTAAATAATTCCATTTCAATATTAGCTACGAGTTACCGAATATGCACCTCAGTAATCGTCGAAATCCTCGGTATGTTGAAATCCGAAATACAACGATTCGCGCTTCTTCTTCTTTCCCTCCCTGCCTTTTTTTCCTCCTCCTTCTACTTCTTCTTCTTCTCCCTTCTTTTTTCCCCCTCCCTTGCCTTTTTTCCCCTCCTTCTCCTTCTTCTTCTTCTTCTTTTTCTTCCTTCTCTTCTTCTTCTCCCTTTTTTTTTTCTTTTTTCCCTCACTGCTTTTTTTTTTCCTTTTTTCTTTCCCTTCCTCCTCCTTCTCCCCCTTCCTTCTCCTTCTCCCACTTCCTCCTCCCTCGATCGACACTGGCCGGCGACAACGGCGGCGGTGAGCGGTGGCGACAAAGGACAACGACGATGGGAGGAGCGGCGCTCCACGGCGAGGCGCAGCGCGCGATTGTCGTCAACGGCGAGATCGGCCGCGGAGGAGCGACGGTGGAGGAGAGCTGGTTTAGGTTTAGGTTTTCAATGTTCGAGGATTCACGGGTTCGTTCGGCCTCGTTTTGTTTTTGAGTTTTCCTGCGAGTATTGAAGTACTACTATGTGCAAGTGTATTACATAACACAAAAGTCGTGAAATCCAACTGGTTACGACCTCTCTCTTCCGTGCGTGTGAGCAGGGTTTGAATCTCAGTACCCCCATTTATTAGTTAATTGTTTTGGTCGCTATCCTAAATAGTGATTGAAACCTGAAAACGGGCTGTGCGAGGCTTTCAGTCTCTATCCTAGATAGCGACTGAAAACTGAGCTGGGCATCGGGCCGTGCCACACAATGCCACGCAATTAGTCGCTATCCCAGATAGCGACTAAAGTTCAATCATGGCAGTCCGTGTGCGACTGAAGATCATTTTCCAAATTTTAAAAAGTTTCGGACAAGTTTCGAAATTATTGTTTTGATGGGTTATTCGGAAAAAAAATTCATTATCCAATATATTTGTTTGAGAAACTTCTTTAATTTTCTCCTAGGGAGAGGAAAAGTTCATGAATGATGCAAAGCACCCAGTGAGAATTTGTGTAGGATTGTGGTATGGTGGCTGTATTGTGGTAGGACAAGGTAGTTTTTTTTAGCAGACCCAATATCTAGCAACTATGCCGGACAAGAGACAATAATATTGAGGATAAGTAGAGTTAAAAGTTTACAAAATAAAAGTGAGAGAGAAGGAAAATGGCTAAATGACTCGAGCTTTCACAGTACAAAAGGCCAGCTCCAGTGAAGAGAAAAGCAAAGAGAAACACTCGGAACCGCTCAGGAGGTTCATTTAATCCACGTGCGGAATATCGGGATATGGTACTCCTTCAACCAGCTTTCCCATGCCCACAGATTTTCGCTAGCCATCCCTTTCCGAGCATGAAGAGACAGCGTTATCTGTTTGAAGACAACTTCATTTGGAAGCTTCTAGATATTCCACAAACAAGCTATTAGCGTGGCTCTCCATATGATCCTATTCTGCAGCCTTGCATAATTCGGAAGAGCTCGCTTATTCCTCACATGTCACCGGTTTATATTCCCACAATCCTAGGTAGGATATCATAATTACAAAAGATGTTTGCTACTCTCTCTCTCTCGTCATAAAAACCTACTTTCTTTTTTTTTTTAATGTTTCACGGTAGGAACATCTAACATTCTACTCATAATAATTGATTATTCAAAAGTCTACTTACAATCATAATATACTTTTATTTATAATTTTATCTTCATAAATATTCTCACTCTTCTATTAATACTCTTTCCACTAACTTTCAAATTTTATTTAAAAAGAATATTATAGTCAACTAATATTTCTTTTCCTCTTCTTAATTCCTCCACACATAGTAAATGAACTAATGTTGTGAAACGGAGGATATATTTAGTAAAATATTATTGTTATATGAGTGGTTGACAAATGATGATATACAAAAATAATATATCAAACAAAATTTATAAAACATACCATAATATCAAACATAGCCTAAGTATAAGGAAGTCACAAGAAGAGAAGTCTCTTGTAAGTTGTAAGTGAGAAAATTATGGAAGGAAACAAGGAGCTAAAAGAATGGACAACACGTATTTAGCATGGAGAGATTGTGTGGTAATTGCTCATGCTGTCCTGCGGCCCCTTACTCTTCGATCAAAGCTACAACATGGGATGCAACAAGTCACCTAACACCGACATGATCACATATAATTTCCATCTTGTCATTGCCTAATTGACTAATTATAATCTAATTGACGAAGACATTCTTGCTGGGAATATTGCATTCAGAAAGATAGTTCTCTTTTCAAAACAAAAAAGGAATAAAATGGAAGATAAATATCTCAGATTCTCAAATGTACTTAAAACTGCAAATTTACATGCATATCATCAAGTGTCAGTGCCCTAGGAGTAGCATCTAGTCATTGGAAAATGAATGAGTCAGCCGCCAGTTTCAGCCTCCAAGAATATATATGTATAACCAACTAGCCCAGATATTCCATTGGCAAGTCCCCCACTACAGGTAAAATTCACAAAAGAAGTACTTCTAAAATCCAGTTAAAGATCATAGCAACATATATAATCTACTATAATCTAACATAACATAAATAAAAATAGCAGACAGACAACATGAGCACATGCATGAAGGTCTTCATGCTAAGTATTATTACATAGTTGATACGATGGTACCAGATTAAGATCCAGTAACAAAATAGCAACCATAGTCATCAAGAACACGAAAATCTTGTCCATAATTTACCTGCATCGATCAGGTACTTGACAGTAGCAAGAAAAGGTTCATAAATTAACACTATTTCATCTCAAGTTCATAGAATTTCTTGAACAGAGCCTCCAATCTGAATCATGAGCTGCATCCTGCTAGCTCTTGCTTAGCAGATCCCGGACATGTTGTTCCACTGGTCGAGGATCCAATCCGTCGAGTTGGCGCCTCCAAGGAGCAGCAGGTCCATTGTGACACTGACATCGAGACGGCCCTCGTCGTTGTTGCTGCGCTGCAAGCCTGATGGATTGGATGCAGCTGGGGCCGGCTCATGCCCGGCCATGGTCGGGATCAGGCCGAACAATGTGGCCAAGTCATCCTTGGGCTCAGTCTCCAACATGTTTCCTTCAATGAGATTAGAATAAATTATGATGCAAGTCGTGTTACAAAATGCCATTTTTCAAAATATTCACTCCAGCATGTCATTCTGAATATATGAAATTGTTCCATGCATGCAAGTTCATATTTGCACACATTTACTCAACAGTTCATATGATAACAAGCTATTTTGGTTCTACACTAATATCTTGATGGTGCATTTAAACAGATTGCTCAATAATTTCTCAAATCTTGATTATCTTAAGGAGATGACAAGAATTTGACGTGCTATTAGTGATGCTAATGAGCAATCATAGAAGAGACAAAGGAAATAAGAAGGGGCACCAGATTAGGCTAGGTATGTAGTAAAGCAGTACACGATGAGAGCGTGTGTATTGAGAGAGAGAAAGAGAGAGTGTGTGTGTATTGAGAGAGAGAGAGAGAGAGAGAGAGAGAGAGAGAGAGAGATGTTAAAGTACAAGGGACGGTAAGGAAAAGCGATCATGGAATAAGATCAAAAGCAGTCACGGTTCTGAAAAGACAAAAGCAATTCTCTCTACCTGCAATACTAACCTAAAAACTATCAAAACGAGAAAAAAAAAAGACTGAACATTACTTGCCATGCTACGTATTTTTGCCCAGCCCAAAAATTAAATAAAACTGAAATTTAGTAGTGCACAATTATTCCTATCCTTATCAAGTAAGTTATTTTTCTATTATCCAAAGCTAGTTTTAGTTAATTCTTTCCAAACAAAGAAATATGTAAACGAACTAATCACATGGAAATTTGTAGTTGTGATACCTTGTATAGCACTACCATTGCAGTTGAACTAATGATGTTTGGTTTTGGAATTGTAATTGTACTCATAACGAGTTTTAAAATTTATTAGAGGTGGAATGGATTAGAAATATATCAAACTTAAATATATTAAAATTTTTATATGGATATATTTTCAAGACTGTTATTATGATCATGAAATGATCTAACTAAATACCAAATAATGTATTGGCTTTAAAAGTAATGGAAAATGAAGCAAAAATCTTTGAATCAAATGTCTTTTGAAACACCTTATATAGCATTGACGATCTAGTTGAAATAAGTTTGTAATCCCTTGTATACTACTAACAATCTTATTGAATTTTATTGCCGTGTATAGCATTGACATTCTAGTCGAACAAAGTTGTAACGCTTTGTAGAGCACTGACAATCTGATTGAACTAAGTTATAACACCTGTGTCTATCACCGGCAGTCTTGACCAAACTGAGCTACGACATGCTCCCTTCACAAAAGTTACTCTTGTAAAATATTATAACTTTTATGTTCTCAAGAAGTAGATATAATTTAGCAAGAAAACAAATAGAGATTTTGGAAGCACGAAGAAAAAGCTTTCTTCTACTAATTTATCTGTTCACATTAAAATCATGGCCACCGGCTGATGCATCCAAGAAATGGAAATGTGAAAAAGGATCCTCACGACAAGCACTCACCATTGCCAGTGTCGGGCTCAATGACAGAAACGGAGCCACCGTCGCCGCTGCCACCGTGGCCTTTTAAGTCTCCTCCCGCCAGCACCACCTTGTCCTCCATGGCATCATGCAGCTCCTGCATCATTGCCTCGAGGGATGCCGCGTTCTGCGGCCCCTGCAACCCTCCGCCCATTGCGGTGCCGCTGGTGGCATCAACATGCGGCATCGCCGGGCGCAATTGGCTTGAAGGAAGCTCCATCTTGACCCCCAGAGACGGCGAGAGCGGTGGTAGGCCGCTCCGGTCAAAGCTACGGTTGCCATAACCCAACGATAGGTCAGCCGTGACAGACAGCATTGGCGTGTTTGCCATTGCCGACGACATGGGCAACGAGCGCGGGATCTGGAAACCAAGAGGAGCGTTCAGACCTAGCGGGCTCGCCCACGGGGACGGCGGCGCCGAGAAGGGCGCCATCAGCTGTTGCACCGGTCGGTTCGCCATGGCGAGCCGCCCAGCCAGGTCCATAGGCGTCGGCGGGATGCTGGTGTACCCAGCCGAGGTGGCATTGGCGGCTTCCAGTGTCTGGACGTTTCCTGCCAGCGGCGGCGACAGCGAGAACTCGTTGCGGCTGCGTTTGGGGAGCGCGAGCTGGAGCTGCACCTCCTCCCCGTGCTGCCGCCGCTTCATCCTCGTGTTCCAGTAGTTCTTGATATTGTTGTCCGTCCTCCCCGGCAACTACGTACATATACCAAAAACAAACCAAGATAACATCAAGAACTTAAAATGAAGCTGAAATACTTGTGTAACATATACGGGTATACATAAAAATACCTTGGAGGCTATGCGGGCCCACTTGTTGCCGATCTGCGAGTGGAGTCGGCCGATGAGGCGCTCCTCCTCAGGGGAGAAGGCACCCTTCTTGAGATTGGGGCGGAGGTGGTTGGTCCACCTTAGCCGGCAGCTCTTGCCGCACCGCGCCAGTCCTGTCGCCTGCCGTACCGCTTTCCAGTTCCCCTCACCGTGCTGCCGCACGTACTCCACTAGCAGCACGTCCTCCGCGCTTGACCACGGCCCCTTCTTCAACACCACCTCCTGCTTCTCCTCCGCTTCCACCGCCAGTGCACCCACTTGCGCCGCCACCATCTCCACCTCCGGCGCCGCTGGTGGTGAGTCAGCCTTCCTCTCCATAGTTGACAGAAGGTGGCAAGGAAGGGATGGGTATAAGGGGAGATTTAAGGGGATTAGGGGAAGCTTGGTAAATATGGAGGGGGTGCGGTTCTGGCGTTTCGGTTTGTGTTGTTTGGAAGTGGCTTTCGAAGGTAAAAGCGGAAGGGAAGCTTTGGTGGGGTATTTTGGCTCTCTTTGGTGGGTGGGTTCCCCTTTTTGTTCTCTATCGGTTTATATATGGAAGAGAGAGAGAGCCCACGCACAAGTGAGATGAATGCAGTAGATTTAATATCTAAAGCTTACATTCCTATATAAAACTTTATCTTTTCATGATTATATTCTCGATCGAAAGAAATTTATGTAAGAATATTTTTGTATGGGATGCAAATAGTTTAGTATGATGAGACTGTTTCTAGTCTCCTATATTTGTATTTCTTTGAAAATGAGTTTAGTTACGATATTCAAACATGTCTAAAATTTTCCTCATATTTCAGTTTTAGTAATTAAATATGCATCGTGAGATTTCGTTGTAGAGACAAAAAAAGCAATAAGTAAATTAAAATTATTTCATATTTCTCTACTTTCACCGATAGGTGTAAAAATTGAGTATGTATTCTTTAGATGATAGTTCCATGACCATCTCATTTTAAAATAAGACGCAAATCAGATTGAATAGACTATTTATTTGTAGTATTTACCTCACTTTTTTTAAGAAGTAATTTTTGTGTGTTGCAATGTCCAATGCGTGCACTAGTTACAAACTGGCAACAACTATATGTCATTATCTGAACACATGGAAGAGAGAAACGCGTGAAATAGTGCTATTGTGGGGGTGTTATTTTTTTTGAATCAGTTATTGCATAAGTGAGTAACTTTATAGTAAGAGTCGAGCACATGCAATATACTTAGGAAAAAAGAAAAGAAGGGGAAGGGAGGATGGTGCTAGAGAGAGGGGAGTGTGGATCGGTTGGGGGGGCCCGCACACATTAGAGAGGATTGTGTTGTATTTAATATCTAAACTGTTAATTGTTTAATAAAAATTTATGTTTTCATGATTATGATTTGAATTTAAAGAAGTTCATGGAGTAATTTTCTACGGGTTGTTTTTAGGAAAATAATTTAATATGATGAGATCATTTCAAGTCTCTTATATTTGCACTCTTTAAAAATGAGTTTAGCTATGGTTTTCGAAGGTGACTAAACTTTCCCTAGTATTCCAACTTTAGTAATTAAGTATGTATCAAGATGCTTTTTTGTAGAGAGGAAAAAAAGGCAATAAATAAATTAAAATTAGTCCATAATTCTATATTTTCACCCATAGATTTGAATCCTACTATGTATACTAGGTGTAAAAAGTGAGCATACTTTCATTGGAAGATTTTTCCATGACTATCTCATCTTAAAATGAGATGCATAAAATATTGAATAGACTATTTATTTGTAGTATTTCCCTCTTTTTTTTTAATAACTTTTGTAGTGTTTCACTATCCAATACGTGCACTAGTTACAAACTAGTAATAACTGTATGGCGTTGTATGAACGCATAGGAGAGAGAAACACGTGAAATGGTGTTATTGTGGGGTTATGATTTTTTATGAACCAGTTACTCCATGGGTGAAGGAAAACTTGTGATTTTTGAAACGGCTAGAGTAAAAAGAGATTTCGTAGTGAGAATTGACACGTGCAATGTGTAGTTGGGAAAAAAAACAAAAAGAAGGGGGGAATGCGGTAGAGTGAGCGGGGGCAAGTGTGGGCAGGTTGGGGGGTGGGGAGGAGGGTGTGGGGGCAATTTGGCTTGTACACATGGGAAAGAAATGTCTTACATTTAATATCTAAAGTGTGCATTCTTAGATAAAATTTTATCTTTTCATGATTATGCTTTTAATTTAAAGAAGTTCATGTGAGAGTAATTTTGCATGGGATTTATGAAAACAATTTAGTATGATGAGACTATTTCCAGTCAACTATGTTTGCACTTCATTAAAAATGAGTTTAGCTAGGTTGTCAAAGGTCATTAAAATTTTTCCTGATATTTCAGTTTAAGTACCTTAGTATGTAACACATTGGCTAAGTTTGGCACAAGAGGCCTAGTCTTGCATGGATTACTCTCATATTGACAGTTCAAATTGACATAGCATTGTATTTAAAATTAAGAGAACTAACCATACCAACCAAGTTAACCTTTTTAGGTGAATTGACAATAAAAGCCTAAGTGTTGGTATGTGTTGGACGTATTAGGGTGTTATAGATGGTATTAGAGCCATCCGTTGGCTTGATTATATCACATGCCATGTCGTGAGTGCTGGCTAGACATTCAAATCACTTCAAGGGGACTGTTCTTGCTCATTTAGCCTAATTGTGTCACATGCCATGTCATGAGCGCCAATCAGACGCATAGATTACCTGAAGGACTGGCTTGACCTGTTGGGGAAAAATAGGAGCTATCATGAAACGTTCCTGGGTTGTTCCCTAGGAAAGGGGCGCCGTCTTCTCCAGGTTCGTGTTCTAGAGAAGGGGCCCTCCCTTCCCCGGACCGTGTTCCGAAAAGGGCCTTCCCATGTTGTGCTCTGAGAAAGTGGCCCTCCCTTCCCCGGACCGTGTTCCGAAAAGGGCCTTCCCATGTTGTGCTCTGAGAAAGTGGCCCTCCCTTCCCCGAATTGTATTCCGGGAGAGGGGCCCTCCAGGGAACCTAATTGTGTTACGGGAAAGGGACCCTCCCTTCCCTGGATCGTGTTCCAGGAGAGGGGCCCTCCGGGGAATTGGATTGTGCTCTGGCAAAGGGGCCCTCCCTTCCCCAGATTGTGTTCCGGGAAAGAGGCTCTTCCCTTCCCCGCATTGTGCTCCGGGAAAAGGGTCCTCCCTTCCCCTAATAGTGTTCTGGGAAAGGGGCCCTTCCTTCCCCGGATTGTGTTCTGGGTATGGGGCACTGAAGTTGATGCAGCCACATGTTCAGAGAGCCATGCTTCATGCCCGGTGAAAAGACCGCAACGCCCTCGATCTGATTGTCGTAGCTAGGGTAGTTTAGTAATTTGCGTCTTTTGTGGTCTATATATATACCCTTGTGCTCCTCTCTTGTAGGCTAAGACTCTTCATTTGCACTTAATACACAAAAAGCAATAGGCGTGCTTAGGAGCCTTCTCCCCGGGAGAGAGTCTCCCCGCCAACTCACATCGGGAGCACGTCGACAAGACTAGGGTCTCCACTGAGACCCAAACCTATATAAATCCTCTGTATCAATCTCTGTGATTGCCCAACGTAGGGTGACCCGTCACATGGTCAGCTCGTATTGTCGTACACGTGTTCCACGTAATGAAACCTGCCGAGGTGTTCGTAATACCCCAACAGTTGGCGCCATCCATGGGGACCTCGTGACAAATTGATGAGGACATCTCCAGCGTGGATACGACCGGTGCTATCTCCCCTGCTTCATCTTCGTCGCAAGGAGGACTTAATCCTCAAGCCCGGCCTTTCAAGCCTTCTCCAAAGATGCAACGCCACAAGTCCAAGTCCCGAGGAGCCTCGACGAACCAAGGACGATCCACATGGAGGCCGAAGACACCAACAACTCCACCCCGGCCATCCAGCAGCAGGCCAACTTCAAACGGGCATAACTTGGGCTCCCGATCTCCGTTTTCGATGTGTAACCACTCGTTGGAAAGCTTAGGAGATATGCTTTCCAATGGACTCATTCCCACTGCCAGATTGGGCCAGGAGAGACGGGAAACTGCAGAAGAAGTGCACGGGCCAGAAACCTCGGGTGCTGCGTCACCTTATTTTTGGGCCTATGGCCCATGTATTTTTAGGGTTTGGTGGTGGCTGACCCTAGCTTGGGTGCCCCTCCCCTGGCCGCCACTATACTTATGGCCTCCGTCCTCGTACTTTGTCTCTTAGGTTTTGTTGCGTGTGGTAGACCCCTTGTGCGTCCCTCTTCGTATTGCGTGTATCGACTAGACCATCCAATACGAGAAACAGAACCTGACCCCTGGTTTGAGTGAATGTTTTGTTTCAATTTGCTATCTATCTTGTTCTTGCTTGTTCTCGATTGCTTGCAAGGATAAGGATCGACCGTGTCTCGGCTTGGTTGATCGGATTTGGTGTGGTGGCTTTGCGATAGCCGGTTCCTCTCCTCGCTGGTTGGTAGCCGAAATTCACGAAATCATCATCCCACAAATCGACGCATCGTTCTCATCAGAAGATCGGGCACCCCCGTGTGCGCATCACAAATTGTCATGGCTCCTCCAAGAAGAACGTGGCACTTGGCCTCCCTCTCCAACAACGCCAGCCCTAGCAACCCTGCGCCATTGACGCAAGGGGCCATCATCGCAGCGTCCCCTCCCGGGGACTCTCAGGGGGAAGCGGTGCTTCCTTCTCCCGCCGCCCCTGGTGGGAGCATGGCTCCTTCGAGCCAACTCGACGCAACCATGCTGGCGGGACCAAGTGTCCCGCAGGCGATACCTTCGGCCTCTGGAGACCCTCTACTCGGGGCGCTTGTTGAGGGCCAACTTCATGTGCAACGCATTCTTGAGAAGTTGTTGCGCACCATAGCACGGCCTCCGGCCCCTATGTACCCGCCTCTGTTCCCGTTCATAGGATCGCCACCGCCGTTCATGATGGGGCACACAGGCGCCTTCTTCGTGCCAGTGACTTCCCCGTCCCGAGAGGCGCTCCCGTCTCCGGGGGCTACCCCGTTCTGGGAGTCAGCCTTGTCTCCACGGCGTTCCCTACCCGGAAGGCGGTCTCGCTGAAAGGGATCTAGGATATCGACTAGAGGGAGGTGAATAGGCGATTTTAACAATTTAGCAATTAATCAAACAATTTACAGATAATGAGAGCAAATAAATAACACAATATGAACAAAGCACAATTCCAACACAAGGATATATCCCGTGGTCTAGGTGATTTACCGATCACCCCTAATCGACGTTGAGGCAAACTCAAATCTCTAACCGCTCCTCTATCTAGTCAACCTTCTCTCGAGAAGTGACCTAGATCTTGAGCCGGATTAGTGTGATGAGTTATCCAAACCTCGATTTCACTAAGGATGCACTTTACTGCTCCGGCAAGGTGTGCTCAACCCTTTCACAAGACGTTTTGAGGCTTCTTCACAATCTTCCTTGAAGAGCTCTCAAAAAGCTTTCTCCTAGCCGCCTAGGAGCCGGCAAACTCCAAGAGTAACAAGCCGGTGATGATCACTTAGCCTTCTTCTAGTGCCACGAGGTTGTTTTAATGATCTAGATGCAATGCACTAGAAGATCTCAAATGCACACTCTCACAAATTCGAGAATTTGAACCCTAGAGTGTATGAAATGTGCTAAAGCTCTCAAGGATGATGACAATGCTCAAATTATGCCAAGCATACTGAACAGGGCCGTGCATGGGAGTATATATATACCCCCCACAATAAATATAGCCGTTACAGGCCATTGGGAGAAAAAGCTCACTTGGCGGTCAGACCACAGGTATAAGTTCGGTCAGACCGCCGCAATTGCAACGGCATTAAACAGGCGCAATAAATGCTCAACTGCCCTTGTCAGGCACACACACGGTCACACCGGAGCCTATTTCGGTCAGACCGTGAAGCTGTCCAGAGACGACCTAGTTTCTGGACACCTTATACGGTCAGGCCGAAAAATACGGACAGACCGGCCATACGGTCAGACCGTAGTACAAAAACACGGTCAGACCGATTTCACGGTCAGACCGGTCTAATAAAACGGTCAGACCGTAATAGCTCAAAATAACAGAAAGATAGTTCATGAGGTTCCAGGAGACTGACCTAGATTTTAACTACGGACAGACCGACCTTATAAAGGTATATACTATACTAAGACATAACGTCGGTCAGTCCGAGAATTCTAATCGGTCAGTCCGTGAATTCGGTCAGACCGGTCCAACATACGGTCAGACCGACTGAGACAGTGCTGAGCAGAAATGAGCTGAAACAAGCATATTCAAAGTATATGACCTTCTAGTATGCAATGCAAGTTGATTTTATGATTTGTGGCACATAGATGCAATATTTTGTGATACACCACATGCTCCTCTTAATAGTACGGCAACTATCCTAAAATCCGGTCAAAATTCTTCTCTAATCACCTTAGACCGGTAAAAATGTAAAAGACCCTATTTCGTACCTTTGCCCTTTTGATCAATGCCCTTTCTTCATCATGAGGCTCTTTCTTCGCCTTTCATTAACCTGTCTTTAAAGTTTCTTCTTTACACAACTAGGCAGGTAACGTTAGTGTAGCATTTGTAGTTGTCATTAATTATTAAAACACTCTTTAGAGGCCTAGAAGCTACAATCTCCCCCTTTTTGGTAATTGATGACAACATAAAGAGTATATGAAAGAGTTTTAAGTATCAAGGGAATTTTTCAATAAGCATCGGAGAATAAGACACTCACCCTAAATGTATGAATAAGTGAATTTCGGCATTTTAGAGGAGTTCAACCATGTGAATAAGATGCTATCTCAATTCATTCATTATATGAGCATGAAGTATCACAAATAAGACATTTAATTCTACTCATGATATCATCATCACAAGGTCATATGAAAATAACATAAGCACGTCTAACATAAGCACATCTCATATAACATGAAGTAACAATCTCATACAAGAGTCAACCAACATAAATGTCATCCATAATTAAAAGAGATATTCAACTAAACAAGTTAATTAAAACTTTACACAAAAGTTTGTTTTCATTTTCCTACTTTTTCTACTCTCTTCCACTCTCTTCTCTCCCCCTTTGGCATCAATTTCCATAAAAGCTAAGAATCAGCGGGAGCATCATCATCGGGAGGATGGTGCGGAGGAGTCTGAGGGAAACGGGTGTAGAAGTGAGCGGAGAAGGCGTCGAAGCGCTGCTCGAACTAATCCTGGCGCGACGAGAAAGTCTGGAACTGATCATGCAATGCCGCCAAGTCCGAGCGAGCGAGCTCAAGCCCCTGGAGAAGAGTAGCAAACTGATCCATCATCGGCTGATGGAACTGCTGCTGGAACTGTGAAAACCAGGCGGGGGCTTGGCTAGACTGAGCTGCCTGCTGAGCCTGAGGAGGAGGAGGCATAGGCTGAGCCGGCTGCTGCTGCTGATGCTGTGCTCCATGGCCTCGAGCCAAGACGTGCGGGTTGACACTGAACGGCTTATAGCCGAGATGTCTGATGTCGCAAGAACCGCGAGGAAACTTTGTCTTCTGGAGCAGCAAGGACATGACAAACGGAGCATAGTAGAGATTCGGCAGAGTGGTCGCCGAGACATCCTCAATTGTCTTCAATATAAAAGAGACAATGTTGATCCGATGACTCTTGAGGATGTGATCGATGAAGTTCCAGTAGTAATCCCGGACCGCTTCTCGGTTTCCACTCTTTGGATGGATCGTGGCTCGTACGATCTTGTTGACTACAGCAGGGAGGACTTTGAGACCTGTAACTGTGCCAGGTACAATCCGCTGTCCACCTCCCGACTGCTCATATAACTGCAGCCAGTCGTCCTCATGGAGGTAATCCTCATCCTCCATATCGATCCCCTCCTTCATCTCCTCATAGTTTAGCTTGTTTGCTGCAGAAAACTCCTCAAAAGTGGCCTCATAACGCCTGGAACCTGTCATCCATATGATCTGCTAGTCCGCCAATCTGATCTCTACTGTAGCATAGAACTGTCTGATGGCAGTGGCGTTCCATGGGCACTTGTGCTCCACAAAGTCATACAGCCCTATATCTTTGAAGATCTGCACCAAGGGAGCCATGATGGGCTGATTCACAACATAAGCCCATTCGATCCATTTGTGTTCGAAGATATTCTTGTGGACCAAATGACCGTAGAAGGCATCCTGCTGTGTCATCATGTGGAAATGAGGAGTAGAGGCGTCATTCTCGTGATTGTAGGCATAGATAGTCCTAGCCTTTGTATAGTCGCTTGAAGTCCAATTTCTCTTCGGGCCTTGATAAGCATGGACGTTTATTTCATCGTCCTCACTCTCGATGTCCATGCCCTTGTGAGACGATCCACCACGATGAGATGACTGTTCTGTTTCTGAATCTCCGGCCGAGGGCACCCAATCGTCATCGTGACTATCGCTGCTACTCGAGGGTAGAGCCCTTTTTGGCCGCTTTGCCAATTTCTTTTTATTTGTCCGGACGGAGACATTTCCTTGAGGACCACGACCACTAGAAGATTTGCAAGAGATAAAGCAGATTAGATACTCAGAGGTAAGAGAGATTGAATTGATAAGATAACAGATTAGCAAACTCTGTCTCTGCTGTTGCAGTCGGTCAGACCGAAAATGGGGCGGTCAGACCGGCGCAACCGTAGAGTTAGGGTTTGGCATGATTTCTGGGATTTAGGGAAATTAAGATGCAATGTGGACAATTATATGAGAGAGAACACTCATTGCATCAGGGGGATGAATCAATTTCAGGATAAAGAAAGAATTTAAACAAGATTCACCACATTAGCCCTAAACCTCAAGATGAACAGGAGACTAATTCGATAATGAAGAAGAATCCGAGAAATGTACCTAGAAGACATTGTTTGGAGGAGATCTTGAACCACGGTTCTTCCGAGCTTTGCGAGAGTTTGACCGGAGAGGAAGAATCCAAAGATTTGAGGCGCACGTGAAAGAGACAGGAGTGGGGAAGAAAGTGAAAAAGGACAATAGATTCGGGTTAAAAAGTCTCTGGTCATGAAATTTCGGTCAGACCGTAGAAAAGATACCGGTCAGACTACTGGAAGCAGAAATTTAAGATGCTCTCTGGAGATTCATTTGGTCAGACCGCAATTGGTTCGGTCAGACCGCTGGAAGGACTAAAACTCTTGGAGGATTTTGATTGAAATGAAGCTCAGGAGATTTGGATAGGGAGATAAATAACTATATGATAATTATAAGTAAGATATAGGCAATATCACCAAAGGGGAAGTATTTATCTTACAACTTAACATATTTTTGGTTGATTTCACTCAATTGCCGATAAAAGAGCCTAAAAAGCTCTAAATGAGGAAGTTCAAGCAATTAAGTGAAACTTTAAGCACAATCAATATGAGTTCAACATTTCAAGCCACATTTGATATATCAATGACGTTAAGCTCATTTCGAAATTTGCAAAAACGACTTTCATCTAAGGGCTTAGTGAATATATCCGCTAATTGATCTACGGTTCTCACATTATCCACCACCACATTACCTTTGCTAACATGATCTCTAAGGAAGTGGTGTCGGATATCTATATGCTTGGCCCGAGAGTGTTGAACTGGATTTGTGGCTATTTTCACCGCACTCTCATTATCACATAAAAGAGGCACTTTTCAAATTTTATTCCATAATCCAACAATGTTTGCCTCATCCAAAGCAATTGTGCACAACAACTACCCGCGGAAACATATTCCGCTTCGGCGGTTGATAAAGCTACAGAGTTTTGTTTCTTGGAGGACCAAGATACTAAAGATCTTCCTAACAGTTGACAACTGCCAGAGGTGCTTTTTCTATCCACTTTGCATCCCGCATAATCGGAATCAGAATATCCAATTAATTCGAATTTTGCACCTTTAGGATACCACAACCCTATGCTAGAAGAATATTTTAGATACCTCAAAATGCGCTTAACGGCCATTAAATGACTTTATTTAGGAGAGGCTTGAAATCTTGCACACATACAAACACTAAACATAATATCGGGCCTAGAAGCAGTAAGATATAATAAACTACCAATCATAGATCTATAAAGTTTTGAGTCTACCGGTTTACCTCCTTCGTCAGAGACAAGGTGACCGTTTGTAGCCATTGGTGTCTTGATTGGCTTTGCTTCTTCAAGTCCGAACTTCTTGAGTAGGTCCTTCACATACTTGCTTTGACTGATGAAGGTTCCTTCCTTGAGTTGTTTGACTTGTAGTCCGAGAAAGAAACTTAGTTCACCTATCAAAGACATCTCGAATTCCCTGGACATCATATTACCAAATTCCTTGCAAAAATCTTGGTTAGTAGATTCAAAAATGATGTCATCAACATAAATTTGACATACAAAGAAATCATTTCTAATTTTCTTAGTAAACAATGTAGTATCAACTTTCCCAATTTTAAAGTCTTTTGAAATTAAAAAGTCTCTAAGTCTTTTATACCAAGCATGAGGTGCTTGTTTAAGATCATAAAGAGCCTTGGAGAGTTTATGCACATGATTTGGCTTTGTAGGATCTTCAAAACCGGGAGGTTATTTAACAAAAACTAATTCATTAATTTTTCCATTCAAAAATGCACTTTTGACATCCATTTGATAAAGTCTAATATTATGAGATGAAGCAAAAGCAAGCAAGATTCTAATAGCCTCAAGTCTAGCTACGGGAGCAAAGGTTTCACCGAAGTCCAAACCTTCAACTTGAGTGTATCCTTGAGCCACCAATCTTGCCTTGTTTCTTACTACCACTCCGTTTGCATCTTGTTTATTCTTGAAAATCCATTTGGTTCCAATGACATTATGCTCATCCGGATTTGGTTCTTCTACTAATTCCCAAACATTGTTGCGGGTGAAGTTGTTTAATTCTTCGTGCATAGCATTCATCCAATCCGGATCTTTTAATGCTTCATCTACAAGTGTGGGCTCAAAAGAGGAGACAAAAGAGTAATTTTCACAAAATGAAGCAAGACGAGAACGAGTTTGGACACCCTTACGCAAGTCACCAACAATTTGATCGACGGGGTGATCTTTGGAAATTAAGTGATGAATTCTTGGATGATCAACCGGGATTTGTGGGATAGAGGTAGAAGGTACTTTCGGTTGTTTTTGAGAGGAGTCTTCCACATTAACCACTTCAACTATTTGATCTTCATGTTGAGGAGTTGATGAAGAGGGGATAGCTTGAGTGGATGGATCTTCATCTTGATCACTATCTTCCTTCGGCTTGATATCCCCAATGGTCATGTTCTTCATTGCCACTCTCAACCCTTCATTACCTACATCATCCAAATTGTCTTGCTCCTCTTGAGAGCCGTTAGTCTCATCAAATTCAACATCATGTGTCTCCTCAACCAAACCGGAGTTTTGGTTGTAGACACGATATGCTTTGCTATTTGATGAGTATCCTAATAGAAATCCTACATCACATTTACTTTGAAATTTAGATAAGCGTGTACCTTTCCGCAAGATATAGCACTTATATTCAAACACACGGAAGTAGGAAATGTTTGGCTTCCTTCCAATGAGAAGCTCATAAGGAGTTTTCTTTAGTAGTCGATGACAATAAAGACGATATGATGCATGGCACGCGGTGTTGATTGCTTCGGCCCAAAAGGTGTCCGAAACATTGTACTCCGAAAGCATAGACCTTGCCATGTCAATCAATGTCCGGTTCTTTCGTTCGACTACTCCATTTTGCTCCGGTGTATACTTGGCCGAAAACTCATGTTTGATACCTTTATCATCACACCAATTTTCAACCTTGGTATTCTTGAATTCGGAGCCATTGTCACTTCTCACTTTCTTGATCTTGAAGCTAAATTCATTTTCGGCCCTTTGAGCAAAGCTTTTGAAAGTGTTAAACACAATTAACTTATCATGTAAAAAGAATATCCATGTATATCTAGAAAAATCATCTACAACGACAAGACAATAACTATTGCCACCAATGCTCACAAAAGTAGTTGGTCCAAATAAATCCATATGCAATAATTCAAGTGGACTAGAAGTTGACATGGTGCTTTTAGTTGGATGTGAGTTTGCAACTTGTTTTCCTGCTTGGCAAGCACTACATAATTTATCTTTTTCAAACTTTACATCTTTTAATCCAACAACTAAATCATGTTTAACTAGTCTATTTAGTTGTTTCATTCCAACATGCCCAAGCCTTCTATGCCATAGCCAACCTTTAAAAGATTTAGTAAACAAGCATGTACCAAGATTAGCATCATTTGAATTGAAATCAACTAAATAGAGGTTGCCATGTCTAAAACCTTTGAAAATCAACCTATTATCATCAATACTAGTGATAATCACTTTTTTTGGATAAAATGCACATATAAATCCAAGATCACAAAGTTGAGCTACGGATAAGAGGTTGAAATTTAGAGATTTAACAAGCAATACATTAGATATGGAGAGGTCATTTGAGATGGCAATTTTACCTAAACCTTTTACCTTTCCTTTGCTATTGTCTCCAAATGTGATCTTGTCATATTCCGCACCTTCGTTATTTAGAGAGAAGAACATGTTGTGATTGCCGGTCATATGTTGAGTGCATCCACTATCGAGCACCCAATGTTGTCCTCCGACCTTGTAATTTACTTACAAAACAAAGTTAGGTCCTTTTAGGTACCCAAATCTTTTTGGGTCCTTGGAGGTTAGTTACCAAGGATTTTGGGACCCAAATGGCTTTCTTTTTGGCACCAATGATCGGGGTTCCAACAAATTTGGCTTTAACATGGCCATTGTTCATTTTCTTTAAAACATAGCAAGAATTGAATATAAGAGATGAATTAATTTTGCTAGCATGGCAATTCTTTTCAATGTGACCTAAACTTTTACATTTGTTGTAATATCCCTTTTCTTTTACAAAAACGGTTTTAGATGGGACAAAAGCATGTTTTCCCTTTTTAGGAATGTAGCCTAGTCCTTCTTTTCTTAAGAAAAACCTTTGACTATCTAAAAGATGTCTTAATTTTGATTCTTCTACATAGCATTTAGTTAGATCATTGGTTAGTTTTTCAATTTTGTCCTTAAGTTCATTGTTCTCAAGACTAAGCACATTATCATCAATTTTAGGTCTAGAAGGAAATTCAATTAAATCTTCACAAGATGTAGATATGCTAGAAGTAGACATCATGGGCAAGTCATTCAAAATATTGCAAGTGATGCCTATTTCATTACCCGTTTTGTTGGCTTTATGAGTAAGTAGTGAGTCATGAGCTTCCTTGAGCATCTCATGAGTTTCCTTGAGACTCTCATGAGATGTGTTTAGCTCCTCATAGGAATTTTGAAGAGTTTTGTATCTCTCCTTCAATTCCTTGAATTTTTCTTTCTCTTTACTCATATAGTCATCAAAACCGGTGATCATCTCAACTAGGTCATCATAAGTGTATTCATCTTCATCACATGATACCTTCGATTCTCCTTTAGCCATGAGGCAATGAGGAGTGGAGAATAGAGATGGAGCTTCCTTGATAGCTACCCCGGCGAGTCCTTTGGGTGATGCTTCATCTTCATCATCGGAATCGGAACTTGAAGCATCCGTATCCCATTCAATGAAGCAAGCTTGTCCATCCTTCTTCTTATAATATTTCTTGAAAATCTTCTTGCTTTCTCCTTCTTTTTCGTGCTTCTTCTTCATTGATTTTTCTTCTTTCTTGTTTTAGCATTGTGTGGAGATGTGACCCTTTTCACCGCAATCAAAGCATCTTCTCTCTTCAAATGGGTTCCTCTTGGATGATTGTCCTTTCTTGAAGGACTTTCCTTGATATCTCTTCTTCATGAACCGCTTGAACCTTCTCACAAAGAGAGCCATTTCCTCATCGGTGTCTCTCTCATCACTTTCTTCTTCATTGTCTTCCCTTTTGGAGGCTTGAGCTTTTAGTGCTATGTTCTTCTTCTTGGAGTCGGAAGCCTCATCTTTCACTTCTTGAGATTTCTTGAATATGTCATGAGTGAGAATCTCACTTAAGACTTCCAACGGAGTCACACTCTTCAAGTTTGAACACACAAGTAAGGTTACAATTGTGTCATATTTTGAAGGTAAAGCTCTAAGAAACTTATGACAAAATTCTACATTTGTGACATCCATACCAAGCCCTTTTAACTCATTTACAATGTTATTTAAACAGTTAAACATCTCCGATACATCTTCATTGGGCAACATAGCAAACTTTTCAAATTGGCCCTTATGGATAAATAATTTAGCATCCTTGACCATCGAGGTTCCTTCATGAATATCCATAAGATTTCTCCAAATATCATGGGCCGTTTCAAGTTTACAAATTCTATTAAATTCACCTAGATTTAGAGCACTATAAAGAACATTCATGGCTTGAGCATTAGCTAAGGCATTATCTCTATCTAGATTGGTCATATCATCATCATCAAGAATTGCAAAACCCTCATCCACCACTTTCCAAATCTTTCCACCCATGGCTTTAAGATAAGCCATCATTCTAGTTTTCCAATAAGTATAGTTAGATCCATCAAAGAGTGGTGGTTTGCCAATATTGATCCGACCCTCACTAGCCATCTTTATCCTACTCCGGGATGGTTAAATCCACTAAAAAGGAGTCCTAGCTCTGATACCAATTGAAAGGGATCTAGGATATCGACTAGAGGGGGGTGAATAGGCTATTTTAACAATTTAGCAATTAATCAAACAATTTATAGATAATGAGAGCAAATAAATAACACAATATGAACAAAGCACAATTCCAACACAAGGATATATCCCGTGGTCTCGGTGATTTGCCGATCACCCCTAATCGACGTTGAGGCAAACTCAAATCTCTAACCGCTCCTCTATCTAGTCAACCTTCTCTCGAGAAGTGACCTAGATCTTGAGCCGGATTAGTGTGATGAGTTATCCAAACCTCGATTTCACTAAGGATGCACTTTACCGCTCCGGCAAGGTGTGCTCAACCCTTTCACAAGACGTTTTGAGGCTTCTTCACAATCTTCCTTGAAGAGCTCTCAAAAAGCTTTCTCCTAGCCGCCTAGGAGCCGGCAAACTCCAAGAGTAACAAGCCGGTGATGATCACTTAGCCTTCTTCTAGTGCCACGAGGTTGTTTTAATGATCTAGATGCAATGCACTAGAAGATCTCAAATGCACACTCTCACAAATTCGAGAATTTGAACCCTAGAGTGTATGAAATGTGCTAAAGCTCTCAAGGATGATGACAATGCTCAAATTATGCCAAGCGTACTGAACAGGGCCGTGCATGGGAGTATATATATACCCCCCACAATAAATATAGCCGTTACAGGCCCTTGGGAGAAAAAGCTCACTTGGCGGTCAGACCGCAGGTATAAGCTCGGTCAGACCGCCGCAATTGCAACGGCATTAAACAGGCGCAATAAATGCTCAATTGCCTTTGTCAGGCACACACACGGTCAGACCGGAGCCTATTTCGGTCAGACCGTGAAGCTGTCCAGAGACAACCTAGTTTTTGGACACCTTATACGGTTAGGCAGAAAAATACGGACAGACCGGCCATACGGTCAGACCGTAGTACAAAAACACCGTCAGACCGATTTCACAGTCAGACCGGTCTAATAAAACGATCAGACCATAATAGCTCAAAACAACAGAAAGATAGTTCATGAGGTTCCAGGAGACTGACCTAAGTTTTAACTATGGACAGACCGACCTTATAAAGGTATATACTATACTAAGACATAACGTCAGTCAGTCCGAGAATTCTAATCGGTCAGTCCGTGAATTCGGTCAGACCGGTCCAACATACGGTCAGACCGACTGAGACAGTGCTAAGCAGAAATGAGCTGAAACAAGCATATTCAAAGTATATGACCTTCTAGTATGCAATGCAAGTTGATTTTATGATTTGTGGCACATAGATGAAGTATTTTGTGATACACCACGTGCTCCTCTTAATAGTACGGCAACTATCCTAAAATCCGGTCAAAATTCTTCTCTAATCCCCTTAGACCGGTAAAAATGGAAAAGACCCTATTTCGTACCTTTGCCCTTTTGATCAATGCCCTTTCTTCATCATGAGGCTCTTTCTTCGCCTTTCATTAACATGTCTTTAAAGTTTCTTCTTTACACAACTAGGCAGGTAACGTTAGTGTAGTATTTGTAGTTGTCATTAATTATTAAAACTCTCTTTAGGGGCCTAGAAGCTACACTCGCCTCTGGAGCTTTCCCTTTCCTGGGAGGCACTCCTGCCTCTGGGGGCTACGCCGTCCCGGGAGATGCTCCCGTTCTCGGGACTCTTCCAGTACTCGGCATGGTCTCCGCGACGCAGGTTGTTCCCCCGATGGGAACCTTTCCCACACCAAGGGTCGTCCCTGTCGCAGGAACCTCCCTGGCGCGCGAGGTTTTGACGAGGATTGTTAGCTGTGCTTAGCCCTCCATAGCCGCGCATAGCGTTCCATGGTCGCGTATAGCACACCATGGTCACAAGTACCTTTCTATGGTAGCAGAAAGCCTAGGAAAGAGATACTGGGTAATCTAAAGATGTTCTGGGTATAGCCCAAAAGTCATATTTATTTCTTGCAAATTATACTGACATTGATATGTACCTAAAACACTTACCACCATAAAGTCCATATCTCATGCTGTATGATGAGGACATCACTTCTTCGGATACACACACTAACCATAATCCTCCGCTTGTTACACAAGGACCCATAACGCGCAGAAAAGCCCGATTGTTGCATTGCCAGGTGAACTCGTTCCTAAGTTTATATATATATGGTTTTGAGAATGGTTTACTATCTAATAGTGATAATATTGTGCTTAGGAATCATGGAGAGGACCAGCAAGGACACAAGGACTAGCAAGGAGCCCAAGTCGAGTTGGAATCCGGGATGGATTCGAGTTGGAGCAGCCTGCCTTCAAACGACCATAACTCCCTCTTACGAAGTCGGATTGGGACATTCTTATAGTACACGGAGAAGCCCACGACGATATCTTTCCAATGGATCTAGCCCCACATCCAAATTCCTTCTAGATCGCTGGCAAATGACAAAACAAGTTTCGACTAGACTCTGATTGGACCGAGTCGGTGCTGCGTCACCTTTTTGGTTGGGTCAAGTCCCGTGTATTGAGTCCGAGTCCGAGTCCGAGTAGGGAAAGAGTCCATGTCGGTTTTAGGTTTCCTTACCTGGCCACCGATCTCTTTTACCTCCTCTATATAGTCATACTGAACCATTAGGGTTCTACAGGTTTTGTTTAGTCATAGTCTTTCCTTCGTGAAGCTATTGAGATATTCTTCTTGGTCGGCTAGATCAACATCAATATCTGTATTCGGAACCCCAACTCTTTTTCGTGATTCAATCTATATTTACAATTTCAGATTGCTTGTTTATCTTGTTCTTGCTTGTTCTTCGATTGCTTGCAGGAATAGATCTTCGTGATCAGGTCGATCGTGTTTCTAGTTCGGTCGATAACAAACCGAAGTTGGTTCAGTGATTGCCAGCGCGTATCAGTCGTGTACGGTTGGTAGCCGGATCGTGAGAGTCATCTTCACAAATCGATAGTTCTTGTTCTCATCGAAAGATCGGACCGCCCGCGTTGCATCATTTGGTATCAGAGCACGGTTGATCGGTGAGAATATCCTACTTTTTTTCTTGAGTGCTGTCTTATACCGAAAAGTCTACAAAAAAATTAGGGTTAGATCATCCTTGTCCAAACCAGTTTGCGCCTGCAATATCTTTTTGGTTTTTGCTCGGTTGAATCTTTGCTGCATTGTCGTGTCGAGTTGCTGGTCTTAGCGCATAACCTTTAGAGTTTCGAGTTGAGATCACACCTCTACTCAGGCCACTACCACACCTGCCTACCGCTGCATCCATCTACCTTGCATCTGTGTGTGCAAGTAAAGAAAGGGGAATCCGACTCCCGGTGGTTTCGGATTGGTAACTCGTATCTGTCTCGGAAACCGGTCTCGGAAGCTAGTCAATCTCGTATTCGTCTCAGAAAACTGGTCAACGTTTTCTTGTCGGTTTCAAAAAAAAAAAGAAGGTTGTTGACTCGGAAAAAAAAATTTATATATATATATAAAAAAGAAAAGAATCAGAATAAAAAAAAATCCGAGGAGGGTCAAATTTTGCAATTGTGACCGACGTGTTGAGAGAGAGAGATATATACTTTTAATTACCGATTTACCCCTGCAATTTTCCACTTTTTCGACCATTGTGCCATATTGTCGCCACAGCCTCCCCACAGCCATTCGTGAACTTTGCTCACTTGCTGTTGCCGACGTCAAAAAAAGAAAAAATCTGAGTTTTTTTACCTTTGTGCCCTCGCTTGCGACTCTAGTTTGGTTTTAGCCTAGGCCAGCATACTAGTGACTAGTACTTTGAGCAACTTTTCAACTTTGCATTATCTGAAGTGATCATTGCTAACCTTTGCTATATACTTGAGCCTGTCCAAGCTCTTGCAATTGCTTTAACCAATCTTTGGAGCGTTTGAGACTGTCACTAGCAACCGATCACCACCTGCTGCTTGGTAAGAATCGGTAAGAGCTTGATAAGAAGCTTGATTGTGAGAGAGTTTGAGCCACCTTCACCTAGTAGTTGATAGGGATATATCACTGAGATTTTGTTCCTTGTTTGCTACTAACCATATCAGGATCGGGTAATCAAAGCGAGGAAAACGACGGCCCACTTACACCTCGTACGAAGGGCATCGTACAACACTTCAACCGCTTGCTGAATACGCACACTGAGCGTATCGAAGAGATTCTAGACCGCAATAACGAAGCGCTTGCTGCACTCACCACTCGAGTGGAGCAATTGGAGAAGAAAGGAGCACCGATTGCCCCGGCTGCCAATGATGTGCATCGACGCCAAGCATGGGCTGATGAGGTCGAAGATGATTTCAATGCCGAAGGAAATCAATATGTTGCTGATACGGAGTCCGATGGAGGATTCAATATCAACAATGATCGTGACCATCGGTGTCTTCGTTTCAATCGCAATGGTATGAGAAGAATTCCACCACACGAGGTACGTGGTCATGATGACTCCTTCGGTAAGCTTAAATTGACCATACCTTCATTCACTATAAAGTATGACCCTGATGCCTATCTCACTTGGGAATTAGCTATAGAACAAAAATTTGCTTGCTTTGAAGTTTCTGAAGATAAGAAAGTTAGGGCTGCTACTAGCGAGTTTACTGAATATGCATCTGTTTGGTGGAGTGAATATTGTCGCAATAACCAGAACATACCTAGAACTTGGAATGCTTTGAAGAGAGTCATGAGACATAGAGTTGTGCCTTCATATTATGCTCGTGATTTGCTGAATAAATTGCAACGTCTGAACCAAGGTAGTAATTCTGTAGAGGATTATTATCAAGAGCTGCAAACTGGTATGTTACGTTGTGGTTTAGAAGAAATCGATGAAGCTAAAATGGCTAGATTTTTGGGAGGTTTAAATCGAGACATTCAGGACATTCTTGACTATAAAGAATACAACTCTATCACTCGTCTGTTTCATCTTGCTTGTAAGGCAGAGAGAGAAGTACAGGGACGGAAGTTGAGCCGAGAGGGAGTTTCGGAGGTGCCCAACCGAAAGCTCCATACAACACATCGAGCCGAGCACCTGCACCGAGTTTCTCCAGCAACAACCGATGTCCTAGTGCTTCCACAATACCCTCATGAGTGATCGAGACAAGCAAGAGTACAGTCCAAGCTCCCAGGCAAAGTTCATCATTGGTTGCTTGTACCAGAGGAGCACGAGAAACACAATGCCACCGTTGTAAGGGATTCGGTCATATCATACGTGACTGTCCTAGCCAGCGAGCCCTACTCATAAAGGATGATGGTGAGTACACTTCAGCTAGTGATATTGAAGAGGAATATACTATGTTTGCAACTTACCATGCAGGTGAAGGGCAACAAGCTGAACATGAACAATATGGTGCTGAAATTAATGATCGTTATTTGAGCATCATTGTGAAGCGTGTGCTTAGTGCACAAATGGAGCGTGTTGAACAGAATCAACGTCACAAGTTGTTCCAAACAAAGTTCGTTGTCAAGGACCGATCATGCCGTACGATCATCGATGGAAGAAGTTGCAACAACTTAGCGAGCACGGACATGGTCCAGAAGCTTGGCTTGACCATGAATCAGCACCCTCGCCCTTACTACATTCAATGGTTCAACAACTGTGGTAAGCTGAAGGTAACTTGCATTGTGAAAGTACACTTTTCTATTGGGTCCTATCATGATTATGCTGATTGCGATGTCGTACCTATGCAAGCATGTTCCTTATTGTTAGGTAGACCGTGGCAATATGATAGAGATGTTTTGCATCATGGTAGAACTAATCAATATACTCTCATGTTTAAACAAAAAAAGATCACTTTGCTACCCATGTCTCCTGAAGCAATTTTAAAGGATGAATTGGAGAAAGCTAATAGAGAAAAGGAGAATAACAAAGGTGAAAATCAGATCGTAGCTAAACCACTTGCTCAACCGAAAAAGAATGAACCTAGTTCTAACCATGCTGAAATTAAGTTGAAAGGTTCTGTTTTGTGCTACCAAATCTGAAATAATTGAGATAGACCCTAATGCATCTGATTGCTATGCTTTAGTTTGCAAAGAAGTTTTGTTTTCACTTGAGGACATGCCTTCTTCTTTGCCTCCTGCTGTTGCTAACGTTTTGCAGGAGTTTGCTGATGTATTTCCGAAGGACGTACCACCGGGGCTGCCTCCAATTCGAGGGATTGAGCATCAAATCGATCTAATTCCAGGAGCCTCGTTGCCCAACCGTGCGCCGTATCAAACCAATCCACAAGAGACTGAAGAGATTCAGCGTCAAGTGCAAGACTTACTTGACAAAGGGTACATATGTGAAAGCCTTAGTCCATGTGCTGTTCCTGTTCTTTTGGTTCCAAAGAAAGATGGATCATGGCGTATGTGTGTTGATTGTAGAGCTATCAATAACATAACAATTCGATATTGTCATCCTATTCCTAGGTTAGATGATATGCTTGATGAATTGAGTGGCTTTGTTGTGTTCTCTAAAATTGATTTGCGTAGTGGATACCACCAAATTCGCATGAAATTAGGAGATGAATGGAAAACAGCGTTTAAAACTAAATTCGGATTATATGAGTGGTTAGTGATGCCTTTCGGTTTAACTAATGCACCAAGCACTTTCATGAGATTAATGAATGAGGTTTTGCGTCCTTTCATCAACAAATTTGTGGTGGTATACTTTGATGACATTTTGATCTATAGCAAATCCTTGGATGAACATATTGAACATTTGCATGCTATTTTTAAGGTTTTACGTGATGCACATTTGTTCGGTAACCTTGAGAAGTGCACCTTTTGCACCGATCGAGTTTCGTTTCTTGGTTATGTTGTTACTTCATAGGGCATTGAAGTTGATGAAGTCAGGATCGAAGCTATTCAAAGTTGGCCAATTCCAACAACGGTCACCCAAGTGTGAAGCTTTCTTGGACTTGCTGGGTTCTATAGATGCTTTGTCAAGGATTTTAGTACCATTGTTGTACCGTTGCAAGAGCTCACGAAGAAAGGAGTTCCGTTTGTTTGGGGTCATGCACAAGAACAATCATTCAACATTTTGAAAGAGAAGCTTACGAACGCACCATTGCTCCAACTTCCTGATTTTGGTAAGACTTTTGAACTTGAATGTGATGCCAGTGGAATTGGACTTAGAGGTGTGTTAATTCAAGAAGGTAAACCTGTTACTTATTTCAGTGAAAAGTTAAGTGGACCTAGTCTGAATTATTCAACTTATGATAAAGAATTATATGCTTTAGTTCGGACTTTGGAGACATGGCAACATTACCTTTGGCCGAAAGAGTTTGTTATCCATTCTGATCATGAATCTTTGAAGCATATTAGAAGCCAAAGCAAATTGGATCGTAGACATGCAAAATGGGTAGAATTCATTGAATCTTTTCCTTATGTTATTAAACACAAGAAAGGGAAGGAGAATGTTATTGCTGATGCTTGGTCTAGGCGTCACACTATGTTATCTCAACTTGACTTCAAGATTTTTGGATTAGAAACCATCAAACAGCAATATGCGCATGATGCTGATTTTAAAGATGTATTGCTGAATTGTAAAGAAGGAAGAAGCTGGAATAAATTTGTGATAAATGATGGCTTTGTTTATCGAGCTAACAAGCTATGCATTCCTGCTAGCTCTATTCGTCTTTTGTTGTTACAGGAGGCACATGGAGGAGGTCTAATGGGAACACTTTGGTGTTAAGAAGACGGAAGACATCTTGGCCTTTCACTTCTATTGGCCGAAGATGAGGCGTGACGTCGAGCGCTACATTGCACGCTGCACTACATGTCAAAAAGCTAAGTCACGACTTAATCCACATGGTTTATATATGCCTCTACCTGTTCCTAGCACACCTTGGGAGGATATTTCTATGGACTTTGTTTTAGGACTGCCTAGAACAAAGAAGGGGAGGGATAGTATCTTTGTTGTCGTGGATAGATTTTCTAAAATGGAACATTTTATACCTTGTCAAAAGAGCGATGATGCTACAAATGTTGCTGATTTGTTTTTAAGGGAAATCGTTCGACTCATGGAGTGCCGAATACGATTGTTTCAGATCGTGACGCGAAGTTCTTAAGTCATTTTTAGAGATCTTTATGGATGAAATTGGGGACCAAGTTGCTGTTTTCTACTACATGTCATCCCCAAATCGATGGTCAAACCGAAGTTGTCAACCGCACATTATCTACCATGTTGCGAGATGTTTTGAAGAAGAACTTGAAGATGTGGGAAGAATGCTTGCCTCACGTGGAGTTTGCTTACAACCGATCGCTGCATTTAATCACAAAGATGTGTCCCTTTCAGGTAGTATATGGGTTTGTTCCTCGCGCTCCTATTGATTTATTACCTTTACCATCTTCGGAAAGGGTAAACATTGATGCTGAATGACGTGTTGAATTGATTCTTAAACTACATGAAATAACTAAGGAGAATATAGAACGTTTGAATGAAAAGTACAAGATTGCTGCTAATCTGGGTAGAAAAGAAATAATTTTTGAATCGGGTGATCTTGTTTGGTTACACTTGCGAAAAGAAAGGTTTCGAGACTTAAGAAAATCAAAGTTGCTGCCTAGAGCTGATGGACCTTTTCGAGTGTTAGAGAGGATTAACAATAATGCATACAAGCTTGACTTACCTGCAGATTTCGGGGTTAGTCCCACCTTTAACATTGCAGATTTGAAGCCATATTTGGGTGAGGAAGATGAGCTTGAGTCGAGGACGACTCAAATGCAAGCAGGGGAGGATGATGAGGACATCACTTCTTCGATACACGCACTAACCATAATCCTCTGCTTGTTACACAAGGACCAATAACGCGCAGCAAAGCCCGATTGTTGCATTGCTAGGTGAACTCGTTCATAGTTTATATATATATGGTTTTGAGAGTGGTTTACTATCTAATAGTGATAATATTGTGCTTAGGAACCATGGAGAGGACCAGCAAGGACACAAGGACCAGCAAGGAGCCCAATTCGAGTTGGAGTCCGGGATGGATTCGAGTTGCAGTCCGGTTCGGCCATCCAGGAGCAGCCTGCCTTCAAATGACCATAACTCCCTCATACAAAGTCCGATTGGGACTTCTTATAGTCCACGGAGAAGCCCACGACGAGATCTTTTCAATGGATCTAGCTGTACATCTAACTTCCTTCTGGATCACTGGCAATTGACAAAACAAATATTGACCAGATTCTGATTGGACCGAGTTGGTGCTGCGTCACCTTTTTGGTTGGGTCAAGTCCCATGTATTGAGTTCGAGTCCATGTAGGGAAAGAGTCCATGTCGGTTTCAGGTTTCCTTACCTGGCCACTGATCTCTTTTACCTCGTCTATATAATCATATTGAAACCATTAGAGTTCTGCGGGTTTTGTTTAGTCATAGTCTTTCCTTCGTGAAGTTATTGAGATATTCTTCTTGATCGGCTAGATCAATATGAATATCTGTATTCAGAACCCCAACTCTTTTTCGTGATTTAATCTATATTTGCAATTTCAGATTGCTTGTTTATCTTGTTCTTGCTTGTTCTTCGATTGCTTGCAGGAATAGATCTTCGTGATCAGGTCGATCGTGCTTCTAGTTCGGTCGATAACAATCCGAAGTTGGTTCAGCGATTGCTAGGGCGTATCAGTCGTGTACGGTTGGTAACCGGATCGTGAGAGTCGTCTTCACAAATCGATAGTTCGTGTTCTCATCGAAAGATCGGACCGCCCGCGTCGCATCAATTCCTTTCACCAAAATCGATCCTTTAGATCCTGGTACATCTTCGTACTGCCTGGGTGGATAAAGTAAGGGGTAAGTGAGCTTCTTGCAATATCATGTCCTTGATTTCTCTGTCGTCTGGGACACAAATTCGATTATGATACCATAGAATTCCTTGCTCATCCTCACCGAGGTTGATTGTATCTCCATACTTCATATCCTCTTTCAGCTTCTGAACATTCCGATCTGTTCCTTGAGCCTTTCTAATCTGATCCTTTAACTTGCAGTCCAGCTTTAAGGTGGCGATGGTCCCTTGCTCCACAAACTCTAAGCTCAGCTTCTCAAAATCTTTGAGCAATTGGGGTGGCACTTCTAGGGTCTTTACTTGATTGCATTAGGACTTTATGCTTAAAGCATCTACTACCACGTTTGCTTTACCGGGGTGGTAATTTATTCCAAGGTCATAGTCCTTAATCAATTCTAACCACCTTCGCTGCCTCATATTTAAGTATTGCTGGGTGAAGATGTACTTCAGACTCTTGTGGTCTGTATAGATTTCACATCTATTTCCTAACAGATAGTGTCGCCAAATCTTCAATGCATGAACGATGGTGGCTAATTCCAAATTGTGTGTTGGGTAGTTCTCCTCATGTGGTCGCAGCTGTCTTGATGCATAGGCTACCACTCTTCCTTCTTGCATCAGGACGCAACCTAATCCTTGCATTGACGCATCATGATGTGACACGGGCAGTCCGATCTTTCGATGAGAACAAGAACTATCGATTTGTGAAGACGACTCTCACGATCCGACTACCAACCATACACGACTGATACGCCCTGGCAATCGTTGAACCAACTTCGGATTGTTATCGACCGAACTAGAAGCACGATCGACCTGATCACGCAGATCTATTCCTGCAAGCAATCGAAGAACAAGCAAGAACATGATAAACAAGCAATCTGAAATTTCAAATATAGATTGAATCACGAAAAAGAGTTGGGGTTCCGAATACAGATATTGATGTTGATCTAGCCGACCAAGAAGAATATCTCAATAGCTTCACGAAGGAAAGACTACGACTAAACAAAACCCGCAGAACCCTAATGGTTCAGTATGATTATATAGAGGAGGTAAAAGAGATCGGTGGCCAGGTAAGGAAACCTGAAACCGACATGGACTCTTTCCCTACTCAAGACTCGAACTCAATACACGGGACTTGGCCCAACCAAAAAGGTGATGCAGCACCCACTCGGTCCAATCAGAATCTGGTCAAAATTTGTTTTGTCAATTGCCAGCGATCCAGAAGGAATTTGGATATCGGCTTAGATCCATTGGAAAGATCTCGTCGTGGGCTTCTCCGTGGACTATAAGAATGTCCCAATCGGATTTTGTATGAGGGAGTTATGGTCATTTGAAGGCAAGCTGCTCTTGGATGGCCGAACCGGACTCCAACTCGAATCCATCCCGAACTACAACTCGACTTGGACTCCTTGCTGGTCCCTGCGTCCTTGCTGGTCCTCTCCATGGTTCCTAAGCACAATATTATCACTATTAGATAGTAAACCATTCTCAAAACCATATATATATAAACTTAGGAACGAGTTCATCTGGCAATGCAACAATCGGGCTTTGCTGCACGTTATTGGTCCTTGTGTAACAAGCGGAGGGTTATGGTTAGTGCGTGTATCCGAAGAAATGATGTCCTCATCATCCTCCCCTAGCGCATTTGAGTCGTCCTCGACTCAAGTTCATCTTCCTCACCCAAATATGGCTTCAAATCTGCGATGTTAAAGGTAGGACTAACCCCAAAATCTGCAGGCAAGTCAAGCTGTATGCATTATTGTTAATCCTCTCTAACACTCGAAAATGTTCATTAGCTCTAGGCAGCAACTTTGATTTTCTTAAGTCGGGAAACCTTTCTTTCCGCAAGTGTAACCAAACAAGATCGCCCGGTTCAAAAATTATTTCTTTTCTACCCTGATTAGCAGCATTCTTGTACTTTTCATTCATACGTTCTATATTCTCCTTAGTTATTTCATGCAGTTTAAGAATCAATTCAGCACGTCTTTTAGCATCAATGTTTACCCTTTTCGAAGATGGTAAAGGTAATAAATCAATAGGAGCGCGAGGAACAAACCCATATACTACCTGAAAAGGACACATCTTTGTGGTTGAATGCAGTGATCGGTTGTAAGTAAACTCTACGTGAGGCAAGCATTCTTCCCACATCTTCAAGTTCTTCTTCAAAACAGCCCGCAACATGGTGGATATTGTGCGGTTGACAACTTCGGTTTGGCCATCGGTTTGGGGATGACAAGTAGTAGAAAACAGCAACTTGGTCCCCAATTTCATCCATAGAGATCTCCAAAAATGACTTAAGAACTTCGCGTCACGATCTGAAACAATCGTATTCGACACTCCATGTAGTCGAACGATTTCCCTGAAAAACAAATCAGCAACATTTGTAGCATCATCGCTCTTTTGACAAGGTATAAAATGTGCCATTTTAGAAAATCTATCCACGACAACAAAGATACTATCCCTCCCCTTCTTTGTTCTAGGCAGTCCTAAAACAAAGTCCATATAAATGTCCTCCCAAGGTGTGCTAGCAACAGGTAGTGGCATATATAAACCATGTGGATTAAGTCGTGACTTAGCTTTTTGACATGTAGTGCAGCGTGCAACGTAGCGCTCGACGTCACGCCTCATCTTCGGCCAATAGAAGTGAAAGGCCAAGATGTCTTCCGTCTTCTTAACACCAAAGTGTCCCATTAGACCTCCTCCATGTGCCTCCTGTAACAACAAAAGATGAACAGAGCTAGCAGGAATGCATAGCTTGTTAGCTCGATAAGCAAAGCCATCATTTATCACAAATTTATTCCAGCTTCTTCCTTCTTTACAATTCAGCAATACATCTTTAAAATCAGCATCATGCGCATATTGTTGTTTGATGGTTTCTAATCCGAAAATCTTGAAGTCAAGTTGAGATAACATAGTGTGACGTCTAGACAAAGCATCAGCAATAACATTCTCCTTCCCTTTCTTGTGTTTAATAACATAAGGAAAAGATTCAATGAATTCTACCCATTTTGCATGTCTACGATTCAATTTTCTTTGGCTTCTAATATGCTTCAAAGATTCATGATCAGAATGGATAACAAACTCTTTCGGCCAAAGGTAATGTTGCCATGTCTCCAAAGTCCGAACTAAAGCATATAATTCTTTATCATAAGTTGAATAATTCAGACTAGGTCCACTTAACTTTTCACTGAAATAAGCAATAGGTTTACCTTCTTGAATTAACACACCTCCAAGTCCAATTCCACGAGCATCACATTCAAGTTCAAAAGTCTTACCAAAATTAGAAAGTTAGAGCAATGGTGCGTTCGTAAGCTTCTCTTTCAAAATGTTGAATGATTGTTCTTGTGCATGACCCCAAACAAATGGAACTCCTTTCTTCATGAGCTCATGCAACAGTGCAGCAATGGTGCTAAAATCCTTGACAAAGCATCTATAGAACCCAGCAAGTCCAAGAAAGCTTTGCACTTGGGTGACCGTTGTTGGAATTGGCCAACTTTTAATAGCTTCGATCTTGGCTTGATCAACTTCAATGCCCTGTGAAGTAACAACATAACCAAGAAATGAAACTCGATCGGTCCAAAAGGTGCACTTCTCAAGGTTACCGAACAAATGTGCATCACGTAAAACTTTAAAAACAGCATGCAAATGTTCAAGATGTTCATCCAAGGATTTGCTATAGATCAAAATGTCATCAAAGTATACCACCACAAATTTGTTGATGAAAGGACGCAAAACCTCATTCATTAATCTCATGAAAGTGCTTGGTGCATTAGTTAAACCGAAAGGCATCACTAACCACTCATATAATCCAAATTTAGTTTTAAACGCTGTTTTCCATTCATCTCCTAATTTCATGCGAATTTGGTGATATCCACTACGCAAATCAATTTTAGAGAACACAACAGAGCCACTCAATTCATCAAGCATATCATCTAACCTAGGAATAGGATGACGATATCGAATTGTTATGTTATTGATAGCTCTACAATCAACACACATACGCCATGATCCATCTTTCTTTCGAACAAAAAGAACAGGACTAAGGCTTTCACGTACGTACCTTTTGTTAAGTAAGTCTTGCACTTGACGTTGAATCTCTTCAGTCTCTTGTGGATTGGTTCGATACGACACACGGTTGGGCAACGAGGCTCCTGGAATTAGATCGATTTGATGCTCAATCCCTCGAATTGGAGGCAGCCCCGGTGGTATGTTCTTCGGAAATAGATCAGCAAACTCCTGCAAAACGTTAGCAACAACAGGAAGCAAAGAAGAAGGCATGTCCTCAAGTGAAAACAAAACTTCTTTGCAAACTAAAGCATAGCAATCAGATGCATTAGGGTCTATCTCATTTATTTCAGATTTGGTAGCAAACAAAATAGAACCTTTCAACTTAATTTCAGCATGGTTAGAACTAGGTTCGTTGTTTTTCGGTTGAGCAAGTGGTTTAGCTACGATCTGATTTTCACCTTTGTTATTCTCCTTTTGTCTATTAGCTCTCTCCAATTCATCCTTTACAATTGCTTCGGGAGACATGGGTAGCAAAGTGATCTTTTTTTGTTTAAACATGAGAGTATATTGATTAGTTCTACCATGATGCAAAACATCTCTATCATATTGCCACGGTCTACCTAACAAGAAGGAACATGTTGCATAGGTACGACATCGCAATCAGCATAATCATGATAGGAACCAATAGAAAAGTATACTCTCACAATGCGAGTTACCTTCAGCTTACCACAGTTGTTGAACCATTGAATGTAGTAAGGGCGAGGGTGCTGATTCATGGTCAAGCCAAACTTCTCGATCATGTCCGTGCTCGCTAAGTTGTTGCAACTTCCTCCATCGATGATCGTACGGCATGATCGGTCCTTGACAACGAACTTTGTTTGGAACAAGTTGTGACGTTGATTTTGTTCAGCACGCTCCATTTGTGCACTAAGCACACGCTTCACAATGATGCTCAAATATCAATCATTAATTTCAGCACCATATTGTTCATGTTCAGCTCGTTGCCCTTCACCTGCATGGTCAGTTGCAAGCATAGTATATTCCTCTTCAATATCACTAGCTGAAGTGTACTCACCACCATCCTTTATGAGTAGGGCTCACTGGCTAGGACAGTCACGCATGATATGACTGAATCCCTTACAACGGTGGCATTGTGTTTCTCGTGCTCTTATGGTAGAAGCAATCGATGATGAACTTTGCGCGGGGGCTTGGACTGTACTCTTACTCGTCTCGGTCACTCGTGAGGGTATTGTGGAAGCACTAGGACGTCGGTTGTTGCTGGAGAAACTCGGTGTAGGTGCTCGGCTCGATGTGTTGTATGGAGCTTTCGGTTGGGCACCTCCGAAACTCTCTCTCAGCCTCAACTTTCGTCCCTGTACTTCTCTCTCTGCCTTACAAGCAAGATGAAACAGACGAGTGATAGAGTTGTATTCTTTATAGTCAAGAATGTCCTGAATGTCTCGATTTAAACCTCCCAAAAATCTAGCCATTTTAGCTTCATCGGTTTCTTCTAAACCACAACGTAACATACCAGTTTGCAGCTCTTGATAATAATCCTCTACAGAATTACTACCTTGGTTCAGACGTTGCGATTTATTCAGCAAATCACGAGCATAATATGAAGGAACAAATCTATGTCTCATGACTCTCTTCGAAGCATTCCAAGTTCTAGGTATGTTCTGGTTATTGCGACAATATTCACTCCACTAAACAGATGCAAATTCAGTAAACTCGCTAGTAGCGGCCCTAACTTTCTTATCTTCAGAAACTTCAAAGCAAGCAAATTTTTGTTCTATAGCTAGTTCCCAAGTGAGATAGGCATCAGGGTCATACTTTCCAGTAAATGTAGGTATGGTCAATTTAAGCTTACCGAATGAGTCATCATGACCACGTACCTCGCGTGGTGGAATTCTTCTCATACCGTTGCGATTGAAACGAAGATGCCGATGGTCACAATCATTGTTGATATTGAATCCTCCATCGGACTCCGTATCAGCAGCATATTGGTTTCCTTCGGCATTGAAATCATCTTCGTCCTCATCAGCCCATGCTTGGCGTCGATGCACATCATTGGCAGCTCGGGCAACCGATGCTCCTTTCTTCTCCAATTGCTCCACTCGAGTGGTGAGTGCAGCAAGCACTTCGTTATTGCGGTCTAGAATCTCTTCAATGCGCTCAGTGTGCGTATTCAGCAAGCGGTTGAAGTGTTGTACGATGCCCTTCGTACAAGGTGTAAGTGGGCCGTCGTTCTCCTCGCTTTGATTACCCGAACCTGACATGGTTAGTAGCAAACAAGGAACAAAATCACAGTGATATATCCCTATCAACTACTAAGTGTAGGTGGCTCAAACTCTCTCACAGTCAAGCTTCTTATCAAGCTCTTACCGATTCTTACCAAGCAGCAGGTGGTGATCGGTTGCTAGTGACAGTCTCAAATGCTCCAAAGATTGGTTAAAGCGATTGCAAGCGATCGGTACCTGTACGTCGGTAGAAAGTGTAGCTTGGACAGGCTCAAGTATGTAGCAAAGGTTAGCAATGATCAGTTCAGAGAATGCAAAGTTGAAAAGTTGCTCAAAATACTGGTCACTAGTATGCTGGCCTAGGCTAAACCAAACTAGAGACGCAAGTGAGGGCACAAAGGTAAAAAGCTCAGTTTTTTTTTGACGTTAGCAACAGCAAGTTAGCAAAGTTCACGAATGGCTGTGGGGAGGCTATGGTGACGATATGGCACAATGGTCGAAAAAGTGGAAAATTGCAGGGGTAAATCGGTAATTAAAAGTCGGTCACAATTGCAAAATTTGATCCTTCTCGGATTTTTTTATTTTTTTATTTATTTTGATTCTTTTCTTTATATATATATATTTTTTTCCGAGTCAACAACCTTCTTTTTTTTTTTGTAACCGACAAGAAAACGGTGACCGATTTTCTGAGACCGATACGAGATTGACTACCTTCCTTTTACCAATCCGAAACCACTGGGAGTCGAATTCCCCTTTCTTTACTGGCACACACAGATGCAAGGTAGATGGATGCAGCGGTAGGTAGGTGTCGTAGCGGCCTGAGTAGAGGTGTGATCTCAACTCGAAACTCTAAAGGTTATGCGCTAAGACCAGCAACTCGACACGACGATGCAGCAAAGATTCAACCGAGCAAAAATCAAAAAGATATTGCAAGCGCAAATTGGTTTGGACAAGGATGATCTAACCCTAATTTTTTTTGTGGATTTTTGGGTATAAGACAGCACTCAAGAAAAAAAAAGTAGGATATTCTCACCGATCAACCGTGCTATGATACCAACTGATGTGACACGGGCGGTCCGATCTTTCGATGAGAACAAGAACTATCGATTTGTGCAGACGACTCTCACGATCCGGCTACCAACCGTACACGACTGATACGCCCTGGCAATCGCTGAACCAACTTCGGATTGTTATCGATCGAACTAGAATCACGATCGACCTGATCATGAAGATCTATTCCTGCAAGCAATCGAAGAACAAGCAAGAACAAGATAGACAGGCAATCTGAAATTGTAAATATAGATTGAATCACGAAAAAGAGTTGGGGTTCCGAATACAGATATTGATGTTGATCTAGCCGATCAAGAAGAATATCTCAATAGCTTCACGAAGGAAAGACTATGACTAAACAAAACCCGCAGAACCCTAGTGGTTCAATATGATTATATAGAGGAGGTAAAAGAGATCGGTGGCCAGGTAAGGAAACCTGAAACCGACATGGACTCTTTTCCTACTCAGACTTGAACTCAATACACGGGACTTGGCCCAACCAAAAAGGTGACACAGCACCGACTCGGTCCAATCAGAATCTGGTCAAAATTTGTTTTGTCAATTTCTAGCAATTCGAAAGGAATTTGGACATGGGGCTAGATCCATTGGAAAGATCTCGTCGTGGGTATCTCCGTGGACTATAAGAACGTCCCAATCAGACTTCGTATGAGGGAGTTATGATCATTTGAAGGCAGGCTGCTCCTGGATGGCCGAACCGGACTCCAACTCGACTTGGACTCCTTGCTGGTCCCTGCGTCCTTGCTGGTCCTCTCCATGGTTACTAAGCACAATATTATCACTATTAGATAATAAACCATTCTCAAAACCATATATATATAAACTTAGGAACGAGTTCACCTAGCAATACAACAATAGGGCTTTGCTGCGCGTTATTGGTCCTTGTGTAACAAGCGGAGGATTATGGTTAGTGCGTGTATCCGAAGAAGTGATGTCCTCATCACATCACAGTAGACTTCAAAGTCCTTCTTGTTGTCTGGCAACGTAAGAAGAGGTGCGGTTGTCAATATCTTCTTCAGCTCTTCAAAGCTCTTTCCACACCCCTCGGTCCAGTCGAATGGAACATCCTTCTTCAGTAGTCCGGTGAGCGGCTTGGAAAATCTCTCGACAAATCTTCGGTATTAACCGGCTAATCCTAGGAAACTTCTTAGTTCAGTCACAGTTTCCGGTTGCTTCCACTCCATGATTGCTTGAGTCTTTGATGGATCCATAGATATCCCTTCTCCAGAAATGATGTGGCCTAGGAGAGAGATTTCTTTCAACCAAAAGGCACACTTATCAAACTTGGCATACAACTGGTGATCTGCAAGCTTCTCTAGCACTATTCTGAGATGTTCTGCGTGCTTTTCCCCTGACTCAGAAAAGATAAGAATGTCATCGACAAATATGATGACAAACTTGTCTAAGAATTCCATAAGGACTTTGTTCATCAAGTTCATAAACACTGCTGGTGCATTTGTTAAACTGAATGGCACCACGGTAAACTCATGCAGTCCATATCTCATTATGAATGCAGTCTTTGGGATGTCCTCTTCTCGAATCTTCAATTGATGGTATCCTGACCTCATATCAATTCTCAAAAATATCTAAGCTCCTCCAAGCTGATCAAAAAGATCGTCGATCCTTGGCAGAGGGTACTTGTTCTTGATTGTCATGTCATTCAGCCTTCGGTAGTCGACGTAAAGTCGTAGACTGCCATCTTTCTTCTTAGCGAAGATCACAGGGGCTCCCCAAGGTGAGGAACTCGTCCTAATAAACCCTTTTCTTTCCAACTCTTCCAGTTGTTTCCTTAACTCCTCTTGCTCTTCACTCGTCATGTGCACAAGCTTTCTTGCATATGGAGTAGATCCAGGCTTTAATGCAATTGAGAACTCTATATCTCGGTCTGGTGGCATTCCAGGGAGTTCTTCGAGGGAAAACTTCTGGGTATTCATTCACTATCAGGACCTTTCCAAACTCAATCCTTTCCATACTATTCAAACTGCATACTCGGTCATTCACTAAGGACCTTTCCGCGTAGAACGTGACTTGCTCTCCTTCAGTGTTCGTCAAAGCGATTGCCTTCTTCTCCCAGTCCATCTGACCTTTATGTTTTGCTAGCCAGTCCATTCCAAGGATAACATCTACTCCCTTGAAGATCGAAAACTAGCAACTTCGCTAGGAATACTATGTTGCCAATACTAAAGGCGATATTTCTACAGATAGATTCAACAGGCATTCTAGCCCCGGGGGATTGGATTAAGATAGGATATTCTAATGTAGATACGGGTAACTCATTTCTGAACACAAAAGATCTTGACACAAAAGAATGAGTAGCACCAGGGTCAAACAATGCAACTGAAAGCTCAGAATGAATCAAGATCCTACCGATCACGATATCGGATGCTTCTCCTGCTTCAATGGCGGATGTGTAGTTGAGTCTGCCACGACTTGCAGTAGGCGCTCCTCTTCCTCTACTATTCTGGATTCTTCCTCCTCTGGATGGCTGAACACCTCTAGCGAAGATTTGAGTTGGAATAGGGAGGTCTTGCGGCTTGGGCTCGAGCAACGTTGAACGGTAAGTGTTGCAGTGGACAAGTGTCCTTGCGATGTCCCTTCTTTCCGCAATGGAAGCATTCCACATTCTTCATGGGGCAATCCTTGAAGAAATGATTTCCTTTGCATCCTGTACACTGCGGTGTTGTAGTTGGCACAGGCCTCTGGGGTTTCTGTGGCGGTCTAAAGGCTGGCCGATAAGTAGGCATCAGTCTTCCTCGACTAGCACTTCCTTCATAAGAGTTAGGCAAGGCCTTTCTCTTCTGGTCTTCTTTGATTACTCCCCTCTTTTCTTCCATTTTGAGCAATCGATTAATCAGAACATGAAAATCTGTAAACTCATGGGATGACAGCTGGTATTGTAGAGAGTTTTGTAGACCTTTGCAAAATCTATCGATCTTTCTCCCCTCTGTTGCAATATCTTTGGGGGCATATCTTGCCAATTGAATGAATTCATGCAAGTACTGTTTGATGGATTTGTTTCCATGTCTTAGATTCACGAACTCTCGGCGTTTCGCTTGAACGACGCCTTTCAGAACATGGTAATTGCAAAATTCTTCCTTGAATTCCTTCCATGTGATTGAATCTCTGTTGGAGTGCAAAGTCTGATAATTTTCCCACCAGGCGGCGGCAGGTCCAGCTAGTTGATGTGGTCCATACAAGAGTTTCTCCTCGTCACTGCACCTAACTGTATTCAGCATTCTTTCCATGTCTCTTAGCCAATCGTCTGCCACGATGGGGTCTTCGTTACTTGAGATGGTTGGAGGACATGTTTTCTGGAAGTCAGTCAACTTCGAACCAATTGCTGGTCCTTCAGCTTGTCTAGATGGTAAATATTGCATTAACTGTCCTAAGATCTGATTTTGCACAGCCATCATTTCCTGTTTGTTTCGCTCCATCCATACTAGCACGTCGTTGATGTTGCCTCCTTGTGGAATTGTCGATGATGATCCTGGTCGGTCCGGGTTAGCTCGGTCTCTTATTCTCGGTGTGGCTCTCACATTGCTGGGGTTTCCATCAGGTTCTCCTTCCTGAGGTCTTCCACGTGTATTAACCATCCTATGTAAACAGGAGGTCAAGGATAGAGATGCTGATTCGGAAAGAATCACACACAGGGATGCAAGCAGAATACTGACATTAACTCAAGAGGTAAGGATAGGATTATGCAAAATGCCTTTTCATAAATTAGCTTTTGAAGGGTACATAGCTTTTGCCTCATCGGGCTTACAGAGTTCATCTAACAATCAGCACACAAGCATACATCAACCACAACTAAGAACAACTACAACACCAAAAGAAAGATCTAACGTCTGCTGGGTTAGGCACAAAAGGTTAAGCCAACAGAAGTCTGGGATCACTCGTCGGCATCAGAAGAACCACAAGGCTCTACCTCCTCAGGATCAGCCTCTTGGTCATCATCTGCGTCCATTGGATCCAAGTCCAAGTCATCGTCATCATCAACGTCACTGTCGATATCGACAATCTCCTTTCCTTTCCCATTGGGGATCTCCTTCCTTTCTGCGGTGCTGGGAAGCTCGGGTGCACAACAGTTGATAACAATGCCGCGAGACGAAGGTGTGAAACCGCTAAGATTCTCCTTCAAGTTTCCCACTCTCTTGCGAGCGGTAATCCTTAGTCTTGAACGGTTTGTCTTGACAACGGACTCTGAAGCATCAGGGTCCTTCTCTCCATTTGATTCAACTAACTCTTGAATTTGCTTCTCCTTCTCTTAGAGACTTGCACGGGTCTTCACAAGCAAGCCCTTGAGGTAATGGCGGTCATCACGAGCACGCTCATACTCACGAAGTAGGCGGGTATATCCGATCTTCAAGGCATGAACAATGTCTCAGGTGTTCATCAAAATGGCATCCTCTTGGTCGTTGGATGGAAGAACGACTCGGTGCTCTGATCTGGGAACTTGATAAGGCACGAAGCGATAGGGGGAATCCGAAAGGTAATCACTGTATAACTGCCGGATGGTACCTACGGCATGACGGGCAATATCAAGGATGGCATCATCTTCTCCTGCTCTACGGGCCTGATGTCTTACTGAACCTCTCCCATGCTCGGGGATCTCGTAGACTATCACCGAAGCACGATAACCGAATGATCGTCCATCCACCACATCCTACTGAACGCAGTATACTGGCCTCTGGCTATCTCGCGCACCAAGAAACTGTAGCATCATCCATAGGACTAGCGCCATGATCCAAGCTTGTCACCATGAATGAATCTCATGCCGGAAGCCATCTGAGGAGACAGAACGCAAAGGCACCTTTGAGTTAAAATGAAATCTAAAACCATTTTCAAATAATCGAAAAACAATATATTTTCTTAAACAAATTAGGTTTTCGCAATCAGACTTAGTCAAATAAATAGCGAGCTTTCAGCTTCTAGGGACGCCAAGGTCTATCTAAGGGTCATGACCTACAGTCGAGCCTTTGTTCTGATACCATATTCTGTGGGACCCTCATTTGAGGAATCCGACGGCAACCGCCCTGGTGGGTTGCACTCAGAATGATACATTGCAAGCTCACAACAACAAGATGCATTATATAACACTACAAATAATTAAAGAAAGTGCTGACCACAAGGACCAACATTACAATAACATAGCGCCAAAATGACGTAATTTAGTGTTAATACAAAATCAAGGAGTTTTCTTTGGCACAAGGGTCGGCACAAAACAGAACAACAACAATAAGCAAAAAGACTTCAACGATCTTCATCTTAATTTGCAGTGGTGTTGCATGGGCTTCCTCCACTTCAAACTCCACTTGGTAAGTGACCCTCTAGTAAGCTAGATCCTCGGGGGTAGTTTCTTCCTCCTCATTGGGTTCAAAACCGTAGGAGTCGGGGTCAACAAATCCTTCCTCTGAATTTGTTTGCAAAAGCAAGGGTGAGCACGTTGTCCATGTGGTGCTCAACAAGTCTCAATTTGAGAATGCAAGCATATAGATGAAGGGGGGGGGGGTTTCATGAGATGGGCTCTTTGGTTTATAGATAAGGATAGAATAGATTTTCACTCTAAAGTTTTGAGAAAAGGTTTTGCTTTCAAAAAGCGAGACTTTCAAATCCTAAACTAGATTTTTAGAAGATGTTATGTGTGGCGGTCTTCCATGAGTCACCACTTTAATCAATATTATGAAAGCCTTTCCAAAAGCTACTTGTGTCGCATAGACGTGGATAGAATCCACCGCGCACAGACTCCATGACCTGGGAGCTCAGAGTATCTGATACTTTTTGAAACTTTGCAAAGGTGTACCACCTTAATCCACCGATCACTCAGCTTTTAAGTCGGTACCTCTCGAATCGACTTTTACGCATGTGGCAAGGCCGAGATCACACAACAGTTTGCAATCATAGCATTAACAATTCCCTGCCCGGTAAATAGACATTCCAGTCCTTATTGCCATTGTGGGTACTCCCCACAGCCAATTCTACCTAGCCTTGGTCTATGGTCCCGCAAGACACATAGCTTGTGGATTCAGCCGCGCATGACTCAGAATCCAGGCGTAGGGCATCTTCCTTTGATACTCTTGAGTCACTCATTAGCTCACACCACTCGTGGCCCTCTGTGGCCCACCAATTTCCTCTCGAGATTTTGGCACAGCATCAAACAGCGATGCAATGGAGTGATATGCTCAGGAGGTCGAGGCGGATCTACTAGACAAAGTGACGACGATGGCAGTGGCCGGCGATGAGTGGTGGCGAACTGCGCCGGAGAAGTGATCAGACTCAACCACGGCAAGGCGATTGAGTGGATTACTCTCCAAATTGGAGGCACGGTTATGCTCTTGGGCTTGTCTAGATGGTGTGGCTCAAAGGGATTTGGCTATGGCGGCGACGGCGAGAGACTCGACGACGCGGCCGGAGAAGAAGGGGGTCGGTTTGGGCACTTCCTATGCAAAGCTTTGGAGCTCAATTCCTCGCGGTGAGGTCAACAGAGAGGCAAGGAAAACCTACTGGAAAGACCAATTTGGCCGGAGGGGCAGTGGTGCGGCCTGGCGACGTGAGCCCATCGCAGATGGTGCGCAAAAAACAGAAATGATTCAATTCAAGCTTTAATTTGAATTCTAGTTTGAACAGGCTTGCTAAGAATGAGCTAGTGATCATTTAACTCTATTAACAGAAGGGCTAATTTGGGCTAAATCGAGCTGCACTGCCGGAATAGCGCAAAATGGAATTCCGGCGATCACCGGCGTTAGGGTGCGCCGGGGATCAATTGAATGCTACTGAACAGAAAGGTGGATGTTTGGAACATACCGGTGCATCTGTAAGAAGAAAAGGGGCAGTGGAGTGCTTGGGCGTCGTGCTCCTCCATTGCGGCTCGCCGGGGAAGAGAAGAAACGCGAGAAAACTGGGACTTAGTGGTTGCTGGAGGTGTGAAGAAGCTCTAGGCGAGGGGGAATGTTTATATAGGTAGTGGCTGGAGCTCTCGAGACATGAAGCAAATCGAGCTGGATATGGCTTGACTGGCGACAGTGGCGGGATCGAGACGGCGTGCAGCATCGTTGGGACGCTGCAGCGGCAGCCACGGTTCTGCCAGAGAACAGGATCACGCAAGATCCTAGCTGGAGCAGGGTGATGTGATGGCTGGTCTCGGCATGGCGGTGTCGTGGCAAAAAGCTTCTGACGGCTGCAGGCATGCGTGCGTGCGGAATGAGGCATCTCTGCTGGTGATCCTTGGTCGTTGACACAGTGGCTGGTTTGGTGCGACGTGTGCACCACACGCGGACACGTCGAACACGAGTACTGGTGGAGGTGCACGCTGGCCAGCGGCGAAGATCATGGTGGCGCCACTGGTCGAAACGGCTGGCTAGGGTCCTGGTCGAACGCCCGTGGCCTGGTCGAAAGGAGGGGTTGGAAAAAGAGAGTTTGGACTGAAATGCAATTTCTGGAATTTGGTTTTAGGACTGAATTGTAAATCTAGCAATATATTTGGATTTGGCTAGAACTGACTTTGCCAATTGGGTTCACTAAATTTAGCAAGCAGGTTTGCAAGGACAGATGACATAATCCAGTGTCTTTGATCAGGTTTTGAGTAGAACAAAAACAGAGAAGTTAGGGTAATTAGGGTCTGGATTTTGTCGAGGCTAAAATATGAGGTTTAGGATGAGATTTTGAGATTCTCTCAAAAGAAGATTTTGTTCAGAATAACAATTGGGAGATATTCCTTGAATCAGATCAAGGTTTGGGGCTGATTTGTGGCTTTTAGCCCTTTCAGGCTTCTGGGAAATCAGAAAAGTATCAATCTGAAATACTTTTGGACTGAAATGCGAAAATGGTTTGAATGGTGGAGTTCTGCTGCCAACTTTTTAAATTAAGGTAGTGGCATACCTTGGATCATGATTCTGAGATAATTGATCTAGATCGGGTCAAGACTTGGGGATTGATCTAGGGTTCAATCTGAGATGTGGTCGAGACATCCAAGAAATCCAATGGAGATGTATTGACTAGCATTCTAAAGAGGTAGCAAAATCTGGGGTGTTACACACACGGCATCGCTTGCAGCCATGACTGGAGCTTTTTGCCATGTTGTCGCCATGCTGGAGCCACCAGTCGCTTCGCCGCTGCACCAGCCAAAGGACGCGCCGATCGTGCTGTAAAGCTGTTGAGGCCGCTGAGCACATCACGTCACCATTGCCACCGCCGTTTGGTCAAATCCACATCGCTTCAGCCGCTCTAATTCTCCAGAGTTTCCAGCCGTTGCAAGCTTCTCCCGTGCCTATTTAAGCCACTTGTAGACAGTTGCATCTTCACACCCTCTAGAACCAGCCAAGTCTCGCAGCTTCTTCATCTTCGCCTTCTTCTTCGGCAAGCCGCCGAGGAGGAGCACGATGCTAGCTTGATCTGCTGCACCATTTTCCAATTGCTTTGACCAGTGAGTACCTCTCGTTCACCTCTCTATTATGTAGCTTTTTATTGAACTCCGGTGGATCCTATCGCCAGTGATTGCCGTTAATTGCATTTGCCCTGTTCCAGCATTGTAGCTCGATTTAGCCCAAATTAGCCCTTCTGATAGTAGGGTATTATGATCAGTAGCTCAATCTTAGCAAGCCCATTCAGCTGGATTTCAAATTGAAGCTTCTATTAAAGCATCCCATTTTTCGTGCGCCACTGGAGACCGGCTGACATCGCTAGGCCACACCGCCGATTCCCCGACCAAATTGACCTTACCAGAAGTTTTCCTTGACTGCCCTAATGCTCTCACCGCGAGTAATTGACCTCCAAAGCCTTGTACCAGAATCGCCCAATTTAGTGTCTTCTCCGGCGTAGTTCACTGGAATTCATCTCCGGCCACTGCCGTCGACGCTACCTTGTCCAGTACCTTTGCCTCAACCTCCTGAGCATATCTCTCGACTAACCCGACCTCTGGTTCTGCACAAAATCTCAAGTTAAAGCCATCCCAAGAATCTGTCTAGTACCTATCTCTTGCCCTGTCGCCACCATATTTCTTCGCCATCGTTCGTCGCCGGCCGACCATCTCAGTTCCTGAAACCACCACCAATGAGTTTCTGCTATCTTCGCCTACCTCCTAGACATGGTTGGCGAAGCAAAGCTCAAGCAATCGGTCAAACACCCAACCCCTAGGTTTTGGCAGTGCAAAGACACCTACTTCACTGTGTCCAGGGGCCTCTTTGCAAAACTTTTGGAATTTCTGGACTTTCCTGTGAAAACCTTGTTGTCAAACAGATGCCTTATTCAATTATGCACCCAATTCCTTGATCCAAATCTGTTTTGTCCACTGGAAACCTCCTAAAGCATGTCAATGCCATTCTTGGACATTGTCAGCCCTTGTCAGCTCTATGTCAGCCAATGGCATTAGCCCAATTTGACCACTTCTGGTTGTGCAAACTAAAATCCACCGTGTCCCCTAAGCCTGTAGAGCTATGTTCTACATTTTATTCAACAACCACACCTTGAGATAAGCTCTCTAGCATTCTCTGAAGTTATGTCAGAGCCCTGAATCGAATGTCGATCTGTTGACATTCGCTGCTTTTGAGCAAACCAGCCGCGGACTTGATGTCCATATTGCAGCCTTGAAATCCTGAGAGCCTCTAACACCCATCCTTATCCCAGATTCTAGAAATTCTAGGGTTTCGACCCAGATCAGCTTGCAATCTCAGTCTGTTTCAACATCGCTAAGATTATTTCTCTTAAGAGCATGTTGCATGTAGATTTTAAAGCATTCAAAATGGTTTGTGATCTTTGTGTGCTTTGATTGTTGGTGAGTAGATCAAGAGCCCAAGTTTGAAGACTTCGTCGCTGACCCAACATCGACTGCTATTTCTTATGACGCGGAAGGCAAGTCATATTCTTGAACATCTTGAACCTATATTTTAAGAATTGTTAAGATATTACCTTGATTATAAAATAAGTATTGCATGTGATGAGTGAGCCATAAACTATTATATATGTATATATTTTTATTCGCGAAATAAACCCCTAGCCGTGACCAGGGTTTTGGTATGGAATGTTGGTTTCATTGGATGTGCATGGGTTGTGGTATGGCCTGGTCACTGGCATATAAGGACTGGAACCTTGTGTTGTGTGTCTAGTGGCATGAAAAACGTGCTGTAATAGCCCAAAATTCCATTCTTAAACCCTCCCCTTCTCAGATTTTTCCTTCCAGTCTAAATCTTCTGAAATTCTGATTAATTATCTTCTTATTCTGATCAGCAAAATTCTTTTACCTGTTCAACCCTAAATCACCCCCCCAATATTTTTATCATGCATATACATTTTTAAATTCTTGGCATCATAATTTTATGCATTAAACGAATGTCTATTTGGAAATTGCATCAAGGAGTTGAATTAAATTAAAATAATACAAAGAAGATTCTAGAAAAAAAAAACTTGCATATTTATTCATATACTTCTGTAGGAAGGTATTGCATTTGGGCGAAAAAGAAAAATCCACACAAAAATAAAAGAGGGTGAATCTGGTTGTCCTGCTGCTGATTTGGCCACGCTCCAGTGCTGGCCGCCACTTCCTCGTCGCCGTTTGTCTTCCTCCGGCCGTCGTTTGCTTGTCTGAGCTTGTCATTCAGTTGTGTACCTTAGCCCTCTCCATTTTTCTCTTATGGAGCTTTTCGTTTTGACCACCGTAGCTCCCTACATCGGCGTGTTACCTTCTTCCTGTCGCCGGCGTTGATCTCTTTCTTCAACCTCCAGCCGCCGTGATTTTCTTCCGATTCCGGCCGCCTCTTGCTGCCATTGTTGGCCCCCAGCATCCCCCTTGTACCCTCCACCACCTCCCAAACTCCCCGGCCTTCTCTCCTCTTCGGCGAGCCCCACCGGAGCTCAAACCGTGGCTACTCGTGCTGAAATTCCGCTGCTACAGTAATTTCAGCACTTGTGAGTGATTCTTTTAATTGTTTAATGCTCTAAAGACCTCCGATCGTGCCGTCTTGTTCGTTTCGCTGTCAACCTTCTAGATGTGAATTTTATTCTTCGATCTGCTGTCCGGATCTCCGATCCGCTATTTAAATCTGACTCGAACCCTTGTCCCGACTTTGTCGACATTATCGCTGAAGTCTCCGATCGAAGATCTGTCTACGCCATCAGATTTTTCTCAGCCCAAAACTTCTAGATCTGAAATTTTTCTTCAGATCCGAGTCCTGGATCTTGTTTTCCCCTTTTTTCAGACCTGGTTTTACCCTACAATCTCGCCAAAAGTGGTTTTTCTCCGTCCGACCTCCAAATCCAGATCTGTCTGAACCACCCCGCCACAAATTCGTCCTGCCACATATTCTCCTTCAGCCACCTCTTCAGATTCCGATCCTAAAATCCTGTTCCGTCGTTTTCGCCTATTTTCGAAAAACGATCTTTTCGGTTTTACCCTAAAATACCGCTGTTTTCAAAAACTTCCGTTTTCCAGTCTTTTTCAGATCCGACTCCGAGGCTGTTTTACCTAGACCTACTAGGATTTAGATTTGCATTTATTAGTCCCAAACTTATGCATTTTGGTTGATCGGTGCTCTTTTCGTTTTTAGAACCAGCTCATCCGGAAGCCGAGGAGCAACCGATCGAGGACGTCGCCGAAGATCTTATCACGGGAAATCAAGGAAAGTCACCACCACCTTGATCATGTTGACCCCATGTTTTTAAGTTAGCTAAGTATTTTGTTATTTGAGTATTATACATGCTAATTAAGTAAACTGTGTATGTTCAACTATACCGTTTAGCTATTGTCCTACATTGAATAGCCATTCTTGATTCTCAAGCCTGTATAATGTTCTTGATGCCCTAGGTTAATGTTAAGGGATAATAGCAGTGACACAAATTACTATCCTAGGGAGGATACTTTTAAAATGTCTATCCTAGGGAGGAGAGGTATGTTAGTCTGAATATTTAAATTATGATGATGCTGGAAATATGATAATGTTGTTAACTGGTAAAATTGTTAACATGAAAATTTTTAATTGGTAAGATTGTTAACAAGCTAATGTTGAAACCTATGCATAATGTCGAATAGGAAAACTCCTCTCTAGAATAGTTAAGGACTAACAAACTGTGCTAAGCATCTAGTAACATGTTATCATACCTCCACAAGCTTGGTATGGGACGGGCACGACCAAGTATCCTTGCCGAACTATTGCCCTAGCTCTGCATAGAATAATAAAGATGCACTAAATTGTCACTGGTCAGGGAGGGAAGATCCCTCTTGGCCCACTTACACGGGCGGATATGGGTGAGCCCAGCCGCATCGTCTGAGAGAAAGATCGTGCAACTGATGTGGTTCCAGGGCACAAGTGTTGGATGGCGTGGTCCCCAACACAAAACCCCTCGTGTGTCCGCTCACTATTGGAGGAGAGGGTCTCCATCGCGGTCCAATACTGGGTGAGGGGTAGGGTGAAGGTATGAGAGGGAAGATCCCTATAATGCTTTACAATTGTATTAGGAACCCCAACAGGAGGTGAGAGTTCCGGATCACTGACCGGTGGTGAATCTTTTATGGGGCAGAGTGATGAGGACATCACTTCTTCGGATACACACACTAACCATAATCCTCCGCTTGTTACACAAGGATCCATAACGTGTAGCAAAGCCCAATTGTTGCATTACTAGGTGAACTCATTCCTAAGTTTATATATATATGGTTTTGAGAATGGTTTACTATCTAATAGTGATAATATTGTGCTTAGGAACCATGGAGAGGACCAGCAAGGAGCCCAAGTCGAGTTGGAGTCCGGGATGGATTTGAGTTGGAGTCCGGTTCGGCCATCCAGGAGCAGCCTGTCTTCAAACGACCATAACTCCCTCATACGAAGTCCGATTGGGACATTCTTATAGTCCACAGAGAAGGCCACGACGAGATCTTTCCAATGGATCTAGCCCCACCTCCAAATTCCTTCTGGATGGCTAGCAATTGACAAAACAAGTATCGACCAGATTCTGATTGGACCGAGTCGGTGCTGCATCACCTTTTTGGTTGGGTCAAGTCCCGTGTATTGAGTTCGAGTCCGAGTAGGGAAAGAGTCCCTGTCGGTTTCAGGTTTCCTTACCTGGCCACCGAACTCTTTTACCTCTTCTATATAATCATACTGAACCAATAGGGTTCTATGGGTTTTGTTTAGTCATAGTCTTTCCTTCGTGAAACTATTGAGATATTCTTCTTGGTCGGCTAGATCAACATGAATATCTGTATTCGGAACCCCAACTCTTTTTTCATGATTCAATCTATATTTGCAATGTCAGATTGCTTGTTTATCTTGTTCTTGCTTGTTCTTCGATTGCTTGTAGGAATATATCTTCGTGATCAGGTCAATCGTGCTTCTAGTTTGGTCGATAACAATCCGAAGTTGGTTCAGCGATTGCCAGGGCGTATCAGTCGCGTATGGTTGGTAGCCGGATCGTGAGAGTCATCTTCACAAATCGATAGTTCTTGTTCTCACCGAAAGATTGGACTGCCCACGTCGCATCATTTGGTATCAGAGCACAGTTGATCGGTGAGAATATCCTACTTTTTTTCTTGAGTGCTGTCTTATACCGAAAAGTCCACAAAAAAAATTAGGGTTAGATCATCCTTGTCCAAACCAATTTGAGCCTGCAATATCTTTTTGGTTTTTGCTCGGTTGAATCTTTCCTGCATTGTCGTGTCGAGTTGCTGGTTTTAGCGCATAACCTTTAGAGTTTCGAGTTGAGATCACACCTCTGCTTAGGCCGCTACCACACCTGCCTACCGCTGCATCCATCTACCTTGCATCTGTGTGTGCCAGTAAAGAAAGGGGAATCCGACTCCCGGTGGTTTCAGATTGGTAACTCGTATTGGTCTCGGAAAACCGGTCTCGGAAGGTAGTCAATCTCGTATCGGTCTCGGAAAACCGGTCACCGTTTTCTTGTCGGTTTCAAAAAAAAAAAAGAAGGTTGTTGACTCGGAAATTTTTTTTTATATATTTATATATAAAAGAAAAGAATCAGAATAAAAAAATCCGAGAAGGATCAAATTTTGCGATTGTGACCGATGTGTTGAGAGAGAGAGAGAGAGAGCATTGTGCCATATCGTCGCCACTTTTAATTACCGATTTACCCTTGCAATTTTCCACTTTTTCGACCATTGTGCCATATCGTCGCCACAACCTCCCCACAGCCATTCATGAACTTTGCTGACTTGCTGTTGCCGACGTCAAAAAAAAAAATTGAGCTTTTTACCTTTGTGCCCTCGCTCACGTCTCTAGTTTGGTTTTAGCCTAGGCCAGCATACTAGTGACTAGTACTTTGAGCAACTTTTCATCTTTGCATTCTCTGAAGTGATCATTGCTAACCTTTGCTACATACTTGAGCCTGTCCAGGCTACACTTTCTACCAACGTACAGGTATCGATCGCTTGCAATCGCTTTAAACAATCTTTGGAGCGTTTGAGACTATCACTAGCAACCGATCACCACCTGCTGCTTGGTAAAAATCGGTAAGAGCTTGATAAGAAGCTTGACTGTGAGAGAGTTTGAGCCACATTCACCTAGTAGTTGATAGGGATATATCACTGTGATTTTGTTCCTTGTTTGCTACTAACCATGTCAGGATCGGGTAATCAAAGCGAGGAGAACGACGGCCCACTTACACCTCGTACGAAGGGCATCGTACAACACTTCAACCGCTTGCTGAATTCGCACACTAAGCGTATCGAAGGGATTCTAGACCGCAATAACGAAGCACTTTCTGCACTCACCACTCGAGTGGAGCAATTGGAGAAGAAAGGAGCACCGGTTGCCCCGGCTGCCAATGATGTGCATCGACGCCAAGCATGGGCTGATGAGTTCGAAGATGATTTCAATGCCGAAGGAAATCAATATGCTGCTGGTACGGAGTCCGATGGAGGATTCAATATCAACAATGATCGTGACCATCGGCGTCTTCATTTCAATTGCAACGGTATGAGAAGAATTCCACCACGCGAGGTATGTGGTCATGATAACTCCTTCAGTAAGCTTAAATTGACCATACCTTCATTCACTGGAAAGTATGACCCTGATACCTATCTCACTTGGGAATTAGCTATAGAACAAAAATTTGCTTGCTTTGAAGTTTCTGAAGATAAGAAAGTTAGGGTTGCTACTAGCGAGTTTACTGAATTTACATCTGTTTGGTGGAGTGAATATTGTCTCAATAACCAGAACATACCTAGAACTTGGAATGCTTTGAAGAGAGTCATGTGACATAGATTTGTGCCTTCATATTATGCTCGTGATTTGCTGAATAAATTGCAACGTCTGAACCAAGGTAGTAATTCTGTAGAGGATTATTATCAAGAGCTGCAAACTGGTATGTTACGTTGTGGTTTAGAAGAAATCGATGAAGCTAAAATGGCTAGATTTTTGGGAGGTTTAAATCGAGACGTTCAGGACATTCTTGACTATAAAGAATACAACTCTATCACTCGTCTGTTTCATCTTGCTTGTAAGGCAGAGAGAGAAGTACAGGGACGGAAGTTGAGGCTGAGAGGGAGTTTCGGAGGTGCCCAACCGAAAGCTCCATACAACACATCGAGCCGAGCACTTGCACCGAGTTTCTCCAGCAACAACCGACGTCCTAGTGCTTCCACAATACCCTCACGAGTGATCGAGACGAGTAAGAGTACAGTCCAAGCTCCCGGGCAAAGTTCATCATTGGTTGCTTCTACCAGAAGAGCACGAGAAACACAATACCACCGTTGTAAGGGATTGAGTCATATCATACGTGACTGTCCTAGCCAGCGAGCCCTACTCATAAAGGATGATGGTGAGTACACTTCAGCTAGTGATATTGAGGACGAATATACTATGCTTGCAACTTACCATGCAGGTGAAGGGCAACAAGCTGAACATGAACAATATGGTGCTGAAATTAATGATCGTTATTTGAGCATCATTGTGAAGCATGTGCTTAGTGCAAAAATGGAGCGTGTTGAACAGAATCAACGTCACAACTTGTTCCAAACAAAGTTCGTTGTCAAGGACCGATCATGCCGTACGATCATCGATGGAAGAAGTTGCAACAACTTAGCGAGCACGGACATGGTCGAGAAGCTTGGCTTGACCACGAATCAGCACCCTCGCCCTTACTAGATTCAATGGTTCAACAACTGTGGTAAGCTGAAGGTAACTCGCATTGTGAAAGTACACTTTTCTATTGGGTCCTATCATGATTATGCTGATTGCGATGTCGTACCTATGCAAGCATGTTCCTTATTGTTAGGTAGACCGTGGCAATATGATAGAGATGTTTTGCATCATGGTAGAACTAATCAATATACTCTCATGTTTAAACAAAAAAGGATCACTTTGGTACCCATGTCTCCTGAAGCAATTTTAAAGGATGAATTGGAGAAAGCTAATAGAGAAAAGGAGAATAACAAAGGTGAAAATCAGATTGTAGCTAAACCACTTGCTCAACCGAAAAAGAATGAACCTAGTTCTAACCATGTTGAAATTAAGTTGAAAGGTTCTGTTTTGCTTGCTACCAAATCTGAAATAACTGAGATAGACCCTAATGCATCTGATTGCTATGCTTTAGTTTGGAAAGAAGTTTTGTTTTCACTTGAGGCCATGCCTTCTTCTTTGCCTCCTGCTGTTGCTAACGTTTTGCAGGAGTTTGCTGATGTATTTCCGAAGGATGTACCACCGGGGCTGCCTCCAATTCGAGGGATTGAGCATCAAATCGATCTAATTCCAGGAGCCTCGTTGCCCAACTGTGCGCCGTATCAAACCAATCCACAAGAGACTGAAGAGATTCAGCGTCAAGTACAAGACTTACTTGACAAAGGGTACGTACGTGAAAGCCTTAGTCCATGTGCTGTTCCTGTTCTTTTGGTTCCAAAGAAAGATGGATCATGGCGTATGTGTGTTGATTGTAGAGCTATCAATAACATAACAATTCGATATCGTCATCCTATTCCTAGGTTAGATGACGTGCTTGATGAATTGAGTGGATCTGTTGTGTTCTCTAAAATTGATTTGCGTAGTGGATATCACCAAATTTGCATGAAATTAGGAGATGAATGGAAAACAACGTTTAAAACTAAATTCGGATTATATGAGTGGTTAGTGATGCCTTTCGGTTTAACTAATGCACCAAGCACTTTCATGAGATTAAGGAATGAGGTTTTACGTCCTTTCATCAAAAAATTTGTGGTGGTATAATTTGATGACATTTTGATCTATAGCAAATCCTTGGATGAACATCTTGAACATTTGTATACTGTTTTTAAGATTTTACGTGATGCACATTTGTTCGGTAACCTTGAGAAGTGCACCTTTTGGACCGATCGAGTTTCGTTTCTTGGTTATGTTGTTACTTCACAGGGCATTGAAGTTGATGAAGCCAAGATCGAAGCTTTCTTGGACTTGTTGGGTTCTATAGACGCTTTGTCAAGGATTTTAGTACCATCGCTGCACCGTTGCATGAGGTCACGAAGAAAGGAGTTCCGTTTGTTTGGGGTCATGCACAAGAGCAATCATTCAACATTTTGTAAGAGAAGCTTACGAACGCACCATTGCTCCAACTTCCTGATTTTGGTAAGACTTTTGAATTTGAATGTGATGCCAGTGGAATTGGACTTGGAGGTGTGTTAATTCAAGAAGGTAAACCTATTGCTTATTTCAGTGAAAAGTTAAGTGGACCTAGTCTGAATTATTCAACTTACGATAAAGAATTATATGCTTTAATTTGGACTTTGGAGACATGGCAACATTACCTTTGGCCGAAAGAGTTTGTTATCCATTCTGATCATGAATCTTTGAAGCATATTAGAAGCCAAAGCAAATTGAATCGTAGACATGCAAAATTGGTAGAATTCATTGAATCTTTTCCTTATGTTATTAAACACAAGAAATGGAAGGATAATGTTATTGCTGATGCTTTGTCTAGACATCACACTTTGTTATCTCAACTTGACTTCAAGATTTTCGGATTAGAAACCATCAAACAGCAATATGCGCATGATGCTGATTTTAAAGATGTATTGCTGAATTGTAAAGAAGGAAGAAGTTGGAATAAATTTGTGATAACTGATGGCTTTGTTTATCGAGCTAACAAGCTATTCATTCCTGCTAGCTATGTTCGTCTTTTGTTGTTACAGGAGGCGCATGGAGGAGGCCTAATGGGATACTTTGGTGTTAAGAAGACGGAAGACATCTTGGCCTTTCACTTCTATTGGCCGAAGATGAGGCGTGACGTCGAGCGCTACGTTGCACGCTGCACTACATGTCGAAGAGCTAAGTCACGACTTAATCCACATGGTTTATATATGCCTCTACCTGTTCCTGGCACACCTTGGGAGGACATTTCTATGGACTTTGTTTTAGGACTGCCTAGAACAAAGAAGGGGAGGGATAGTATATTTGCTGTCGTGGATAGATTTTCTAAAATGGCACATTTTATACCTTGTCAAAAGAGCAATGATGCTACAAATGTTGCTAATTTGTTTTTCAGGGAAATCGTTCGACTACATGGAGTGCCAAATACGATTGTTTCCGATCGTGATGCGAAGTTCTTAAGTCATTTGTGGAGATCTCTATGGATGAAATTGGGGACCAAGTTTCTGTTTTCTACTACATGTCATCCCCAAACCGATTGCCAAACCGAAGTTGTCAACCGCACATTATCCACCATGTTGCGGGCTGTTTTGAAGAAGAACTTGAAGATGTGGGAGGAATGCTTGCCTCACGTGGAGTTTGCTTACAACCGATCGCTGCATTCAACCACAAAGATGTGTCCCTTTCAGGTAGTATATGGGTTTGTTCCTCGCGCTCCTATTGATTTATTACCTTTACCATCTTCGGAAAGGGTAAACATTGATGCTAAATGACGTGCTGAATTGATTCTTAAACTGCATGAAATAACTAAGGAGAATATAGAACGTATGAATGAAAAGTATAAAATTGCTGCTAATCAGGGTAGAAAAGAAATAATTTTTGAACCAGGCGATCTTGTCTGGTTACACTTGCGCAAAGAAAGGTTTCCAGACTTAAGAAAATCAAAGTTGCTGCCTAGAGCTGATGGAAATCAAAGTTGCTGCCTAGACCTGATGGAAAATCAAAGTTGCTGCCTAGAGCTGATGGAAAATCAGAGAGGATTAACAATAATGCATATAAGCTTGACTTGCTTGCAGATTTCAGAGTTAGTCCTACTTTTAACATTGCAGATTTGAAGCCATATTTGGGTGAGGAGGATGAGCTTGAGTCGAGGACGACTCAAATGCAAGCAGGGGAGGATGATGAGGACATCACTTCTTCAGATACACACACTAACCATAATCCTCCGCTTGTTACACAAGGACCCATAACGCGCAGCAAAGCCCGATTGTTGCATTGCCAGGTGAACTCGTTCCTAAGTTTATATATATATGGTTTTGAGAATGGTTTACTATCTAATAGTGATAATATTGTGCTTAGGAACCATGGAGAGGACCAGCAAGGAGCCCAAGTTGAGTTGGAGTCCGGGATGGATTCGAGTTGGAGTCCGGTTCGGCCATCCAGGAGCAGCCTGCCTTCAAACAACCATAACTCCCTCATACGGAGTCTGATTGGGACATTCTTATAGTCCACAGAGAAGCTATGACGAGATCTTTCCAATGGATCTAGCCCCACGTCCAAATTCCTTCTGGATCGCTGGAAATTGACAAAACAAGTTTCGACCAGATTCTGATTGGACCGAGTCGGTGCTGCGTCACCTTTTTGGTTGGGTCAAGTCCGGTGTATTGAGTTCGGGTCCGAGTAGGAAAAGAGTCCATGTCGGTTTCAGGTTTCCTTACCTGGCCACCGATCTCTTTTACCTCCTCGATATAATCATACTGAACTATTTGGGTTCTACGAGTTTTGTTTAGTCATAGTCTTTCCTTCGTGAAGCTATTGAGATATTCTTCTTGGTCGGCTAGATCAACATGAATATCTTTATTCGGAACCCCAACTCTTTTTTCGTAAGACAATCTATATTTGCAATTTCAGATTGCTTGTTTATCTTGTTCTTGCTTGTTGTTCGATTGCTTGCAGGAATAGATCTTCGTGATCAGGTCGATCGTGCTTCTAGTTCGGTTGATAACAATCCCAAGTTGGTTCAGTGACTGCCAGGGCGTATCAGTCGTGTACGGTTGGTAGCCGAATCGTGAAAGTCGTCTTCACAAATCGATAGTTCTTGTTCTCATCGAAAGATCTGACTGCCCGCGTCGCATCACAGAGCTAGTATAATGGCAAGGCAGGGTGAAAAGCGTGTTATTCTCAACTCAGTGGCGCGCTTAAAGCAGCGTGATCGAACCTGGCATAGGAGACTCATATGCTTAAAGTAGCGTGTTGGGCAAAAAGCCTATGCTCGTGGTCAACAGTGGTAGTTGAGAAGTCTTGTGGGTAAAGCGGTACCCCTCTGCAGAGTTTAAAATGTATTTAAATACTCCGTGCTCCCGGAATTGGAGTGTGTTATGGTCATTTGATTTATCCACGCTGCAAGGCACAAGTAGTTTTCATGAATCGTTTTATTAATTGCTTTAAACTCTTTACTCTTGAACTACATATGTATATAGTGTAAACTTTCAAAGAAGGTTTTGAATGCTTTTCATGGTTACCAACTGCTAGGTTGTGAAACATTTTTGGAAAAGAACCTCGAATACTTCTCTTAAACTCCATGACATGTGATATACATAATTGCATTTGTTATGTGGTGATTTGCTGAGTACCCTGTACTCACCCGTGACTGAATTGCTCCGTCAAAAGCTGAAGAGCCAAGCGACTTGGCTTCATACGAGTGTGAGCCTTAGCCTTTCGAAGATTTCTCCGAGTTTGACCCAGACTTCTAGGCGTCGTGTACCCCGGTCGAGCGACTGTGGGCGAAGATTAGCGTTCCGCTCCTTCCGCGTTTTGGTGAAAAAAAACTGAAATATTATTTTGGTACCCTGTTGTGCTATTATTGTAAGGCCTAGTGCCGTCAACATTGGACCCTATAATATTTTGTGGATTATTTATGTATGGTGCTGGTTGTTGTGATATTCATTTCTGGTTCGCAATTGACTCATGGGAAGTTGCGACAGGGGAGTGCTGCTCCGTATAGTGGTGTTCGGTACGGGACGGGGTTCCCCACACGTGTTGACCGCAAGCCTGGTATGGGACAGACCTGAACAAGTAGTACGGATCGCACATGAAACCCCTGCATGGGATGAGATGTTGTGCACGATTTGGCATGGAGTGCGGCTCCTACACATATCACTGGATGTGATAATGCACACTGACCTAGTAATGGGAAGATGCAGTATGGGGTGGGGGTATAGCCCACCACAACTGTGGTATGAGTGAAACCACAGTGTCAGGGGTGAATTTTGTGTGAAACATGGCAAAAGTTCTTGTGATCTCCACCTTGCCACTCGCACATGGTTGTGAGGAAGGGTCTAATCATCTTGATAGGATGGGCATGAAAGTGGAATATCTTGCAGGTAAAGTGGTACCTCTCTGCAGAGTTAATAACGTATTCGAATACTCCGAGCTCCCGAGTTTATAGGAGTCTGCTATGGTGGATTAAATCCACGGGGTGTGGCACAAGTATATTTTCTAAATAAAATTTGTTAAGTCAAGATTGCCCAAATGACATGTGTTGTCATGATAACGGGTGCTGCCGTGGGCTATCGTGTGTCGACATGTCACGGTAGTACTATAAATAGTGAACATGAATAGCAATGCTATGTTGTGAAAAGTACTGCCATGAGCATGAGATGTGAAAAGAAAGAAAGAAAAGTATTTTGAAAACCTTTCCCTCTTCTCCCTAATAGCATAGGTTCATATCATCTCTACTATACGTATATCTACTCTTACCTATGACTTGCTGAGTACGAAAGTGCTCACCCTTGCTATCTATAATCAAATAGATGGAGGGCTTCATGACCAAGACAAATGCCTGGAAAATTTCGTGGATCCAAAAGGAGAGCCAATCTACCAGAGCACTGATGTGTGTTGTTCTACTGTCAACTTCTTGCTGTGGGGGTTCGCCTAGCTTCTGCCGAGTAGTTGTTATTTTGTTTTTAATTAGACCATTTATGCCGTGAAGGCATTGTATTACCTTTTGATGAATCAAGGCCGGCATGCCATACTGCTTATGTTATTTTGTAAGTTACTCTGCTACAATGAACTCCTGTGTTTGACTTATCCTGAGAAGTCAATGGTATGTATGTATGAGGCCAGCCGCAGCGAGTTGGGTCTCCATGGGAGTAGTCGTGGTCCCCCTGTTCGGGGCACGACCACAATACTTGGTATCAGAGCAGCATGAGAACTTGACTGTAGGATGACACCTTTAGTAATTGGTTGCACTAGGAAGGCGTAATTTATCTAAAAATTATTTTTTCGAAAACCCTATTTTTTTAAAAGGAGCTTTGCAGCTTCTAAAAATTTTTGATTTCAAAATCTTATTTGGTTTTTCTAAAAATTCGGCAAGGTGACGAGAGCGCGTTTTGCATTCATAGAGTGCCTCAGGGGTTGGGCTACATTGCTTCGGCACATAGCCTAGTTCTTGGGGGATAGAGCCTTGTTCAAATAGTTAGTCGACAGTCGTGGAGGCTTTGCCGAGAAAGGGTAGTGTAGATAGAGCAGGTGGATGCTCTTGGTAGATTTTGTGCTTCGCTATTGCTTTTGCAATAGTTAACTTGTGTATTATGGCTAGAAGGCTAAGTAATTTTATGCATTAATATAGTTGCATTAATTTCTACACTAATATCTTAGTTGTTCTTAGTTAGTTTAGATCTGTCTGGATTCCCTTCAGGGCCACCTTGGTTGATACAAGGAGAAGGTCCTGGAACAGCCAAGTAGAAAGAGAGCAAACACCACTAGGAGAAGATCCTATGAGGAGCGGATCCTTATTTCGACAAGGAGCCCAGAGTCCCAACCCTTCCCAAGGAGAGCAGCCTAATTTGCTAGAAATTCTTCTGTCTATGGAGAAGAGTCAACAGGAAGCCCAGTCAGCCCATACCCAATTGCTAGCTTAGATAGTGCAGAGATTGCCTATTGGAACCCCTTAGGGAACCACTATAGGTGCTAGACTAACAGACTTCCAGAAAACTCGCCCACCAACTTTCTCTAGTGCGATCGATCCCATGGTTGCCGACAACTAGTTAAGGGACATAGAGAGAAAGTTGGACACAGTTACGTGTGGTGATAGAGAGAAGGTCTTGTTTTTATCTCATCAGTTAGCAGGAGCCGCGGCAGCATGGTGCATGAACGAGAGGAAGCCCACCTGGACAGAGACAACATTACTTGGACGGAGTTCAAGGATCAATTCAGGAAGTTTCACATACCTACTGGTGTTATGGCACCAAAGCGCTGGGAATTCCGTATATTGATTCAAGGAAACTAGATAGTCACCAAGTATCTGCACCAATTCAACCACTTAGCTCACTACGCGTCAGGGGACATCGACACCGAAGAGAAGAAGATTGAACGCTTCGCGGAGGGACTCCAACACTACTTGTAGTATTAGATTGCCTCCCATGAGTTCACGGAATTTCAAACACTGGTGAACTGAGCCTTGAAGGTGGAGCCCCAGTATTGTTCGTGAGGAAGAAGAACGGAGCCTTAAGGATGTGCATGGATTATCGAGCTTTAAATGAAGTCACCATAAAAAACAAGTATCCATTGCTGAGGATCGACGACTTTTTTGACCAACTTCGAGGAGCCAAGGTATTCTCTGAGATAGACTTGAAGTATGGATTCCATCAGCTAAAGATCAAGAAGGAAGATATACCAAAGCCCGCTTTCACTACCAGATATGGGCTATATGAGTTCACATTAGTACCATTTGGCTTGACCAACGCCCCAGCCGCTTTCATGAATGTCATGAACACACATTTATGGATTTCCTTGACAAGTTTGTCATAGTGTTCATAGATGACATTCTGATATATTCTAGGAGCCCCGAAGAGCATGAGCAACATTTACACCTAGTCTCGGGAAGACTGCGGGAGAGGCAATTTTATGCCAAGTTTGACAAATGTGAATTTTGGATGATGAGGATTGCATTTCTTTGACATGTGTTAACGAAAGAAGGAATTTCGGTGGATTCAGCTAAGATTATTGCAATTAAAGAGTGGAAGCAGCCCACTACAGTTCCAGAGATTAGAAGTTTCTTGGGTTTAGCAGGCTACTATAGGAGGTTCATCAAAGGATTCTCCCAAATTGCCAAACCTCTCACTAACCTGCTAAAGAAGGACGTTGAATTTGAATGGACCGCCAAGTGCGAAGAAAGCTTTCAGAAGCGTAAATAGAAATTGACAATAATAGTAGTCCTCACATTGCCAGATAGCAAGGAAAACTTCATAGTTTATTGTGATGCTTCGAAGCAAGGAATAGGCTGTGTTGATGCAGAAAGGCCAAGTAGTGGCTTATGCTTCACGCCAACTGAGGCCACATGAGGAAAATTATCCTACGCATGACTTGGAATTAGCAGCAGTAGTCCATGCGTTGAAAATATGGCGACATTATTTGCTTGGAAACAAGTGTGAGATCTACACGGACCACAAGAGCCTCAAGTACATTTTCACGCAAGCAGAGCTCAGCATGCGTCAGCATCGATGGCTAGAGCTGATCAAAGACTATGGCCTCAGCATCCACTACCATCCAGGAAAGGCTAACATAGTCGATCCTTGGCAGAGGGCACTTGTTCTTGATTGTCATGTCATTCAGCCTACGGTAGTCGACGCAAAGTCGTAGACTTCCATCTTTCTTCTTGGCGAAGATCACAGGGGCTCCCCAAGGTAAGGAACTCGTCCTGATAAACCCTTTTCTTTCCAACTCTTCCACTTGTTTCCTTAACTCCTCTTGCTGTTCACTCGTCATGCGCACAAGCTTTCTTGCATACGGAGCAGATCCAGGCTTTAATTCAATTGAGAACTCTATATCTCGGTCTGGTGGCATTCCAGGGAGTTCTTCGAGGGAAAAATTCTGGGTATTCATTCAATATAAGGACCTTTCCAAACTCAATCCTTTCCATACTATTCAAACTGCATACTCGGTCATTCACTAAGGACCTTTCTGTGTAGAACGTGACTTGCTCTCCTTCAGTGTTCGTCAAAGCGATTTCCATCTTCTCGCAGTCCATCTGACCTTTATGTTTTGCTAGCCATTCCATTCCAAGGATAACATCTAGCCCTTGAAGATCCAAAACTAGCAAATTCGCTAGGAATCCTATGTTTCCAATACTAAAGGCGATATTTCTACAGATAGATTCAACAGGCATTCTAGCCCCGGGGGATTGGATTAAGATAGGATATTGTAATGCAGATATGGGTAACTCATTTCTAAGCACAAAAGATCTTGACACAAAAGAATGAGTAGCACCAGGGTCAAACAATGCAACTGAAAGCTCAGAATGAATCAAGATCCTACCGATCACGACATCGGATGCTTCTCCTACTTCAATGGCGGATGCGTAGTTGAGTCTGCCACGACCTGCTACAGGCTCTCCTCTTCCTCTACTATTCTGGATTCTTCCTCCTCTGGATGGCGGAACACCTCTAGTGAAGATTTGACTTGGAATAGGATGTCTTGCGACTTGGGCTCGAGCAACGTTGAACGCTAAGTGTGGCAGTGGACAAGTGTCCTCGCGATGTCCCTTCTTTCCGCAATGGAAGCATTCCAGATTCTTCGTGGGGCAATCCGTGAAGAAATGATTTCCTTTGCATCCGGTACACTGCGGTGTTGTAGTTGGCACAGGCCTCTGGGGTTTCCGTGGTGGTCTGAAGGCTGGCCGATAAGCGAGCATCGGTCTTCCTCGACGAGCACTTCCTTGATAAGAGTTAGGCAAAGCCTTTCTCTTCCTGTCTTCTTTGATTACTCCCCTCTTTTCTTCCATTTTGAGTAATCGATTAATCTGAATATGAAAATCCGTAAACTCATGGGATGACAGCTAGTACTGTAGAGAGTTTTGTAGACCTTCGCAGAATCTATTGATCTTTCTCTCCTCCGTTGCAATATCTTCGGGGGCGTATCTTGCCAATTGAATGAATTCGTGCAGGTACTGTTTGATGGATTTGTTTCCTTGTCTTAGATTCACGAACACTCGGTGTTTCGCTTGAACGACGCCTTTCGGAACATGGTATTTGTTAAATTCTTCCTCAAATTCATTCCATGTGATTGAATCTCTGTTGGAGTGAACAGTTTGATATTTTTCCCACCAGGCGGCGGCGGGTCCAGCTAGTTGATGTGGTCCATACAAGAGTGTTCTCCTTGTCACTGCACCAAACTGTATTCAGCTTTCTTTCCACATCTCTTAGCCAATCGTCTGCCACGATGGGGTCTTCGGTACTTGAGAAGGTTGGAGGACTTGTTTTCTGGAAGTCAGTCAACTCCAAACCAATTGCTGGTCCTTTAGCTTGTCCAGATGGTAAATGTTGCATTAACTGTCCTAAGATCAGATTTTGCATAGCCATCGCTTCTTGTCTATTTTGCTCCATCCACACTAGCACGTCGTTGATGTTGCCTCCTTGTGGCATTGTCGATGATGATCTTGGTCGGTCCGGGTTAGCTCGGTCTTGTTGGGGGAAATCTTCGCGGCGCTAAGTCCAAGTAAGTCGCGTCACATTGGCCCGGGGACGTGGCCTTCGGGGCCTCCCCGGGCGCCGCCATTTGGCTCCCGGGACCTGGCCTCCGGCGCCGTCCCGGGCGCCGCCATTTGCCCGGGGACCTGGCCTCCGGGGCCTCCCCGGGAGCCGCCTTTTGGCTCCGGGGACCAGGCCTCCGGGGCCTTCCCGGGCGCCGCCATTTGGCTCCCGGGACCTAGCCATCGGCGCCGTCCCGGGCGCCGCCATTTGGCTCTCGGGACCAGGCCTCCGGCGCCATCCCGGGCGCCGCCATTTGCCCGGGGACATGGTCTCCGGCCTCTCCCCGGGCGCAGCCTTTTGGCTCCCGGGACCTAGCCTCCGGCGCCGTCCCGGGCGCCGCCATTTGACCGGGGACGTGGTCTCCGGCCTCTCCCCTGGCGCCGCCATTTCGCTCCCGGGACCAGGCCTCCGGCGCCATCCCGCGCGCCGCCATTTGCCCGGGGACGTGGTTTGCAGCCTCTCCCCGGGCGCCGCCTTTTGGTTCCCGGGACCAGGCCTTTGGTGCCGTCCCGGGCGCCGCCATTTGCCCGGGGACCTGGTCTCCGGCCTCTCCCCTGGCACCGCCATTTGGCTCCCGGGACTTGGCCTCCGGCGCTGTCCCGGGCGCCGCCATTTGCCCGGGGACGTGGCCTCCGGCCCCCTCCCCGGGCGCCGCCTTTTGGCCCCCGGGACCTGGTCTCCGGCGTCGTCCCGGGCCTCATCGCCCTCCTAAAGGTAAAGTCTCGAGTTGTTTGTCACGTGCAGGTCACGTGAGGAGCGCCTCGGGAATCAGCGACCACCTGTCAAGCATGCAAGACGTTTGACCGGGAGAAGGACGTTCTTACCCTTCAATCCGAAGGTGGCTTCCGGGGTAGTTTAGGCTTTTTGCTTCTTTTTGGGGCTATAAATAGCCCTTGTACCCCTCAGTTGTAACGAGGTGATTCATTTGTTGGAATAGCTAAAAAACTAACAGGTGTGCTCCGGAAGCCTCTCCCCCGGAGAGAGCCTCCCCAGCCGACTCCTGTCGGGAGCGCACCGACAGGACTAGGGCCCCCACCGGGACTCGAACCTGTATAAATCCGTGTGTCATTTCTTGTGCTTGTCCGGCGGGGGAGGACCCGTCATCCGGTCAACCCGCGCCGCGTAATCTTCGCTAGGATCGTTCTCCAAACCTGCCGGGATATTCGCAATACCACGACAGGTCTCTTATTCCCGGTGTGGCTCTCATATTGCCGGGGTTTCCTTCAGGTTCTCCTTCCTGAGGTCTTCCACACGTATTAACCATCCTATGTAAACAGGAGGTCAAGGATAGAGATGCTGATTCGGAAAGAATCACACACAGGGATGCAAGCAGAATACTAACATTAACTCAAGAGGTAAAGATAGGATCATGCAGAATGCTTTTTCATAAATTAGCTTTTGAAGGGTACATAGCTTTTGTCTCATTGGGCTTACAAAGTTCATCTAACAACCAGCACACAAGTATACATCAACCACAACTAAGAACAACTACCACACCAAAAGAAAGATCTAACGTCTGCTGGGTCAGGCACAAAAGGTTAAGCCAACAGAAGTCTGGGATCACTCATCGGCATCGGAAGAACCACAAGGCTCTACCTCCTTTGGATCCTCCTCCTGGTCATCATCTGCGTCCATTGGATCCAAGTCCAAGTCATCATCATCATCATCAACATCACTGTCGATACCGGCAATCTCCTTTCCATTCCCTTTGGGGATCTCCTTCCTTTCTGCGACGCTGGGAAGCTCGGGTGCACGACAGTTGATAACAATGCCGCGCGATGAAGGTGTGAAACCGCTAAGGTACTCCTTGAAGTTTCCCACTCTCTTGTGAGCGGTAATCCTTAGTCTTGGACGGCTTGTCTTGACAGCGGACTCTGAAGCATCAACGTCCTTCTCTCCATTTGATTCGACTAACTCTTGAATTCGCTTCTCCTTCTCTTGGAGACTTGCACGGGTCTTCGCAAGCATGCCCTCGAGGTAATGGCGGTCATCACGAGAACGCTCGTACTCATGAAGTAGGTGGGTATATCTGATCTCCAAGGCATGAAGAACATCTCGGGTCTTCGTCAAAATGGCATCCACTTGGATGGAAGAACGACTCGGTGCTCCGATCTAGGAACCTGATAAGGCACGAAGCGATAGGGGGAATCCAAAAGCTAACCACTGTATAGCTGCCGGATGGTACCTATGGCAGGACGGGCAGTATCTAGGTTGGCATCATCTTCTCCTGGTCTACGGGCCTGATGTCTTACTGAACCTCTCCCATGCTCGGGGATCTCGTAGACTATCACTGAATCATGATAACCGAACGGTCGTCCATCGACCACATCCTACTGAACGCAGTATACTAGCCTCTGGCTATCTCGTGCACCAAGAAACTGTAGCATCATCCACAGGACTAGCGCCCATGATCCAAGCTCGTCACCATGAATGAATCTCCTGCCGGAAGCCATCTAAGGAGACAGAATGCAAAGGCACCTATGAGTTAAAATGAAATCCAAAACCTTTTTCAAATAATCGAAAAACAATATATTTTTCTTAAACAAATTAGGATTTCGCAATCAGACTTAGTCAAATAACTAGCGATCTTTCAGCTTCTAGGGACGGCAAGGTCTATCTAAGGGTCACGACCTACAGTCGAGCCTTTGCTCTAATACCAACTTCTGTGGGACCCTCATTTGAGGAATCCGGTGGCTACCGCCCAGGTGGGTTGCACTCAGAATGATACATTGCAAGCTCACAACAACAAGATGCATTATATAACAATGCCAGTAATTAAAACATGTGCTGATCACAAGGAGCAACATTACAATAACATAGCGCCAAAATGACGTAATTTAGTGTTAATACAAAATCAAGGAGTTTTCTTTGGCACAAGGGTCGGCACAAAACAGAACAACAACAATATGCAAAAAGACTTCAACAATCTTCATCTTCATTTCTAGCGGTGTTGCATGGGCTTCCTCCACATCGGACTCCACTTGGTAAGTGACCCTCTAGTAAGCTGGATCCTGGGGGTAGTTTCTTCCTCCTCATTGGATTCAAAACCCTTGGAGTCGGGGTCGACAAATCCTTCCTCTGAATTTGTTTGCAAAAGCAAGGAAGGGTGAGCACGTTGTCCACACGATGCTCAACAAGTCTCAATTTGAGAATGCAAGCATATAGATGAAGGTAGAGTTTTCATGAGATGGGCTCTTTGGTTTATGGATGTCGTGGTATTGCGAATACCCCGGCAGGTTTTGAGAATGATCCTAGTGAAGATTACGCGGCGCGGGTTGACCGGATGACCGGTCCTCCCCCGCCGGACAAACACAAAAAATGACACTCGGGTTTATACAGGTTCGGGTCCCGGTGGGGGCCCTAGTCCTGCCGACGCGCTCCCGACCGGAGTCGGCTGGGGAGGCTCTCTCCGGGGGAGAGGCTTCCGGAGCACGTCTGTGAGTTTAGCTATTCCAATAAAAGAACCGATCCTTTACAACTGAGGGGTACAAGGGCTATTTACAGCCCCAAAAAGTAGCAAAAAACCTAAACTACCCCGGAAGCCACCGTCGGATTGAAGGGTAGGACCGTCCTTCTCCCGGTCAAACGCCTTGGATGCTTGACAGGTGGTCGCTAGTTCCCGAGGCACCCCTCGCGTGACCTGCACGTGATAAACAGTTCAAGACTTTACCTTTAGGAGGGCGATGAGGCCCGGGGAGGCACCGGAGGCCGCGTCCCGGTAGCCAAACGACGGCGCCCGGGAGGGCACCGGAGGCCACGTCCCGGGGGCCAAAAGGTGGCGCCCGGGGAGGGGCCGGAGGCCAGGTCCCCGGGCAAATGGCGGCGCCCGGGACGGCACCGGAGGCCGCGTCCCGGTAGCCAAACGGCGGCGCCTGGGAGGGTACCGGAGGCCACGTCCTGGGGGCCAAAAGGCGGCGCCCGGGGTGGGGCCGGAGGCCGCGTCCCAGGGGAAATGGCGGCGCCCGGGACGGCACCGGAGGCCGCGTCCCGTAGTCAAACGGCGGCGCCCGGGAGGGGGCACCGGAGGCCACGTCCCGGGGGCCAAAAGGCGGCGCCCGGGGAGGGGCCGGAGGCCAGGTCCCCGGGCAAATGGCGGCGCTCCGGACGGCACCGGAGGCCGCGTCCCGGGAGCCAAACGGCGGCGCCCGGGAGGGCACCGGAGGCCACGTCCCGGGGGCCAAAAGGCGGCGCCCGGGGAGGGGCCGGAGGCCAGGTCCTCGAGCAAATGGCGGTGCCCGGGGAGGGGCCGGAGGCCAGGTCCCCGAGCAAATGGCGGCGCCCGGGACGGCACCGGAGGCCGCGTCCCGCGAGCCAAACGGCGGCGCCCGAGAGGGCACCGGAGGCCACGTCCCGGGGGCCAAAAGGCGGCGCCCGGGGAGGGGCCGGAGGCCAGGTCCCTGGGCAATCGTGACACATCTTACCTGGACTTAGTCCCGTGGAGATTTCCCCCGACAATGGATAAGGATAGAATAGATTTTCACTCTAAAGTTTTGAGAAAAGGTTTTGCTTTCAAAAAGCAAGACTTTGAAATCCTAAACTAGATTTTCAGAAGATGTTATGCGTGGCGGTCTTCCATGAGTCACCACTTTAATCAATATTATGAAAGCCTTTCCAAAAGCTACTTGCTCTCTAGGATACACTTGCTCTGTTGGTTTCCTCAAGCATTTCCTCAGTTGAGATATGTGAAAAACATCATGAACTCCTGCTAGTTTAGGTGGTAGCTCCAATTTGTACGCTACTTCTCCTCGTCTTTCCAAAATTTCGTATGGTCCAACATATCTTGGGCTTAATTTTCCCTTCATCTAAAATCGGCGGACTCCTTTGTAGGGTGTCACTTTGAGGTATACATAGTCGCCTATCTCAAAAGATAACTCTCTTCTTCTACTATCAGCGTAGCTCTTTTGTCGAAACTGGGCTGTCTTCAGCCTTTCCAGTATAATCTTCACATGAGCAGTGGCATCTTCCACTAGTCGTGGTCCCAAAAATTGTTTCTGACCCACTTCGGTCCAATACAGTGGTGTGCGGCATTTTCTTCCATAGAGTGCTTCATAAGGAGCCATATGTGGACTCACTTGATAACTATTGTTGTAAGCAAGCTCTACGTATGGTAGAAATTGTTCTCAAGAATTTCCATAGTCTAAGGCACACGCTCTCAACATGTCTTCTTTAATCTGATTCACTCTCTCTGTTTGGCCTCCAGTCCATGGGTGGTAAGCGGTACTAAACTTCAATCTTGTACCCAAGGACTTCTGCAATTCTTCCCAAAACTTCTGAGATGTGGTCGAGACATCCGAGAAATCCAATATAGATGAATTGACTAGCATTCTAAGGATGTAGCAAAATCTGGGGTGTTACACGCACGCCATCGCCTGCAATCGTGATAGGAACTTTTTACCACATTGCCGCCATGCCGGAGCCGGCAGTCGCTTCGCCGCTGCACCAGCTAGAGCACGCGCCGACCATGCTGTAAAGCCGTCGAGGCCGCTGAGCACATCACGTCGCCACTGCCACCGCCGTCTGGTCAAATCCACATCGCTTCAGCCGGTCCAATTCTCCAACTTCACCCGTGCCTATTTAAGCCACCTGTAGCCAATTGCATCTTCTCACCCTCCAGAACCAGCCAAGTCTCGCAGCTTCTTCATCTTTGCCATCTTCTCGAGCGAGCCGCCGAGGAGGAGCACGACGCCAGCTTGATCTGCTGCACCATTCTCCAATTTCTTTGACTAGTGAGTACCTCCCGTTGACCTCTCTGTTCTGTAGCTTTTAGTTGAACTTCAGTGGATCCTATCGCTGGTGATCGCCGTTAATTGCATTTGCCCTATTCCAGCATTATAGCTCGATTTAGCCCAAATTAGCCCTTCTGATAGTAGGGTATTATGATCAATAGCTCAATCTTATCAAGCCCATTCAGCTGGATTTCAAATTGAAGCATCTATTGAAGCATTCCCATTTTTCGCGCGCCACCGGCGACTGGCTCACGTCACCAGGCCACACCGCAGATTCCCCGACCAAATTGACCTTACCAGAAGTTTCCCCTCACTGCCCTAATGCTCTCACCGCGAGCAATTGACCTCCAAAGCCTTGTACCAGAATCGCCCAATTCAGTGTCTTCTTCTCCGGCGTAGTTCACTGGAATTCGTCTACGGCCACCGCCGTCAATGCCACCTTGTCCAGTACCTTCGCCTCAACCTCCTGAGCATATCTCTCAACTACCTCGACCTCTGATTCTGCACAAAATCTCAAGTTAAAGCCATGCTAAGAATCTGTCCAGTACCTGTGTCTTGCCGTGTCGCCACCGTATTTCTTCGTCGCCGTTCATCGCCGATCGGCCATCTCAGTTCCTGAAACCACCACCAATGAGTTCCTGTTATCTTCGTCTACCTTCTAGACATAGTTGGCGAAGAAAATCTCAAGCAATTGGTCAAACACCCAAGCCCTAGGTTTTGACAGTGCAAAGACACCTAATTCACTGTGTCCAGGGGCCTCTTTGCAAAACTTTTGGAATTTCTGGACTTTCCTTGAAAACCTTGTTGTCAACAGATGCCTTGTTCAATTATCCACCCAATTCCTTGATCCAAATCTGTTTTGTCCACTGGAAACCTCCTAAAGCATGTCAATGCCATTCTTGGACATTGTCAGCCCTTGTCAGCTCTATGTCAGCCAGTGGCATTAGCCCAATTTGACCACTTCTGGTTGTGCAAACTAAAATCCACTTTGTCCCCTAAGCCTGTAGAGCTATATTCTATATTTTATTCAACTACCACACCTTGAGATAAGCTCTCTAGCATTCTCTGAAGTTATGTCAGAGCCCTGAACTGAATGTCGATCTGTTGACATTCGCTGTTTTTGAGCAAACCAACCGCGGACTTGATGTCCATATTGCAGCCATGAAATCCTGAGAGCGTCTAACGCCCATCCTTATCCCATATTTTATAAATTCTAGGGTTTTGACCCAGATCAGTTTGCAATCTCAGTCTGTTTCAACATCACCAAGATCATTTCTCTTAAGAGCATGTTGCATGTAGATTTTAAAGCATTCAAAACGGTTTGTAATCGTTGTGTGCTTTGATTGTTAGTGAGTAGATCAAGAGCCCGAGTTCGAATACTTCGTCATTGACCCAACATCGACTGCTGTTCCTTACGACGCGGAAGACAAGTCATATTCTTGAACATCTTGAACTTATATTTTAAGAATTGTTAAGATATTACCTTGATTGTAAAATAAGTATTGCATGCGATGAGTAAAGAATGATTTGCCAGCACTAGGCTGGATGCCTGAGAAAATGTGAAATCTTCTAGTAGTGAGCCATAAACTATTATATATGTATATATTTTTATTCATGAAATAAAACCCCTAGCCGTGACCAGGGTTTTGGTATGATATGGTGGTAGCACTGGATGTGCATGGGTTGTGGTATGGCCTAGTCACTGGCATATAAGGACAAGAATCTTGTGTTGTGCGTCTAGTGGCAAGAAAAATGTACTGACCGCAAGCCTGGTATGGGACAGGCCTGAACAAGTAGTATGCGGATCGCACATGAAACCCCTGCATGAGATGAGATGTTGTGCACGATTTGACACGGAGTGTGGCTCCTACACATATCACTGAATGTGATGATGCACGCTGACCTAGTAATGGGAAGATGCAGTATGGGGTGGGGGTATCGCCCGCCACAGCTGTGGTTTGAGTGAAACCACATGGTCAGGGGTGAATTGTGTGTGAAACATGGCAAAAGTTCCTGTTATCTCCTCCATGCCACTCGCACATGGTTGTGAGGAAGGGTCTAATCATCTTGATAGGATGGGCATGAAAGTAGAATATCTTACGGGTAAATTGGTACCTCTCTGCAGAGTTAAAACGTATTCGAATACTCCGAGCTCCCGGGTTTATAGGAGTCTGCTGCGGTGGATTAAATCCACTGGGTGTGGCACAAGTATATTTTCTAAGTAAAATTTGTTAAGTCAAGATTACCCAAATGACATGTGTTGTCATGATAAGGGGTGCTGCCGTGGGTTGTCGTGTGTCGATGTGTCGCGGTAGTACTATAAATAGTGAACATGAATAGCAATGCTATGTTGTGAAAAGTACTGCCATGAGCATGAGATGTGAAAAGAAAGAAAGAAAAGTATTTTTAAAACCTTTCCCTCTTCTCCATAATAGCATAGGTTCATATCATCTCTACTCTATGTATATCTACTCTTACCTATGACTTGCTGAGTACGAAAGTGCTCACCCTTGCGATCTATAATCAAATAGATGGAGAGCTTCATGACCAAGACGAATGCCTGGAAAATTTCGTGGATCCAGAAGGAGAGCCAATTCTACCAGAGCCCTGATGTGTGTTGTTCTGCTGTCAACTTCTTGCTGTGAGGATTCACCTAGCTTCCGCCGGGTAGTTGTTATTTTATTTTTAATTAGACCATTTGTGCCGTGAAGGCATTGTATTACCTTTTGATGAATCAAGTCCAACAGGCCATACTGCTTATGTTATTTTGTAAGTTACTCTGCTGCTTTGAACTCCTGTGCTTGACTTATCCTGGGAAGTCAATGGTATGTATGTATTAGGCCAGCCGCAGCGAGTTGGGTCTCTACGGGAATAGTCGTGGTCCCCCTGTTCGGGGCGCGACAGCGACTCTCTACAGTCGAAGTTTTGCTATTGATCACAACTGTAGAATGACGGTTCAAAATCTAGCCCCTGAAGTGACCTCAAGTCTGCACCTCCTTCTGGTTCACAGTTGCAAGGAGTGAGTACAAAAGTAGTCAGCAAACCATATAGTCAAATGTATTTATGTTATCATGTCACATGTATTATCAAGGGTGTGAATGAGGTTCTAGCATTTTATATTCAGAGAGAGAGAGAGAGAGAGAGAGAGAGAACTAGATAGATCTTGGGTCTTCATACATACAGCTGAATAAAGCCTACATACATACTTAATTGAGTGAAATTATTAGCATTTGCAGGTTTAGTTATTCAAGCTAAGCCTCTGAACAATGTATTCAGTTAAAGAATTTGTCATAAAACTATTTGTGTTGTGTTGTGTAAAGTAAATCACTGACAATGACATATCCCACAAATCCAGTTTATTACGTAAGTGAAGTGCTTAATGGACCAAAGGAGCGTTACCCTGAAGTCCAAAAACTCCTTTATGCTCTTTTCGACATTACTTTCAAGCACACACGATTTCTGTGCCATCGTCTTTTCCTTTAGGGGACATTCTCCAGAACCTGGAAGTTTCTGGTTGAATTGCGAAGTGGGCAGGTGAACTTGGAGCATTCGATCTCCATTTTACTGCTCGAGTAGCAATCAAATCCCAAGTTCTTGCATATTTCATGGTCGAATGGTCTTAATCCCGAACCACAGGAACAAGACACGCTGGATTTGGATAATTCCGACTGTTGGACGATGTATTTTGATGGTTATAGTAGTTATCAACACTCGGGGGCTGGAGTAGTTTTAATAACACCTCAGGGTGATAAACTCCGGTATGTCATACAATTAAACTTTGCTGCTACCAATAATGCAACAGAGTATGAAGGTCTTCTTGCTGGGCTTGAGCAGCCAAATCCCTTGGAGTCCATCGATTAGTAGTGAGGGGGTACTCACAGTTAGTCGTAAATTAGGTAAACAAGGAGTACAGCATCTCTGATTAGACAATGGGTCATTACCTGGACGAGGTGAGGAAATTGGAGAAATACTTCAGTAATTTCGAAGTCCAATTCGTTCCGCGAAGAGAAAATATTCTCGTAGACCAATTATCAAAAATTGGGTCCTCACGTACATCCGCTCCGGCATGAGTGTTCATTGAGCACTTAAAATCCCCTTCTATCAAAGAAGGGTTAGAAGCGATGACTGACGTCGCGACCTTAGAGCAAGAAGCGACTTGGATTCATCCATTGAGAATCTATCTTGCGCATGGGACCTTTCCTGAGGATGAAACCGACAGTGATCGATCGGTTAGTTAGAAAAGCATGCATGTATAGACTCATTGAGGAACTTTATATAGGAAGGGCACTCAAGGAGTACTTATGCAGTGTATTTCTCTAGAAGATGGAAAATCCCTTCTAAAAGAAATACATGGACACATATGTGGAACACATGTTTCTTAACGAACACTGGTTGGAAAAGCTTTTTGACAGGGTTATTACTGGCGTACAGCACTAATGATGCTATGCAATTAGTCAAGAAATGCCCACAGTGTCAATTCCATGCTCAGCAACTTCATCAGCCAGCATATGCTTTGCAAGTCTTTCCCTTAACTTGGCTGTTTGCTGTTTGGGGAATAGATATTGTAGGACCAATGCCTCAAGCTGTCAATGGGTACAAGTTTTTATTCGTAGCCACTGATACATTTACTAAGTGGATTGAGGCTGAGCCAGTTTGCAATATTGCTGCTGCTGCTGCAAAGAAGTTCTTTCATAAGAACATAGTGACACGATTTGGATCCCAAGTCATCTCATTACCGACAATGGTTCACAATTTGTCAGCGGTCTTTTCTTAGACTATTGCGACGACATTGCGACCAAGGTCTATTTCGCATCCGTTGCTCATCCACAAAGCAACGGTGTAGTAGAACGTGCCAACAGGCATATAATATAGGGTGTCAAGAAACGTGTTTTCGATCGCCTTAAGTTATTCTTGGGGGCTTGGGTAGATGAGCTCTACTCAGTTTTATGGGCACTACGTACCACATCCAGTCGAGCTACGGATGAAATGCCTTTCCAACTGGTTTTTGGTGCAGAAGTTGTCTTACTAGTTGAAGTTCGACTTGATTCAGCTCGCCTAATCACTTAGATATTGATAATCAAAGTGATGCTCGAGAAGATGAACTTTCTCTTCTCGAAGAAAAGTGTGATCGAGCATTGATTAGGTCTGTTGCATATTTACAAGCTTTGCATAAATATCATAGTAAGAAGGTGCAACCACGTAGTCTTCCTGTGGATGACTTGGTTTTAAGAAAAATCCAAAACTAGTCCAATCGCAATAAGTTCTTTCCTCAGTGGGAAGGTCCTTATACTATGGTCTCAATCCTGTGATCAGGATCGGCTCGATTAGCTATGGAAGATGGAAGGACCTTATCCAATTCATGAAATATAGATCAATTGCACAAATTTTATGTGTATGTTTTTCCCATTACCATTTCCCTGTTGAATTAGCATGTTTTATTTAATAATAAAATGCTTCTTTCACTCTATGTTACGGTTGTGTTCTCATTTTCTGTCCTTTTTTTTTCAAGCTAAGCTTGGGGTTGATCTCAAATAATCATCTCATTACAGTGTTCAAAGTGGATTCACTGACCGATCCAATGGTCACATCTAGATAAGACATCTCTAAATAAGCCATTTCTTAACACATACGAGACTTACTAGTATGTTTCTGATCATTTGGGTGGCTGTTAGTTCGCAAAAAGCTTTGACATTTATTTTAAGGTGTTTATTTTTGAGATCTCATAATCAACTCTAGTTGAGTTCTCTTTTTAAGCCGTTTCTCAACACATAAGAGACTCACTAGGCATGTTTTTATCTTGAAATTACTATATTTATTCTCGGTATTAGTAATTTCAGGAGGGGTCTGGGGGAATATAACTATAACATTGATGCGTCAGTGGCCCGATCTTGCGATATGTTCTACTTTGCGGAACGAAGACGTTCGCGTTTCATGGCTTCCAATCAGCAGGGATTGAGTCCTTGCAATCGCTACATCCACGCACCTGTCGTTATCAACCATGCTCACGCCCGGATGACCTTACCACGAGGGTTAATTCATGCACGTAGTAGAAGAAACGAGCAAGAACAAGATGCAAAGCAATATGTAATTTCAGAATAACAAATTGAGGTTATCTTTGATCAAACCAGGTCCGGGGACACTACTTTGATGAATAATTGCCTCTCACACAACGGGGGAACAAACTTAGCAAATAACCTAACCTAAAAAAATAGGGGGTGGCGGCCATATGTAGTAGGAGTATGGCAGCCAGAGCTAGGCCACTGGCCAGAGAACCCATCCCCATGTAACCGTAGGGATACACGGGCCTTGCTCCCAAAGTAGAGGTGGCCAAGCACCCGACAGGTTCTGTCCACGGATGTTTTCATCGATTGCGGACGATCTAGAAGGAATTTGGCCATGGGCCCAAGCCCATTATAAAGGTGTCGTCGTGGGCTTCTCCATGAAGTACTCATTTGCCACAAACGGACTCCGTACGTGGCCTGGGCATCCGTTTGAAGTTGGACTACTGCTGGATGGCCGAGCTGGACTCGCGGACTCCTAGTGAATGGCTCCGCACTTGGCTTCATGCTGACTCGCCGTTCTCCTTGATCTTCTCGTAACGGCGAGGAAGTAGTGGAAGGAGTGGAAGGAGTGGATGGAGTCTTGTTCATATCCGAGCTAGTGATGTCCTCATCAAACATAAAGTTTAAAGTTTATTATGTTTTTATGGTTTTAAATTCTGTTAAAACATGCATTTGCATATCCTTTTATAAATATCTATTTGCAGGTTATAAACAATGATATATATCAAAGACTTCTGTTTTCCATTGATAAAATAAATATTTACAATGAGAAGGAAAGTCTTAGTTAAGCTTGAGGTTTTCTAATAGTTTGTCAACTATGGGCTTAACCTCAGCTAAGGTCACACTCATCTGATCTTCATTATCAAAAATTACATCTTCCGCCACTGGATCTAGATCTAAGTTCAGACTATGGTGATGTCTTAGTTTGCACAAGATAGAAGAGGCTGCAGTACCGTCATCAGTCTTAACTGTTCCCTTGTACCTCTTTGCAATCACTGGGATATTGTCGATCAGAGGATCAGCTTGAGCTAAACCCAGGGCACAGGACTCTTCGAGAGACAGGTTATCCTTCTCAGGATCAATCATTGCTGCCTCGACTGAATCCGCGACATCTCTCAATTTCTCGAGAGTAGTTTTTTCCATGATACTGTAGTTATTGACACTACTACAGAAATGCAATCCACTAACCCATATCTTCTAACTGTTATAAGCAATCTGAGAAAAATCCGATAGAATAGGACGACAGCGGCGGAGAAGAGGCTTTTTACTATCGGTTATACACTGGTACACTGTTAGTGAAATGCAAATATTTTTTACTATCGGTCATTACTGTACCAACCGATATAATAGATGAAATAGTACTATCGGTTTTTCATTCAAAACTGATAGTAAAATTACGGACTTTATACTATCGGTTCGTACTATACCAACCGATATAATAGATGAAATAGTATTATCGGTTTTTCTTTCGTAACTGATAGTGAAATTATGGACTTTTTACTATCGGTTACTACTGTACAAATCAATATAATAGAGTAAATTTTACTATCGGTTATATAAAACAAACCGATAGTAAAATGACGTCATATAAACTAATTGTTATGACAGTGGGGACCTTATTTTACTATCGGTTTGTGTTTTTGAACCGATAGTAAAATTGTACAACTTAATTAGGTCGACCCCTGCTCTGCGCTCTGCATGTTGGAATCATTTCTACCGTACGTGCATCCACGCTCCAAGCTAGAGTGATCTGGAGAAGCTAGCTGAGAGGTTGATAATTTGATCCCCCTTGGTATTGTCATCTTCTCATCACCTCTCTCTCTCTCTCTCGATCACTCTTTCACACTCTCCCTCTCTCTCTACTTGCAATTCATTAAACAAGATACATGTAGCTCCAAACTAGCTAGAAGGCTAGGTTGGCTAGCTAGCTGGCTCTTCCAATTAATTCATCAAGTTAATTAGGGTTTCATACATATCCATTTAATGTAATTAAGCAGCTGTACACACATATGGCCTAGCTAATTGATGATGTTTCATGCATATATGCATGCCCTGAGTCATTAATTATTTATTTCAATTTGTCAATTTTGTGAAATAATTGTAGATGAACCGAGAATATTGGATGTATGGAATAAAACGTACTACTGTTGAGTATTTGGAGGGTGTGAATGGGTTTATTAAATTTGTTGAGCAAGAAAAGGCGAAGAAGGGAGAGAAAGATATGCATTGTCCTTGTATAGATTGTATGAACTTAAAAAGGCTCGGCAACTCTGATCAGATTAGGAGTCATTTGATTCGTCGTGGTTTTAATGCACGATATACCCGTTGGATATGGCATGGTGAAGATCTTGAGGAAACGAGCACCACTACCACTCAGCAGCACCCGGAAGTGGATTGCAGTAATGATGATCATGATAAGAACATTGGTAATGTTCATTTGGAAGTCCACGTAGATGACGACAATTTAGATGAAATGTTACGTGATGTAGAACAAGATTACAGCGAAAACGATTTAGCTAAATTTGAGAAATTAATTGTTGATTCTGAGAAGCCTTTGTTCCCCGGATGTGCAAAATTTACAAAGTTGTCTTCTGTGTTGAGATTATATAACTTGAAGGCAAGCAACTGTTGGAGCGATAAGAGTTTCACGGCGCTATTGGATCTGTTAGCGGACATGCTTCCAGAGGGAAATGAGTTGCCAAGATCGGTTTACCTGGCCAAAAAACTATTGTGTCCGTTGGGAATGGAAATCGAAAGAATAGATGCATGCCCAAATGATTGTGTTCTGTACCGTAATGAGTACGAGGATTGCATGTTTGTCCAAGATGCAATGCATCGCGGTATAAGCATGGGGACAGAATTTATCACAATGGATGTGATGAGGTAAAGAAAAGGTTTCAAGCCAAAACTATGTGGTATTTGCCTGTAATTCCTAGATTGAAACGGCTGTTTGCAAATCCGAAAGATGCGAAGTACTTGCATTGGCATGTTGAAGGTCGGAAACAAGACGGAAAACTAAGACATCCAGCTGATTCTATTCAATGGAGAAACATTAACAGAACATTCGGTGAGTTTGGCGGCGAAGTGAGGAATATAAGGTTTGGGCTGAGTACAGATGGTATGAATCCACACGGAAATATGAGCAGTCGACATAGCACTTGGCCGGTTCTTTTATGCATCTACAATCTTCCTCCTTGGTTATGTATGAAGCGCAAGTACATCATGATGTCGTTACTAATTTCAGGACCCAGACAACCCGGGAATGATATTGACATGTTTCTATCACCGTTAGTCGAGGACTTACATAAATTGTGGAGCGAAGGGGTGCGGGTGTGGGATGCACATAAGCGAGAGAATTTCATGTTGCGGGCCATGATATTTTGCACCATAAATGATTTCCCGGCCTATTAAAATTTGTCGGGGTATAGTACGAAAGGAGGCAAGGCTTGTCCTATTTGCCTGGATGAAACTGAAAGCATGTGGTTATCGAACTGTAGAACAACAGTGTACATGGGTCACCGCAGATTCCTTCCGATGCATCACGCCTACCGTAAGAAGAGGAAGTCATTCAATGGGAAGCCTGAGAAATGATCAGCCCCAGTGTTTGTGACTGGTAAGGAGCTTTACTTGCGCGTGAAGGACATCAAAGTTGAGTTCGGTAAATGTTCTAAACCTCCAGGAAAAAATGTTTGGAAGAAGAGATCGATTCTTTGGGATCTGCCATATTGGGAGCACTTACAAGTTCAACATTGCATTGATGTCATGCACATAGAGAAAAATGTTTGTGACAGTTTGATCGGATTGTTGTTGAACATTCCAGGAAAGACGAAAGATGGCATCAACGTTCGCCGTGACATGCTCGACATGGGCATAAGGACTGAGCTTGCACCGTTGGAGAAGGGAAAGCGGACATACCTCCCCCTAGCCTGCTATACTTTGTCAAAAAGAGAAAAAACAGAACTCTGTCAGTGCCTACATGGTGTCAAAGTTCCATGCGGGTATTCTGCGAACTTAAAAAAACTTGTGTCCATGAAAGACTTGAAACTGGTTGGTATGAAGTCCCATGATTGTCATGTACTGATGTGACAAATGCTTCCCATTGCTATCAAAAGCATTCTCCTAGTCAAAGTCAGAGAGACAATTACAAAGCTATGTTATTTCTTCAACACAATATATGGCAAGGTACGTAAGCATGTACTCCTAGCAAGTTAATTAGCTCCATTCGTGGAACTTGTCAGATTTTTTGGATCTGAATATTTGCTGCAACTGTGTCCTTCCAGGTAATTGATCTAGATGGACTGGACGATTTGCAATGCGATATGATTACAACTCTTTGTCAGCTGGAGATGTATTTCCCTCCATCTTTTTTTGATGTTATGGTTCATCTAATTGTTCACCTTGTCAAAGAAATTAAGTTTTGTGGACCCGTGTTTCTGCACTACATGTATCCATTTGAGAGATTTATGGGTATCTTGAAGGGATATGTAAGGAATCGACATCGGCCTGAGAGCAGTATCATCGAAGGTTATGCCGCCGAGGAGGTGATCGAATTTTGCACCAACTATATGGCCGGGGTTGACCCAATTGGCGTTCCTACGTCCCGGCATGAGTGCAGGCTTCAGGGCATTGGAACGATTGGATTTAAAGCAGTCGTCCCCTCTAGTGATCTTTATGCAAAAGCCCATTTTTGGGTCTTACAACACATGACGGGGGTGGAGCCATACATACACGAGCACAAGGAAATGTTACGAAAACAGAATCCTTCGAAGCCAGAGATTTGGGTCACCAAGAACATAACAGGAAGTTTGCTGGGTGGATCAAAAATAGAGTCCTGCAAGCTTCTGAGGGCGACGTAGATGAAGTTGTTACATGGTTGGCCAGAGGGCCTAGATTTACTGTAGGGACTTGGCAGGGGTATGACATCAACGGCTATTCATTTTACACAAGAACTCAGGACGAGAAGAGTACTATGCAATGTAGTGGAGTGACACTACTTGCTATTTTGGAGGATGCCAGGGCAGTAAGGGCACTCGACTCATATTACGGTGTTCTTGAGGAAATATGGGAGCTTGATTATGTATTACTTAAGATTCCTCTGTTTCGATGCCAATGGGTCGAAATCCCTCGAGGTATTAAAGTCGACAATTATGGGTTTACTCTCGTCGATCTCAGTAGAGTCACACACCAAGATGATCCATTTATACTTGCTGAGCAAGCCACACAGGTATTCTACATCGTTGACCCAGCCAACCCAAATTTGCACGTTGTCCTTCACAGTAAGAGACGTCCTCCATTTTTAGATGGAATTCTTCAATCTGTCCCTATCGAAGATATTGACGAAACAAGTTACCTGCGAGACGACCACAAAGAAGGATTATGGGTGGACAACCATTCTTGACTAATTTGCAAGATGTAAGTGACGTATATTACTTGGATCTTTAATCGAAGAATTCTTCAAATCATTTTTAAAAATTCTTTGGGAAAACATACGTGATGCATTAGATATTAATTTCATATCGGTTTGGAAATTGAAATCGATAGTGAAATACAATGCAAAATGATGTACTGAGATCATCTATAATTGTTCTAAGGGAGATCCTTTAGGGTCAATAACACTGTATTCTACTATCGGTTTTAATTTCCAAACCGATATGAAATTAAACTGTACTATCGGTTTATTGGTCATAACCGATAGTGATTTATACTATGTTATGAGCCCCTGTTCTTAATTTACTATCGGTTAGTAATAATAAAACCGATAGTGAACAATGCCAACACTCCAAACCCTAACTTACATTGTACTTACTATCGGTTTGGTGGTTATGAACCGATAGTAAATCTTCATATATTAGGTTATAACCTCGTACCATTTTCCCTCCAGTGCAACTAATCACATCCAAATACTCGCGCGCGGAAAATCCTAGCCTCCCTGACGTTCGCTTTTTCGCTCCTCTGTGCCACCATTGCCGATCGCAGTTGGGTTCTCCACCGCCTCCGGCCACTGCATTGCGCCACCGCCCTCGGCCACTCCACGAACGACTGTAAGTGTTCTTGACCAAACTGCTCGCGTCAATTCCTTAAATTTATATGCAATAGTTCATACGTGGTTCAATCGATTAGAAATATCAAACTAGATGAAAATTCATGAACTACAAACTTGATAGCAATGAGAATTACAGACTTGATAATAATCACTAGCAATTTGTCGTACAGTGTAGTCCACTATCGGTTTCTTATTTAGAACCGATAGTAAATACCATTATCTGAATTAAGACTAACATAGTTAATTACTATCGGTTCCAATTGTCAAACCGATAGGAAATAGAGTATGTCATATCGGTTTGTTATTGTCAACCGATAGTACATTAAAAAGTCTGAATTTTGCAGAGTTCATAATTCATTTGTGAAAAGAATCAACTATTGCTCAAATCAAATACATTTGAAATGAAAATTTAAAGAAATGATTTTCATTGCTTGAAATATATTTTTCTGATGAAATTTTCCAAATAGGATTAATTTTACAATCAAGAGTTATCGAATGACCTTTATATTAAGCAAGAAGTTATCAGTTCGACAACCCTTTGCAAATTGAGTTTACAAATCCACTTTAAATCTATTTTGAAGACCATGTTGATAGGAATTTATGATTTTTGGCCTTTTGAATGAAAATTTGACATTTTAACAAAAAGAGGAGGTTCATCATTGCCATTCCATTTTAGTTATGAACTTTGTCATGTACATTTCTTCATATCAATTGATGGTCTGTTCATGGAATTTTAGGTAAAACCATGTCGGCATCTTCCTCGGCTGATAGTAGTGATTCGGCGAGGGCGAACGTAGATGATGCTGCCTCATCCTAGCGCAAGAGGAAGGCGCATGGCGCGACGATGTTGGGCTGTTTGGCCGAACGCGCGGATCTTTCATGTGAGTTCAACCAGTTCGGGAGACCGATTGGAAAGAACGCCGGCCACTATGCTGCCTATGTTGGTTTGTTGGTGAAGGAAAGGGTGAAGATCACCGTCCAGAGCTGGAAGGACATTAAGGCCGACGAGAGGAATAGGCTGTGGGCGGAAGTGAAGGTAAAATTAATCAAAATCACTGAACTCTTGAGTAATCACATTCCCTTGGTTTATCCCAGAGATTAGGTAAGTCCTGCTTATATGCACTATTTGAAACAGGCCAAGTGGAACATCCCCGACGATGGTCCCAAGATAGCTTGCTTGAAGGGCATGAACAACACGTGGAAAACCTTCAAGAGCGTCCTCGTTAGTACCTTCCTCGCTAAAGGCAAATCTCCATGCGAGAAGTACCCCTTCATAACGGAGGAGGTATGGGAGCAATTCACCCAACAGAAGGGGACTCCTGAGTTCAAGGTATGTATGGTTCCTTTGCTTGGTTACACCATTGTATGCAGTAACCAGCGGTACATTAATTTTCTTGTTTCTGGTACGAAGGCCCTCAGCGAGAAGAACAAGGCAATCCAGAGGAGGAACGACCACCCACACCGGCTAGGCTCTCGCGGCTATGCGGGGAAGGAGGAGCAGTGGAAGAAGGCTGAAGACGAGGCGTCAAATTTCATCGACTCTCCTGACCTATCACTCTCCGAGATCCGCGATCCGCGATGCAAGCGCTGGTGGCTGGCCAGAGGGACCGTGTCGACCATGGGGACTGTGGAGTTCCCAAACCCCAGGGATGTCGAGGTCATGCAGCAACTCATAAGTTGGATAACTTCCTGGTTGGAATCATAGAGTGTGGTAAAAAACTATGATCACTAGTGTGCGCACAAGTTTGTATATATTTTTTCCTCACAATGGAGAGCTTTGAATGTAACAGATCTCTTGCTCGAAGGAGGCGACCGACGGATTGTTCACTCCCCATAGGGAGAACGACATCCTTACCCGGGCTCTAGGGAACAAGGAGCATCCAGGGCAGACGCGAACCGTGGGGGGTGTGGTGCCATGGAAGGAAGGCTTCTCGGAGCCCGGGCAAAAGGCGAAGAAGGCTCACAGCTGAAAGGAAACGGAAGTGGAGCTATCTCAGAAGATACAGGCAGATGTGACTGCATAGTTCGCGGACATGTTCGCTCAAATGAACGAGAAGTATGAACACCTCAGCTGAGTTGTGCAGTCAAGGGTTTAGATCCAGCTGCCGAGGTCGACGCTGCCAAGCCGAGTAGTTGCGGCTCAACCAAGCACATGCGGAGGAATACATATCAAGGGCACTACTAGCGCAGCAGGACCGAGAGTTCATCCTTGCGCCGTACCACCAAAGGTTAGTGCATTTTCTACTAATTTAACTCATTCTTGTATGTTACTCATAGCATATGTATGAAACGGTTCGCTTATATATGCAATGTAGGGGCCACTGGGTCCTCGCCGTCATTTTCCCATGGATGAATGAGGTCTATTACCTCGATTCGATGAGCGACAAGGTGGCGCATGTTTTCACCCTCACATGGCACATAGACGCGTAAGTAACATAGTTGTTTTAAATTTTTCTCTGACTAGCTAATTAATGATAACATATTAACCGGCAATGCTAAATTAAAAACAGGGCTTTCAAAAATTATGTTAGTGCTGGAGGGAGGCATGACGCTTCGAAGGGCACAACAATTTCTTGGAAAGAATATGAGGTAATTAATAAGGATGGAAGTACTCATGATGAGTCTTTTAATTTAAGCTTAATTAGTTCTTTCGAGTTAATATGGGTTTATGTCTTTGCATATGCAATTATCCCAGTGCCATTAGCAGACACAATCGTGAGAATGTGGCTTCTATGTCATGAGATTAATGTATGACCTGATCAAGAGAAACTTTACCCAATTCCCTAAGGTAACCATTTTTCCTGACTCAAAGTCGAATAGTAATTGGATGTGACGTACGTTCCTAACTTCATACACGCATATATGCAGAGCGCCATGTTGAAAGAGCAATATGAGTTGCCTCAATTGAAGGAGCTGCGAACAATTTGGGCTCAATATGTCATGGAAGAAGTGGCTATCAATGATCGATTGTAACTGACTTGTGTAATATATATTGAATGTGTTGATTGCTGTATTTGTGAATAAACTCAATATGTGAACAGATTCATTGATGTATTTGTGAATAAACTCGATCAATATGTGAATAAATTCAATCCGTCCAATGCATGTGTATAGTACTGTATTAGTGTATTTGTGAACAAATTCAATATGTGAATATTGGTGTATTTGTAAATATTGGTGTATTTGTGAATGATCCAATATATACTACAACTGATAGAATAAATATTCCAGTACTATCGGTTCATATACTACATAGTACTATCGGTTATATACTACAACCGATAGAATAAAGTTTCCAGTACTAATTGTGTCGAGTACCAAACCAATAGAAAAAACCTACACAGTACTATCGGTTTAGATCTGAGCCGATAGAAAAAACCTACACAATACTATCGGTTTAGATCCGAGCCGATAGAAGAAATAGTCGTTAGCGATTAGTGAACGTTGGGAATGTAGATGTTTTACTAACGGTTTTCAACCGATAGAAATGTACTACGTTTGTACTATCGTGCCGATCACTATCGGTAAGAGAACCGATAGTAGAGTGGATTTTTAATCGATAGTGAAAAGCATTTCTGTAGTAGTGTGATAATCTTTTCCAAATTATTCTTTTCTTCTTGAGAAAGTTTTGCAGTATTTTTGGCCTATTTCATTGCCTTCTGGAGGGCATTGATGGTCTTTTGAAGCTTCTCAAGATCATGTCCTCTTCGGATGGATTTTTCTTCAAAATTGTTCTTCTCTTCAGCCAACTTGGAGTTTATTTCTCTGTGACCTGGCAAGATGAAGAAACAAAAATAGTTTGATTAATCCATGTAAGATCATAAACGCAGTGATAAAATTATGCGATAATGAACTTACGATTTAAATCAGCTTGCAAATTTTCTTTTTCCCCTTGGAGAGTGGCACCTGATCTTTTCTTTCCTCAAAGGATGAAAGGGCTTCAGCAAGTTTGACATCTCTGGTTTGAAAAGCAGTTAAGCCTTGATGAGCAAGATATTGAATTACCTGGGCTTGCCTCTGCAATTCTTCACCAAGATCAGGTGCAGAATCCTTTTCATTGCTTTTCTCTGGCCAACGGTTTTCGAACCAGAGATTGCTTTCTTCTGGGGCTTGGAAGTAAAACCATCGCTGACTCCAGCCATGGACAGAATTGCGTAGAGGAACAACAAGATAATCTTTTTTCTCCCTCAGGCGGACAGTAGTACGAAAATGCAGTCTACTAACCCCTGTCTTCTAACGGTTATTAGCGATTTAGAAGAAAACCGTTAGAAAAGGTGATTCGCAGTCGCAAAAGGCATGTGGAAGGTATTTTTACTATCAGTTTCTATGAAAAGTACCGTTAGAAGAAGCTGTTCGGGTTTTTCTAACAGTAAAGAGTATATATACCGTTAGAAGAGGAACACAATTACTGACGGTAGTATTATTTCTGTCGTTAGAAAAAGCAGAATGATTTATTCTAGCGTTGCTGAACATATTTACAGTTAGAAGAGATGAAGAAGTACTGACGGTAGCCTGTTGGGTACCATTAGAACTGTTCGACTTCTAGAAATAGTTTTATTCTAACGGTAAAGAATATATGTACCATTAGAAGAGGAACACAATTACTAATAGTAGTATTTTAATCATGGACATCTCAAATTCCCTAGACATCATTTCTCCAAACTCATGACAAAAAGATTCATTAGTAGACCCAAAAATGATATCATCAACGTATATTTGACACACAAAAAGATCTTTCTCAACTACTTTTGTAAATAAGGTTGTGTCTACCTTCCCAATTTTAAAACCTTTCGAAATGAGAAAGTCTCTAAGGCGTTTATACCAAGCTCGAGGAGCTTGTTTAAGTCCATAAAGAGCCTTAGAGAGCTTGTATACATGATTTGGAAAATTTGAATCTTCAAAACTGGGAGGTTGTTCCACAAACACTAATTTGGATATTTCTCCATTTAAAAATGCACTTTTCAAATCCATTTGAAATAATTTGATATTGAAATTTGATGCAAATGCGAGAAGTATGTGAATAGCTTCTAATCTTGCTACGGGTGCAAAAGTTTCTCCAAAATATGCTACGGGTGCAAAAGTTTCATCAAAATCCAATCCTTCAACTTGAGAATATCCTTGTGTAACAAGACGAGTTTTGTTTCATACTACTACTCCATTTTCATCTTGTTTATTTCAAAAAACCCATTTTGTTCCAATCAGATTATGATCCTTAGGTCTTTCTACTAATGTCCAAACTTTGTTCGTAGTGAAATTATTAGTTCTGCATGCATGGCATTTACCCAATCTGGATTACTAAGTGCTTTATCTACAAGTTTAGGTTCCAAGGAAGAAACAAAGGAGAAAAGTTCACAGAAAGAAGCAATTCGAGAGCGAGTTTGAACACCCTTACTAAGATCACCAAAGATTTGATTTAGGGGGTGATCGTTGGCGAACATTTGATGAAGTCACGGGTTCTATGATGCTTGATCATCATTCTCTTTAGTCTCTAGTTCAAGGTCTTCTCGACCAGCATTATTGTGGGTGGTCGCAGGTTGAGTAGCATCAATGTTTGTGGTTGCAGGTCCATGTTCGACATCATCCTGAGTGGTCGCGGGTAATTTATCCTTTTGACCAGGTGACTTTTGTTCTTCATTTCTGGGTTTGATATCACAAATGGTTATCTCCTTCATAGCTTCCCTCAAGCCACTGTTGCCTACATCATCAAAATCCTCATGCTCTTCTTGAGAGCCGTTAGATGCATCAAATTCTACATTGCATGATTCTTCAATGCATTATGTTGTAGTGTTGAAAACCTGATAAGCTTTACTAGTAGATGAATAGCCAACTAGAAACCCTCGTCAACACGTCTTTAAAATTTTCCAAGATGCACACGCTTTTTAAGAATATAAAATTTGCAACCAAAGACTCAAAAATATGAAATGTTTGGTTTTCTCCCTATAATCAGTTCATAAGTTTTGTTCAAAAGCAGATGTGTATAAAGACGATTGATGGCATAGCATGTTGTGTAAACTGCCTCTGCCCAAAACCGGGTAGGCCTCTTGTACTCATCGAGCATAGTTCTAACCATTTCAATCAACGTCCGATTCTTCCGTTCTACAACACCATTTTGTTGAGGTGTGTAGGGCACAGAGAATTCATGTTTGATTCCAGACTCATCACAAAAATCAATAAAATCAGAATTTTGAAAATTCTCCACCATGATCACTACGGATTTTCTTGATGGAGAGTTCAAATTTCTTTTCAGCTCTTTTTGCAAATCTTTTAAAACAATATGGGGTTTCAGATTTGTGGGCCAAGAAAAACACCCAAGTAAATCTGCAGAAATCATCAACAATAAAATAGCAAAAACTATTTCCTTCAATACTTTGATGTTCAGCAGGGCTGAACAAATCCATATGCAAAAGTTCCAACGGTTTGCAAGTTGAAAGAATGCGCTTGGTTGGATGTGAAGTAGCTACTTGCTTGCCCGCTTGACAAACGCTACAAGATTTCCTTTTCAAAATTCATATCCTTCAAGCCAACTACAAAATCATGTTTTAAAAGTTTTTAAGTTAATGCATTCCAACATGTGCAAGTCTTCTATGCCAAAACCAACCCTTCGATGTTTGAGAAATGAGACATGTTGAAAGAGATGCATCTTTTGAGTTGAAATCAACAAGATAGAGATTTTCAAAATGAAAACCTTTGAAGATCAAAGAGTTGTCTTTTAAACTTTCAACTAAAACATTTTTAGGAGAAAATATGCAATGAAATCCAAGATCACAAATTTGTGCAACGGATAACAAATTAATATTCAATGATTCAACAAGTAAAACATTTGAAATTGAAAGATCATGAGATATAGAAATTTTACTCGAGCCTACCACATTTCCTTGACGATTGTCGCCAAAGGTGATCTTTCGGTTTTCACTTGAGTTATCTTCCAATGAGGTGAACAACTTTTTGTTACCGGTCATGTGTTTAGAGCATCCACTATCTAGCACCCAATATTTTCCATCGGTCTTGTAGTTCACGTACAAAAACAAAAGAATCAAGTCCGTTTAGGTACCCACCTTTGGGTCCTTCGATGTTAGCGATCACAGCTTTGGGCACCCAAATAGATTTCTTCTTTTTATTTAGTATGGGTGCTCCAACAAAGTTTGCTATCACATATCCTTTCTAATCATTGGAGTCTTTATTTTATACCTTACAAATACATTATGAATGATTAGCAGAATAAAAATGAATGGTTAAAGTACTTAGTTTTCTGACCCAATGCGATAGTTATATTCCCCTAGCCCCCTCCTGTGATCAGTGATATTGGAGACATAGTATAGTGGTCGTAGGATAATTCATTTGGACGTAGGAGACAATGGCTTGACTGATCAGGGCATGCTAGTAAGTCCCTTATGCGGTAAGAATCGGCTTAGAAAGAGATATCTTAGCTAGATGCGGTTATGAAGTTGTGAAGATAACTGGCTTAATACAAATGTAACACCCTGGTTTTGGGGGTGAAAAGCATTTCTGCATAAAATCATGCATCCATGTCTCTTTGTAGTCTTAGCCAAATCAGCTGAACCCTAATCTCTCTCAAACCCTAAAAATCTCCAAATCTATTCTCTAGATCCAGATTAAGATTTGCCCATCCAGATTTGACCTACCAGTTATCGTGAAGATAAAAAGTCTTCAAGAGCCAGATCAAATTCTGACCCAACTCCCAGTATCTAAGTCTCTTTCTGTTTTCGAAAACAGGAAATTCAGATTTACCTTAAGTACCCTAGTTTCCAGATAACTGAGTTATCTTGATTTAACCCTATCCGGACTCAAGTGTCTTTTGGGATATGTTCCCTGATACATTACCAACTTACTCTAAAAAGTTGGGAGCCAAATTGTTTCATCTGAACACTTTTCGCAGATTAGTCCAAATTTTACTGCGAATAAGTCTTTCTGTCTACCTAGAAGCCTGAAAAGGCTGAAATCCACAAACCCACTCCAAATTCAGATTTGATTCAGCAAATATCTTCTAAACACTATTTGGAACAAGTTCCTCCTCTGCCAGGACTCCAAAATCTTGCTCTAAGACCAAGATCCCTAACCTCGGCAAAACCTAACCCTAATTTACCCTAATCTCACTTTACTCCTTAATCTTGTTCAAATCTTATCAAATTTCCTCCAAATTTGATCTAAATGAGTATTAATAGAAATAGTATATTCAACCATGCAACTAAATCCCAAATTAATCATCTTTAAGATCAGATTTGCAATAAAGTCCAAAGCTAATAAAAAAACCATCACAATCAGGCCCATGATTCGACCACGGGCTGTTGTTCATGACCAGTGCTACTCAAACCGACCAGATTTGCTGTTTCGACTTCGACCAGAGCTGTTCAATTCGACCACATCTTCAGCCTTTGACCCCAGCAACCAATTTCGACCAGAGCTTGTGCCATCGACCTCGAGCACACGACTTTGACCGTTGTTGCGCCCGTGAACTTCTAGCCGTTGATCATCAGCACAGCCATCTTAGCCGTTGCCTTGATGCCACCACCTTCTCCAGCAGCGGCCGGTCGACAACTTTTTCCTCGAGCTCGCAACAGCTGCAGTAACAGCAAAATCGCGCTACGTTGCAACCATGCCAGCACTTCACCATCCCCTCACCGCAGAGACAGCAGTGCAGCCGACACGACCGGTGAGGACGTCGTTTCGCTGCTTGTCTTCTCCGCCCGGTCACTTTCCAGTCAACTCAGCCGATTTCAACTTCCCGTGCAACTGTAGCCGTTGGGAGCCTCCCAGCCACGCTTATTTAAACCCCCTGGTCTTAGCAACTTATACACCCTTCTTCACACCAGCAACCAGTAAACTCACCGTGTTCTTTTCTTCCCTGGCGAGCAGCAAGGAGGAGCTACGGTGCCAAGCTTCTCCACTGCCTCCTTCAATCCAACACCCCCAGTGAGCTTCTCTCACCTCCCTCATCCTACTCAAGCATGGAATTAAGTATAAATTCTTTCTAACGCCGGCAATTGCCGATTTTCTTCAGCAACTCCGGTGAGCAATTCAGCTCGAACCAGACCTCTTCAACCCTCGAGCTTGTGATAAAAAATGATCAGTGAACCCATCTAAGCACCCCTAAGCTACCAGAATTGAAGATCTTGCTAAAATGTGGAAAACCCCAAATTTGGACTTTACTTATGAACTGAACTTGCTGTTTAAGCTTCTCTGGTTCATCTTCAGCTAATCTACCTTCACACCTAACCTTCTTATTCCCCAGAGAACATCCACAAGCAAGGAATCAAGTTCTTTTGCCTAGAATCAGAAATACCCAATTTTGAGTTCTCTTCTTCTTCTCCGGTCATCGGCCATCGATTCCGGCCGATCCAACTCCAGCCACTTTGCCATCTAGATGTTTTCCACCCTCCTGAACATTTTTTTCTACTAGCACAACTTCTAATTCGGCCTAGAATAGAAGTTATAGCTATGCCCTAGTTGCTGTACTGTTCATATTGCATGTGCTCCAGGCCAGTCAACTTCTTCGCTGGTGTGCACCACCTTCTGGCCATCTCTTGCCCTAGAGCCTGTTGAGTAAATTGTTCCTGTTGCAAATGCCTAACTACCAGACAATGTGGTGCATTAATTGGAGCCCTAGATCAAAAGATATAGCTAACCCTAGTTTCTGGACATGTCTAGCCTATGCCAAACTATGTCTAGCCTATGCCAAACTATGTCAGCTAGTGGCATTGAGCCTTTTCACCTACTTCCAGCCATGAATTTTGAACATAACTTTGTCCATTAGACTCGTGATGTTGTGATCTACATTTTCTTCTACTGTCACAACTTGATTTGAGCTCTCTATCATCCGTCGACCCTATGTCGATGCCTTGAACCGAATGTCGACCTAAAGACGTTCGCTGTTTTTGGGCGAACCAGTCGCAACCTTGATATCATTCTGATATTTTGGGACATTTGGAACCTTGTAAACCTTTGACAACTAATCTTAACCCTGGTTTCCATAGTTTAACCCTAATCGCTTCCCAGAACTCTCGAATCTTGTATCGCCTAAATGTTTCCTCTTGCTCTGAACAAAGATCGAACAAGGATTGATTGTAATGCCTGTTTCCTTGTTCGATCTTTGTTCAGAGCAAGAGCCCGAGTTTGAAGACTTCGTTGCAAACCCGACATCAACTACTGTTTCTTACAATGCGGAAGGCAAGTCATATTCTTGAACATCTTGAATCTATATTTTATGAATTGCTAGAATACACCTTGATTATAAAGTAGTATTGCATGTGTTGAGAAAAGAGATGAAATGGCAGCATCAGGCTAATTGCCTGTGGAAAAATGAATTGATTAGTAGTGAGCCATGAATGGATAAATATATGTATATAATTCTATATTCATGAAATAAAATCCCTAACCGTGACCAGTATTTTGGTATGAAATGGTGGTAGCACTGGAGGTGTTTGGCTGCACCGGATGTGCAGGCACTAAAGGTGCATGGTTTGTGTTATGATATGGTCACTGGCATATAAAAACTAGAACCTTGTGTTGTGCATCTAGTGGCATGATTAACGTGCTAACCGCAAGCCTGGTATGGGACAGGCCTGATGATGAGGACATCTCCAGCGTGGATACGACCGGTGCTATCTCCCCTGCTTCATCTTCGTCGCAAGGAGGACTTAATCCTCAAGCCCGGCCTTTCAAGCCTTCTCCAAAGATGCAACGCCACTAGTCCAAGTCCCGAGGAGCCTCGACGAACGAAGGACGATCCACATGAAGGCCCAAGACACCAACAATTCCACCCCGGCCATCCAGCAGCAGGCCAACTTCAAACGGGCATAACTTGGGCTCCCGAACTCCGTTTTCGATGTGTAACCACTCGTTGGAAAGCTTAGGAGATATGCTTTCTAATGGACCCAGTCCCACTGCCAGATTGGGCCAGGGACTACGGAAAACTGCAGACGAAGTGCACGGGCCAGAAACCTCGGGTGCTGCGTCACCTTATTTTTGGGCCTATGGCCCATGTATTTTTAGGGTTTGGTGGTGGCTGACCCTAGCTTGGGTGCCCCTCCCCTGGCCGCCACTATACTTATGGCCGCCGTCCTCGTACTTTGTCTCTTAGGTTTTGTTGTGTGTGGTAGACCCTTGTGTGTCCTTCCTCGTGTTGCGTGTGTCGACTAGACCATCCAATACGAGAAACAGAACCTAACCCCTGGTTTGAGTGATTGCTTTGTTTCAATTTGCTATCTATTTTGTTCTTGCTTGTTCTCGATTGCTTGCAAGGATAAGGATCGACCGTGTCTCGGCTTGGTTGATCGGATTTGGTGTGGTGGCTTTGCGATTGCCGGTTCCTCTCCTCGCTGGTTGGTAGCCGAAATTCACGGAATCATCATCCCACAAATCGACGCATCGTTCTCATCAGAAGATCGGGCACCCCCGTGTGCGCATCACCTGAACAAGTAGTTATGTGGATCTCGCATGAAACCCCTGCATGAGATGGAAAGTAATGCACGATTGTCATGGAGCGCGGCTCCTACACATATCACTAAATGTGATGATTTGCACGCTGACCCAGTAATGGGAAGAGGAGTAGGGGTGGTAGGGAGTACCTGCCACAACTGTAGTTCGTGAGAGATCCACAGGGTCAGGGGTGAATTACGGGTGAAACGTAATAAAAGTTCTTGTTATCTCCACCTTGCCACTCACAGTATGAAGTGAGTCAGGGGTCAATCCTTGTGATAGGAAGGGCATGAAAGTGGATATATCCTACGGGTAAATTGGTACCCCTTTACAGAGTTAAAAAGGTATTCGAATACTTCATGCTCCCGAGTTTTAGGAGTATGCCGCGGTGGATTAAATCCACAGGGTGTGACACAAGTATTGTTTTATAAATTAAAATTTGTTAAGTCAAGATTACCCAAATGACATGTGTTGTCATGATAAGGGGTGCAGCAGTGGGCTGTCATGTGTTGACGTGTCGCAGTAGTACCATAATTTAGTGATCATATGATAGCTAAGAGGCACGTGGATTGTGCCCTAAGTATATGAAATGCTGCCATGAGCATGAGATTTGAAAAGCTTGAAGAAAAGTATTTTTGGAAAAACCCTCTCACCTCTTTCCCTCAATAGCATAGGATCATGTCATCTCTTCTATACGTATCTCTACTCTTACCTATGACTTGCTGAGTATGTAAGTGCTCACCCTTGCGACCTTTCAGCAATAGATGGAGTGCTTCATGACCAAGACGAAGGCTTGGAAGATTTCGTGGATCCAGAAGGAGGAGAGCCAATTCTGCCGAAGTCCTGATGTGTGTTGTTCTACTGTCAACTTCTTACGACTGTGGGGTTTCGCCTAGCTTCCACCGCGTAGTTGTTATTTGTTTTAATTAGACCATTTGTGCCATGAAGCCATTGTATTACCCTTTTGATGTATCAGGCCAGCAGGCCAAACTGTTTATGAATAATATTTTGTAAGTTACTCTGCTGCAATGAACTCCTGTGCTTGACTTATCCTGGGAAGTCAATGGTATGTATGTATGAGGCCAGCCGCAGCGAGCTGGGTCTCCACGGGAGTAGTCGTGGTACCCTGTTTGGGGCGCGACAACAAATGCGTAAGTTTTTTGCTAACTGACAGCCACTCAATTGATCAGAACATACTAGTAAGTCCTTCATGCGGTAACTGACGAGGATTATCACCTGAGTTAGTTCAAAATAATACACGTTTGGTTTAAGACAGAATCAAATTAGACGTGTGCCTATAAGTCCATCATTTTGGTCTCAGACGACCTGAAGGGCGCGGATACAAAGATGATTTATGATCGCAGCCCTTGCGCGATCATGAGGCCATAGACAGTGCACGGTCAAAAGACTGTAGACAGTGCACGGTCAGAGGGTCATTGACTATTTGCGATCAGAATAACTCAAGAAGGTCTAACCCTTTGGACAGGCATATCCTGAGGATCACAAGGATCTTTCCACGTATGAAGACAACTGCCAGGAGGTTCATATGTGCGGTTATCCCTTGATTGCACGTGTTAAGCCTGCGTGGAAGTTAAGTGATGTTAACAAAACTGCATCCTAGTAACCGTCCGAGGCCGTTTCGCGTTGGCGCCCTTTTGTTCAATATAAAAAGGTGGTCAATGCACGTTCTAAGGGTCGTTAAGCGCCCAAGCATTACCAGGAGTACAAGTAACCTGAAGACTTAGATATACATAGATAGACACTAACATAGAAGAGATCATCCGGAATGGCTTGCAAATCTGATCATGGTCCGTAATCCAAATGGTAAGTGGCCCATGTGCGTCGATTACACCAACCTAAACAGTGTCTGCCCAAAGGATGACTTCCCCTTCCCCGCACCGATCAGTTGGTCAACTCTATCGCGTGTTGTGAACTGATGAGTTTCCTGGATGCTTACTCAGGATATCATTAAATTAGCATGACCAAAGAAGATGAAGAGAAGACTGCCTTCATCACACCATTTGGCACCTACTGCTATGTCAGAATGCCATTTGGTCTCAAGAATGCTGGTTCCACGTACCAGTGCTTGATGCAAAAGACCTTTCTTTCCCGGATGTGGCGTAATCTTGAAACTTACGTACATGACTTGGTTGTAAAAAGCTTAAAAAGCTTGACTCATTTAGATGATCTTGCTGAAACCTTCTGTAATTTAAACCGATTTGGAATAAAATTAAACCCAGAAAAGTGTTCTTTCGGGGTTTCATCTGGTAAACTTTTAGGCTTTCTCGTCTGTTCTAGATGAATTGAGGTTAATCCTGAAAAAATCAGGGCCATCGAGCAAATGAAGTCTCCTTCGATCATGAAGGATGTCCAGTGCTTGGCAGGTCGCATGGCGGCTTTAAGTCTATTTATATCACGACTAGGCGAGAGGGGATTACCTTTTTTCAAAGCTCTTCGAAAACACCATGGTTTTTACCTGGTCGGATGAAACCGATAAAGCATTACAGGAGGTTAAAGCGTACTTATCTAGTCCGCCGGTGTTGGTTTCTCCGATCACAGGGGAACCACTACTTTAATTGGCGGCCACACCTCATGCGGTCAGCGCGGTTCTGATCGCAGAAAGAGAAGGAGTGCAACAGCCCGTCTATTATTTAAGCGAGGTACTTCATGGTACTAAGGAGTGTTATCCTGAGGTCCAGAAGATACTTTACGCGCTACTGATGGCTTCCCACAAGCTACCACATTACTTTCAGGCACATTAATTACAGTGCCCTCGTCCTTTCCTTTGGGAGATATTATCTGAAACCCAGAGAAATCTGGTCGAATCGCGAAGTGGACTGTGGAACTTGGAGCATTTGACATCCATTTCACCCCTCACGGTGGTCAAGTCTCAGATCCTTGCAGACTTTGTGGTCGAATGGACTAACCCTAACCCACCTATCCAAGAATCTAAAGACTTATCATGCACCGACCACTGGACGATGTATTTTGATGGCTCTCACAGTTTTCAACACTCGGGGGATGCAGTGGTATTAGTAACGCCTCAGGGCAACCAACTCAAGTATGTCATTCAATTGCATTTTGTTGTGACTAACAATGCAGCAGAATATGGAGGTCTTATTGCAGGGCTCCGAGCAGCAAAATTCGTCGGAGTCCATCGATTAGTGGTGAGGGGAGACTCACAGCTGGTCTTAAAACAGGTAAACAAGGAGTACAGCATCTCCGATGAGACAATGGCTCATTATCTGGGGGAAGTGAGGAGATTGGGAAAACACTTCAGCCATTTCAAAGTCCAATACATCCCGCGAAAGGACAATATTCTCGCAGACCAATTATCTAAAATTAGATCCTCATGTACATCTGCTCCGGCAGGAGTGTTCGTCGAACACTTAGAACATCCTTCGATCATGACTACAGTCGAAGACGACCTGGTGACAGTCTTCGTTACTAACCTTGGACATGGAGAAGATTGGACCCATCCATTGAGGGTCTATCTCGAACATGGGATCTTGCCCAAGGATGAAACCGAAAGTGATCGGTTGATTCGAAAAGCGCGCCTATACAAACTCATAGAGGGGGTTTTGTATAGGAAAGGTACTCAAGGAGTATTCATGCGTTGCATTTCTCAAGAGGAAGGTAAGTCCCTCTTGAAAGAAATCCATGACGGTGTGTGTGGTGCGTATGTGTCATTTCTCACACTGATCGGGAAAGCTTTCCGACAGGGTTTTACTGGCCTTCAACACTAAATGATGCAAAATACTTGGTCAAGACATGCCCCCAGTGTCAATTTCATGCAAAACAGATTCATCAGCCCGCACATGCCTTGCAAACTATCCCTTTAACGTGGCCCTTTGCGGTCTGGGGGATAGATATTGTGGGACCTATGCCACAGGCGGTCAATGGTTACAAATTCTTGTTCGTAGCTATTGACATGTTTACAAAGTGGATCGAGGCTGAACCAGTCCGCAATATCACCGATGTTGTGGCACAGAAGTTCTTTCATAAGAACATCGTCACTCGATTTGGTGTTCCAAGTCGTCTCATCACTGACAACGGTTCCTAGTTCGCTAGCAGTCTCTTCCTGGACTATTGAGATAATATTGGAACCAAGGTGTGCTTTGCTTCTATAGCTCATCCACAGAGGAATGGTGCTGTCGAACGTGCCAACGGGCAGATATTAAAAGGCATCAAGAAGCGGATTTTCGATCGCCTTAAGATGTGCTCGGGGGCTTGGGTGGATGAGCTCTACTCCGACCTATGGGCATTACGTATTACCTATAGTCAAGCCACCGGCGAGTCACCTTTCCAATTGGTATATGGCGATGAGGCTGTGTTACCTATGAAAATTCGTATTGGCTCTGCCCAAACAGTTCAATTCGACCAGATTGATCAGATCGAAAAACGTACTCAGGATTTAACCTTCCTTGAAGAAAAGCGTGATTAGCGCTCATAAGGTCGGCAATATACTTGCAAACTTTGTGAAAATATCACAACAAGGGGGTGCAGTTGTGTAGTCTTCACATGGGTGATCTGGTTTTACGAAAAATACAAAATCAGTCTAACCACAATAAGTTCTCTCCTCAGTGGAAGGCCCTTACATTGTTGTTTCAGTACCACGACTAGGATCGGCTCGGTTAGCGATGGAGAACGGCAGAATCTTGTCCAATACTTGGAACATTGATCAACTATGTAAGTTCTACGTGTGAGTTCTCCAATCTTTTTTCCTGTTCAATTAGCATGGTTTAGCAAACTTCGTGAGTACTTTCATTTCACTCATATTATGTTCGTTTCTTTGCCATACCTATAACGAGCCTTGCTCGGGGGCTAATCACCGATGACCATCTTGCTACAATATCCTAACCAGATTCGCTGGCTGATCTCATGGTCGCATCCAGATAAGACATCCCTCCATAAGCTGAAGTGTTTCTTCAAAATAATACACGTCTGGTTTAAGACAGAATCAGATTAGACGTGTACCAATAAGTCTGTCATTTTGGTCTCAGACGACCTGAAGGGCGCGGACACAAAGACGATTTATGATCGCAACCCTTGCGTGATCATGAGGCCATAGACAGTGCGCGATTAGAGGGTCATTGACTATTTGTGACCAGAATAACTAGGGAAGGTCTAACCCTTTGGACAGGCATATCCCAAGGATCACAAGGATCTTTCCACGTATGAAGACAACTGCCAAGAGGTTAACATGTGCGGTTATCCCTTGATTGCACGTGTTAAGCCTGCGTGGAAGTTAAGTGCGGTTAACAAAACTGCATCCTAGTAACCGTCCAAGGCCGTTTCGTGTTGGCACCCTTTTGGTCGATATAAAAAGGTGGTCAATGCACGTTCTAAGGGCGGTTAAGGGCACAAGCATTACCAGGAGTCCAAGTAACGTGAAGACTTAGATATAGATAGATAAACACTAACATAGAAGAGATCTTCGCCTGTGATCATCTCTTCCTCCCTCTTGTAAATATCTTTTCTAGCATAGTGAATCATAACAGGACGTGGGGCTATTACTCCCACCATCGAGGGTCTGGACCTGTATAAATTCTCTTGTGCCCGTACAGATATTAGTCATCCTACCTTCCCGGAGGTGCACCATGAAAGGTCCCGCAACTCACAAATTTACATAAGATCGACTAAGGACCCCGAGTCCAAATCGTCGATAGTAAGGATCGGCTTAGAAAGAGATGTCTTAAGTAGATGCAACCATGAACTCGGCCAGTGAATCCACTTACACATCGCATTAAGGCACTTATCGTGACCAGCCCCCGGGTATGACACGATAAAAAATAAGGCTAAGAATGGGAATGCAACCATAACATAGAGTAATAAATGTACTTCATTATTGATAAGAAATATATAATGGGAATGGAAAAGCTTACACATAAAATTTACGCAATTGGTCTGTGTTCCACGCATTTGATAAGATTTTTTCGATCTTCTATTGCCAATCAAGCCGATCTAGGTCGCGACATAGAGACCATAGTAAAGGGATCTTCCCACTGAGGAGATAATTTATTACGACTAGACTTATTTTGGATTTTTCTTAACACCATGTCACCCCACGTTTAGCGTACGTGGGTCGCACACTTTTATTATGATATTTACGCAGAGCTTGTAAATATGCCGCTGAGTGAATTAGTGCTTGATCGCGCTTTTCTTTGAGAAATATTATGTCATCTTCGCATCTTTCAATTTGGTTGATGACATCTAAGTGATCCATGCGAGCAGAGCCAAGTTTAATTTCAATTGGCAGCATGGCTTCTGCACCATAAACTAGTTGGAAAGGCGTCTCGCTTGTGGCCCTACTGGATGTAGTGCATAATGCCATAGAACAGAGTAGAGTTCTTCCACCAAAGCGCCCCGAGCGTAAGTTAAGGTGGTTGAAAACACATTTCTTAACCTCTTGTATTATCTGCCTGTTGGCACATTCAACTGCACCATTACTCTATAGATGAGCAACGGATGCGAAACAGACTTTACTCCCATTGTGTTCACAATAATCCAAAAAGAGACAACTAGCAAACTGGAAACCATTGTCTGTTATGAGACGACTTACAACACCAAATCGTGTCACAATGTTCTTTTGAAAGAACTTCGTAGCAATTACGGTAATATTTTGGACTGGTTCAGCCTCAATCCATTTGGTGAACGTATCAATGGCGACGAGCAAGAACTTGTATCCATTGACAGCTAGGGGCAAAGGACCCACGATATCTATTCCTCATATGGCAAATGGCCAAGTTAAGGGAATAGTTTGTAATGCATATGCTGGCTGGTGGACCTACCTAGCATGAAATTGACACTGTGGGCAAGTCTTGACCAACTGCATGGTGTCATTAAGCACTGTTGGCAAATAATAGCCCTACTGGAAAGCTTTTCCGACCAGCATTCTATAGGATGTGTGTGCTCCACACATGCTTCTATGAATCTCTTTTAGAAGGAATTTGCCATCTTCTTGAGAGATACAGTGCATCAGCACTCATTGAGCACCTTTTCTGTACAAGGTTCCTTCAACCAACTTGTACATTCGTGCTTTTCTAACTAACCAGTCATTCTCGGTTTCATCCTCGAGCATAGTCCCATATGCAAGATAATTCCTCAATGGTTGGATCCAATGTACAGAATGCTCGAGGGTGCGATTGAGGGCTTTTTTAAATGCTCGACGAACACTCCTGCCGAGGCAGATCCATGTGAGGAACCAATTTTTGATAATTGGTCTGTTAGAATATTCTCTTCGCGGAACAAATTGGACTTTGAAATTTCTAAAGTATTTTTCCAATTTCCTCACTTCGTCCAGGTATAGAGCCATTGTCTCATTGGAACATTTGTATTCCTTGTTCACTTGGTATACGACTAGTTGTGAATCTCCTTTCACTACCAATTGATGGAATCCAAGGGATCTTGCTGGTCAAAGCCCGACTAGAAGACCTTCATACTCTATTGCGTTATTTGTAGCAACAAAGTGTAATTGCACGACATACTGGAGCTAGTCGCCTTGGGGCGTAATTAAGGCCACTCCAGCCCCCGAGTTTTTGAAACTCCAAGAGCCAACGAGATACAATGTCCAGCGGTCAGAATTTTCTTAATCCGCACATTCTTGCGCAAGTGGTTCGGGATTTGATTGCTACTCAGGCTGTGAAGTGGAGGTCAAATGCTCCAAGTTCTACTGCCCATTTCGCAACTCGACCTGTTACTTCTAGATTATGGAGAATGTCCCCTAAGGGAAAGGACGAGGGCACAGTAATCTTGTGCGCTTGAAAGTAATGTTGTAGCTTCCTTGAAGCCATTAAGAGAGCGTAAAGTAACTTTTGGACTTTTGGGTACCTCTCCTTTGGTCCATTCAGCACTTCGCTTACATAATAAACTGGTCATTGCACTCCTTCCCTCTCTGCGACCAGAACAGCGCTGACCGCATGAAGGGTAGCAGCCAAATAGATGAATAATGATTCTCCTAAAGTTGGGGAAACTAATACCGGAGCAGTAGCTAAATATAGTTTTACTTCCTAGAAGGCTTTATCGGCTTCATCCAACCACTGGTTACCATTGTGCTTACGCAGGACCTTAAAGAAAGGAAATTCACGTTCGCCCAACCTCGAAATGAAACGACTTAAAGCCGCCATTCGTCCGGTTAGGCTTTGTACCTCCTTCGTGATCGAAGAAGGTCACATTTGCTCAATGGCCCGAATTTTTCAGGATTAACCTCAATGCCTTGTAAAGAAACAAGGAAACCCAAAAGGTGTTCCAAGTTGATATATTTTTTATTTTTTAGTTTATGATGGCAAGAGAGTGGAATGATGATTCTCTCAAGGATGAGCAAACGGAAAAGTAACTACCCCAACCTAAATCAGACATTGTCCTCAATGTCGGAAAGAGATACAGATTACCATTTGCGATCGTGATGTTTGGAGGTTGATGTTGTTGAAGATGATGTGGTTAAAGAGGGTGTTGTGGTCCACATAGATCCAGTGGTTCGGTCCAAGGCATCGCAAGTTAAAACCTGAAAAGAAAAACAAAAAGAAACAAAAAAGAAAAGAAAAATAAAAATAAAAACTTAATTACCTTGGAGATAACTCTGTGAGTATGAGGATGATCCCGTGGTGGGTACATGCGCCTGGATATGTGTTGTCCGGGAGGATGTGGCCTTCTTGTAGATGATAGTTGTAGAGGCGATCCATGCGGCCGGTCAGGTGGTCCATCCTTGAATCTATCGTAGCCCTATAATCTGCAAATTCTGACATAAAGTTAGAGAAACTAGTGCACAAGGACTCTATTGAAGTATGCAGAGCAGCAAAATCATATGCCACTAGTATGTTAAATTCGGCGGCTTGTGAGGAACTAGGACCAATAATCCTTATTTCCAAACCTAAATCTCACGCCTTCTGTTTCGCTGGGAGGAACTCGTAGGGTATTTTGTTCAAAGGAGGCTAAAATTGATACCCCTACAAGCGTATCTCCACCCACATTATGAATTAGGCGGAGCATATCATCTTCTATTATTAGAGACCTAATGGGAAAACATCTAAAAATCTAGTTGGCCATAATGGTCTCTTTTTCAAATACATAAAATGAGTAAGATGATTAGGATTAGTAAAATAGATGTGCTGAAAATCAGGATCGAAGAAGGTATGTGGACACAGGCTCAAGCTGTGCTTGGCTCTGGTTGGGTTTTTCTTTTGGCTAGGTTTTTTTGACCACATTTTTTTTTTGAAACGAGCAAATAGAGCAAACCAAGCCTAGCACGACCACGAGCACGGGTCATGCTCAACCAGGGCATGGATCATGCCACTGGTCATGCTCGGCTTTGTTTTAAAAAAATTATTTTAAAAATCGAGCAAACTGATCGAACTGAGCCCAACACGACCACGAGCACGAGTTGTCCTCGACCAGGGCACAGGTCGTGTCGCTGGTCGTGCTCAGCTCTGTTTAAAAAAGTTATTTTTTCTATTTTTTGGAATCGAGCAAACCGAGCCTAGCACTGGTCGTGCCACTGGTCTTGCTAGGTTCGGTCGGTTTTGGAAATTTTTTTTTGAAATTGATCAAACCGATCCCAGCATTGGTTGTGCCACTGGCCGTGCTTGGTTCGGTTGGTTTTAGAAAATTTTATTTTTTTGGTTTTTTAAAAAAGTTTCAGCCCTAGTTTGTGAAAAATAGATTTTGAGTGGTCAAATGACATCAGAATTGTGTGATTCTTACGCCGCCGTGTTCATAAAAGAGAAAACTAGGTGTTAGTATACCGGGTTATTTCTCAGCTAGAGCTGGTTTAATGTCCCACTTGACAGAACGTTCTTGGTCTTTTAGAAATAGACAGAATTGAAAGACTTGATCAAGCTCAGTGCACTTACCTGGTCTCCTGCATTGTATAACTTTATGCGATTCATGTTTACGTTGAAAGTGATACCGTCGTGCACCTGAAGCTCTACAACACTATATGGGAAGACTTTTTCTATTGCGTAAAGCCCAATCTGTTGCGATTTCAATTTCCTTTCGAGGAAGATGATGTGATGTGGAGCCGAATGTCGTTGTTCGAAGTTGGTTGGTCCTAAAAAAAAGGAAAAAGAAAACAAATAAAAAGAAAGAGAAAGAAGGAAAAAATAAAAGAAACAAAAAGCGTTGGTTTAATGTTCCGCTCTATGTAGCGTTGGTTTAACGTTCCGCTCTATGTAGCGCTGGTTTAACGCCCGCGATCGTGTTGGGCTCGGTCAAATAACGACCAGGAGACGGTCGTGTTAGATCGGGACTCTTTTCGACTAGACATGTTTGTGTTCAATCATGACGTGTTTCGACCAGATGTCTTTGTGTTCAATCGGGACTTTGTTTGACCAAGTGTGTTCGTGTTCGATTATGGTTCCTTCTCGCCTAAGTGTGATCGACCAGGTACTTTCGACTGTGGAATATTCAATCAGGGTTTTTTTTTGTCTAGTTTTAGTATCCTTTGTCAAAATTGGCCCAAACAAAGTCGAAATATCCTCAGAATTTCCAGGTTTGATCCCTGAAACATGGAAAACACAGCCATGAAAGAGGATTGCAAAAATAATATAAAAAGATGCATAAAATGTCGCATCCAAGGAGTTTTTAGCATATTTTTACACGTTTTGATAGAAGATTGGCCCGATCTTCCGATGAGAACGATAACTTTGATTTGATGGTTGATGACTTTGACGATGCGGCTACCAACCAAACATGACGGGATCCCAAGCAATCGCTAAACCACCACACCGAGTTGTTATCAACCGTGACAAGAACTTGGTTGACCTGATCACGAAGATCAATTTCCTGTGAGTAATCGAAGAACAAGCAAGAACAAGGCAAAGCAATTTGAAATTGCAACTAGGCTTAAAGCACTCAAAATTTGAGGTTCTGTAACTCAATTCAATTGTTCGACCAACACAAGAGAGATTGAGATCGTTTCACACACGGGAAAAACTATACTAAACAAAATCTAAGGAAGCAACAAGAAGTTTGAGCAAATATATGAGAAGGGGTGGCACGCAAGCCTAGACATGATACATGGGCCTTGGGCTTAAACTGGAGACGATGCAGCACCTAAGAGTCCAAGACAGGTTCTGCCCACCGACTTGTTTTGATGATTACGGTCGACTCAGAAGAAATTTGGAGATGAGGCTGGATCCGTTGGAAAGAGGACAAAGTAAGCTTTCCATCAAGTGCTTGCACATCCCGAACGGACTCCGTATGCAGCTTCTATGCTCATTTGTAGGTGGACTGCTCCTGGTGGCCAAACTGGACTCCAACACGTACACAACTTGGAACTTGGCTTGACATGGTGAAGAATTGCTTCCTTACAGATCCATGCAGTGGTTCCTAAGTACAAGAACATCATTAAGTAGCAATCTATCGTCCACAATGTAATGATGCAACCCGAGAAACGAACTCACCTGATAATTCAACTGTCGTGCATCTGCTCGTGTAATTGGCCCAAGTCCTTGCATAGGAGGTGATGGTGGTGAAGTGGTGCATGTATTTGTAGCAGTGATGTCCTCATCATCCTCCCCCTCTTGAATCAGAGTTGTCCTCGACTCAAGCTCATCTTCTTCACCCAAGTATGGCTTCAAATCTGCAATGTTAAATGTGGGACTAACCCCGAACTCTGCAGGCAACTCAAGCTTGTATGCATTATCGTTAATCTTTTCAAGAATCTTAAAAGGACCATCAGCTCGAGGCATCAACTTAGACTTTCACAACTCCAGAAATCTTGCTTTTCTCAAGTGTAACCAAACAATATCACCAGGTTCAAATGTTAATAGCTTTTTACCTTGGCTACTAGCAACCCTATATTTCTCATTCATGCGCTCTATGTTTGCTTTTATAGTCTCATGCAACTTAAGAACAAATTCAGCACGTGTCTTTGCATCTAAATTTACTTTTTTCGAAGATGGGAGATGTAACAAATCAAGTGGAGCTTGAGGGTTAAAGCCATATACTACCTGGAATGGGCTCATCTTTCTTGTTGAATGCAGCATGCGGTTGTAAGCAAACTCCACATGAGGCAAACATTCTTCCCACATCTTCAAATTCTTCTTCAAAATAGCCTGCAACATGGTTGATAATGTGTGGTTGAAAACTTCAATTTATCCATCAGTTTGGGGATGAAATGTAGTAGAAAACAGCAACTTCGTCCCCAACTTGTTCCATAAGGTCCTCCAAAAGTGGCTCAAGAACTTCGCATCACGATCGGAAACAATGGTGGATGGCACGCCATGTAGTCGAACGATCTCTCTGAAAAACAAATCAACAACATGAGTTGCACATCACTCTTATGACAAGGAATAAAATGTGCCATCTTAGAGAATCTATCCACAACAACAAAAATACTATCCCTCCCGCTTTGTCCTAGGCAACCCTAAAGAAAAATCCATGGAAATATCCTCCCAAGGAACACTAGGAACAGGCAAAGGCATATATAAGCCATGTGAATTTGGTCATGACTTAGCTTTTTGGCATGTAGTGCAGCGTGCAATGTAGCGCTCGACATCACGCCTCATCTTTGGCCAGAAGAAATGCGCGGTCAGTACATACTCTGTCTTCTTGACACCAAAGTGTCCCATCAATCCTCTTCCATGCACCTCCTATAACAACAAAAGACGAACGGAGCTAGCTGGAATGCACAGCTTGTTAACTTTAAACAAAAAACTATCATTGATCACAAATTTATTCCAGCTCTTTCCCTTTTTACAATTCAGCAAGACATCTTTAAATTCATCATCTTGGGCATACACTATAAGATAGCACTTCAATGCTAGCAGTAGAGCAGCTGGCAAAAGCTAGTATTCCTAGCACTTTAGCTGCTGGGAATAAGGTTTGCTATAGTTGGGTGAAAAGGTGCTGCGAAAAGTTTTTCCCAGCTGTAATTTTTTTCCAACTGTAGGTCCAATGGCAAAGAGTATTCCCAACTGTAGATCGCTTGGAAAGTTTAAACTTTTCCCACCTATATGTCCACTTGTAATATATTATTTCAAGCTGTATAACTATTTGGAATATTTTTTCCCAGCTGTAGGTCCGGTGGCAAAGAGTATTCCCAGCTGTAGGTCACTTAGAAAGTTTGAACTTTTCCCACCTATATGTTCACTTGTAATATATTATTCCAAACTGTATAACTATTTGAAATATTTTTTCCTAGCTGTAGGTCCGGTGGCAAAAAATATTCTCAACTGTAGGTCACTTGGAAGTTTCAACTTTTCTCACATGTATGTCCAGTTGTAATATATTATTTCAAGCTGTACATCTATTTGAAAGAAATTATTACCAACTGATCTGTCATTAGGAATTTAGACATTCAAATTGAATTTGTGAATTATTTGTAGTAAATTTACCGCTGGGAATTGTGTCAATAATTAATTTTAAATAGATCTATTTTTTAATAATTAGGCAGCAATATAACAACTAAAACTGTCATATGCATACTATCCTAACACAAATCACACCACATTTTGCAACAAAATTATCAAAAATAGATAATTGGCACAATTATATATTATATTAAATTATTTACTTTATATAGCCATTGATAAGATTCATAATGGTCACAAATTATTCAATTGACAAAACCAACAAAAATAGATATAATACCTCTGAAACAATTGCGAGAAAAATATCACTTAAGAATTTTTTACATCAAATATATGCACATATATAATATTCCTAACTCTATATATTTTCTTCTAACTATAACTATCAAAAGTAAAATATTTCACTTTCAAACTCCTCCTATAACGTATAATATCTTCATCACTTCATATGCTTATAACATCTTACTGCTAACTAGCTGCATAAGAAAAAATATCGATTACAATAGCCTTGAGATAAATACAAATCAATAAATTTTTCTTTAAGTAACTTATAGAACATATGACAATTATAATAAAAGATGGTTGATAGATTGTTGTATAACAAGTACAAATTGCTATTATGCGAATGAGAAAATTGTGTTGGTTATGACATGACTTGCATACACTTGATAAAAGAAATTAATCATATGAAAGTGAGCTGCTAGTTCAATGCACAATTAACATACACTTAATATTTAGAAAATGAATAACATGTGGATTGTGTTGATAACATCTCACTTGTATAAAAGTATTAAGTATTTCTACTTAGTTTCAACTAATTCTCATCCATTTCACCTGTAAACATTGTTTTATTAATAACAAAACAAGACAAATGAAAAATTAGTAACTAACCAGGTAAATAAAAGGTTAGAATTATATATACCTAGGACATGAGATGAACGACCACCGATTGTAGTATCATCTTGGATTTACAAGTTAAAATTCACAATTTTGTTTACTTGGATGGTATTAGTAAGTAAATAAGAGTGATTATACTAGATAGAATAGATTACTTTTTCACGTGGTCATGCAATTAACCCTATGCCAACCCCATTTATGGGTGTCACAAGAAGGCGAAAACGACTAAGACAAATACATCCATCAACGATATCAACGAATAAACACGTAAAGAGAAAACACTTACCACCCCAATAGCCTCTCAGCACACCAGAGTCAAAAGACCAACAGAACAACCCAAAATAATGACTCTAGAAGCAGCAATCGCAAAGAGCCCAGACCAAAACTCCTGATCTCAGTATCAAAACACGATGGCAGCAAAAACAAAGGGGGCAATAGCAGCTCAACAATAATTGTCAACAACTCAGAGTGGCAATTTTTGTTTTTACTCACCGATAAGAACCGATAAGAACTCAACTTTGGTCAAGCCAATCAAACATTTTGCAATGTATGTCTCTAACTCAACATGAAGAGTATTTCAAGTCAACATTCAGAAGATTGTTTCACCAAATGCAGCTCCATATTGAACTAGAATTTTAGATCAAGAATTGGCTCCAGCATCCAAATCACAAGAATTGTAGCAATTAATTTCCATAATCATGTTTCTCATCCCCAAATAAACTAAAATGCTGAAATTTTCTTGGAACATAAGCTACTTCTTTGTAATGTGAGGGAGTGGTGTCATTAAAATTTAAATACACACACACACACACACACACACACAAAAGATCTTCACCAAAATGTAGGAGTAATATATCGCCACACAAAGATGAAATTTCAATAGCAAAGCGTGAGAACAAAATATGATAATATGTTTAAGAAACTTCAATGGTAACTACTGGCAGTTTTACATCTTCTACTAGATTGAAAATGACTGCTCAGTAAAGAAAATAATATCAAGGATATGCAGCAGCAGTACAGTATAGCAACTTTCACTGTAAATGCCCCTCAAAAATATTTCCAAACAAGTTTGGGTAAAGCCGCATCCAAATAGAGTCCATGGGGTTCGACACTATGCACATGGATAAAGATAAGGAAGCTACTTTTTATCAATACTAAACAATTGTTAGGAACAGGGAACCATCTGCGGACAACAAGAATGCATGAGTTGTTTGAGACACAATCACATATCAACCGAGCTTCATTAATATCACATAAGAGTCATTAAACAAGTCTTTTATGTATGAGGAAATTTTATCAGTATTCAGTAGTAAACAAGGCAACATCCAATAAGAATCTAGATCTAGATGTATTTGTCTATGAATTATACAAACATTTTTTACCAGTTTTCAAGCACGATATGATGAACCTCTTCAATGACTTCTATGAACACAAGCTAAATATGGAAGTAACAAGTTCAGCATTCATCATTCCTATGTCTAGAAAAGAGAACCGAACTCTAGTCAGTGAATTCAGACCAATCTCTCTGATTCACAACATGGTAAAGATTAGTAGCAAGGTGTTCACTAACATAACAAAGAATATGATGCCACACAATGATAGATCTAGGGGTGTAAATTCAATGCATATAATCAAAAAATCCGAGATCTGAATCTGAAAATTGCATTTTGGTATAGTTGGTTGGTTTTTTTTTTTGGCACCGGAATTATAAGCTAAATTCAGATTCCGATTTACATATGTGAAAGTTCTCAAGTGCAAATTCAGTATACTAATTCTAATTCGGATTTGGAATACCCGAATCCACATAAGAGCTCATAAGTTCTAACCCAGTACCCTAGGGCTCTCCTGTGTTCTTCCCTTTGGACAATAGGTCAGCAACTAGAGTGTTGGTACTTGGGGTTTAACCCTAGCCGCCCCAAATCCAGACCATCCTTCTCAGCCTCTTCTCCACAGTTCCACCCTTCACTTCCATATCTCCTCCATAGAGTGCCACCCAAATGTCAGAATATAATGTTATTGTCATTTAAGTGATGTAAAGATTATGTCAGAGCATAAATTATTAAGATATTTGAATCCGATCCAAATTGAGTACAATCTAATTCAAACCTGTAGTGGTAGAGGGATGCATAGCCTGTGGTTTCAATTCATGCCACAGGCTTTTAGTGGTGAAAAAAAACAGCTTCTAACTCTGAGTACTCACAATGCAACACAAAAGAGAAAATGCCTTAGGACCCACTTTCTCAGCCTCAGAACGACAAGATCAGCAGATCTCATCTCACTTCCTCCCAAAATTCAATTTCTAGGGCCTGTTTGAGAGCACTTAGCCTTAGAAGCTCACTTCTCAAAGAAACTACGAGTGAGGAGCTTCAAGTTATAAATACAAAAAGGGCTTCATCTACTTAGTATAAAGAGGCTTCAGCTTACCAGAGAAGCCACTTCAGGAACACCATGTTTAAGAGATCTTAAGCTTATGTTCCACTACCCTAGACTTGAATATTAAGTTGACACTCCACAAAAAACCTATAACTATCATGTAAATGAAGTTGGATCAAACTCACATTGTGATATCCTCGAATTGGTCATCAGTTAATTGAAGCTAATTGAAGTTCCATGCTTTTTGTCTTGGCCTTGCTCAATCAACTCCTCGATTGTAGTATAGAGTCAAGCTAGGAAAATATCAGATGCATAAGCACATCGACTTTTTATCCCCTATTAATATAAGGCAATAAATAAAGTCCAAGAAATTTTTTCACCTTAAGGAAATATACAGGCATGGAACTGTTCTCATTGAATATGAGCTCTCTAAACACTAACATACATTCTTCTATTAAACTGCCACTATACAAACAAGTTCAACCACTCTAAACTTGCATTTTGCATAAAGAACACACATCATTTACAAAAAAAACTAATTTAGGACAGATAACGCAAAGTCGGTGAGCAAAACATCAAATAATGAGTGAACTGAAGGTCTGCCAAGCTTCAAAGCCTTCAAAAGCACAAATTTGGTTTGTGCTAAGGATGCCTCCCCAATACTCATGAGTCAAGACCATTTCAAATTTCCAACAGCGCACTCTACCTTTAAATTAAGATATGACCATATGAACTACCACTGTTAAAAAAATCATCATCTAGACTAATTTGTGTAAGTACTAATTAGCTTTAATATATTTCAGTGACCACACCTGCACTGCACACCACCGCTACACCATTGGATTAGTTGCCCACCCACCGCCATCTAGTTTCTTGGATTGCCAAAATAGAGTATAATTGGCATGTTTCTTGCAATTTTTGCTGCTGTAAGAATACAAAACTGAGAGGCAATTCAAGAACTTCTCGTCCAAGAAACACCAAGCCGGGACAAAGCAAAGATAAGAAGAGCTTACGAAGAAATTGTTCTAACTACAAGAATTGATCATAAGAACATCCAAACTGATCCAAATCATAAGTTATAGAAAACACTAATCATCTCACCTGCTACATTCCTGGTGGCTTTCGAACAATGCCGCCATGTGGAGGGTGTTTGCGACCAATCGACGTGCACCTTGCTGGAGCGGCGAGGTTGGATTTTGGCGCCTTGGCCTCCAAGTGGATCGTAGTGTGCGTGGAAGGCAAGGTAGGGGAGGATCTTGGACGTGATGTGAGAAAGAGGGTTGGGAAGTAGCAGTGAAGGGGGAAGGTGGTGACCAGGAGGAGGGAACCGGCGGCGGGGGAGAGGCGCAATGAGGAGTTAGGTTTTGGTGGGGGAGAGAGTAATCGGATATTAGTTTCAGGGGAGGGACATGGGAGGAGTATATTAACTGATTTATTTTCCCTCTCAAAATAATAAATCTCATTTATTTTCCTGCTGAAAATTTATGGTTTTGCGCCAAAAGATATTCTCGGTTGTCCCACATATCTTAACTAATCTACAATTTGTTTTATATTATTTATTCTAGCGGTAGATCTGTTAAAAATAATAACTTTTCCCAGCTGACACATCGGTGAAAAATCAAAATTATATTTTCACATGTAGGACCGCTAGTAAAGAAAGTTTTTCCAAGCGTAAAAAATATTCTCAGCTGTCCAACAGATCTTATATATCATTTTCCAAACTGATCAACAGTTTGCTATATATTATTTATTCCTAGCAGTAGATCTGCTAAAAATAATAACTTTTCTCAGCTAACACGATGGTGAAAAATCAAAATTATATTTTCACCTATAAAACAGCTAGTAAAAAAAAATTTCCCAGCAGTTTTACAGCTTACGCTGGCCTACCGTGTTGTAGTGATATAGATCTTTTATTGTCTCTAAACCAAAAATACGACAATCATGTTGAGACAACATGGTATATCTCCTAGAGAAAGCATCAACAATCACATTATCCTTCCCTTTCTTGTGTTTGATGATATAAGGAAAAGACTCAATGAACTCAACCCACTTAGCATGTCTATGGTTCAACTTGTTTTGACTTCTAATATTCTTAAGAGATTCATGATCAGAGTGTATGACAAGTTCTTTAGGCCATAAATAGTGCTACCACGTCTCTAAAGAACGAACAAGAGCATACAATTCTTTATCATACATGGAGTAATTCAAAGCAAGCCCACTCAATTTCTCTATGAAATATGCAACAGGTTTACCTTCTTGTATTAACACACCACCAATTCCAATGCCGCTAGCATCACACTCAAGTTCGAAGGTCTTACCAAAATCTGGAAGTTGGAGCAATGGTACGTTTGTGAGCTTCTCTTTCATAAGGTTGAAGGCGTCGTCTTGTTTTTGTCCCCAATGGAATGCAACGCCTTTCTTCATCAACTCATTCAATGGTGCAGCAATGGTGCTGAAATCCTTCACAAAGAGGCGATAGAATCCAGCAAGTCCCTGAAAGCTCCGCACCTATTTGACCATGTTAGGAGTCGGCCAACTCTTGATCACTTCAATCTTGGCTTCATCTACCTCAATTCATGCGGTGTGATAACATAGCCAAGAAACGAGACTCGATCGGTCCAAAAGGTGCACTTCTCAAGGTTACCAAACAAACATGCATCTCTCAAAACATTAAAAACAACACGCAAATGATCAAGATGTTCAGAAGGTGACTTGTAGATCAAGATATAGTCAAAGTATACGACCACAAATTTTCAAATATGTGCAAGTCTTCTATGCCAAAGCCAACCTTTTGAGGTTTGAGAAACAAGACATGTTGAAAGAGATGCATCCTTCGAGTTAAAATTAACCAAATAAAGATTTTCAGAATGAAAGGCTTTGAAGATCAAAGAATTCTCTTTCAAATTTTCAACTAAAACTTCTTTAGGAGAAAATATGCAACGAAATCCAAGATCACAAACTTGTGCAACGGATAGCAAGTTGAAATTCAATGATTCAATAAATAATAATACATTTGAAATGGAAAGATCATGAGATATAGCAATTTTACCCAAGCCTACCACATTTCCTTGATGATTGTCGCCAAAGGTGATCTTTTGGTCTTCGCTTGAGTTATCTTCCAATGAGATGAACAATTTCTTTCTACCGGTCATATGTTCAGTGCATCCATTATCTAGCACCCAATGTTTTCCACCAGTCTTGTAGTTCATCTACAAAACAAAAGAATCAAGTCTGTTTAAGTACCCAAACTCTTTTGGGTCCTTCATTATTAGCAATAAAAACCTTGGGCACCCAAATAGATTTCTTCTTTTTGTTTAGCATGGGTGCTCCAACAAACTTTGCTATCACATATTCTTTCTTTGACCTCTTAAGCATGTAGCATGCATCAAAGTCAGTTGATGTCATTAAAGGATAAACATCATGTGAATGACCTATTTCATGGCATCTAAAACAAAATTTGTTACATGTTTTTACAAAGACAGTTTTTTTGTTAGGTTTCTTTTCTTCCTTTGGAGAGTATCCAAGTCCTTCCTTTCGAAATGAGCATCTTTGCTCACTAAGAAGAAGATCAAGGGATGCTTTTCCTTTGTAACAATTTTCCAAATATTTACTAAGTTTCTTAATTTGAGCCTTAAGTTCTTTGTTTTCATTTAAGATTATTTCATTTTCATTTGAAGATGATACATGGCATGGTAATACTTTATCATAGCAACTAGTTATCATATCATTTTTATAGACTACATTTTGTAAGTCATCAACTAAGACACAAGAAGTAGCTACATCTACTTTGGTTGATGAGTTAGTGAGATCCTTAATGAGCAAGCCTTCATGTGTGTCTTTTAGATCGGAGTAAAGACTAAGCAAAGAAGAGTGCTCTTCTTTTAGTGCTCTATACTTCCTTTTTGTTTTTCCAAGTGCATCATTTAATTCACTAACCATTTCAACCAAAACATGCAATGCTAGATAAGTAACCTTGGACCGATCGCCAGTCCGAGGCAGCAGAGTGAGATGTAAGATCTTCAAGGCTAGATCTACGTCATGGCACATGCCGGCAATGTACCTAAGCCGAAAAGTATCAGAGTAGAGCTTGGAAACATCACGGTGCTCAAGGTCTGGAAGCGTGTGCAATTGCCAACCAGAAGAAGTGCGCACTAAGCCGACCACAGCCTCAAACTGTTCCTTCGTGCTGGTGTAGACCTAGTGGCATAGAACTAGCGGATGGGTTGCTCAGCCCAGCGCATTGATGAGTCGGAAACAAGATCTCAAAAACCCACAGAGGCAAATGAGTCAGCCAAAGTGGCTATCCCCGTGCAAGTGGCAATCGTGGGCCAAGACAGGGAGTGATGAACGAAGATGGGAACACGACCATAGATGTTGTCCAATAAATCTAGCTATGTAAGAGTGTAGCAGGTGAGAATGGGACAACACTCTCGACCGGTAGGATGAGGTGCCGAATATGGGTTTTTGGCACGAAGAGAGCGAAGACGTCCAGCACCCCACTTGGAGAGTAGTTGACAAAAGTGCGTTCTGGAGGAAAAAGCGAGCGAGAACGAGAAGTAGAGGCCTGGCTGGTTGATCGTCCACGGTTGGAGGCGAATTTTCGCCTCGCAACATGCCTCAAAGAGGAAGGATTTGTCGACATGACACAGGAGGATGGAAATGATAGAATAAGGGAAAAGAAAACACTACCACAGAAACAGACATCCAGGACGGCACATCACAGACGGTTATGAACTGTTCAATGGAAAACCGTCTACGAAGGCTGTCGGGAGAATATGTTCAGTTATCACAGTCAGTTCTGATGTCAAAAACAACTGTGATAGTAAACCAGACGGTTCTGAACACAAAACCGTCTGTAATAGTCTACTTATCATAGACGGTTCTAACCTAAAACTCTACTGTGATAGATACAATCGGTTCACAGCTGAGAACCATCTGTGATAACTAGAATATCACAGATGGTTCAGAACTCAGAACTCAGAACCGACTGTGATATATACAGTCGGTTGTGAATGAAGAACCGACTGTGATAGTGTAGTTATCACAGACAGTTCTGACGTCTGAACCGACTGAAAAAGTGCCGGCGCTTCGAATTCTCAACTGTGATCATTTATGTCTCCGATCTTCGCACACGGCGCCTAGGAGAACATGAAGCATCGCTTTGGAAGTTCTATAAATTGACAGTGGAAAAATTGTCATTTACTTTACAAGTTTTTATAATTCTCAGACTGTTTGACTCCTTAGCTTCTCTGCGCCAATGGCATCCTCGATGGCATCGTCAGCCTCGCCCTCCCCAGTAAGAACTCTCAATCTTTTGGACTTACCCCTATATTGTTAATCCTTGTTCAATACATTCTTGACCTGTTGATTTGCACAGGGAAGGGGAGCCGTGGAAGACTCGGGCAAGGTGAAAGCCAAGCTGAGGACCCTCCAGGAGGAGCACAAGCTGCTTACGGAGAAGCACACTCGGCTACAGCTTGACCTTGATGATCTCTTCCAACGCATTCAGCGCATGAAGACGGATGGTGACAATGCTAGGACGAGGACGAGGCGTCTTCGCGAGGAGAAGAAAGCTGCGGATATGACGATCGCTGGCTGCAGTTTGACTATGAAGGATACCATCGCGAAGCTGAGGGAGGTCGCAGGCCTTCTCAACGCGGTAGTAGTTGATCCTAAGAAGGACAACTTGTCGCTGGAGGAGTCCTGCGTCTTGGCTGCAAGTCAAACTGACTTTATTCTAGATGCAGCCAAGACTAAGACCACTCCTTGACCTAGCATTCTGTATTTTTATTTTTTTTTGTAAATGATGAAAAAAATTATTGAAAACTTTGTTCTTATGTCAACTTTCCAATTTTCCAGCACATTCTTGGACTGCATGCTATCTTCCCTCTTTCTTTATCTTTCTTTAGCTTTTGGCGAACATTCGACCACACAAAGGTATGTGCACTGTGTGCGATCAAGGAACGACTATCGCGATCTTTGGCTTGTGATCGAGGGCAGTCCATCGAAGCCCTTCAAATAATATAGAAACAATATAGAAGTCGCAGGTCCCATGCAAATAATATAAAAAGAATATAGAAGTTGGGCTTATTTGGCTGGATGGCATTGTGGCATGCCAAACGCCTCGAGTTATATATCAACGTGCTTTGAATATCACAAACGGTTCTGAGGTAAAAAAAGTCTGTGATAGTCACATTACAGACAGTTTTTATGTAAGGCTCGACTGTGATAGTCCCAGCAGTGTCCGTCGGCTCGAATTCCCAACTTCTTTCAATATCACAGACGGTTTTTAACTCCAAACCGTCTATGATAGTAACATTATAGACGGTTTTTATGTAAGGACTGACTGTGATAGTCCCAACAATGATCGACGCTTCAAATTCTCAACTTCTTTCAAATTCTCAGCGGTTCAACTGGAAGCACAACTCCAGGGAGGGAACAAGTATTTGTAAAAGTCGAACAGTTCAATATTCCACAGGCATATTAAATACGGTTCGGACATCAGAACCGTCTGTAATATTAAAGCAGACGGTTTTGATCTCCCAACCGTCTGTGATAGTCCCAACAGTACCTACGCATCGAATTCTCTACATGCAATTGTTGATAACCGCACATAATAACTACGCAGATGAAGAGACTTATTTATTTACTTCAAATTTAATTTGTATCGAATTATATAATCTGACGCTTCAACTTCCTAAGTGGGCACTAATGTTTTGCCGTGTTCCAGTTTATCTCCCGAGAAGTTATCATGACGGTATTGATCTTGAAAACAAGTAGTGCACTCCACTTCAAATTCTCAATAGTGTGTTGTGTCTTTTCCGTTTCTGATGTTTGCGCGGCGCACTAGCCTGGGAACACGAAGCGTCGACTTGGAAATTGTTTTTCATTAATGATGAAAAAAATTAACTAAAAATTTGTTCTTATGTAAATTTTACAATTTTCCTGCACGTTCTTGGAGAAAGAGAAGTGGAGCGGTTCGACTGGAAGCAAAACTCCAGGGAGGGAACAAGTATTTGTAGAAGTCGAACAGTTCAATATTCCAGGCATAGTAAAGACGGTTCGGACATCAGAACCGTCTGTAATAGTCATATTATAGACGGTTTGGACATAAGAACCGTCTGTAATATTAAAGCAGATGGTTTGATATCCCAACCGTCTGTGATAGTCCCAACAGTGCCCACGCATCGAATTCTCTACATGCATTGTTGATAACCGCACATAATAACTGCGCAGATGAAGAGACTTAATTATTTACTTCAAATTTAATTTGCATCGAATTATGTAATCTGACTCTTCAACTTCCTTTGCCGTGTTGCAGTTTATCTCCCGAGAAATTATATATCATGAATTTATTGACCTTAAAAACCAGTAGTGCGCTTTTTAAAAATCGAGGCACCCGCGCATATGAACCGTGACCTTCTGGTTCTATAAATAGCGAGGCTCCTAAATCTCTGTCTTTATTCCCTCCTCAACTCCCACCTTGATGAGGTTATTGAAATTGAGAGTGATGAGGAAGAGATAAGGAATGAACTCGATCAGGATCTTCAGAAAGTAAGTCCTCTCTGAAACTCCAATGCAGATCTTTCTTTTATGACTTGATTACCTCGAAACAAATGCATTTCGAAATCCACAGGTGCCTGAGGAAATGCTCCCTCCAAAGAAGAGACTTAGAAATGATGAAAGATCCTCCAGTGGAGCTGCAGCGAAGACTCTAAGGGTGCTGAGGCCTGTGTTGCCACATTACCCCTTGCAACCCCTCCAGTTGCATCGACTCCACCTTTGGAGATCCACAACAATCCTTCCAATATCCCCTCTTCAACACCTTTGTATCATCAGCTTTTCTTGGATGATCAACTTTCTGGGGTAAGGCGCACACTTCCACATCCAAATCCACTCCGAAGCTTGGCAATCATCTTCACCCTCTCTGCTGGTTGTTATGTCTTTCAAAACTAACCCATGAGTGTGCAGGAGGAGAAAGCTGCCTTGTGCAGAACTCTCCAAAAAAAAGAGGCGCTGGAGAAGCGTTCTGAGGGGATGTCTTCTGCCATTTTGCACTTGGCAGAGTGCTATGAGTTGCAGCTTCATCTCCACCTTTGGAGATCCACAACAATCCTTCTAATATCCCCTCTTCAACACCTTTGTTGTATCATCAGCTTTAATTTCTTGGATGATCCTACTGATGCCAAATCCACTCCTTTGCTGAGAGATGATGTAGATAGTCTTAGAGCCATTGGTAGTTCTCTTGGGGCGGCTAGTGTAGATCCTACTGATGCCAATACGTCCCTAGGAGAACTTTGTAAATTACTTTCGGAACAAGTCGACACTAATTTCTTTTCCTTATATATCTGGCTTTTCGATTGATTATGTAACTGTAATCACCAAATGATGTTCTGTGTGAAAATGTTAACAAGAAAATACTGCTGCAATCAAGACGGTTTTTAACTCAAAACCGTCTTTGATAGTAACATTACAGATGGTTTTAATTTCAGGACCGACTGTAATAGTCTCAAAATTCTTTGAACATCCACAGACATATATATACAACAAATATGAAAAACAAGATAAAACCAAATAGTCTCAACGTTCATTTTTTTAAATACTAACATTGAAAATAAGATAGAACCAAATATGAAAAACAAGTAGAACAACTGACCACTAGTCGAACGGTTTGACTGCAAACAATCCAGGATATTATAGACGGTTCGGACCTTATCACTATCTGTGATAGTAGAGCAGAGTGTTGATTTTATAATTATCACAGACGTTTCTAAGGTAAAAACTGATTGCGATAATCACAGACGGTTCTGAAGTAAAAACCGACAGTGATAATCACAGACGGTTCTGAAGTAAAGCGGACGGTTTTGAGCTCGGAACCATCTGTGATATTGTAATTATCACAGACGGTTCTTAATTAAAAACCGACTGTGATATTAAAGCGGACGGTTTTAAGTTCATAACCGTCTGTGATATTTCTGTCATAGTTCTACGCAAAATGCACTGATATTACCGACGGTTTAATAAAGTGAAACCCGTCAGTGATATTCTGTTCTTCAAAAATGCACCAATATTACCGACGGTATTATATAGAACCGTCTGTATTGAACCTGGTATAAAAGGTCTTTTGGCGGATGTTTTGAGCTAGTCGTACACTCTTTCTCGACATACACTGTCCAGTTCGAAGAGATTTGGGGCAAGGAAGAGCGAAATCTCGAAAGGCCGGGGGAGCATTTGGGGGCAAAAATTTGAGGATCCAAGGTTGGTACTTGCTCCAAGGCATACACATTACTTGATTTCATCATCAATATCGATCTCCATTGATTGATCAAATTAGAGTGAAAGGGAGGGGAAGCTACAGTAGCAAATCCTGGTTGTAACTCATTTTCAACCTGTACTGTAGCTATTTAATTGCTTTATGATGTGTGTTATCCACGCCCCTAACTAATTGCTTGCAGTTCAAGTAGTAGTTAACTATTTATACCGCAAACTCCGCATCAAACACTAGCTAGCTAGATTTATATAATTTATTGCGTGTCGACCGTACATAGAGTATTACTAATTAGCATGTGTATGAATTTGATTAATTGCAGATGGTCCGAGACTGGATGTATAATGACAACTGAGTGGGTGAAAAATACATGAAAGGTGCTTTTGATTTCCAAAAGGTTGCTAAGCAAGACATGGCAAGAAGGGTTTACCATATATGTACTGTCCTTGTGTAGACTGCCATAATCTTAAGATGTTCACCAACTCATCTCAAATTGTCGCCCACTTGATCCGACGTGGTTTCAAAAAGGGGGACACGTGTTGGGTCCACCATGGAGAAGAGCCAACTGCAGAAACAAATGCCACTCAGGTTGAGGAACAGGATATGTCGGATCCAAACAACGACTTCGACGAGGATATGCCAGAGGATGACAATTTTGATGACATGTTGCGTGATGTGGAAGGAAATTACAGTGAAAGGGAGTTTGGCAAATTCAAGCGCTTGATTGAGGACTCAGAAAAGCCGTTGTTCCCTGGTTGCAAGTCGAAGTACACAAAGTTGGCCTCTGTACTTGAACTATTAAAATTGAAGGCAAGTAACAGTTGGACCGACAAGAGTTTCACGGCACTGTTAGATCTTTTGGCGGACATGCTCCCGGAAGGAAACGAGTTGCCAAAAAACACCTACCAAGCGAAAAAGCTATTGTGTCCTTTGGGAATGGAAGTAGAAAGGATACACGTATGCCCTAATGATTGCATCCTTTACCGTAACGACTACAAGGATATGCATGTTTGTCCGGTGTGTGGCACATCCCGCTATAAGCGTAAGGACCGAATCGACGACGGCGACTGCGCTGAGATAAAGCAAGGACCTCCTGCTAAGGTGTTGTGGTATTTGCCCGTCATTCCCCGCTTGCAGCGTTTGTTCGCAAACCGTAAAGAGGCAAAATTAGTGCGTTGGCACTCGGAAGACCGGAAGAAGGATGGAAAGCTGAGACACCCCGCTGATTCTTCGCAGTGGAAAAACATCGACAAGAAAATTGAGGAATATAAGATTCGGGTTGAGTACCGATGGAATTAATCTTTTTGGTAACATGAGCAGTCGGCACAGCACTTGGCTAGTTCTTTTGTGTAACTACAACCTTCCTCCTTGGTTGTGTATGAAGCGCAAATAGATCATGATGTCTCTACTTATCTCAGGACCAAAACAACCCGGAAACGATATTGATGTGTACCTAGCACCATTGATAGAGGATCTCCTAACAATGTGGAACGAAGGGGTGCAGGTATGGGACGCATACAAACAAGAGACCTCCATCCTACGTACTATGATATTCTGCACCATCAACGATTTCCCTGCCCTTGGAAATTTGTCGGGCCGTAGTACAAAAGGAGCCAAAGCCTGCCCCACTGCGAAGATGAGACTGAGAGCGTGTGGCTGAAGAATTACAGGAAAATAGTGTACATGCGTCACTGTAGGTTTCTTCTGAAGAATGACGCATATCATAAGAGGAAGAGGAAATTTGACGGCCATAAGGAAGATGGTTCATCCCCGAAGCCTACGCGCTGGAAAGATGTTTACTCACGGGTGAAGGACATAGACGTTGTGTTTGGAAAGGGTCGTAAATTGAAACCCTGCACGAAGAGCTCTTGGAAGAAGAGATCGATATTTTGGGACTTACCGTATTGGGAGCATTTAGAGATTCGTCATTGCATTGATGTCATGCATGTAGAGAAGAATGTTTGCGACAGTTTAATCGGCCTATTGCTGAACATTCCGGGGAAGACAAAGGATGGCGTCAATGTGCAACGTGATATGATCGAAATGAGAATAAGGCCGGAGCTAGCACCGAGAGAGGACGATAAAGGCTGTATATACCTCCCCCTGCATGCTACACTTTGTGCAAGGCTAAGAGGACAGAACTCTGTAAGTGTCTCTATGGTGTTAAAGTTCCATCGGGTTACTCCGCAAATATGAAAAAGCTTGTGTCCATGGGTGATTTGAAATTGCTGGGTATGAAGTCTCATGATTGTCACGTGTTGATGACACAAATGCTTCATGTTGCCATCCGGAGTATTCTGCCGCATAAGGTCAGAGAGACGATCACGAGGCTGTGTTTTTTCTTCAATGAAATTTCTTGCAAGGTCATTGATCCCGATGGACTGGATTGTCTGCAGAGCGAGGTGGTTCGAACTCTCTGTCAGCTTGAGATGTATTTTCCTCTATCGTTTTTTGATATCATGGTCCATCTCACCGTCCACCTTGTCAGAGAAATCAAGATATGTGGACCCGTGTTCCTACGTTATATGTATCCATTCGAGAGGTACATGGGTGTACTTAAGGCTACGTGAGGAATCGGTCTCGGCCCGAGGGTAGCATTGTCGAAGGTTATGCAGCGGAAGAGGTTGTTGAGTTCTGCGTCGATTACATGGCCGAGGTAGAAGCAATAGGAGTTCCTGTGTCTCGTCACGAGGGGAGGCTTGATGGTGTTGGCACTATTGGACGGAAAGCCATCACTCCTGATTTTGATATGTACTCGAAAGCTCATTTTTGGGTCTTGCAACACATGTTGGAGGTGTCCCCGTACATCGACGAGCACAAGGAGATGCTACGACAAGACAATCCTCGCCGATCCAAGGTTTGGATCACGGGATAACATAACAGTAAATTCAACGCGTGGATGAAAGTGCGAATCACTGGAGAGTCCGCAAGTGACAACCTTAAATGGTTGGCAAAAGGGCCCATGTTTACTGTACAGACATGGCAGGGATACGACATTAATGGGTACACATTTTACACGAAAGCTCAAGATCGAAAGAGCACTGTGCAAAATAGTGGAGTGAATGAAGAAGCTTTCCATGAGGAGTTCAGCAAGACAGGCCCAACAATGGTAGTACGTGGATTGAACTCGTACTACGGGTTCATTGAAGAAATTTGGGAGCTCGATTACGTACTGTTCAAGATTCCCCTGTTTCGATGCCGATGGGTCCAAATCCCACAGGGTGTGAAGGTTGACAGTTACGGTTTCACTTCTATGGATCTCGATCGAGTTGCTTATAAAGATGAGCCATTCATACTTGCAAAGCAAGCCAATCAGGTCTTTTATGTCACTGACCCGGCCAATAAGAAGTGGCACTCGTCCTTCATGGCAAGAGAAGGATTGTTGGAGTTGAAAATGTCGTAGACGAGGAGGAATACAATCAATTTGATGAGATTCCTCCATTTGGAGATGGCGTACAGGTCGATACTGAAGACACCGACGAAACCAGTTACGTGCGTATGGATCACCAGGAAGGGTTATACTTTAAAGGTAATCAATCGTATGTCCTTATCTCTCTGTTTCCATCGGTATAGCCTATATCTCCTGTAATTCTCATCTTTGCAGGGCCGCGGCAAGTGGAAAGTTGAGGATAACGTGGCTGTGTATGTGGAAATTGTCGGTCAAAGTCCCCATTTGTATGTAACATTAACCTGAGCATGCTCCACATTGTATGTTAAATTTATTTGGGCATGCTCCACATTGTAACCAATTTTCGGATCTACGTACACTGTAACCAATTTACAGAGCATTTGGACTACATTTGAAATATCTGACTGTTCTTTAAAACAAGTTTTCGAGCATTCAGAGTTGAAGAGCTACAGATCAGTTTCAAGTTGTAAAACTTACGTTCAATAGAGAGATTACCACAAACGGTTATGAATTATCAGAGACGGGTATGAATATAGAACCGACTGTGATATTCCCAACAGCGTCTCCGACGCTTCAAGTCTTAACGTGCACAGTCGGTTCTCAAGTCCAAACCGTGTGTGATAATCTCAATCACAGTCAGTTCAAAACTCAAAACCGTCTGTGATAATCTCTCACTATGTAGATTATCACAGACGATTTTTATTTGAGAACCGACTGTGATAATATTATCACAGACGGTTATGAATATAGAACCGACTGTGATATTCCCAACAGTGTTCGACGCTTCGAGTTCTTAACGTGCACCATTTATCACAGACGGGTATGAATATAGAACCGACTGTGATATTCCCAACAGCGTCTCCGACGCTTCAAGTCTTAACGTGCACGGTCAGTTCTCAAGTCCAAACCGTCTGTGATAATCTCAGTCACAGTCGATTCTCAACTCAAAACCGTCTGTGATAATCTCTCACTATGTAGATTATCACAAACGGTTTTTATTTGAGAACCGACTGTGATAATATTATCACAGACGGTTATGAATATAGAACCGACTATGATATTCCCAACAGTGTCCGATGCTTCGAGTTCTTAATGTGCACCGTCGGTTCTCAAGTCCAAACCGTTTGCGATAATCTCCATAGTGATAATCTCACAGACGGTTGTGAATGGTGGACCGACTGTGATAATCTCTACGCGGTACATAGCTCAAGGCGGGCTTTGTCCCGCTCATTTCTAGACTTCGCAACTGTTTGCCCTAGCTCTCTCCGCCCTCGCACCATCAGTTGCGATCACCTCCATCGCCTCCCCACAGTCTGTCGCGATCTCCTCCATCTCCTCTCCGTCTGTCGTGATCACCTGCATTGCCTTTCCACAGTCAGGCGCGATCACCTCCATCGCCCTCCCGCCTTCCGACGCGATCACCTCCATCTCCTCCCCACCGTTTCTGTCATTCTTGTTTAATTATAAGTATATGGGTTTTGTTATAGAATTATTAGTTGCAGATTTACTTAAACTGTTCTCTCTTTCACTTATGTTAGGAACTGATATGTCTGGTGACAAAATGCACCACTCGGGGAGTCAGAGTGACCTCGCTGGCGATGAGACGCCTGGGCCGGAGGTCGCAGCGTCCACCGTGACCCAGCCGCAGAAGAGAAAGGGGCGAGGCCAGACGACATGCGCGCGTCTGGACAAGCGGGAAAAGCAGCATGTCCAGTTCGACGACAATGGTGTGCCGGAAGCTCCGGACAAACTTGTCGGTCAGTACCGCTCACTATGCGGCAAAGTGGCAAGGGAGCGGGTGCCCATCACCACCTTCGACTGGGGTCAAGTGCCCCCAGAGTGCAAGGATGCGCTGTGGAAAGAAATGCAGGCGGCGTTTCACATTCCCGAGGATCGCCACTTCACCATCCGCCGGAGGACACTGATGTCAATAAACAAGGCGTGGAGGAACTTCAAGAGCCACCTTGTCAAGCTCTATGTGAAGGAGTCGAAGACCCCCTTCGATGACTTCCCTTTCGTGACTCCCAAGGCATGGCAGCAGTTCGTCGAGATGAAGGCCAAGCCAGAGTTCCAGGAGCTTAGTGCGAAGGGCCAGTCTAACCAGGCCAGGAATACCCACCCACACAGACTAGGCAGTGGTGGGTATGTGGGGAAGAAGGCGTTGTGGAGGAAGTAGGATGAGGTGGCTTCCCAGTCTTCGGCCGGCAGTCCTTATGCGGGCATAACGGACGTGCGCGCCCGCAATTGGTGCTAAGCAAGATCGACGATGACCTCCTCCGGAAGCGTCTCTGTGAATAACCCTGCGGACAGGGAAGTGATCGACCGGCTGGTAAGATTGTCCGATGACGTACTATCCTCGTAACACGCATGCAATGGGTTGTATTGCTAAGTTCTCCTGTTGCAGGTGATGCTGAGTGCGCAGGCGGCATCCGGAGAGTTCAACCCGAGGAGGGACAGAATATCCTCACAGTGGTGCTAGGAAACAAGGAGCATCCAGGCCACGTGCGCGGCCTCGGTGCCACTGTGCCTTGGAGGCATGGTTTCCCTGATGATGAGGAGGCGGCTAAGAGGAGAAAGAGATCCCACCAAGCCCGCGATGAACGGCTCAAGGAGGAGATGCGATTGGAGTTCGCTGTTCGGGGCAAAGCACTCCTGCAGCAGTTGTCGGAGATGCGGTCCATGTATGAAGAGCTAAGAAAGGCGACCCAGGGCACCCCCTTCTAGTAGCGGAAGTACCGACCCCCATTCTTGGCCACCGTAGTAGCTGCGCGTCTGTGCCGGGGTCTTCGCAAACGGAGCCCTCTCCAAAGTATCGGTGGACTTTCCGCAGGTAATGATTGTTTTTCTATGTTAATTCATTCGAAAGTGAAAAACAGTGAAATTCAATATGTTAATGCGCACTGTTTGTAGGAACCCGCCTCCTGCAAGCTTATGGTACTGTCCGGTCTCTTCCCGATCGAGGCTGGCCACGGGATGGCGCAACCATGCACCGCGGGGGCCACAATCCACGGTGCCCCTCTATGTGAGGGTTTTGCACGGGTCCAAGTGGACAGTGTCTTTGACCATTGCAAGGGTTTTCTGTTGGAGAAACTGCTGAACGATGAGATTACCACTCTCGGGGATGCGGTGCACACGTTCGTGCAATGGCCCAAGAAAGACATCGTCCTGGATGAGGTAATTCCCCCACCAGTTTCATAATTTGTATTGTAATAATAGCCCTCAGAGTTAGTGTCCTAATACGTAAGTTCTTACATCACAGACATCACAGATCGACACACGACCTACTAGCTAGCCGACCCCTCCGAGAAGCCAACCAACGGGTCCGATGACGAAGCTGACTCCGACTAGGAGGCAACCATTCAAGAAGCTGGCTAGTAGGGGAAAAGCAAAGAAGAACCCGGCGAAGGAGAGTGAGAAGAGTGCGCCAGCTCTCATGCCATTCGCTCTGGGGATGCCCATGGCCTCCGATACCCCAATTTCGAGCATGCGGTTAGCATGCCAGAGCCTGCATGCATGGTACATGAGGAGGACAAACCAGACCAGGACGCAGTGTCCGATGCACATCATGGTCAATTACACCGTGGCAGAGTTCCATAACGACGTTGGGACCTACCCGGTAACCTTCGAAGACCTGCACAATTTACTGAACAAAGATGCGCTCGACTTGTCAATCCTACGGTCTTGGGTGCTGTAAGTATCCTACTATCCTACGCATGTTCGTGCATATACGGATATATGTCATTTATTAATTGGTTACTTCCGTGCAGCTGCATGACCAGCTATGCCAAATCTAAGGGTATACCTATTGGTTTCTTGCACCCCCAGATGATCGCCGAGGTGATGTTTAGGACCGACGCAGATTTCATTGTCGACTACATCAAAAGAGGGTTGCTTGCTCAGGTCGACAAGGAGTACATACTTGTACCCTACAATCAGAGGTGAGTACTTTCATCAGTACTTCACCCTTAGATTAGTGTCTCCATGTGCACACCCCCAAACTTAGATTAAATTTTTAATTCTTTACATGTAACATGTAGCTACCACTGGATCCTGCTGCTACTTATTTCGAAAAGGAACAAGGTGTTCTACCTTGATTCATTGCAGAGGAAAGGATACTCGTATTGCGGCACACGAGATGTATTCGAAAGGTGATGATATTCATGTGGACCTGTCTTGATGCATTTAGATTTACTGTCCTCAAATTGTCAATTTCGACTATCCTCAAACTGTCAATTTTGACTATCTACAGAGCTTTCACGAACTACTTTGCCGAGGGAGGGCGACAACACGAGCGGCGAGCCGATAAGTTTCAGTGGTTATAATTTTCGGTACAAATTTCAACTGTCATTTGTTTTACTTTATAACGTGTCCCCAGCTAACTCTTGGTCTGTAAATTGGCAGTACCATCAGCAGCTGGACGACAATACATGTGGGTTCTATGTGATGTGCCACATGTATGACCTGATCATCACCCCTCACCGCCCAGATTTCCCCGAGGTATACAACTGCTCCCCTTTGTATCGATTTGGCAGAATTTACAACTGCATTGAGCTAATTTTTTCTGTACCAACTTTTGCTGTAGGGGGTCGACTTCCCTTTGGAAAGCTTTGACCCTCGGGAGATTGGTATTGTCCGAGGGATGCTCACTGAGTTTTTCCTTGCGGAGGTCATATCAACCAAGGGGAAGTTTAGGGACCCGCAAGGTTCGTATTAGTGTGGCCTTACATTTATTTGTACATCTAACATACTGACTTTAATTGTCGATTACATTTATTTGTTCAATCTCAATTGTACATATTACTGAGTTCTATGCTGTATATATGAAATGCTATTGTACATGTTTCTAAGTTGTGTGCATGTATATATGAGATTGTATATATTTGAGTACTGTGCACGTATGAAATCAACTGTATATATTTGAGTACTGTGCATGTATGAAATTCATGAACTGTATATATGAAATGCTATTTGTACAGACGGTTTTGATCTTACAAACCGTCTGAGATTATAACCGTCACCGATAATGACACTATCACAGATGGTTTTGACCTAAAAACCATCTGTGATATCATACTATCACTATCACAGATGGTTTTGACCTCAGAACCGTCTGTGATATCACACTATCACAGACGGTTCTGAGATTATAATACTATCACATATGGTTTTGACCTAAAAACCGTCTGTGATATCTCACTATTACAGACGGTTCTGAGATTATAAACCGTCTGTGATAAGGAAACAATCACAGACGGTTCCAAGATTACCACCGTCGTTGATAATGACAATATCGCAGATGGTTTTGACCTCAAAGCCGTCTGTGATACCCTAAATACACAGACGGTTCTGAAACAACCGTCTGTGATAAGGACGCAATCACAGACGGCTCCTGGGTCATAACCGTCTCTGATAATATAAGTATCACAGACGGTTTTGATCTCAGAACCGTCAGTAATAATGTGAGTATCGCAGACGATTCTGAGGTCATAACCGTCTCTGATAATTTGAGTATCACAGACGGTTTTGATCTCAGAATCGTCAGTAATCGTAGACGGTTCTGATCTCTGATAATTTGAGTATCACATACGGTTCTGAGGTTATAACCGTCTCTGATAATATCATTATTGCAGATGGTTCTGAGTTCATAACCGTCTGTGATAATGTGAGTATCCCAGATGGTTTTGACATCAGAACCGTCTGCGATACTCATATTATTACTGACGGTTCTGAGATCAATACCGTCTGTGGTAGTATGAGTATCTCAGACGGCTTTGATGTTATAACAGTCTATGTAGTATGAGTATCACAGACGGTTTTGATTTTATAACAGTCTGTGTAGTATGAGTATCATAGACGGTTCTGATGTTATAACAGTCTGTGTAGTATGAGTATCACAGACGGTTTTGATCTTATAACAGTCTGTGAAGGGAAAGATCACAGACGGTTCAAAACAGTCAGTGATAGTACATGATTATCACTGACTCGAATATCACTGACGGGTAAGAACAGTCTATGATGACTGTTTTGACCCGACTGTGATAATGAATTCTGTAGTAGTGAAAGCAAAATTGGCGGCGAGGGATGGTGTAGCGGCTGGTGATGGTGCTAGGGTTAACGGCGGTGTGGCGGCACGGTGCAGTGGCGCGGCTAGGCCTACGCTACTATAGTGGTGCGGCGGTGCGAAGCGGTGGCACGGTTAGGCTTAAGTGACGACAAGTGGCGGTGCGGGGCAATGGCAAGAAAGCTCATGACAAGAAGATTTTAGGCGGCGGCGAGGAAATTTTGGTGGTGGCGTAAAAAGGAAGTGAAAAACGTGGACAGATTTAGGGTTAAAAGTAAAATAACCGAGCAGACAGTCAACGTGGCAGGCTGACAGTCAGCGTGAAAGATTGATTTTTGATGCTGACAGTCATCGTGGGGTGCGGACTATCAGCGTGGTCCTCGACTACGACCAGGATATTAGTTTTGAACAGGTTCTTGGACTGAAGGTGTTGTCAATTGAGTTCTACTAAACGACCACAGTCGGGTTGGAGTTTTGACCATGACCAGAGTCAAGTTTCGACCTTGACCGCGACTTGGGTTTGAAAGTTTGTAGTCAAAAATTTTCTATTAAAGCACAGGTGTTCTGGTCATTGATTCCTTACACGATCAGCAATTGGATTTCCAATTTCGACCAAGACTAGGACAACGACCAGTGGTATTAAACTATAAAATTGTAAAGTCCTGTTTTCGGTTTGCATAGGCCCGATATTGTCCGCGATAGCCGGACATTGTCCGGCCTGTACAAATCTTGTTTAGCATTTGCAAATCCCAACCAGAGATAAATGATCTTGTTCGGTGCTTTTGTCCGGCCTACACGAGCATTCATTTTGCATCATTTGCATTCTTAGAAGTTTCTCGGTATTTGTTGGGCATCAAGAGAAGATCTCACAACTTGTTACTCTTGGTGATCACCTTCGCTTAGACGGTTTGGTGGCGTGGTCATTGATCTTCCATTGACGAAGCTTGTCGGAGAGGCTCGGTGTGTTTGTGAGAGGTTTGGTGCTCACCTTTCCGGAGTGGAGAAGGAGCAACCCTAGTGAAAATATCCTTTGTGCATATTGAAGTGAATCTCATTCATTTGAGTGCTTCAACGAGGAGTAGGGGAGACCAGACGAGTCTCCAAGACCTCGGGATACATCATTGTGTTTGTTTCTCTTAATCTAATTTTATTTGTGCAATCTAATTGTTGAATTGATTTAGTTTTTACTTGCACTTAGCTCTTTTAGGTTTTAATCTTGCAAAAGTTGTTTCATTCAAAAAATTTTAAAGCCTCCTATTCACCCCCTCTAGTCGGTATCCTCGATCCTACATTTGTGACCTAAGCGCAAGCGTTAGTGTGATGTCTCTTACCATTGCGCAACGTTTGAGCATGAGTGAGATCAAGCCTACATGCATGGTTCTGCAACTTGCCGATCTCTCGGTGAAGCATCTGGAAGGAATCCTGGAAGATGTGCCTCTTTAAGTCAGTAAATGTTATCTTCCAGTTAATTTTGTTGTTCTTGATATGGATGAAGATGTTGCTATACCTATTGTATTGAGATGAACAATGCTCTGAACAGCAAGTGCCCTCATTGATGTTCGTGAGGAACGAATTACTTTTCGCATAGGAAAAGAGAAAATTTTGTTTAAAATGTTTAACCTTTTTAACTATCCTATGTATGAGGAAAAACTTTGCACCGTGGACAATCTAGAAGAAGTCCTAGAAGAGGAGTGACCACTTCGACTCACTTTTGAGGAAGGAACGGATGAAATTCTTGAAAACGAAAAAACAGACAGCAGCGAAGAAGACGAACAAAATGAAGATGAACCACCAAAAGAGGACATCGCTGACTCTGACGTCACAGGTAAGGAAAAGGTAAGTAAACCTACACTAAAACTCTTCCTTCCTCGCTGAAATATGTATTTTTGGATGATGATGAGATGCAACATGTTATTGTTAATGCAAACTTGACCAATTCGCAACTAGAAAAATTGATTTCTTTACTTCATGTGCATCGCAATGCCCTAGGTTATTCAATTGATGATATCAAGAGGATTAGCCTAAAATTTGCATGGATAGGATCTCTCTAGTTGATGAAACTAAAACCTCCATTGAGCGTCAACGTAACCTAAACTTGAAGGAAACTGTTAAAACTGAAATTTCTAAACTATTAGAAGCCATAATAAACTGTTAAAACTGATATTTTTATCTCTTTTACATGCTTTTTAGATAGTTTTTCTTAGTAGAGCCCCCTGTCTCTATTTTTTCTGCTTTTGTAAGCCGGCAAAGACGGCAAACTCAATTCTCAAGCAATCAAGTAAGTTTTTATTTAATTCTTATTGTTATTTCTGCATTATTATGACTTTTTGCGAGTAGATACACTACTACAGAAATGCTTTTCACTATCGGTTAAAAATCCACTCTACTATCGGTTCTCTTACCGATAGTGGTCGGCACGATAGTAGAGGAGCAGAACACTTCTATCGGTTCAAAAACCGTTAGTAAAACACCTACATTCCCAACGTTCACTAATCGCTATCGACTATTTCTTCTATCGGCTCAAATTTAAACCGATAATATTATATACATTTTTTCTATCGGCTCGTATATAAACCGATAGTATTGTTTAGTATTTTTCTATCGGCTAGGATCTAAACCGATAGTAATGTTAATATTTTTTTCTATCGGGTATTATCTAAACCGATAGTATTGTCTGGACAGAGTTAGTACGGGAAACTTTATTCTATCGGTTATATTATATAACCGATAGTATTCTGTAGACACGTTTAGAACTGAAAACTTTATTCTATCGGTTGTTGTAGATGAACCGATAGCACTGATATATTTATTCTATCGGTTGTAGTATATAACCGATAGTAATTTGTAGACACGTTTAGTACTGAAAACTTTATTCTATCGGTTGTTGCATCTGAACTGATAGTAATGTAATATTTATTCTATCGGTTGTGTTATATAACCGATAGTAATATTAGTTTTTCCTATCGGTTATGTACTGGCACGGTTAGTACTGGAATCATGCACATATACATACAGCTATACAGAGATACATTGGATCATTCACAGATACATCAATATTTACAAATATTCAGCAATATTCACATATTGATCAATTTGTTCACAAATACACTAATTCAGCAATATTCACATATTCACATATTGTTCACAAATTGGACAGATTGAATTTATGCACATATTGATCGAGTTTATTCACAAATACATCAATGAATCTATTCACATATTGAGTTTATTCACAAATACAGCAATCAACACATTCAATATATATTCACAAATACAGCAATCAACACAAGTCAGTTACTATCGATCGTTGATAGCCACTTCTTCCATGACATATTGAGCCCAAATTGTTCGCAGCTCCTTCAATTGAGGCAACTCATATTGCTCTTTCAACATGGTGCTCTGCATATATGCGTGTATGAAGTTAGGATCGTACAGTCACATCCAATTAAAGTTCGACTTTGAGTCAGGAAAAATGGTTACCTTAGGGAATTGGGCAAAGTTTCTCCTGATCAGGTCATACATGAATCTCATGACATAGAAGCCACATTCCCACGATTGTGGCTGCTGATGGCACTGGAAAAATTTCATATGCAAAGACATAAACCCACATTAACTCGAAAGAACTAATTAAGCTTAAATTAAAAGACTCATCATGAGTACTTCCATCCGTATTAATTACCTCATATTCTTTCCAAGAAATTGTTGTGCCCTTCGATGCGTCATGCCTCCCTCCAGGACTAGCATAATTTTTGAAAGCCCTGTATTTAATTTAGCATTGCTGATTAATATCTTATCATTAATTAGCTAGTCAGAGAAAAATTTAAGACAACTATGTTACTTACGCGTCTATGTGCCATGTGAGGGTGAAAACATGCGCCACCTTGTCGCTCATCGAATCGAGGTAATAGACCTCATTCATCCATGGGCAAATGACGGCGAGGACCCAGTGGCCCCTACATTGCATATATAAGAGAACCGTTTCATACATATGTTAGGCGTAACATACAAGAATGAGTTAAATTAGTAGGAAATGCACTAACCTTTGGTGGTACGGCGCAAGGATGAACTCTCGGTCTTGCTGCGCTAGTAGTGCCCTTGATATGTATTCCTCCGCATGTGCTTGGTCGTGCTCTAGCATCGTGAGGCTTATTTTCTCTGGGTCGAGGAAACCCACCTTGTCACATGCCCTCATCGACGCCAGCCTATACATGCACCTGGATGCAAAGTAGACATTAGTAAGTAGTGCATACAAAAAGTGATTAGATTTATGAAATGAACTGTGATAACTTCAGACAACAGCACACTCATAGGACTCCAGTCCGTATGATGGACATATCAAGCTCCCGCCAGTTGAGGAGGTCGAACAAATCCTCGTGGGCCACCGATATGCTCCCGGGCTCACGGTGAAAATGGGCTGGCCTGAAGTGAACCAAGAAGTTGATGTGGCGCCTAGACCGGGTCAGGTACCACTCGTGGAGACTTCTGGTTATTTGATCCATATTGCGCAGAAGGTACTCCGACACGAGTGGGGACCCGTTCTTGAATGTACCCTGACTGGCTTTGTTTGGCCTTGCCTTTGGTCTTGCCCTTGCCTTTGGGCGGGGAGCGAGTGTATACCTTCGAAGGTTGGGGTGTGGTGCCGTCGGCCTCATTTGATGGCGAAGGGTTTGAGGCCGTCGGAGGAGGCATGGGGGCCGAAGGAGTTTGCTCATGCGTTGTGGCGGGGGTGGTGTCCTCAGGAAGTGTGCTGGTATCCATCGTCCACTTTAAGTACAAACACTTAAATTAGATTTTGCAAATTGAGTATATTAACTGAGTTGTAAGCTAGAATGGCTAGGGTTTACCTCCTGTAGTCTAACACCCTTCTTGGGCCACTGTATGTACGAGCCCAATGCCTCGCCAATTGTCCGCATTTCGTCCGTTGGGACGGGTAACGGAAAAGAGCTGTAGCCCGGGAGGGCCATGTCCACCTGTACCTTTGCGAATCCAAGCTCCAGAGGTACGCAGTGGATCCGGACATCCTCCCAAGACTGGTATACGACCCCGTTTGCAACCGCAACAGGTTTGTCGCCTATGTTGATCAATAGGCTACAGCTCTCCGGCTTCTGCAATTTGCAACAATTATAACAAGTTAGCGAAACAATTCTAACGTAACGGGAGTGGCATCAGCCGAACTGCATATATAGCTCAAGAGTTGCAATATCTCGATCAGGTCCATCGGATCCACGTGAACCTTCGAGCCAACACTACTCGGCCTGGCAGTGTCGACCTCGGCAGCTGGATCTAAACCCTTGGACTGCACAACTCGGCTGAGGCGTTCATATTTCTCGTTCATTTGAGCGAACATGTCCGCGAATTGTGCAGTCACATCTGCCCGTATCTTCTGAGATAGCTCCACTTCCCTTTCCTTCCAGCTGCCAGGCTTCTTCACCTTTTGCCCGGGCTCCGAGAAGCCTTCCTTCCATGGCACCACAGCCCCCACGGTTCGCGTCCGCCCTGGATGCTCCTTGTTCCCTAGAGCCCAGGTAAGGATGTCGTTCTCCCTATGGGGACTGAACAATCCCTCGGTCACCTCCTTCGAGCAAGAGATCTGTTACATTGAAAGCTCTCCATTGTGAGGAAGAAATATATACAAACTTGTGCGCACACTAGTGATCATAGTTAGCCAACTTACGAGTCGCTGCACGACCTCGACGTCCCTGGGGTTTGGGAACGCCACAGTCCCCGTGGCCGACACGGTCCCTCTGGCCAGCCACCAGCGCTTGCATCGCTGATCACGGATCTCGGAGAGTGGTAGGTCAGGGGAGTCGACGAAATGCGACGCCTCGTCTTCAGCCTTCTTCCACTGCTCCTCCTTCCTCGCATTGCCGCGAGAGCCGAGCCGATGTGGGTGGTTGTTCCTCCTCTGGATTGCCCTGTTCTTCTCGCTGAGGGCCTTCGTACCAGAAACAAGAAAATTAATGCACCACTGCTTACTGCATACAATGGTGTAACCAAGCAAAGGAACCATTCATACCTTGAACTCAGGAGTCCCCTTCTGTTGGGCGAATTGCTCCCATACCTCCTCCGTTATGAAGGGGTACTTCTCGCATGGAGATTCGCCTTTAGCGAGGAAGGTACTGACGAGGACGCTCTTGAAGGTTTTCCACGTGTTGTTCATGTCCTTCAAGCAAGCTATCTTGGGACCATCGTCCGGGATGTTCCACTTGGCTTGTTTCAAATGGTGCATATAAGTAGGACTTACCTAATCTCTAGGATAAACCAAGGGAATGTGATTACTCAAGAGTTCAGTGATTTTGATTAATTTTACCTTCACTTCCGCTCATAGCCTATCCCTCTCGTCGGCCTTGACGTCCTTCCAGCTCTGGACGGTGATCTTCACCCTTTCCTTCGCCAACAAGCCAACATATACAGCATAGTGCCCGGCGTTCTTCCCGATCGGTCTCCCGAACTGGTTGAACTCACAGGAAAGATCCGCGCGTTTGGCCAAACGACCCAACATCGTCGTGCCTCGCGCCTTCCTCTTGCGCTGGGACGAGGCAGCGCCATCTACGTTCGCCCTCGCCGAATCACTAGTATCGGCCGAGGAAGGTGCCGACATGGCTTTACCTAAAATACCATGAACAAACCATCCAATTGATATGAAGAAAGGTACATGACAAAGTTCATAACTAAAATTGTTGTGCTAATCTCTCTGCATGAAAATAAAGTCTGTTAAAATTTAAATGAACCTAAATTTGAGATGAACATTAGAAAATGGGAAGTAATTCACAGAAAATTTTGATGAGCAGTGCAAACTAACACATACTCTATTTCCTATCGGTTTTGAAAGGAAAACTGATAGTACTAAGGTTTGTATTCAGGAAAATTTAAAAGATTAGCAGTGCAAACTATGCTAATTTCTCTGCTGGAAAATAAAGTCTGTTAAAATTTAAATGAACATAAATTTGAGATGAACATTAGAAAATGGGAAGTAATTCACAGAAAATTCAGATGAGCAGTGCAAACTAACACATACTCTATTTCCTATCGGTTTTGAAAGGAAAACCGATAGTACTGAGGTCTGTATTCAGGAAAATTTAAAAGATTAGCAGTGCAAACTATGCTAATCTCTCTGCTGGAAAATAAAGTATGTTAAAATTTAAGTGAACCTAAATTTGAGATGAACATTAGAAAATGGGAAGTAATTCACAGAATATTCAGATGAGCAGTGCAAACTAACACATACTCTATTTCCTATCGGTTTTGAAAGGAAAACCGATAGTACTAAGGTCTGTATTCAGGAAAATTTAAAAGATTAGCAGTGCAAACTATGCTAATCTCTCTGCTGGAAAATAAAGTCTATTAAAATTTAAATGAACCTAAATTTGAGATGAAAATTAGAAAATGGGAAGTAATTCACAGAAAATTCAACTTAGCAGTGCAAACTATGATGGCACTACTATTTCCTATCGGTTCTCCAAGTCAAACCGATAGTAATCAAGTCTAAATTAGGAAAAATTTCCAAAATTGCTCAGCAGGAACATAAAGTAATTGCTCAGCAGGAACATAAGGTATGTTAAAATATAAATGAACCAAAATTTCAGATGAAAATAAGAAAATGGGAAATAATTAACAGAAAATTCAGTTTAAGGTATTTACTATCGGTTCTGAATAAGAAACCGATAGTGAACTACACTGTATGACAAATTGCTAGTGATTTTCATCAATTCTGTCATTCTCATAGCTATCAAGTTTGTAGTTCATGAATTATACTCTAGGTTTATATTTGTAATGCATTGAACGGGATATGAACCATTGCATACAAAATTAAGCAATACACGCGAGCGATTTGGTCAAGAACACTTACAGTCGATCGTGGAGTGGCCGGAGGCGGTGGCGCAATGCAATGCCGGAGGCGATGGAGAACCAATGGCGCAGAGGAGTGAAGAAGCGAACGTCGGCGAATCTAGGGTTTTCCGCGCGAGTATTTGGAAATTGGAATGTGATCAGTTGCACTGGAGGGAAAATCGTGCAAGGTTATAACCTAATAAATGAATATTTACTATCGGTTCATCACCACAAAACCGATAGTAAAAACATGTAAGTTAGGGTTTTCGTAACACAGTGTAAATCACTATCGGTTGTGAACAGTAAACCGATAGTAAACTAAGAACAGGGGCTCATAACACAGTGTAAATCACTATCGATTGTGAACAGTAAACCGATAGTAAACTAAGAACAGGGGCTCATAACACAGTGTAAATCACTATCGGTTGTGAACTATAAACCGATAGTATAGTTTAATTTCATATCGGTTTCACAGTTATAACCGATAGTAAAATACAATGCTATTGACCCTAAAGGATTTCCCTTAGAAGAATTACAGAGGATCTCAGTACATCATTTTGTATTGTATTTTACTATCGGTTATGAGAATAAACCGATAGTATATGTTAATTTCATATCGGTTTGGAGGTTGAAACCGATAGTATAATACTGTTATATTGATCTAAAGGTATTTCCTGAGAACAATTACAGATGGGTCTCAGTACATCATTTTGCACTTGTAAAGACACCTGAAACCCCATGCAAATGGCTTGCAATAATTTTGAAATAAATTAACAGTAAAGACCAATCATGGAATGAAAATTTGCAGTTTTCATATATATTTATGAAAAGAATCAATTATTGCTCAAATCAAGTATATACTCCAATTGAAATGAAAATTTGCAGAAATGATTCTCAATGCATCACGTATGTTTTCCCAAAGAATTTTTGAAAAATGATTTGAAGAATTCTTCGATCCAAGTAATATACGTCACTTACATATTGCAAATTAGTCAAGAATGGTTGTCCACCCATAATCCTTCTTCATGGTCGTCTTGCAGGTAACTTGCTTCGTCAATATCTTCGGTAGGGACAGATTGAAGGATTCCATCTAAAAATGGAGGTAGTTCGTCGAACTGATCGTACTCTCTTCATCCACAACGTCTTCGACCCCAACAATACGTCTCTTACTGTGAAGGACAACGTGCAACTTTGGGTTGGCCGGGTCAATGATGTAGAACACCTGTGTGGCTTGCTCAGCAAGTATAAATGGATCATCTTTGTGTGAGACTCTACTGAGATCGACGAGAGTAAACCCATAATTGTCGACTTTAACACCTCGAGGGATTTCGACCCATTGGCATCGAAACAGAGGAATCTTAAGTAATACATAATCGAGCTCCCATATTTCCTCAATAACACCGTAATATGAGTTGAGTGCCCTTACTGCCCTGGCATCCTCCGAAATAGCAAGTAGTGTCACTCCACTACATTGCATAGCACTCTTCTCGTCCTGAGTTCTTGTGTAAAATGAAAAGCCGTTGATGTCATACCCCTGCCAAGTCCCTACAGTAAATCTAGGCCCTCTGGCCAACCATGTAACATCTTCATCTACGTCGCCCTCAGAAGCTTGTAGGACTCTATTTTCGATCCACCCAGCAAACTTCCTATTATGTTCTCTGGTGACCCAAATCTCTGGCTTCGAGGGATTCTGTTTCCGTAACATTTCCTTGTGCTCGTGTATGTATGGCTCCACCCCCGTCATGTGCTGTAAGACCCAAAAATGGGCTTTGGCATACAGATCACTAGAGGGGACGACTGCTTTAAATCCAATCGTTCCAATGCCCTGAAGCCTGCCCTCATGCCGAGACGTAGGAACTGCCAATTGGGTCAACCCCGGCCATATAGTTGGTGCAAAATTCGATCACCTCCTCGGCGGCATAACCTTCAATGATACTGCCCTCAGGCCGATGTCGATTCCTTACATATCCCTTCAAGATACCCATAAATCTCTCAAATGGATACATGTAGCGCAGGAACACGGGTCCACAAAACTTAATTTCTCTGACAAGGTGAACAATTAGATGGACCATAACATCAAAAAAGGATGGAGGGAAATACATCTCCAGCTGACAAAGAGTGGTAGTCACATCGCGTTGCAAATCGTCCAGTCCATCCATATCAATTACCTGCAAGGACACAGTTGCAGCAAATATTCAGATCCAAAAAATTTGACAAGTTCCACGAATGGAGCTAATTAACTTGCTAGGAGTACACGCTTACGTACCTTGCCAGATATTGTGTTGAAGAAATAACATAGCTTTGTAATTGTCTCTTTGACTTTGACTGGGAGAATGCCTCTGGTAGCAATGGGAAGCATTTGTGACATCAATACATGACAATCATGGGACTTCATACCAACCAGTTTCAAGTCTTTCATGGACACAAGTTTTTTCAAGTTCGTAGAATACCCGCATGGAACTTTGACACCATGTAGGCACTGACAGAGTTCTGTTTTTTATCTTTTTGACAAAGTATAGAAGGTCGGGGGGAGGTATGTCCGCTTTCCCTTCTCCAACGGTGCAAGCTCAGTCCTTATGCCCATGTCGAGCATGTCACGGCGAACGTTGATGCCATCTTTCGTCTTTCCTGGAATGTTCAACAACAAACCAATCAAACTGTCACAAACATTTTTCTCTATGTGCATGACATCAATGCAATGTCGAACTTGTAAGTGCTCCCAATATGGCAGATCCCAAAGAATCGATCTCTTCTTCCAAACATTTTTTCCTGGAGGTTTAGAACATTTACCGAACTCAACTTTGATGTCCTTCACGCGCAAGTAAAGCTCCTTACCAGTCACAAACACTGGGGCTGATCCTTTCTCAGGCTTCCCATTGAATGACTTCCTCTTCTTACGGTAGGCGTGATGCATCGGAAGGAATCTGCGGTGACCCATGTACACTGTTTTTCTGCAGTTCGATAACCACATGCTTTCAGTTTCATCCAGGCAAATAGGACAAGCCTTGACTCCTTTCGTACTATAACCCGACAAATTTCCATAGGCCGGGAAATCATTTATGGTGCAAAATATCATGGCCCACAACATGAAATTCTCTCGCTTATATGCATCCCACATCCGCACCCCTTCGCTCTACAATTTATGTAAGTCCTCGACTAACGGTGATAGAAACACGTCAATATCATTCCCGGGTTGTCTAGGTCCTGAAATTAGTAACGACATCATGATGTACTTGCGCTTCATACATAACCAAGGAGGAAGATTGTAGATGCATAAAAGAACCGGCCAAGTGCTATGTCGACTGCTCATATTTCCGTGTGGATTCATACCATCCGTACTCAGCCTAAACCTTATATTCCTCACTTCGCCGCCAAACTCACCGAATGTTCTGTTAATGTTTCTCCATTGAATGGAATCAGCTGGATGTCTTAGTTTTCCGTCTTGTTTCCGACCTTCAACATGCCAACGCAAGTACTTCGCATCTTTCGGATTTGCAAACAGCCGTTTCAATCTGGGAATCACAGGAAAATACCACACAGTTTTGGCCGGAGGCTTTACATCATCACATCCATTGTGATAAATTATGTCCCCATGCTTATACCGCGATGCACCGCATCTTGGACAAACATGCAAATCCTCGTACTCGTTACGGTACAGAACACAATCATTTGGGTATGCATGTATTCTTTCGATTTCCATTCCCAACGGACACAATAGTTTTTTGGCCTGGTAAACCAATCTTGGCAACTCATTTCCCTCTGGAAGCATGTCCGCTAACAGATCCAATAGCGCCGTGAAACTCTTATCGCTCCAACCGTTACTTGCCTTCAAGTTATATAATCTCAACAAAGAAGACAACTTTGTAAATGTTTCACATCCGGGGAACAAAGACTTCTCAGAATCAACAATTAATTTCTGAAATTCAGCTAAATCGTTTTCGCTGTAGTCCTCTTCTACATCACGTAACATTTCATCTAAATTGTCGTCATCTACATGGACTTCCGAATGAACATTATCAATGTTTTGATCATGATCATCATTACTGCAATCCACTTCCGGGTGCTGCTGAGTGGTAGCGGTAGTGCTCGTTTCCTCAAGATCTTCACCATGCCATATCCAACGGGTATAGCGTGCGTTAAAACCATGACGAATCAAATGACTCCTAATCTGATCAGAGTTGCCAAACCTTTTTAAGTTCATACAATCTATACAAGGACAATGCATATCTTTCTCTCCCTTCTTCGCCTTTTCTTGCTCAGCAAATTTAATAAATCTATTCACACCCTCCAAATACTCAACAGTACTACGTTTTATTCCATACATCCAATATTCTCGGTCCATCTACAATTATTTCACAAAATTGACAAATTCAATTAAATAATTAATGACTCAGGGCAAGCATATATGAATGAAACATAATTAGCTAGGCCATATGTGTGTACATGAGCTGTTTAATTACATTAAATGGATTTGTATATATGAAACCCTAATTAACTTGATGCATGCATTAATTGGAAGAGCCAGCTAGCTAGCTGCTTAAATTCAGCAAGCTATAGCTAGCTAGCCAACCCAGCCTTCTAGCTAGTTTGGAGATACATGTATCTAGTTTAATGAATTGCAAGTAGAGAGAGAGAGGGAGAGTGTGAAAGAGTGATCGAGAGAGAGAGAGAGGTGATGAGAAGATGACAATACCGAGGGGGATGGAAATATGATCAACCTCTCAGCTAGCTTCTCCAGATCACTCTAGCTTGGAGTTGTGCGCGGCTAAAATGATTCCAACATGTAGAGCGCAGAGCAGGGGTCGACCTAATTAAGTTGTCCAATTTTACTATCGGTTCAACAACACAAACCGATAGTAAAATAAGGTCCCCACTGTCATAACCGTTAGTGTATATGAAGTCATTTTACTATCGGTTTGTTTTATATAATCGATAGTACTATTTAATATATTGTATCGGTTAGTACAGTAAGAACCGATAGTAAAAAGTCAGTAATTTCACTATCAGTTACCCGAGAAAAACCGATAGTACTATTCAATATATTATATCGGTTAATACAGTACGAACCGATAGTATAAAGTGAGTAATTTTACTATCTGTTACGAACGAAAAACCGATAGTACTATTTTAATATATTATATCGGTTGGTACAGTAATAACCGATAGTAAAAAGTCAGTAATTTCACTATCAGTTAAAAATGGAAAACCGATAGTACTATTTAATATATTATATCGGTTTGTACAGTAATAACCGATAGTATAAAGTCAGTAATTTCACTATCAGTTACAAAAGGAAAACCGATAGTACTATTTAATATATTATATCGGTTTGTACAGTAATGACTGATAGTAAAAAGTATTTGCATTTCACTAACGTTGGATTAGTGTGTAACCGATAGTAAAATGATGGTTTTCCGCCGCTGTCGTCCTATTCTATCGGATTTTTCCTAGATTGCTTACAACCGTTAGAAAATAAGGGTTAGTGGAATGCACTTCTGTAGTAGTGATACCTTCTAGGGTTAGAGATGACCAAATCCAAAAGGCATGATTCTTCCTAGGTCTTGATCTCCAATTTTGGAGTTATTGCCTAATGTTTTCTTCCTCTAAACCCTAACTTCTTGTTTCGACAACAAATGTAATAGTTGAGTCTTAGCAAAAATTTAGGAGAGTTCTTGAGTCCTTAGCGTTTTAACACGGGATCTTGAACAAGAGAGAGGCTCTCGCCAAACATAACAGAGGAAGTAATCCTCTGACCGTTGTACCAGCCACCGTACTGGCAACTTAATCTGTCTTGGAAAACGATTGGAATTAACTTGCAATCCTCGAACCTTGGATAGAAATATGCTGGATGGTTATAGAACTCCCAAAACCCTAGGTTTTCATTCCAACTTTACAAACCCTAGATTTCATATTTGCACTTTACTACTTTAAACCCTAGATTGATAGATTTAGTATTAGATTTAGTTGTAAAAAAACAAACCCCCCAAACTCGTTCAGACTTAGTCAGTGATCCATTAAGCTAGAAAGACGAATACGCTTGTTTTTCATGGAATTTGACCCTCAAGTGCTCAACATTCATCCGTCTACTTGTGGTTATTACACAAATCGCGCTCGCCGTTTTGGGTGCGATCACATGCATTAACCATTGCTCCCATCATACAACCTCCAAATTGGAACTTTTAATTGATGTGTATTCCATTGGTGCTGTTCTCGGGCAAAAAACAAATAAAGTTTTACATGCTATATACTATGTAAGCAAAACTTTGGATGATGCTCAAAGTAATTACACCACAACTGAAAAAGAATTGCCTGCTGTAATGTATGCTCCAGATAAATTTCGTCCATATTTGATTGGTTCAAAAGTTATTGTGCATACTGATCATGCTACTCTTAAGTATCTTTTGACCAAAATAGAAACCAAGCCAGAACTCGCACGATGGATCTTACTGCTACAGGAATTTGATTTGGAAATCAAAGATAAGAAAGGTTCTGAGAACGTCATCGCCGATCATCTTTCGCAACTCTTCACCGACACCGCCGACATTCACATCAATGATGCTTTACCCGACGAGCACCTTTACTTGATTCAACAAGAATCATGGTATGCTGATTACGCAAATTGTTTATTGAACAATGAATTTCCTCCAGGGTTGACGAATAGACAACGTAAGTGCTTTCTCCACGACATCTGACGCTACTACTAGGACGATCCGATCTTTTCCAAAAGGGAGTTGACAGCATCTTTCGACGATGCGTACCCGACCACGAGAACCAAAGCGTTCTTAAACACTGTCATTCATTCCATGTGGTGGACACACCGGAGCTTCAAAAACAGCGGCAAAGATATTGCAAGTAGGTTTATTTTGGCCTTGTTTATTTAAAGATGCTCATAACTTTGTGCAAAAATGCGATCATTGCCAACGTCTAAAAATTTGAGTAAAAGGCATGAAATGCCCTTAACAAACATTCTTGAAATTCAATTTTTTGATGTATGGGGAGTAGATTAATGTCATATTTAAAGATAATGGATCAGAGATTTTATAGAATAATAGCATCAAATAATTTTAGAGTTTTACGAACAAATCACACACTTGTTGATCGAACCAAGATGATAATTTATTCAAAAATATAATAACATATTATTCAAATGTTCATGAATATAACAAAGATAAATATATCTCTGTGATTTTCTCTAAGACATATCACTAATAGAATAAAACTATGTTTGCTTGCTGTACGCCAACAGTTAAAGCCAGTTTTCGTTCGTGATTAAACATGTGGTATAACCCAAAAAAAAATTGACCAAATAAAATTATTTAGTTTATTTCTCTGTGGAAGTCACTTAATTGTTGAGAAAGAGGAGAGGGAATTAGCTAGTTAAATGTTTGACATTAGAAATAGTACCATCCATTTGGCAAAAGACACTACCAAAAGTGACTAAAACTATCCAGATTATATTGGTCAATCATACAATTGTGAAAACATGTTCAAAGTAACCAAATTTCAATTTACTATCCGTTGATACAATCCAAACATAGCCTATCTTATGAACTCACATTTTAAGGTGTGACTGAGCCAAGAATTGACGCATGAAACACAACTACTATGGAATGCACAACTGCTGGCATTGAGTGTAATTCTGAACGTAGGATTGAGAATGATGTTCACTTCTTGACAGGCCGGCTTTGTTGCGCACCTTCTTTGCCAGCCAACAAAAAACCTTCTCTTGAACTAAATCAACGAACACGACAAGCCTATCATTTCGCATATACGTCTATATTTATATATATACCACGTTGTTTTCATCACCACGCATGCCACTAAAACCTCAAACAACGTTGTCTGCTTCTGCATATACGTATATATTAATATACACAACACAGCACACGAACTTAGCTAGCAGAAAACATGAGCACACCACGAGCACTCCTCGAATTCATGGCCAAGATGGACGCAGGAGCACCGTCGGCTATGGCCTCCCCACGACGCGCAACCTGTGCAAGGCAGAGCACGCTCGTGGAGCTGCCGAGCACGTCGCCGGACGTCAGCTTCGAGTTCAGCGCCGCCGTCAGCTACAGCTCGGCGTCGCCGGCCAGTGCTGTCTTCTCGGACGGCCAGCTCCGGGCGCACCAGTTCCCTGTGGTGGTCAAGTCGACAATGAGCAGCCCCGCCGGGAGCCCGCCGTCAAGCATGAGTGCGAAGACAATGGTGGCCGGGAGCAAGAAGCGCGTAACGTTTGCACCGGCAGGCACGCCGGCGACATCTCTGGTAAGCAATGCGGCGAGGAGGAAAGGTGGCTTGCTGGGGTGCATTGGATCGCCCTGTGGGTTGTCCCGTGATGGTGTAGTGGAGCCGGCCAAGACGGGGAACCCTAAGGTTGCCGCGATTTAATTAGCTCTCATGCATGCATGCAAGTGCATGTGAGTTTGCCTCTATTTTATTAGCATGGCTTCGCCATAAGTTCTTTATGTTTTCCTCTGAACGCAACTGAATGGATTCTATTTATTTTCACTGTATTAATGTCAAATGGGTATCATGGAGAACTTGAATTTGGTCTCTTCCTTCATTGTATTGCATGTCTGCGAGATTTTGTTTCTCCAACTTTTTCTTTTTTAGATTGTTTAGGTCACCTTCTCATTTATAATTTAGATTTGCCTTTCTTGTGTACAAGCATGGTGTTGTACATTATAAGCTTTTTATAGGCCTTATTTTAACTGTTTAACACTTGTTCTTGCACTTTGTTTTAATATCTTCTTGTATTGGTTTCCTTGAGCTTTTGCTCTCTCATATCTGTTTTAGACTACTTGTTCTAGGACAGGTTCCGTTGCACGGATATTGATTAGATCACTTATAAACCTAGCACACGATTTTGGGTTAAAGTTTCAATTTTTCTTCACCAAAATCTTGTTTTTGATTTCTACTGGTGCTTGCTGGAACTTTTTTACCACTCCCCTGGGTAGGTGGCAAATATACTTGATATATAAGAAGTGGGTGGTTATCTATGGCACGTCAACTAAATACAAAACAGTGGACACTTTTCTTTTTTAATATTACTCTCTATTTTTTTCCATAATAGGACAACAATTCTCATGGTTTTTTTTCTTCTCTGACATGCATTTCTTCTTTTTTTCAACAACGCCCCTCTATTTTTCTATGCATCATCAAACTTCTTTTTATTCAACTTCTAAAAAAAATACAAATGTATAAATTAGCATATTTAAATATGTGTTGAGAAGTCACAACATAAGACTGTATGCACTCACACTATTACACATGTCTATTAAGGGCTTAGAACTGAAGATTATATATACACATATTTATGCATATTCATCCTATATTGCTGAGTGATCTATACATATATATATATATATATATATATATATATATATATATATTGAATTACTATGTTTGATGTAAGTGGACAATACACTTATGGCATACTTTTTTTTTTCCAAATTCCACATGCTTTTCCAATATCTTGCACATGGGAAAAGCACTTACACATACATATTGAGAGCATACAGCTAAAAACTATGTACAGTTATATATTTTGGATGCTTATATCTAAAAAATGCACTTGCATAGAGATGTTGGTTTTGTACCACCGAAAAATATAGGCACTTACATATGCATATTTAACACTTCCAACAAAATGTTTTTTGTATTTTTATGTGTTTATTTATCAATTACAACTGTAAAGTATGATAATTTATTTACACATGCATCATGATCCCATATAACTAAATAGTATGCTCATGATTTACACATGTTCGTTGATCCTGTATAACTGTAGAGTTTGTGTGTGTACACATATGCATTAAACACTTGCCACTAATATATATATACACACACACACACACACACACACTACAGAAATACAGTCTACTAATCCCTATCTTCTTATGGTCTTACGCGTGCACAGTGGAGAAGGGCATTGTACTACGGTTCGGTTGTAAAAAACCGTTAGTAAAAACCACATGATTTATTCTAACAGTTCTTAATATATTAACTATTAGAAGAAATATACTTATTCTAACGGTTATATTTTTGGAACAATTAGAATAGATTTGATTTTATTCTAATGATTTTTAATAAATAACCGTTATAAGAAATATAATTATAGTCATGGTTCTCATTTGGGAACCGTTAAAATAAATTTTGTTTTATTCTAATGGATATAGAGACATAACTATTAGAAAAATTGTGCTGTCTTCTAACTGTTCTAGTGTTACAAAATGTTAGTAAATATTCCACCATAAGTCAAACCCACTCGACCCTTGCTGCCAATCTATCTCTCTCTGTTCCTCGTGTTCCGAGCTCCAAACTAAAGAGATCAGGACAAGCTGGAAATAAGTTTCTCTCTCTAATGTAAGCTTCTCATCTCTCTCTCTCTACTAGCAATCTAGTTGTAGCTCCAAGCTAGGAAGCTAGCTAAGCTAACTAGCTGGCTGAAGTTAAGCTAGGAATTTAGCTCCAAACAAGGTATTCGACCAATCCATCGTGAGATTGTCCACTCTCGCTCTCTCTACTCCACAATGCATCATGATTTATGAGCTTACTAGTTTCCATTGTGTAGTTAGGTTAGTGTTTCATCACTTAATTATCAAGTTAGGGTTTCATATATCAAGTTAGGGTTTCATATATATATAGCTTAATTGGCCAGGTTTTATGCATGCCTGACTCACTATTTTTTTCAATTTGTCAATTTTGTGAATGTAGATGGACCGGGAATATTGGATGTATGAAATTAAACATACTACTCTTAAGTATTTGGAGGGAGTAATAGGTTTATTAAATTTCATGAGCAAGAAAAGGCGAAGAAGGGAGAAAAAAATATGCATTGTCCTTGTACAGATTGTATAAACTTAAAGAGGTTTAACAACTTTAATCAGATTAAGAGCCATTTGATTTGTCGTGATTTTAATGCACGATATACCCATGGATATGGAATGGCGAAGATCTTGAGCAAACAACCACCGCTACCAATCAACATGACCTAGAAGTGGATTGCAATAATGATGATCCTCAGAATTTTGATAATGTTCATTCGGATGTGCATGTAGATGATGACAATTTAGATGAAATGTTACGTGATGTAGAAAAAGATTACAGCGAAAACGACTTCAGTAAATTTGAGAAATTGATTGCAACGGTTGGAGCGATAACAATTTCATAGCACTATTCACTAGTGCAGAAAAGCTTTCTTCTATCGGTTAAAAAAATCCTTCTACTATCGGTTTTCGTACCGATAGAGATAGACACGATAGAACAAGACAGAACATTTTTTATCGGTAAATAACCGACAGAAGAAATTAACAGTTCTATCGGCATCTTAGGAGTGTACCGATAGCAAACCCGTCGTAGTCTGACGATTAACGGTGGGAAAAGTACAACTATTCTAACAGTTAATTACATGATTACCGACAGGAAAATATTACTATTCTATCGGCACCTTATGATTGTACCGATAGAAAACCCATCATCGTCTGACGTTTAGCGTTGGGAAAAATACCCATATTCTAACGGTTAGTTATAAGTTTACCGACAGAAAAAAGTGTAGCACTCTCTCGGTTGGAAATGACATTATCGATAGAAAAAATCACAGTAGTCTCTTGGTTGTGGATGAGTTCACCGGCAGGAAAAGTCACTCTATTCTGACGGTTAATTTCAAGTTTACCGATAGAAAAGTGGGTAGTAGTCTCTCGGTTGTGGATGAGTTTACCGATAGACAAAACCACAGTAGTCTCTCGGTTGTGGATGAGTTCACCGGCAGGAAAAGTAACTCTATTCTGACGGTTAATTTCAAGTTTACCGATAGAAAAATGGGTAGTAGTCTCTCGGTTGTGGATGAGTTTACCGATAGAAAAAACCACAGTAGTCTCTCGGTTGTGGATGAGTTCACCGACAGGAAAAGTAACTCTATTCTGACGGTTAATTTCAAGTTTACCGATAGAAAAATGGGTAGTAGTCTCTCGGTTGTGGATGAGTTTACCGATAGAAAATTTGTAGTGGTCTGTCGGCAGTGAATGAATTTGCCGATAGAACATTCACATATACAGTACATTATTTGCATTCACAATACAGTACATTCACATATACAGTACAGATGCAATACATTATAGATTGGATACACAATACAGTACAGATTGACATATTAGACAGTTATTCACATTTATTCACATATATATCGACAAATACAAATTGCAATCCAATGTGGACATTTATTGACATATATATTTATTCACATGTATATAAACAGTCTATGCACAGAGTACACGAAAAAGAGAAAATTATCCTGGCGGATGGTTGGGCGCAACTTCCTCCATGACATATTGAGCCTAGATTTGTCGAAGATCTCTAATCTTTGCATTTTCGTATGAGTCTTTCGACATGGCGATCTGCAAGCATGTGTGAATACTTAGTAACTAACTTCCTAATTTAGAATGTGACACCCAATTTTCAAATTTGAGTTAGCTATCGATGCTTACCTTGGGGGAATTGGGCAAAGTTTGTCTGCACTAGATCGTACATGTAGCGCAACACATAAAACCCGCATTCCCACGATTGCTGGCTGCTGATGGCAATGAGATAATTGCATATGCGAAGACATGTTAGCTATTGTTTCCTATAAACTAATTAAGCATAAACAAAAAGTCTCGTGAGTACCTCATATTCTTTCCAAGCTAGTAGGGAGCCTTGCGGTGCGGCATGCCTCCCTCCAGCGGACGCATATTTATCAAAAGCCCTGCATTTCAGTTAGTATTGCCCGTTAATGTATTATCATGAGCTAGTGAGGTGAAAATTTAAATCAAACATATAAGTTACTTACGCCTCCATATTCCCCTTGACCACATATTCCATCGATAATTTGTCACGCATCGAATCGAGGTAGTACACCTCGTTCCTCGGCGGACAGATCACGATGAGGATCCAGTGGCCCCTGCATTGTACGTAAAAGAGGACCGCGTGCTCAAAATATATCTCAGGTGTAACATACAAGATCGAGTTAAATTAGTACGAAATGCACTAACCTTTGGTGGTACGGCACCAGAATGAACTCCCTGTCCTGCTGCGCCATCAGCGCGTTGGATATGTACTGCTCTCAGCGTGCGCGGCGTCGTACTCTAGCATCGTGAGGCTTATTTTCTCTGGGTCGAGGAAACCCACCTTGTCACACGCAGCCTCCGATGCTAGCCTGTACATGCACCTGCATGCAAAGGACGACATTAGTATTGCACAGAAAGTTACTACATTTCAAATGAACTACAACAATGCAGAGTTAGCAAACAGACTTAGAAAACAGCAATACATAGCATCAGCAAACTCACAGGACTCCAGTCTGTATTATGGACATATCGAGCTCCCGCACGTTGTAGAGGTCGAACAGATCCTCGTGTGCCACGGATATACTCCCGGGCTCACGGTGGAACTGCCCAGGCCTGTAGGGAACTAAGAAGTTCAGATTGCGCGGAGCTCGGTGTAGGTACCACGCGTGGAGGTCTCTGGTTGATCGATCCAATTTGCGCAAAGCTGCCTCCGACATGAGTGGGGACCCGTTCGTGAACCTCTCCGGCTGTCCCTGTCGCCCTTTTCCCTTGCCTTTGCCCTTGCCTTTTGCCAGGGACTGAGCGCGTACCTTCGAAGGCAAGGGCGAGGTGATGGTAGCTTTCTTCCGAGGTGAAGGCGTGGATGCGCTGGGTGGGGTGGAGGCCGTCTTTGATGTGTCCAGGGTCGCATGAGATCGGGCCTCATGCCCCGAGCTGGGGGTGCAGTCCCCTGGTAGCCCAGCGGCAGGCCACTTCAATTAATGAGCACGTATGTTAGATTATGCAAGTTGAGTGTACTGAGTAGGATGTAATCTAAAATGTGTAGGATTTACCGGTTGTATTATAAGACACTTCTTGGGCCACTGTACGTAGGAGCCCACTGCCTCAGCAAGTGTCTGCAGTTCCTCTGTTGGGACTGGCAACGGAGAATCGTTGTAGCCCAGCATGGCCATGTCCACCTGTACCTTTGCGAAACCCAACCGCAGAGGTACACAGTGGACCCGGACATCCGGCCCAGATGGATATACGAAGCCGTGTCCAACCACTTCCTGCCCGGCGCCTACGTGATTCTGTAGGATGCAGCCCTCCGGCCCCTGCAAATTTGTAACAATCAAAATAGGTTAGCGAAACAACTCTAACAGAATGGGAGTGGCATCAACTTAAGTGCACAGATGAAGGCTTGCAGTACCTCAAGTAGATCCACTGGATCCGCGAGTACCTTCGAAGCGCAACTGCTTATCCGACCCCGCGGGGTACCGTCGTCTTGGGGATCCGCATCTGCACTCTTGGCCAGCAATGCTTTTCTCAACCGTGCAAACTCTTCCCTCATTTGTGCGACCTTGGTCTGCACCTCAGACTGTACCTCAGCCTGTATCTCAGCCCGCTTCTCCGCCCATATCTCTTCCCGTACCTCAGCCCGTATCTTATCGGAGAGGTCAGCTTCCTTTTCCTTCCAGGTGCGGGCCTTCTTCCTCGGTGGAGCCGGATCTACGAAACCGGCCTTCCACGACACAATGGCTCCCACGGCCCGTGTCCGCCCGGGATGCTCCTTATTTCCTAGAGCCCGGGTGAGGATGTCGTTCTCCCTCTGCGGGGTAAACAATCCCTCCGCTGCCTCCTTCTCAAAAGAGATCTGTTACATTTGAAGGTACCTTGTTAGACAAATTGCCTTATATACACTTGTGCGCACACAGTTTACGAGCTTAGCCAACTTACCATTCGCCTCACAACATCGGCGTCCCCAGGGGTTGCGAACTGCACAGACCCCGTGGATGACACGGACCCCCTCCCCCTCCACCATCGCTTGCACCTCTCATCCCGGATCTCGGAGAGCGGCAACTCAGGGGTGTCGATGACAGGATTTTGCTCATCTTCCTTCTTCCACTGCTCCTCCTTCCCCGCATAGCCCCGGGATCCGAGCCGATGCGGGTGGTCGTTCCTCTTCTGGATCGCCTTATTCTTCTCGCTAAGGGCCTTGAACTCCTCAGTCCCCTTCTGCTTGGTGAATTCCTCCCATACCTCCTCCGATATGAAGGGGTACTTCTCGCAAGGAGATTTCCCCGCAGCGAGGAAGTTACTGACGAGCCAGCTCTTAAAGGTTTTCCATGTTCAGTTCATGTCCTTCAAGCAGGCAGTCCTAGGTGTATCGTCGGGGATGTTCCACTTAGCCTGTTTCCGAAAAATGCATACAATTAATCACGAGTTAGTTAAACTTTAGTATAAGCCAAGAAAACGTGATTACGAAAGAGTTCAGCGATTTCAGTTCATTAAACCTTCACTTCCGCCCACAACCTATCCCTCTCGTCCGCCGTCACGTCCTTCCAGCTCTGGACGGTGATCTTCACCCTTTCTTTCGCCAACAGCCCAACGTAGGCCGCGTACCTCCCAGCATTCTTTCCAATCGGCCTCCCAAATTGGTTGAACTCACAAGAAAGATCCGTGCGTTTGGCCAAACGCCCCAACAGTCGTCGCGCCTCGCCCCACCCTCTTGCGCTGGGATGTAACAGCTGCATCTTCAGTAGTTACGATGGGGTTGGCCCTAGTCGAACCACTAGTACCATCCGATGAAGACGACGACATGTCTTCCCCTACAAAACCTTCAACAAACCATATATATGGCAATTAATTCGCCTTGGAGTTCCATAACTTAGCCCAGGACTGGAGACTAACTAGGGTGGCAAAAGGGAAAATAATACAAAAAGGAAGACATGCATAAATTAGTTCCTGAATTGTTCAGAAATATTTTCTATCGGTAAACACATGAGCTGCCGATAGACCATAACAATTACCTCCACAGAAGACAATTTTTCTATCGGCAAATCCGTGAGATACCGATAGAACATAACAATGTTCTCTACATATGGAATTTTGTTGACAAGCCACCATTCACTGTCATCACATAACATTCTCGATGATTTGCTATACTAATATTCATGGGCCAGTATTATTATTTCACACGTAAATATGCACACAAGCGTCTAAGTGCCACTGTGCATAATCTTTAGCCTAGCCTGTATGTGAGTCATCAGGACTTCACATCTATTAGGTTGGGAAAAGTCATGTATAGGCATTTGAAACATATACATCGAAGACCCATCCACATTTCCATATATTCATACCAAGTGAGTAAAAATTCCCAACCAAACTAGTACATTGCATGGCTCATGTCCTTCCAGATCCAAATTAAGTTTTACTACTTGTGCAGAAATATGTTCTATCGGTAAACACATGAGCTGCCGATAGAATATGTGTAAGAACACCTCCAATATATAATGTGCATTACATGGCAGTTGGATACAATTGATCACACGTACAGCAGTATAGATAAGTTAAAATCTCAAAACAGGTTCATTACAGCACTGGAACATATTATGTAAACCCTAATTTAAATCAACATTGCGTGCGGAATGTACATAATCCAACACAACAGGGAACCCTAGTGTAATTGCAAAACTCGAAGAATTAGTACGTGCAAAACACTAGGATCAAATAAGGAAGATGCTGGAAATAGAACGACGAATTAGGGTATTTACGGCGGCGATCAGTTTTGGTGATGGAAAGGCGGTGTAGAACGCAGCGGCGGCCGGCGAAGGACGAAAATAAGAACCGGTGGCAGTGGCGAACCAGTGTCCAGCCGGCGATCGTCGTGTGGGAGAGAGGAAGTGAGTGGTCGCGGCGGAGGTTGTGGTTTTCTTCGCTCTCGAAGAGACGCAGTGCTCTAAGGTGGAACTGTTCGAGTGGAGGCAAACTAAAGGGCCGTGTACGAGTAATAAAGTAGTGGAGGCACTTTTCTATCGGCATAACAAAATGATACCGATAGACTTATGTACTTTCCTATCAGTACAACAAAATAATACCGATAGAACAAGTAAATTTCCTGGAAAAATATTTGAAGTAGTGGATGCCTTTTTCTATCGGTATAAACAATAAAATCCCGTGAGACCAATTTTCCCCAGAAAATTTTTTTAAAGTGCTTGAGATTATAGTTTCTATCGGTAAAAACAACAAAATACCGTCAGAGTAATGAAAAGGTACCTTTTCCTATCGGTATAAACAATAAAATCCCGTGAGACCAATTTTCCCCAGAAAAATTTTCTAAAGTGCTTGAGATTATAGTTTCTATCGGTAAAAACAACAAAATACCGTCAGAGTAATGAAAATGTGCCTTTTTCTATCGGTATAAACAATAAAATCCCGTGAGACCAATTTTCCCCAGAAAAATTTTCTAAAGTGCTTGAGATTATAGTTTCTATCGGTAAAAACAACAAAATACCGTCAGAGTAATGAAAAGGTGCCTTTTTCTATCGGTATAAACAATAAAATCCCGTGAGACCAATTTTCCCCAGAAAAAATTTTTGATTAAGTGCTTGAGATGCCCTTTTTCTATCGGTAAAAACAACAAAATACCGTCAGAGTAATGAAAAGTACACACAATTTAACATCAAACAGACCGTGGTTGAAAGCTGCAGAATGATAAAGAGAGAGGGAAGATAGCCGAAAAATTGAAAAATTGACATAAAAAGAAATTGTTCATTCATTGTTGTTTTATCACTTACAAAAAAAAAATAAAACCCATAATGCTAGGTCAAGGGGTGGTCTTAGCCCTGGCTGCATGTAGAATAGAGTCAGTTAGACTTGCAGCCAGGACGCATTACTCCTCTAGCGACAAGTTGTCCCTAGGATCAACTACTACCGCGTCGAGAAGGCCTGCGACCTCCCTCAGCTTCGCTATGGTATCCTTCATAGTCAAACCGCAGCCAGCGATGGTCATATCCCCGGCTTTGTTCTCCTCGCGAAGACGCCTCATCCTCGCCCTAGCATTGTCACCATCCGTCTTCATGCGCTTAATGCGCTGGAAGAGATCGTCAAGGTCAAGCAGTAGCTGAGTGTGCTTGTCTGTAAGGAGCTTGTGCTCCTCCTGGAGGGCCCTCAGGTCGGCCTTCACTTTGGCAGTATCTTCCACGGCTACCATTCCCTGTGCAAATCAACAGGTCAAGAATGAACTGAACATGGATTAACAATACATGGGTAAACCGAGGAGATTTAGAGTTCTTACCGGGGAGGGCGTGGCTGACTATCCCATGGAGGTTGCCATTGTGAAAGAGAAGATGAGGAGTCGAACCGTTCGAGAATTAGAAAAACAACAAAATACCGCGACGCATGGCGAGGTACTTATAGAGTTTCCCAGGCGACGCATGGCGACACGGTTGAGAATTCAAAGCGGCAGAGTATTCTTCTATCGGTAAAAAAAGGAAAAAACCGTCAGACAAAAATACCGTGAGACTAACGAATTTATTCTAACGGTAAAATAGAACAATACCGATAGAACACGTTTTGAAGTGTCGGGGGAAATCTCCGCGGGACTAAGTCCAGGTAAGTTCCCGGGGATTTGGCCTCCTGGGCCTCCCCGGGCACCGCCTTTTGGTCCCCGGGACGGGGCCTCCGGTGCCCTCCCGGGCGCCACCATTTGCCCGGGGACGTGGCCTCCGGCCCCTCCCTAGGCGCCGCCATTTGGCTCCCGAGACGCGACCTCCGGTGCCATCCCGGGCGCCGCCTTTTGGCCCCCGAGACGCGGCCTCCGGCCCCTCCCCGGGCGCCGCCTTTTGGCCCCCGGGACTTGGCCTCCGGTGCCATCCCGGGCGCCGCCTTTTGGCCCCCGGGACGTGGCCTCTGGTGCCCTCCCGGGCGCCGCCATTTGCCCGGGGACGCGGCCTTCGGCCCCTCTCCGGGCGCCGCCTTTTGGTTCCCGGGACGCGGCCTCCGGTGCCGTCCCGGGCGCCGCCGTTTGCCCGGGGACGCGACCTCCGGCCCCTCCCCGGGCGCCGCCTTTTGGCCCCCGGGATGTGGCCTCTGGTGCTGTCCCGGGCGCCGCCATTTGCCCGGGGACGTGGCCTCCGGGGCCTCCCCGGGCGCCGCCATTTGCCCGGGGACGCGACCTCCGGCCCCTCCCCGGGAGCCGCCTTTTGGCCCCCTGGACGTGGCCTCCGGTGCCCTCCCGGGCGCCGCCATTTGGCTCCCGGGACGCGGCCTCCGGTGCCGTCCCGGGCGCCGCCATTTGCCCGGGGACGTGGCCTCCGGGGCCTCCCCGGGCGCCGCCATTTGCCCAGGGACGTGGCCTCTGGGGCCTCCCCGGGCGCCGCCTTTTGGCCCCCGGGACCTGGCCTCCGGCGCCGTCCCGGGCCTCATCACCCTCCAAAAGGTAAAGTCTCGAGCTGTTTATCACGTGCAGGTCACGCGAGGAGCGCCTCGGGAACTAGCGACCACCTGCCAAACATCTAAGGCGTTTGACCGGGAGAAGGACGGTCCTACCCTTCAATCCGACGGTGGCTTCCGGGGCCATTTAGGTTTTTTGCTACTTTTTGGGGCTATAAATAGCCCTTGTACCCCTCAGTTGTAAGGGATCGGTTCTTTTATTGGAATAGCTAAACTCACAGACCTGCTCCGGAAGCCTCTCCCCCAGAGAGAGCCTCCCCAGCCGACTCCGGTCGGGAGCGCGTCGACAGGACTAGGGCCCCCATCGGGACCCGAACCTGTATAAACCCGTGTGTCATTTTTTGTGCTTGTCCGGCGGGGGAGGACCGGTCATCCGGTCAACCCGCGCCGCGTAATCTTCGCTAGGATCATTCTCAAAACCTGCCGGGGTATTCGCAATACCACGACAGTTGGCGCCAACCGTGGGGACTCGTGACATGACGCCATGGCTCCCCCAAGAACAAGGGCTCGCACCCTTCCTGGTGATCCGGGTCTCGGAGACCCAGCGCCGTCCGCCCGGGACACTATCGTCCTGGCGGTCCCTTCCGGAGGCGACCTGGCCCAGGTACCGCCTCCATCCTTTCCTCTTAACTTAGGTGCTTCCACCTCCAGGTCGTTCCCGGTGACCGCGGGGACCTCGGCCGGGACAAGCGTCCCCCCGACGGCTCCCCCGGCTCCCCGGGACGCCCTGCTCGAAGCTCTCGTGGAAGGCCAGCTCCACGCACAGCGCTCTATGGACGAGCTCCTTAGCGTGTTGGCGTGGCCTCCGGCCCCCACATTTGCGTCACACCCGTATCCGGGGAACATGCCCCCGTTTATGGGTTACCCAGCGGCCCCTCCGGCCTCCGGGGGGTTCTCCGCCCCGTATGATCCTGCCGGGAGGTTTCCTGCCCCTGCGGGATATACGTCTGGACCTTTCCCGGCACCCGGGCCCGTCCCGGTGCCGGGAGGTTATTTCATGCCGGGGCCCTTCGTGGCACCAGGTGGGTACCCCGTCCCCGGCCTATTCCCGGGGCCAGGAGCCCACTCCTTGGCGGGGGTTTACCCTGCACCGGGAGCCAGTCCCGCCCCCCGCGTCGCGTTTACCGCACCGGGGGCGGTTGACAGAGCAGCCCCCGTGCTGCAGCGGACTTTCCCCCGCATGGGCTCCCCGGTTCCGGACGTCGCCGCGGGGGCTCCCCCCTCGCTGGTTCCGGGTGTTACAGGGCCTGCCCCCTTCCTGGTTCCAGTTGTGGCCACTGGGGCACCCTCCACTTCGATTCCAGGCGTCGCCGCGGGCGCCCCCTCCTCGGTTCCGGATGATACAGGGGCTTCCCCCTTTCTGGTCCCGGGGGTTGTCGCAGGGGGCTCGCCCCAACCGGCTCCGGAAGCTGCAGTGCACGAGCTCCCTCCCTCGGCGGGATAGGTCCGTTTCGCCCCGGGGAGGTCGAGCGAATGCGTTCACCAGAGCGCGGGGAAGAACTTCCCCCCGGCCGCGGGCGCGGGGAGCCTCGCTCTCGTACCGGCTGGGGGAAGAGACCCGCTGAAGAGCCAACCTCTCCGGCGGAGAGCCCGGACGTCCGGGAACTCAGTCCCGGTCCGGAGGAAAAGCGTCGCCACCGCCATTCTGGCGGACCTCTCGGACCGCTTCCAGACTCAGACAACGAAGGTCCCGTGAAAGAAGACAGCGATCGGGGCTCTCCCCGGGAAGTGCAGGGGGCCAACCAGCCCCTGTGCCGAAGACTTCGCAGCATCCGGTGGCCGCGGCCCTACCGCCCGCCACACATCGAACACTATGACGGTGAGGCAGACCCTTACGAGTTTGTGCAGGTCTACTCCACTGCCATCTCCACGGCCGGGGGGGACGAGACAGTACAGTGCAACGTCTTCCCCCTCTACCTCTCCGGCATTGCCCGCTCCTGGTTCTACAACCTGAAGGCAGGCTCCATCAAGTCTTTCTCGCAGCTCAAGCGGGAGTTCTGTGCCAACTTCCAGGGGAACTACGTGCGTCCCCTGGACTCCTCGCAGCTGTACACTGTCCGGCAGAGGACTGGGGAAACCATCAGAAGCTTCTTCAAGCGTTTTGCTCAGGTGAAGAGCAAAGTGGCCCACGTCCCCGACTCTACGGTCATCGAAGCCTGCAAAAGCGGTATCCTCCCGGGGGAGCTCCACCGAAGGCTCTCCCGGAGCTGGCCCTCTTCCGCCGACGAGCTCTTCAACGTGCTCGAAAAGTACGCTCGGGCGGAGGAAGACAACATCTGGAAGAAGACCCAGGGGGCTCCCGCCCCCGTCGACCGGGGGGCCAGGGATCCCCCCAAACGATCCAGGCAGGGGGGGCGTAGCAAGCCACGACCTCGGGACACCTTTGTCCTCGAGGGCGGAGGCGGCTCGCGCGACCCCCCGAGGGCCAACCGCGCCTTCCCCAAACCGAAGGGCCACGAGGGAGGACAATCTTCGCGTGGCCGGGAGGGCCCCGCAGGGAGAAGGCGGGAAGGACCGTGGTGTAGCTTCCACAGGTCCAGTACCCACGCTACCCGAGATTGTAGCCAGCTGCTGCAGCACTTCGCGGACTTCCTCGACCAGCGCGGGCAGGGAGGGGACTCCGGCCTCCTTGCCCCCTCGGCCAGCTATTCCGGCCCTTCCCGCTCCCGCAGGGGGTCAGCAGACGCAGGAGTGGGAGCCTTCAGAAGCTCTCCCCTTTCAAACTTCGCAGCGGCATATCAACGTCATTGTGGGAGGATCTGCCTCCGGGCGGGACTCTAAGCACCAGCGTAAGGAGTACGCGCGCGAGGTCAAGGTTGTGGGGGTGCTACACACGTCCCCGCCACCGAAGTGGTCGGACGTCCCCCTCACCTTCACGGCAGAAGACGCGCGGGGGGTTCGCTTCCCCCACGACGATGCGCTCATTGTCTCCGCGACCATCTACAACTGCCATCTGGCCCGTATCCTGGTGGACGGCGGGAGCTCCGCCGGTGTCCTATTCCTGAAGGCCTTCAAAGAAATGCAGGTGGATGAGAAGCTCCTACAGCCCGCTGCCGGGCCCCTACAAGGTTTTGTCCCAGGGAAGGCGATCCACCCCGTGGGCAAGGTAGATCTTCCAATGACCTTCGGCACCCCGGAGAACTGCCGGACCGAGTTGGTCCGCTTCGACGTAGTGGACCTCCCCTCCTCCTACAACGCGATTATGGGGAGGACGACAATCAACCGGCTGGGGGCTGCCACCCATCAAAACTATCTCTGCATGAAGATCCCCGGGCCGCATGGTGTGATCAACGTCCGGGGAGACCAAGACATGGCCCGTGCTCTATACGAGCGCGTGGCGGCCACAATCGGAAGCGTCAACCTCATAAAGACGCCCGGGGGGGAGGCTTCTCCCCCGGAACTAGATGCTGCTGCGCCACCGCCCGGGAGGCCCCTCATCAAGCTGCGTCCGGAAGGGGGCCTCCGGAAGGTCCTGCTGTCCCCGGGCAACGAAGACAAAACCGTCCGGATCGGGGCGGAGCTCCCCGAGGAGCACGCAGCACAACTTGCGGCCTTTTTGCGCGAAAACTCCAATGTTTTTGCGTGGAAACCGTCAGACATGCGGGACGTCGCCCGGGAGGTCATTGAGCACAAGCTTGCAGTGGCCCCCAGTCACCCCCCGGTCAAACAGAAGCTGCGGAAACTCTCCCTCGAGCGCCAAGAGGCAATCAAGACGGAGATCACCCAGCTCCGAGAGGCGGGGTTCATTCGGGAGGTCCTGCACCTCGAGTGGCTCGCGAACCCCGTCCTCGTCAAGAAATCAATAGACAGGTGGTGGATGTGCGTGGACTTCACCGACCTTAACCGCGCCTGCCCCAAAGACAACTTCCCGCTCCCGCAGATTGATCAGCTCATCGACTCCACTGCGGGGTGCGAGCTCATGAGCTTCCTAGACGCCTACTCTGGCTACCATCAAGTCCGGATGGCGGAAGGGGACGAGCAAAAGACGAGTTTTATTACTCCCCTCGGAACCTTCTGGTACGTCCATATGCCCTTCGGGCTCAAGAACGCGGGGGCGACCTTCCAGCGCCTCATGACACTGGTTTTCAAAGAGTAAGTCGGCCGCAACGTCGAAGTCTACGTAGACGACGCGGTCGTCAAGAGTCCCCGCGCAACCTCCCACATCGACAACCTGGCTGAAACCTTCCGCAGCCTCCGTACCTTCGGGCTCAAACTCAACCCGGAGAAGTGCGCCTTCGGGGTGCGCGGGGGGAAGCTCCTCGGTTTCCTCGTGTCCCAGCGGGGCATTGAGGCAAACCCCGAGAAGATCCGGGCATTCCTAGACATGCCCTCGCCGCGCTCCGTCAAGGATGTCCAGCGGCTCTCCGGCCGCCTAGCCGCGTTGAGCCGCTTCGTCTCCCGGTCGGGGGAGCGGGGCCTCCAGTTCTTCAAGATCCTCCGAGGGCTCGAGGGGTTCCGCTGGACCCCCGAGGCCCAGGAGGTGTTCGACGACCTCAAGAAGTACCTCACGAGTCCCCGGAAGAGCCCTTGCTCCTCTACCTCGCCGCGACCCCTGTCACCGTCAGCGCGGTCTTGGTGAAGGAGCAAGGGGGGCAGCAGCGTCCCGTGTACTACGTGAGTGAGGCCCTCCAAGGGGCCAAAACTCGGTACACGGAGATGGAAAAGATTTGCTACGCCCTCCTCATGGCGTCCCGGAAGCTTCGGCATTACTTCCTGGGGCACCCCATCACCGTCCCGTCGTCCCTCCCCCTCGGGGAGGTACTGCGGAACAAAGAAGCCACCGGCCGGATCGGGAAGTGGGGGGCTGAGCTCGCCCCCTTCTCCCTATCCCTTACCGGCCGCTCCGCCATCAAGTCGCAGGTCCTCGCTGACTTTGTCACAGAGTGGACTCCCGCCTCTGGGTCCGGGGACGAAGATCTCCCTGTGCCGCCCCGACGCAGTGATCATTGGACCCTTATGTTCGATGGGTCGCTGTGTCTCGCCGGGGCTGGTGCGGGAGTAGTCCTCCGGAGCCCCGAGGGGAAGGAACTCGAGTACGCCGCGCGGCTCGAGTTGCCCGCAACCAACAACGTAGCCGAATACGAGGCTTTGCTCCTTGGGATGCGCCTCGCGCGCTCCCTGGGGATCCGGCGCCTCCTAGTCAAGGGAGATTCTCAGCTCATAGTTTGCCAAGTGGACAAGTCTTACCTGTGCCATGACGCAAACTTAAGTCTTTATTTGCAGGAAGTGCGAAAGATGGAGAGGCATCTCGACAGCCTCGAGGCCCGGCATATCCCACGTAGGGACAATGACCGGGCCGACGCCTTGGCCCGGGCAGCAAGCGCCCAGGAATCGCTCCCCAAGGGGGCTTTCCTGGAGATCATCACGAAGCCCTCGGTGGCCTCCCCGGACACGGGCGACGAGCCTCATGTCCCGGAGGTCGCTGAGATCACCCGGCCTCCATCTTGGATGGACCCCCTCATCTCCTTTATCAAGGGGGAGGGGGGCCCTCCTAGTGAGACCGAGGCTAAACGCCTCCGGGCTAAAGCCCGGGCATATCTCCTGCTGGAGGGGAGGCTCTACAAGCGGGGGGCTTCCGCCCTCCTGCGCTGCCTCCCTCGGCCGGAGGGACTTCAACTTCTCGAAGACATCCACGCGGGGAGCTGTGGTTCTCACCCAGCCCCGCGTGCCATCGCGGCCAAGGCCCTCCGGCAGGGCTTCTACTGGCCCACGGTCATGCGCGACGCGCGAGACCTTGTCTCCGCATGCGAGGCATGCCAGAAGATGGCCAAGGGCTCGAACCTCCCCCCTATAGCGCTGCAGACGATCCCCAACACTTGGCCCTTTGTGCGCTGGGGGATGAACCTCTTAGGGCCCTTCCCCCCAGCGCCCGGGGGATACAAGTATGCGGTAGTCGCAGTCGACTATTTTACAAAGTGGGTTGAGGCGGAGCCTTTGGCCAGCATTACGTCCCGGGCCGTTCAGCGGTTTTTCTGGAAAAACGTCGTATGTCGTTTTCGTGTCCCCCGGGAAATCACCGTGGACAACGGGACCCAATTCGACTCGGCTTATTTCCGGGAATTCTGCGAAGGCCTGGGGCTCGTCATCCACTTCGCCTCGGTGGCCCATCCCCGGAGCAATGGGGCTGTCGAGAGGGTCAACGGCGTGATCCTACAGGGGTTGCGCCGGAGACTCGAGCAAACCGCTTCTAAGCGGGGTGCATGGGCAGAGGAGCTCCCTAGCATCCTCTGCTCCATGCGCACGACCCCGTCCCGGGCGACGGGGCGTACTCCCTTCTCACTGGTCTACGGGGCGGAGGCAGTCCTCCCCCCAGAGATCAGCTTCCGGTCACTGCGGGTTGAGCTCCTGGAGGGAGCTACTCCCTCAGCATACCAGGCCAACGAGGCCAACTAGCGTCTGGAGATCGACCTCGTGGAGGAGGAACGCGACCGAGCGCTCCTCCGCCACGCCATCTACGAGCAAGAAATGGGGCGCGCGTACAATCAGCGCGTGCGCGAGAAAGCTTTCCGCCTTGGGGACCTTGTCCTCAAGCGCGTGACGGACCCCCAAGCCCAGGGTAAGCTCTCCCCCAAGTGGGAGGGCCCTTATAGGATCTCCGCGGTCCTGGGCTCGGGGGCCTACAAGCTCTCCAACCTTCAGGAGCAGGAGCTGAAGCACATGTGGAACTTGGGTTTACTTCGCAAGTTCTATGTTTAGCCTTACGGGCCTGTCCCCTCCCCCGGAGCGTTCACGCCGGAGGGGGAGGAGGGACACTGTAGTTTCCTCCCCTTTAGCGGCTTCGCAGGGGGAGGCCCTGTACTTCATTTTATTAGCAATACATAGGAATTGCTTTTTAAACTCTCATTGCAGGTCTCTCTCGTTGCCGCCCCTAGCAGCAATGCCCTCCCCGCGAGGATGCCATCCCCGCGAGGAAGTGGGCCAGCCCAACAAGTCCCTACAACGGGAGTCCCCACTCCCGTAGGGCGGCTTATGATCAGCCCTCGTGGACTGAGGGTGTAAGCGGCAACCCGGTCACAGTGGCCGTGGTAACGAGTCACTTTGGGAGACTAGTCCCCTGCCCAAACACTCAAGACCCGTCTTCGGGCACTTCCTCCTCCGGGAGTCGACGTTATTCCCGGCTCCCCATTTTCACGGCGACCGGATGATCGGCCCCTTGCGGCTCGATTGGATCTATCTTCCTCCTCCGGGAGTCGACGTTATTCCCGGCTCCCTGTTTTCACGGCGACCGGACGATTGGTCCCTAGCGACCTTATTCCCGGCTCCCCGTTCTCACGGCGACCGGATGAATGCCTCCCGGAGACCCTATTCCTGGTTCCCCGTTCTCACGGCGACCGGACGACTGTCTCTCGGAGAAGTCACGGATTTCTCGGGCATTCTCTTCCCCGAAGACCCTATTCCCGGCTCCCCGTTCTCACGGCGACCGGATGAATGTCTCCTAATAAGCTCGCCTCCGGAAATCTCATCGGGTTCTCTTGGACATTTCTTCCACATGAGGCCTTATTCCCGGCTCCCCGTTCTCACGGCGACCGGACGATTGTCCCCGGAAGGTCTTCTCCTTGAAAACCTCGTTTTAAAGTTTTCTAACTTAGAAAATTTCCTATCCTACAGGTGACTTCTATCCCGGGGGCCTTGTCACCCCCACAGCGCGCGGAGCTATTCTCCGGCCCGCTGTGGGCGGGGGGGATAAGGAACCCCCGGGTGTCGACCGCACCGCCCACGAGGAAACTTAGCTCATCCTTGTTAAGATGAGTCGTCCAGACCATCCAAGAAGAAGAAACTAAAGAGGCAATGAAAGGAATCAGCAACAGCTTTATTGATTCTCAAACCCAGAGGACATCTTCCCCCTCCGGTGGGCTTCGGAAACGATACAACCCGGGTTTTAACCCGGGGGATTCTCTACGCCCTAAGGCTCATACGCCTAATACTCCCGGAGGCTCTCCGCTAGCTCCCGGGTCAAGTCTCGGTACAACGCCCGACGCGGCGCCGAGCGTCCCGGAGCACATCTTTAGGCCAGAACTCGTATCCCGCCGGTGGAAGTATCCGGAGAGGAGGGATCATCCAGAGCCCCGGTCGCGGAGGGGACAATTCGGCACGATGATTATCAAAGTTGTCCAAGTGCCACTCCGGACGCCACCTCAACCGGATCGGCTCCCGGACACTATCCTCGCCGCGATTCCCGGAGATAAGGCTTAGCAAAATCAAGGCCGCTTGGGCGTCCCCCGGGGAGCCCCTCCCGGACCTTCGCCCGGGAGCAGCCTCCCGGGAACCCTGGTAACAAGTAAATTCAATTCAGACTTAGAAAAAAATTCTAACTTCATTGCATTCAAAATGTTTTTGTACAAGTGCCCGGGGCTTCTTCTAAGAAGCTACCGGAATCAAAAAGTCCTAAAACAAAAAAGGGCCCTAGCTAAGACCCGGGGGGAGGCTCATACATGTTCATTGGCGTCCTCCCCCCGGGGGGCTTCTTCCAAGGCCGGGGCTGGGACGAACCACGCCCAGATGATCCGGTCGTAGAACCCCCCGGCAAGCTGCTCGACCTCCCGGCGCGAAGGCTCGAAGGCGTCCGGGAAGCTTCGGGGGATGCGGCCCCCGATAGCCCGGGTGCCGACCCCCCGGAATTCGACCAGCCCCGCAGCGGCCGCGACGACAGGGATCGCGCGGCCCCCGCGTCCGAACGTCGGCAGCCTCCGGGATGGCGGAGACCTGTGCATTGAGAAAACGCACAGCCTCCGCGAGGGTCGCCGGTGGCACCTCCCTGCTCCCGGAGCCTAGGCTTACGCCAAGGCCCTCGAGGGCCGACCGGATGGAGCGGCCCGCGTCCGCCACCGCCCGGACGCTTGAGCTCTCCAGCTCCTGGAGCGCCTCCTCCCTCGCCTTGGCCTCCTCCCGGAGGCGGCCGTTGACGACCTCGGAAAGATGGACTTGGGCCCGTACCCGGGTCAATTCCGCGAGGGCTTCGTCGCGTTCCCGGAGGGCCTTCTCGCGCTGCCCTACGGAGGCCGTGGCCCGGCCCTCCGCCTCCTTAAGGAGCCGGGCGACCCGCTGCTCAAGGCCCCAGGTAACAGCTGCCACCTACAAAATATATAGGGTTAGAAAAATCTCGAAGTGCAGGGGACGAATGAAGACGTCATCGACTCGGGTTACCTGGGCCCCGAGGGACTGAAACCCCTCGAAACGCTGATGGAGCGTCCCTCCCGCGACAAAGGCCGGCACCTTCCGGGTATGCAGGTGCTCCGAGTAGCAGGCGACCTCCCTCGTGGGAAGCAAAGGGGTCTCCCGCCCGGCGCCGCCAGCGCGGCCAGCGGGGGGTCCCCGAACCTCAAGGTCCGGTAATGCGGCCGACGTCTTCGTCGACGAGGTAGTGCCCCCCGAAGACGTGCCTGAGGAGCTCTCGGCGGGAGCCTCCGCCCGGGGGGGAACCATCAGGCCTTTCCCTGCCCCGGGCCGGAAGGTCCTCGGGGCCTCCTCCTCCGGAGGAACCTCGTACACCGAGGGGCTCCCCCCCTCATCCACCGGCAAAACCCGCGGGGACGAGGCCCCCGCGAATCTCACCTCCAGCCTCTCCGGCTCTAAAGAAGCAGGAAGGGGCGGGAGGGGCTCCACCATGAGCGGCGACGGGGCGTAGTTCGCCGAGTCGGACGCCGCCCCGCCCACGGTCGCCTCCTTCCCCCGCGCCTCGACGGGGCCCTTCGGGGGGGGAGGTGTTGCTTCCTTCCGGGACGGTGCCCGGGCACGTTCGCTCCCGGGGGTCCCTGTCCCGGGGCTTCGCCGGTGTCGCCGCCGGCGTCGTCGATGGGCCGGGGGTCTTTTGAACCCGGGCCTTTTTGGGCTCCGAGCCCCCGGCCGCCTCCTTCCCCCGTTTGTGCGACCCGGGGGTGGGGAGAGGCTTCCTCTCCGGCAGCTTCAGCCCGTAGGCCGCCGCCACCAAGTTCTTGGGAGGGCCGTCCCCCACGGCGCGCACGACGCGCTCGTGCTCATCGGCGAAATACCTCCCTAGGAGGTTCTCCACATTCTCCCGCGCCGCCGGGTACGGCCGGACTGAAAGAGGTAAAGAGTTAGTCAATTTATTAAAAATTCGTAAGTACAATGCAGCGGGTTCCCGGAGCTTACGTCGCATCACCGGCTTCACCGGGGGCCGCTACTCGGGGCCCATTCCGATCCCCCTCTTCCCGCCGGTGAAGGGGGAGATCCGGAGGAGAGCCATCTCCTCGGCGGCATCCCGCATCGAGCGGGTCTTCTTGGAGAGGATCACCTTGCCGAGGAGCTCGAACTCCTCATCCGTCCACGCTGGGGGCTTCGGCGCGGACGACCGGCTGTAGGTGGGGGCCTCCGGGGCGTACACTACCGCGTCGTCCCGGACCCGGAGGTAAAACCACCTCCAGACCCAATCCCCCCAGTGGTCCTGGGAGGCAGCCGCCGGGTAGTCGATTACCCGGGCCGGCAACATCTGGACCATCACCGAACCGAAGGGGGACTTGGGGCCCCCCTTCACCAGGTGGGAGGTCCGCGCCGCCGGTTCGTAGAAGTACCGGAAGGAGCGAAGGTCGGGCTCCCGCTCGGTCGCTGTCTTGTAGAGCCAAATGAAGAGGCCCATCCGGACGAGCGCGTTCGGGGTGAGGTGGTTGAGAGCCACCCCGTACTCCTTGAGAAACTCTCGGAGCATGGGATGCACCGGGAGCCGGAGCCCCGCCTCTAGGAAGGCCTCGAAGGCCATGACCTCTTTGGGCCTGGGGCGGGGGGCTCCGTCCTTATTCACGGGGACTCGGATGTCCCCGTCCGCGACGATGCCTCTTTCGACCAAGGACTCGGCGTCCTCGGCCGTGAACTCCGACACCCAGAGGAAATCCGAGGGGATTTCCTCCGGGGGCACCTCCGTGGTCTTCGCTCGACCCTTGGGTGCCATGAGTTTAGTTTTCCTTTTCGGTGGCTAACTTTGCAGGAGGCTACTACTAGAAACTCCCGGACGCCTGCTACCGGAAAGGGCTACCGGAAAGAGCTACCGGGAGAGGGCTACCGGAAGAGCAAAAATCGTCGAGGCCAAAAATTTGGAATGAGCTTCCGGGCCCCCCAAGGTCCTATTTATAGGGGTGGACCATGGTCTAGATGCACGCCACGTGGCACCCGCGGATCAATCTGGACCGTAGAAGTTCAAATCGTTCGCGAAAAACGAAGGGACGGGCGTGTGAATCGAGGCGCCGGTTCGAATCGCGCGCGCATTTATGGCGAAATGGCGCGGCCTTAAGCGTGGGGCACGGAAACCGAAGCACCGCGGCTCCGGTGACTTGGCCCAGAGATTTTCCCGGTGACCTGTACCATACCCACCGGGGACTCGAGCATCGTCCCCGGCGTGCATGGGGGGCTGCTGTCGGGGGAAATCTCCGCGGGACTAAGTCCAGGTAAGTTCCCGGGGATCTGGCCTCCGGGGCCTCCCCGGGCGCCGCCTTTTGGCCCCCGGGACGGGGCCTCCGGTGCCCTCCCGGGCGCCGCCATTTGCCCGGGGACGTGGCCTCCGGCCCCTCCCCGGGCGCCACCATTTGTCTCCCGGGACGCGACCTCCGGTGCCATCCCGGGCGCCGCCTTTTGGCCCCCGGGACGTGGCCTCCGGTGCCCCTCCCCGGGCGCCGCCTTTTGGCTCCCGGGACGCGGCCTCCGGCCCCTCCCCGGGCGCCGCCTTTTGGCCCCCGGGACTTGGCCTCCGGTGCCATCCCGGGCACCGCCTTTTGGCCTCGGGACGTGGCCTCCGGTGCCCTCCCGGGCGCCGCCATTTGCCCGGGGACGCGGCCTCCGGCCCCTCCCCGGGCGCCGCCTTTTGGTTCCCGGGACGCGGCCTCCGGTGCCGTCCCGGGCGCCGCCGTTTGCCCGCGGACGCGACCTCCGGCCCCTCTCCGGGTGCCGCCTTTTGGCCCCCGAGACGTGGCCTCCGGTGCCGTCCCGGGCGCCGCCATTTGCCCGGGGACGTAGCCTCCGGGGCCTCGCCGGGCCCCGCCATTTGCCCGGGGACGCGACCTCCAGCCCCTCCCCGGGCGCGGCCTTTTGGCCCCCAGGACGTGGCCTCCGGTGCCCTCCCAGGCGCCGCCATTTGGCTCCCGGGACGTGGCCTCCGAGGCCTCCCCGGGCGCCGCCATTTGCCCGGGGACGTGGCCTCTAGGGCCTCCCCGGGCGCCGCCTTTTGGCCCCCGGGACCTGGCCTCCGGCGCCGTCCCAGGCCTCATCACCCTCCTAAAGGTAAAGTCTCGAGCTGTTTATCACGTGCAGGTCACGCGAGGAGCGCCTGGGGAACTAGTGACCACCTGTCAAGCATCCAAGGCGTTTGACCGGGAAAAGGACGGTTCTACCCTTCAATCCGACGGTGGCTTCCGGGGCCGTTTAGGTTTTTTGCTACTTTTTGGGGCTATAAATAGCCCTTGTACCCCTCAGTTGTAAGGGATCGGTTCTTTTATTGGAATAGCTAAACTCACAGACGTGCTCCGGAAGCCTCTCCCCCGGAGAGAGCCTCCCCAGCCGACTCCGGTCGGGAGCGCGTCGACAGGACTAGGGCCCCCACCGGGACCCGAACCTGTATAAACCCGTGTGTCATTTTTTGTGCTTGTCCGGCGGGGGAGGACCGGTCATCCGGTCAACCCGCGCCGCGTAATCTTCGCTAGGATCATTCTCAAAACCTGCCAGGGTATTCGCAATACCACGACATGAAGTGCCTGAGAGAAGTGTGAAAGTAGCGGATGTCCTTTTCTATCGGTATAAATAACAAAATACCGTCAGAAAAAAGGGTTTTTTGCAGAACTTAATTTGAAGAAGCAAGAGGCTGCGATGAGATTTTTGCAAGTGCTATTTGAAGGGAAGAATTAAGTATTTACAGGATAAAGGTACTGTACATGTTAGAACTCATGCTGTGGAGTAAAATTGAGATGTATTAATGCTGTGAACTAGCTTATCATTAAATTCTAAAGAAAAATGTACTGCCTGATGTATTAATGATAAGTTCCTCACCTTGCTGCAGAACTTGTGAGCTGTTTGTTTGGCATTTATCCCTGAAATAGAAATTAATCATCAATGGTTCTCAACCCATAATCCTTCTTCGTGGTCATCTCGCAGATACGTTGTTTCGTCGATATCTTCAGTACGGATAGATTGAATGTCCTCTAAAAATGGAGGTATTTCATCGAATTGGTTATACTCCTCTTCGTCGACAACATCTTCGACCCCAACAATACGTCTCTTGCTGTGGAGGACAACATGCAAGTTTGGATTGGCCGGGTCAACGATGTAGAATACCTGTGTGGCTTGCTTTGCAAGTATGAATGGATCGTCTTGGTGTCCGACTCTACCAAGATCGACGAGAGTAAACCCGTAACTGTCAACTTGAACACCTCGAGGGATTTCGACCCATTGGCATCGAAATAGGGGAATCTTAAGTAATCCGTAATCGAGCTCCCATATTTCGTCAATAACACCGTAATATGAGTTCAGCGCCCTTACTGACCTGGCATCCTCGGAAATAGCAAACAGTGTCACTCCGCTACATTGCGTGCTACTCTTGGCGTCTTGAGCTCTTGTGTAAAATGAATACCCATTGATGTCGTACCCCTGCCAAGTCCCTACAGTGAATCTTGGGCCTCTAGCCAACCATGTCACAGTTTCACTTACGGAGCCCTCGGCAGCTCGCGTGACTCTTTCTTGGATCCACTCAGCAAATTTCCTGTTATGTTCTCTGCTGACCCAAACGTCTGACTTCGAAGGATTCTGTGACCGTAACATTACCTTGTGCTCGTGTATGTATGGCTCGACCTCCGTCATGTGTTGTAAGACCCAAAAATGTGATTTTGCGTACACATCACGAGCGGGGACGATAGCTTTGAATCCAATCGTTCCGATTCCCTCAAGCCTACCCTCGTGTCGGGACCTAGGAACACCAATTGGGTCAACCCCGGCCATATAATCTGTGCAAAATTTAATCACCTCCTCGGCGGCATAACCTTCCATGATACTCCCCTCGGGTCGACGACGAGTCCTTACGTATCCCTTCAATACACCCATAAATCTCTCAAATGGATACATGTAGCGCAGGCATACGGGTCCACAAAACTTAATTTCTCTGATAAGGTGAACAATCAGATGGACCATAACATCAAAAAAGGATGGAGGGAAATACATCTCGAGCTGACAAAGAGTTGTAACCACGTCGCGTTGCAAAGCGTCCAGTCCATCGGGATCAATTACCTACGAGGACACAGTTGCGCCAAATATTCATATCAGAAAAATCTTCTAATTAAGCTCCACAAATGGAGGTAGTGAACTTATAGTACGAGTGCACGTACTTACCTTGCAAGATATTGCGTTGAAGAAATAACATAGGTTTGTGATTGTCTCTCTGACTTTAACTGGGAGAATGCCTCTTATAGCAATGGGAAGCATCTGTGACATCAAGACATGACAGTCGTGGGACTTCATGCCAACCAGTCTTAGGTCCTTCATGGACACAAGTTTTTTCAAGTTCGCGGAGTACCCACATGGAACTTTAACACCGTGCAGGCACCGACAGAGTTCTGTTTTTTCGCTCTTGGACAACGTATAGCAGGCCGGGGGGAGGTATGTACGCTTTCCATTCTCTAAAGGTGCAAGCTCAGTCCTTATCCCCATTTCCACCATGTCACGACGAGCTTTCACACCATCCTTTGTCTTTCCCGGAATGTTCAACAACAAACCAATCAAACTGTCACAGACATTTTTCTCTACATGCATGACGTCAATGCAATGTCGAACTTGTAAGTGCTCCCAGTACGGTAGATCCCAGAGAATCGATCTCTTCTTCCAAACATTTTTTTCTCGAGGTTTAGAATGCTTACCGAACTCAACTTTGATGTCCTTCACGCCCGAGTAAATCTCCTTACCGGTCAGAAACACTGGAGCTGATCCCTTCTCAGGCTTCCCGTTAAATGATTTCCTCTTCTTACGGTACGTGTGATGCACCAGAAGAAACCTGCGGTGACCCATGTACACTGTTTTCCGGCAGTTTCGCAGCCACATGCTCTCAGTTTCATCTAGGCAAATAGGGCAAGCCTTGGCTCCTTTCGTACTATACCCCGACAAATTGCCGTAGGCTGGAAAATCATTTATGGTGCAAAATATCAGGGCCCGCAAGATGAAATTCTCTTTCTTGTATGCATCCCACACCTGCACACCCTCGCACCACAATTTCTGTAAGTCCTCGATTAAAGGCGCTAGAAACACGTCAATATCATTTCCGGGTTGTCTGGGTCCTGAGATTAGTAACGCTATCATGATGTACTTGCGCTTCATGCATAACCAAGGAGGAAGATTGTAGATGCATAAAAGAACCGGCCAAGTGCTGTGCCGGCTGCTCATATTACCATGTGGGTTCATACCATCTGTACTCAGCCCGAACCTTACATTCCTAAGTTCGCCGCCCAACTCAGCAAATGTTCTGTTGATGTTTCTCCATTGAATAGAATCAGCTGGGTGTCTCAGTTTTCCGTCTTGTTTCCGGGCTTCAGCATGCCAACGCAAGTGCTTCGCGACTTACGGATTTGCAAACAGCCGCTTCAATCTAGGTATCATAGGCAAGTACCACACAGTTTTTGCCGGGGGCCCTTTCCTTACCTCGTGACGTTCACTGTCAATCCGGTCCCTACGCGTATACCTCGATGCGCCGCATCTTGGACAAACATGCAAACTGGAGTACTCGTTACGGTACAACACATAATCATTTGGGCATGCGTGTATTCTTCCGATTTCCATTCCCAATGGACACAACAGTTTTTTGGCTTGGTAAGTAGATCTTGGCAACTCATTTCCCTCTGGAAGCATGTCCGCTAGAAGATCTAATAGTGCCGTGAAACTCTTATCACTCCAACCATTTCCTGCCTTCAAGTTATATAATCTCAGCACAGAAGACAGTTTTTAATGTTGCACATCCAGGGAACAGAGGCTTCTCAGAGTCAGCAATCAGTTTCTCAAATTCACAGGAAGTCATTTTCGTTGTAATCTTCCTCTACATCACGTAACATCTCATCTAGATTGTCATCATCATCATCTACGTGCACATCGGAATGAACATTACCAAAATTGGGATGATCATCGATATTATTGCAATCCACATCCGAGTCGTGCTGATTGGTAGTAGTGGTGCTTGTTTCCTCAAGATCTTCGCCATGCCATATCCAACGGGTGTATCGCGCGTTAAAACCACGACGAATCAAATGACTCTTAATTTGATCAGAGTTGCTAAACCTCTTCAAGTTCATACAATCTGTACAAGGACAGAGCATATTTTTCTCTCCCTTCCTCTCCTTTTGTTGCTCAGCAAATTTAATAAACTCATTCACACCATCCAAATATTCAAGAGTAGTACGTTTTATTCCATATATCCAATATTTCCTGTCCATCTACAATTAACAAAATTTAACGAGTAAGCCATGCATGAAACTTGCCCGATTAAGTTATGTATATGTACATGTACAGCCTCTTACAACAGATACATGTGTTGAACCCTAGCCTGACGAAATTAACACTAATTAACCTAGCTAACTACACAATACAAGCTAGTTAGCTCCTAAAACATGACGCATTTTCAGCTACCAAGCTCCCAAGCTTAGAGCTACAAACTTGGTACTACACAATACAGCTAGCTTGCAAATAGAGAGGAAGGGAGATCTAGAGGGAGAGAGAGATAAGTGTCGACGATTAAGCGTACCTTAAAGAGAGGGGCGCAATCAACTTCCCTCCAGCCTGCGCTGATCACCCTAGCAGTGTAGCTGGAACTTTGGTCACAAACAGAGGGACACACAGTGCAACAGAACAAATTAAAGAGCAGCTCAGCAATGGTCGAGTGGGATTTTCCTTATAATGGACATTTTTCTAACGGTAAATACATGAAATAACCGTCAGACTAACTTAGGTAATTTGCCGCTCACATATTCTATCGGTAAAAACACACACATACTGTTAGAGAATGTGCATTACCGAGTGACGAGGGTTGACACCCGAGTTACTTCTAATAAACTTTTGGTTCAAGACAGGTTCGAACCAGACATGTAGCTGGCGATGCGAACTCAAGCTACTTCTGAGGGGCATCACCATGAGTTCGCAAGCTTTACGCGATCAGGTCGCGGGTTTCGTGCGATCAGGCCGACAGCCTTGTGCGGTCAGAAGTTCGTATGCTATACGCGGACTAAACTGGATATCTGGGATGTTGCGCGGTCAGCCCACACTCCGCGGTCAGAACATTCTCGACCAAGGTGCTTGGAAGTTATTCGGTTATCTTTATACCAGAATATTCCAGGCATCCCGAAGATTCCTCCACGTTGAAGACCAACCGTCAGAGGTTATTATATGCGGTTATTCATGATTAACACGTGTTAATAACCTCCGTGGAAGTTAACAACGGTTCTCCAGAAACCGCATCAAACCGTTTGATGCAGTTTTCTTCATATGGCACTCTTTCGACCAATATAAAAAGGTGGCAAAGTACATCAAATGGGAGGATCCAGGACATTAGGAAGAACAAGATTCCTAATATAAGGGAGATACAAGATATCTCGATCACTCAAAAAGCCAAGTCAACGGCTTAGATTAGCCAACACATACAAGTCTCCTATAGCTTCTTATTGTACACTTATTTAGGGAAGTCTTTCGCCTGTGAAGGTTTCTCCCTGCTAGTTTGTAAAGCTTTATCTCATATAGTGAAATCCTAACAGGACGTAGGGCTTTTACTCCCACCATCGAGGGCCCGAACCTGTATAAATATCTCTGTGCTCTTGTTCACCATTGTTTGGCATACCTTCCCGGAGGGTCATCTTGAAAGGTCTCACAATTACAAATTTTGCATAAGTTCGGCTGAGGACCTCGAGTCCGAATCGTCGACAGCTGGCGCCCACCGTGGGGCCTTTCTCAAGGCGTCCTAATTGGAATCTGGAGGTTCGCTGAAACATGGCTGGAGCATATGATTCTGAGAACGACTTCGATCTCGAGGATTATGCCCATATACCAATGCCTTCTCCAAGCGATCCTGCTCCGATGGAGGAGGTCGAAGGCCAGAATCTTCCGTAGGTTGAATCATCTCTTCAGGTCATGTCAATCGACCAGGGAGCAACTAGCGCAAGGTCAGAACCCACAGAGGTTCTTAATGTGCTAGGTGATGAATCCGGCCCGTCATACGACCCTACTGAGGGAAAATATGATGGTGACCCGGAAATTAGCCCAGGAAGGTTCGACCCTGATAATCTCCACCGTCTCTTTGATTTCGAGTCCGACTCGGAACAAACTGAGATGTTTTCCCCATCGGCGACCTCTCTCCCTAGGCAGTTTGCTGCGCTGTCGGAAGAAACTCCCGACCAACATGCTGCCAGGGAAGAACAAGATCGCAAACAGAAGGAGGATCTAGATCTCGAGCAACAGAACAACGAACTACGCAGAACTGCCCTAGAGGCTCTTCAAGATGCGCAGGCTCGTTACGATGCTGCCCCGAGTTCTTCTCGACGGTCGCATGGTCGAAGACGTGACCATACCCCTTCTTTGCCACTGGAGCGTTTCCCAGTGGACGAAGAAACGATAACACCTGGTGCCCCTAGGAGAAGTACCCATGGTCGACTGCGATCTATCGCAGAAGTCATGCGCAATTTTCCTCCTACGGTCACGGATGCGCAGAAACCGGCCTTTTTTAGGACCCTGGTGGAAAGACTGGACGAGGTCGCATCCGAGGCGACCCCGACAGCCTCTTCCCGCTCGGTAACACATTCCCGTGAACGGGATGGTCCTCATTCTGGCTCTGGCCGGCGGAGTTACCCGCCGCCTGTACCGTCCCAACAGGACAAATACCGGCGAATGCAGGATTCTCGTAGTAGGGATCGAGTTCCTGTTCACTCTCGTTTGGGACCACGAGTAACCTCGCCATTGCGTGAGGTTGCTCGAAACCCAACCGAGAGTCACAGGACGGTTCACGGTCCTTACGTTGGTTGCAAAGCTTTTTCGCCTGGCCTACGAGCAGTCGTTTGGCCCGATAAGTTTCGACCAGGGGCCATTGAGAGGTTTGATGGAACTCAGAACCCATCCGAGTTCCTTCAGATCTATATTACTGCCATCCAAGCAGCGGGAGGCGATGACAAGGTCATGGCCAACTACCTACCAACAGTCCTCGCTGGACCGGCTAGAACCTGGTTGTTTAATCAGCCTGAGGGTTCCATCTACAATTGGGAAATGCTATGCGATGCCATCCTCAGCAATTTCCAAAATTGTTACCAAAAGCCGGGTAAGGAGGACGACCTGCATAGGCTGCGGCAAACCTTGACCGAAACACTTCGGCAGTTTGTCAAGAGGTTTGTCGGGGTGACGAATACCATCCCGAACATACTGATGGCTCCGTAATCAGGGCATTTAAGCATGTCGTTCGATACCGGAGATTCACTGATGACTTGCTTATCCACCTTCCTCGATCAGTGGCCGATCTGTTCGATATGGCTGATCGATATTCCGATGCAGCCGAGGCAGTCGAATGGAACCGAATGGTCGATAAGGGGGACCTACCAGCCCAACCAGGCTTCAAGGACGCCAGGAAAGAAGATTCAAGCAAAAAGCCGGAGTCTTCACCGGGTGGGAAGTCAAAAAAGTCAAAGAGGAACCGCTCCGGATAGTACCGTGAGGTCGCAGTCGCGGAGAAACCACCTTCGACCAAAGGTAATAAGTCTTCATTTAAAAGTAAAACTGCCTCTGGTGGTCGGGATTTCGACCAGCCAGACAAATCAACTAATCCGCAGGAGGGCAAGAAGTGGTGTCCGCTCCACAACTCCGCAGGCCACGACCTCAAAAACTGCAGGAGTTGGTTGAAACAACTGGATGATTTCTACCAAGGAGCTGGGCCAATGCCAACCTTACCGCCTAAAGAGCAGGCGTGCGGGATTAGAGACGTCGATGGAGATGAAGAAATGGCTTACCAGGTACCTCAAAATCATGTTAATGTCATTTTTGGAGGTTCTTCCTCTTTCATTTCCAAAAGGCAGTTTAAAACCTTCTGCCGAGAGGTTAACCAAACGGAGACATCCCTTGGTGAACCTCAATACCCCCGTTGGTCAGATATGCCTTTGACGTTTGATCGCGCTGACTGTCCTGTGGGGCTAACCCGACCATTGAGGCTACCTCTGGTCATTACCCCAATCATCAGTAACGCGAGAGTCGAAAGGGTCCTGGTTGACGGGGGAAGTCTCCTTGATCTTTTATTGGTCAAGACACTCGACGAGATGCAAATTCCTGGTTCGAAGATCAAGCCCATAATCCATCCGTTTTATGGGATAATCCCAGGCCCCTCCATGATGCCATTGGGACAAGTGGTCCTCCCGGTCACTCTGGGAGAACCAGACAACTTTCGAACAGAATTGGTTACTTTCGATGTAATCGATTGTGATTCAGCTTATAATGCAATCTTTGGCAGGCTGACTCTTGCTAAGTTCATGATGGCAACGCACTATGCTTATCAGTGCGGCAAATTGCCTGGCCCCAAAGGTGTCATCTCGATCCGAGGCAGCCGCAACGTGGCACTCACGTGCGACCGGTTATCTCTGGAGATGGTCGATCAACTTCCCCTCCGGGACGCGCAGGTCGCCACCGTTGCCGCCGATGCGATCAAGGCTGCTCCTCGACCAGATGAAAAACTCAAATAAGTTCCTTTATACCCAGATGACCCATCCAAGACAATTCGGGTTGGGTCAGCCCTGGATGACAAATAGGAACTCGACCTCATTGCTTTCCTCCGGGTTAATGCAGACGTGTTTGCGTGGAAACCGTCCGACATGCCCGGTGTCCCAAGGGAAGTAATTGAGCACAGGTTAGCAATTCGACCTGGACAAAGACCAATAAAGCAAAAGCTCAGGTGTTTTGCCACTGACCGATAGGAAGCCACCCGAGAAGAGTTAGACAAACTCTTACAAGCCGGGTTTATCCGCGAAGTGGATCACCCGGACTGGCTCGCCAATCCAGTCATGGTCCGCAAGTCAAATGGCAAGTGGCGCATGTGCGTCGACTACACTAGTCTCAACGCTGCCTGTCCGAAGGATGACTTTCCCCTTCCCCGCATCGACCAGTTGGTCGACTCCACTACGGGTTGCGAACTGATGAGTTTTCTGGATGCTTACTCAGGATATCATCAAATTAGCATGGCAGAAGACGATGAAGAGAAGACTGTCTTCATCACCCCGTTCGGCACATACTGCTACGTCAGAATGCCGTTCGGTCTCAAGAACGCACGTTCCACGTACCAGCGCTTGATGCAAAAGACCTTTCTTTCCCAGATAGGGCGTAATCTCGAAGCATATGTAGACGATTTGGTTGTAAAAAGTACCAAGAGATTGTCTCATTTGGACGATCTCGCTGAAACCTTCTGTAATTTGAATCGCTTTGGAATAAAATTAAACCCGGAGAAATGCTCTTTCAGGGTTTCTTCAGGAAAACTCCTTGGTTTCCTTGTGTGTTCCAGGGGCATTGAAGTTAATCCTGAGAAAATCAGGGCTATTGAACAAATGAGGTCGCCCTCGACCATGAAGGATGTTCAACGCCTGGCTGGTCGCATGGCGGCTTTAAGTCGCTTTATATCGCGATTAGGCGAAAGGGGATTACCTTTCTTCAAAGCCTTGCGGAAGCATCATAACTTTACATGGTTGGATGAGGCCAAAAAAGCATTCCAGGAGGTAAAAATATATCTATCCAGTCCGCCAGTATTGGTGTCTCCCGACAAAGGAGAACCGTTGCTTCTTTACCTGGCGGCCACACCACACGCGGTCAACGCCGTTCTGATCGCGGATAGGGGAGGAATACATAGACCGGTCTACTATGTGAGTGAAGTACTTCATGGTCCTAAGGAGCGCTACCCTGAGGTCCAGAAGATACTTTACACGCTACTGATGGCTTCCCGTAAGCTACGACATTACTTTCAAGCACACAAGATCACAGTATCCTCCTCTTTTCCTTTAGAGGATATTGTCCGAAATCCAGAGAAATCTGGTCGAATCGCCAAATGGGCGGTCGAACTCGGTGCATTCGAGATCCATTTCACCCCTCGCACGGCGGTTAAGTCTCAGGTTTTGGCCGACTTTGTGGTCGAATGGACCAACCCTGAGCCACCCGTGCAGTTGGCAGAGGAACTGGAGTGCCCCGATTATTGGACAATGTACTTTGACGGCTCCCATAGTTTTCAACACTCGGGGGCTGGAGTGGTCTTAGTTATGCCCCAGGGCGAACAGCTTAAGTATGTCATTCAACTACACTTTGTTGCAACCAACAATGCAACAGAGTATGAAGGTCTTCTTGCAGGGCTCCGGGCAGCAAAATCCCTCGGAGTCCGTCGATTAGTGGTGAGGGGAGACTCACAACTGGTCGTAAACCAGGTAAACAAGGAGTACAGCACCTCCGATGAGACAATGGCTCATTACCTGGGGGAAGTGAGGAGATTGGAAAAACACTTCAGTCATTTCGAAGTCCAATACATCCCGCGAAAGGACAATATTCTCGCAGACCAATTATCCAAAATTGGGTCCTCACGCTCATCCGCTCCGGCAGGAGTGTTCATTGAACACTTGGACCATCCTTCGATCATGACTTCGGTCGAGGATGATCCTGGTAATAGCCTTCGTTACCAACCTCGGTCAGGAACAAGATTGGGCTCATCCATTGAGGGTCTATCTTGAACATGGGACCCTACCCGAGGACGAAACCGAAAGTGATCGGTTAATTCGAAAAGCGCGTCTGTACAAACTCATAGATGGGATTTTGTACAGAAAGGGTACTCAAGGAGTATTCATGCGTTGTATATCTCAGGAGGAAGGAAAATCCCTCTTGAGAGAAATACATGACGGTGTATGCGGTGCGCACTCGTCATATCGGACACTGGTCGGAAAGGCTTTTCGACAAGGATTCTACTGGCCTTCGGCACTTGATGATGCCAAACATATGGTCAAGACGTGTCCCCAGTGTCAGTTCCACGCAAGGCAAGTTCATCAACCTGCCTATGCGTTGCAAACCATTCCTCTCGCATGGCCATTCGTGGTCTGGGGGATGGATATCGTCGGTCCTATGCCACAAGCGGTCAATGGGTACAAGTTTCTGTTCGTAGCCATTGACACATTTACAAAGTGGATTGAAGCCGAACCGGTACGAAATATTACTGCATCAGCCGCACAAAAGTTCTTCCATAAGAACATTGTGGCACGATTTGGTGTTCCAAACCGTCTCATCACAGACAATGGTTCTCAGTTCGCCAGCGGTCTTTTCCTGGACTACTGCGATCAGGTTGGGACCAAGGTGTGCTTTGCTTCTGTGGCCCATCCACAAAGCAATGGTGCCGTAGAACGAGCCAATGGGCAAATACTGCAAGGCATTAAAAAGCGCGTTTTTGATCGCCTTAAGACCCGCTCGGGGGCTTGGGCAAATGAGCTCTATACCGTTCTATGGGCATTACGAACTACTTCAAGTCGCGCCACCGGTGAGACGCCCTTCCATTTGGTCTATGGGGCCGAGGCGGTATTGCCTATGGAAGTAAGTATTGGTTCTATTCGGACAGATCAGTTCAAACAGATTAATCAGTCCAAACAATGGGCGCAAGATCTCATCCTCTTAGAAGAACGGCGTGATCGCACCCTGGTTAAGTCCGCGGCATACTTGCAAGCTTTACGCAGATATCACAGTAAAAAGGTGCGACCACGTGATCTCAATGTGGGCGACTTGGTTTTACGAAAAATTCAAGACCAGTCTAATCGCAACAAATTCTCCCCAAAATGGGAAGGTCCTTATACTGTTGTCTCAGTGCCGCGGACAGGATCGGCGCGGTTAGCTATGGAGGATGGTCGGATTTTGTCCAATACTTGGAACATCGATCAACTTCGCAAGTTTTACATGTAAGTATTCCAATCACTTTTTTCCTGTTCAATTAGCATCTTTTGCCAAAACGAAATATGTTCCGCTTTCATACAATGAGTTTTTCTCTTTAAGCCCGTATCAAATGCATTCGACCTGGGGGCTGACCGCCGACGATCAGATCATTACAACAATCTAATCGGATTCGCTGGTCGATCTCATGATCACTTACAAATAAGTCACTCCTAAATAAGCCGTTTCTCAACGCATACGAGGCTATCTGGTAAGTCCTTGGTCATCTGAGTGGCTACCAGTTCGCAATAAGATTAGACGTTACATTGATCCTGATCATTGGTTTAAAACATACATCCCTGGTCGTTACGCTTATGTTTTCTCCTCTGCTTATAACACTAAGGCTTTAGTTTTCATAAGCAGAGGCGGGGGCTAGGGGGGATGTGCTCATAGTAGGGAATTCATATTATAAAAATGCAAAATATATATATTTTTCCTGTCAAAAATGATTTTTTACATACATTGCATTATACACAATTGTCTAAATACAAAAATAAGGATCATTCGATCCCCAACTCAGTCAGGAGCCTATCTACTAGGGGCTTGACCTCCTCTATGACTGCATCGAGCAGCTCTTCACTCTCGACCTCAACCGGACCCACCAGTGCGCTCAGATCTGCATCTGGACCATGGTGAAGTCAAACCCGGCTGAGTACGGCTACTGCGGCTGATCGAACCCTGGTTCTGATCGCCTCTTCGCGTCGCCGTGTATCTCCAGGGAGATACTCAAGCAGTGAATCCGCCTGGGCAGTAAGCAGCGATGTCCAGTCACTTATGCTGAGGTTGTCTTGCTTCGGTTCTACCACATCGGTCTTCAAAAGATCAGCCACGGCCTTCAGTTTTTCGAAAATCAGAAGGCTCAGCTCTTTGATCGCCCGATCGGTGTGGCGAATCGAGGATTCAAGAATCCCCTTTTCCCGACTAAGCTGCGTAATTCGACCTGCTTGCGCTGTACAGAGAGAGGAGATTATTTGCATATTATGGATTTAAGTCTCCTTAATCAGGAATCGGCTTACCAGCATTCTCTGATCGAAGTTTGTTGAGTTCAGTTTCTTGTCTCTTAAACATTGAGACTGAACTGGCCACCTCTTTCTTCAAAAATGTAACCTCTCTGCAGCAAAGTCAAGGCAGTCACAACCAAAATGCACCCATACTAACCAAAGGGTAATGGTACTCACCTGCGCAAGCTGTCGCGTTCTTTTTGAATGGCTTCTGTACTAGCCATCACAACATGCGAGTGGCTTATTAGCCAGGATAATCCCTGTGGTGCCAAGGAAGAAGATCAAAGGTGTCCTAAGTACAACTCAGGCACGAGAAGGGAGGTTTATTATACCTTCATAAACTTTTGTAAGACCGCATCATTCATTCCAGCGGGGATCCCCGCTAGAGCCCCTGATGCGCTTACTACAGGGACAGTTGGTGGGAGTGCCGGCTGGGCGCTACCTCCAGTAGTCATCGGTGGTGACTGGGTCCCTACATTTATTCTTTCCCCTGCGGTCTGGACGACTTCTTGGACCACAGGGGTGGAGCGTTCTTCGTTGGAAGCTCCTGTACCAGCTGCGGCTTCAACCCCTCCGGAGGCGGTTGAAGAGCTGGGCGCTGTCTTTCTTTGCCTGACAAGAAAGACAATTTGAGCAGTTTTTATTTAAGATTATTGCCAGTTTAAGGTTCTTACCTTATTTGAAATCCCATTCGCTCCTGGGATTTCTGGGAAGGTTCCCCTTGGGAAGAAGAACCATCATCGGTTCTTGCCTTCCTCATGGCAAACAAGGTAGCTCCCCCCTGGATATGTTCAGCTATGAGCATATTTCTGAGGAAAAGATAGAGACAAAAAGCAAGGTTTTTACCTGGGCTACCGTACTGGCTGGTGGGGCTACATCCGAAGGCCTTGGCAACTCCTGGGTCGCTGGATCCACCACAACCGGCCTTTGCTCAACTACCTCCCCCTCTGTCTCCATAGGAGGAGGATTTTCCCCCCTGGGACTCGCAATAGTCACAGGGAGAAGCTCTTCTCCCTGTATGAACATTGATTTGTCAAACATACAGAAGGAATCATAAAAAAGAATGACAGAAAGGAATCCTTACCGTGGTCGTCCTTTCGACCAGAGGAACAGAGACAATCGGTCCTGAAGTCTCGGGGGCTTCAGGAATTGGGTGGTCACCTACAACCACAAGATTTTTGGTGGTCGCAGGATCTGCCACGACCACCTCTTTGGTAGTACTGGTCTCTGCGGGGCAGCTTGGGGCATCGCCGGATGGGAGATCCACGATCTTCCTCCTCCGAAGGATCAGAGGAACGTCATCCTCTTCCTCCTCGCTCCCCTCTCCCTGTACGACGAAGAAGTGATTCCAATCTGCGCCTGGTAAAACAGAAGGGATGTGATATCTTACCGCTGTCTTTCTCGCGGTAGGGGGAACGTTCCGTGAAGACCCCTCCCCGGGATTCGGTCTGGCCTTCTTGGAGGCAGGACTTTTTGTCCTGGGTCTTTGGGAGACCTTCTTCACGTTCTTTACCGTTGGCTTCCCATGAGAACCTACGTTCTCACTCGGGAAAGTCGTCTCGGCAAACCTTCCTAAGAGCTAATTCACATTTTTGATGAAAATGTTTAACGCTGGACTTGCATAAGATCTAAAAGTTGGAAGCCAGATAGAGAATGTACCTTTCGGCGCTCCTGTTTAAGATCGTCACCGGCGTGAATTAGACTCTGTGGACGAGGCGATCCTTTAGGGCCCTCTACATCGGCATTGTAGGCCCTAAGGAGGGAATTGGTCCGCCTTTCAATTTCGGATGAAGGTAGGACTGTTCCCAAACTCAAGTCAGAATTTACATAATTCAAAAATGGGAAAGCTTAACGCCAAAGAAATAAATACCTTGACTGTAGTCCAGGGTGCTATCAGCCATGGACCTAATCTCCCACGCCGGATGAGCCCTTTCACGCAGAGGACTCACCCGATTCTTCACGAAGTCTCGAATAATGTCTCGAGCCGTCAATCCATGGTTGACCAAGTGAAGAATCACCTCGGCATGCTTCGAAAGCTCCGAGTTCATCGCCGGAGGAACATCTAACTCGCTCAACTTCTCCGGTCGCGAGTTTTCGAACCATAGACTACTTTCAGATGGTGGAGAGCAGTAAAACCACCTTTGGTGCCACCCGTGCACAGAATCTCGCAGGGGTGGAGAGGGATACTCCTTTTTGTCCCTCAGCCGGAAGTAGATGCATCCGGCGGCGTTGGTGCTCTTCGACCACGCCGAAAAGTAGAATCGCCGGAAAAGATCCACGCTGGGATATATTCCGACGAACGCTTCGCAAAGATGCTGGAATACCGCAAGGATCAGCATCGCGTTGGGGTGGAGGTTGATCAGTTCCCACCCATAGTGCTCAAGGACATCCTTGAGGAACCGACTCTCAGGGAATCGGAACCCGCAGCGCAGGTACTCCTCAAAAACCACCAACTCGCCCTCTTGGACAGTTGGGGTTTCTTGGTCCTTCTCCGCAGGCCGCCAGTTGATAAGCAACCGCGGAGGAAGGATCTCCTCCTTCTCTAACGCCACTAGGCTCTCCTCGGCATGATGGATGGATCGGCTCCAGGACGCCATCTTTGGTGGAGAATCAAAGGGAAAGCTGGCGATTTTGGGAAGACGAAGGCTGAAGAAAATGAGGGTTTTGTGCGGCGGGAATAATGAGGGTTTTAGCTGTGTGGCTTCTTTGAGAAGACATCTGCTCTTTTTATAGACCCAAGGCGACGCATTAATGAGTAAGCGGCTCATTTCAAACGTTTCATTGAATGCTTTATTCATTTCCCATAATGGATACTGTCTCTGATGGACCCGATAAAGTATTCAGACGTCGGATCTGAAACAAAAAGACTTCTTTGTTTTGGAAACTGAAAGTGCAAAAGGACTGAAAAATTTTTAGTACTTTTCAGAAGACGTTTTTTCTTTATATGCTTTGAACATTTTTTACGAAAAAATCATGCAACTCAATTTTTGACGTACTGCAATGTTTTTAATTGGGTTATGGTTTTTATCGAAATCGTGTTTGAGACTAAAACTTCGATTCTAATCGGAGTGACAGTCTGACCGAGTTCTGACTCTGGTCGCAATTTAGTTCTGACCGCGGCTCTGAAACTGATCGCGATATCAGGGCAGGTCACGGTGCTTTTTTCTTAAAAGCGATTCTGATCGCAGAACTAAAATTTCCTGTGTATGAATGGTCGCGAACATAAAGTTTATGGCTATATTTTCGCACAGAAGATGTGGAGAATATTCATGAGAAATAAGAAACTTTTATTTCTTACATTCTTTACATACAAAAGGGATGCAGTCGATCAAAACATCGACTTGCTCCGAAAGAAGTTTACAAAGTTCCCCAAGGGACATGTTATTGTCAGTAGAATTTACACTGGCAACCCCCAGGGAACTAGCAACTACCCTAAGTCTATCTACATCATCCCTAACAACAGACGCACTATTGTCCCTAATCAAGTCAGAGAGTTCTCGCTGTTGCTGAGCGAAGTCCCTCTCTCGACGAAAATGGTGCGCCTCTTCTCGGGATCGATCAAGACATTCTGCTAGACGCAGAATCTTCGAGGCCATCTCCTCGGTCTTCTTCTCCAGGGCATTCTTCTCTTCCAGAAGAGTCTGTCCGGAAGGAAGAGATGGAGCAGCAGAAGGCTGATCGCTGGAGCCTCCTACCTCCTGCATTTTGCAAAAGTTAGTCATACTAACTAAAATTATCAGCAAAAGGGAAGAAGAATTGTTACCTGTCCCGGTGCATAACCCGTTAATACACCCATCTTGGGAGGAAGATCATCATATTGTGGAAGAGCAACCTTCCCATCAGAAGATTGTTTCGCCAACCCAATATGGCAATCATCTGATCGAGGGATAGTCACCGCTTGCCGACCAGGATGTTGATCACCCAAAAGAATGGGAGAATTGAATGTGACGGGATCTTTCTCTAAGGATAAAGGCCTAACTTGCCGAGAGGCATGAACGGGGAGGGTCAAAGGAACTGAAGGAAGAAAGAAACTTGCTACATTCTTCACCTTTGTTCCACTGGAAGATCCTTCGTCGACCTTAGGCTTCTTCCTTAAGGGAGACAGGACTTCAATCGTTTGAGGTCTTTGTTCGACAATTTCCCCTTCATCACTCTCAATCTCGATGATTTCGTGATCGGCCATTGGGAGGAGTATGTGAAGAGGAAGGAGGTAGGATCACAAGAAAAGGACTTAGACGTGGAGGGAAATTGTGGAGTTTTACAAATCCAAGAGCCTAGTATTTATAGCCGCCTAGGTGACGGTTTGCATTCCAGGCGCCTCGGGTTTCGTCAAAGCATTTACAACTTTACCTCGAGATAAAAACAATTTTACGGCGCTATCATTGCCCGTCACGTAATGTCAGAACCCGTCTTGGGAAACCAACCGTTTTCACTTAGTGCGCCACTAAGTGGAAAAATTGAAGAGTCGGGTTAAAAATCCAATGCATGGTTTTAAAATTCGAAATAAACACGTCTCTTCGTTTTCTTCGAATTTGGGGGCTAGCTGACGAGGATTGACACCCGAGTCACTTCTAATAAACTTTTGGTTCAAGACAGGTTCGAACCAGACATGTAGCTGGCGATGCGAACTCAAGCTACTTCTGAGGGGCGTCACCATGAGGTTGCAAGCTTTACGCGATCAGGTCGTGGGTTTCGTGCGATCAGGTCGACAGCCTTGTGCGGTCAGAAGTTCGTATGCTATACGCGGACTAAACTGGATATCTGGGATGTTGCGCGGTCAGCCCACACTCCGCGGTCAGAACATTCTCGACCAAGGTGCTTGGAATTTATTCGGTTATCTTTATACCAGAATATTCCAGGCATCCCGAAGATTCCTCCACGTTGAAGACCAACCGTCAGAGATTATTATATGCGGTTATTCATGATTAACACGTGTTAATAACCTCCGTGGAAGTTAACAGCGGTTCTCCAGAAACCGCATCAAACCGTTTGATGCAGTTTTCTTCATATGGCACCCTTTCGACCAATATAAAAAGGTGGCAAAGTACATCAAACGGGAGGATCCAGGACATTAGGAAGAACAAGATTCCTAATATAAGGGAGATACAAGATATCTCGATCACTCAAACAGCCAAGTCTACGGCTTAGATTAGCCAACACATACAAGTCTCCTATAGCTTCTTTTTGTACACTTATTTAGGGAAGACTTTCACCTGTGAAGGTTTCTCCCTGCTAGTTTGTAAAGCTTTATCTCATATAGTGAAATCCTAACAGGACGTAGGACTTTTACTCCCACCATCGAGGGCCCGAACCTGTATAAATATCTCTGTGCTCTTGTTCACCATTGTTCGGCATACCTTCCCGGAGGGTCATCTTGAAAGGTCTCACAATTACAAATTTTGCATAAGTTCGGCTGAGGACCCCGAGTCCGAATCGTCGACACCGAGCAAGTACAGGACTTCTTCTTTCGGTAAATATGTGTATTGACCGTTAGATCATGCATGACACAACACGCACATGAGTTTTTCTATCGGTAGATATGTGTACGAACCGTTAGATGATGCATGACACTCGAGCATGAGTTTTTCTATCGGTAAATATGTGTACTTACCGTTAGAATATGCATGACTGAGCAAATATATGTGTTTTCCTATCGGTAAATATGTGTACTTACCGTTAGAATATGCATGACTGAGCAAATATATGTGTTTTCCTATCGGTAAATATGTGTACTTACCGTTAGAGGAGGTACTGGTACCAAACTGGGACAAACATGCACATGCCATTTCTCACATTGAAGGAATCATATCAATGTAACATCAAACAGATCTTACATCAAACGGATCTTAACTAGAAGATAAAGCAATATATTTCAAGAAATGCTAATTTGTGGATTAACTAGGAGACACAAAAATACTTTTCGTAGGTACTTGGGACTTCATCTTGCCAAAGAAATTACAGATGCCAGTTCACAAATTCAGGTACAAACATACACATGCCAGTTCACCAATACAAATTCAGGTACAAACATACACAAGCCAGTTCACAAATTGAAGTGCATGTTTGAAACAGCAGTACAAATACACACCTACCTACCAATACAATTAAATACACAAATACTCCCTGTACATTCAAGTTCATGTCCCAATTAGCAATACATGATACACAAATATACAACAATATACAAATACAACAATTCACACATTCGATGTATATTACAAAAGCCACGTCTGAAATTAACAACAGATCACGACGAGGACCCAGTGGCCCATACATTTATTTTACATAAAAGGGAACCTTTGCAGGTTGCCACAATGCAACTACAAACTACAAGTTAGACCTGATACATCACAAATCCATTCATCCAAAACAGCAAATGTCTGAACCACATTGGACTTAACCATAGGAGTTCAGTTCGAAGACGCCCGAGGAGCTGGAACTGCCGTCGACATACATTTGTACGTATTGGTGATTTCCTCGGACTCAAACTCGATCAACTCAACTCAACTCAACTCAACTCCATTAACAAAAAGAACCTACCTTCCAAGATGTTGTTCTGTGTAGTGATGGTGTAGAATGGCTGTGCAAATAACAACAATTCTTCTTCTCCAAGCAGGTAAGCATCTGGCCACAAGCTGGTGCATGCAAAAAAATGTAAGATGCTTTCTATAGGTCCTAATTTGAGAAACACGCCGGGCTTAAGCATCTTCTCGATCGAGCCAACCAAGATCTCGCCCTTCACAGTGCTTCCAGCTCTCGACGGTGATCTTCACCATTTCTTTCGCCAGCAAGCCAACGTAGGCAGCATACTGCGATGAAGAACCGTGAAATATGTTGCCCCTCACGAGCATCATCCAAGGACCTGAACAGATCATAATCATATTGAAAAGAAGACACATCAAAATGAAGGATACAAAAAAAGCAGAATTATTGCCATAATCGGATTAGAATAATCTAACAATATTGCAGAAATTTTACGTACCTTCCTTGGGATGCCGACGTCTAGAGGGCGTCGATGGAGGTGCGGAGGTGCAGCGGTCCCCTGTAGAGGTGCGCCGGCCGTCCATGGAGCTTACCGGTTAGGACTACGAGCCCCAGATGAACTGTGAGAATGAAAGAGACATACCCGTGTATTTATACAAATATATATTTTCTATCGGTACGAAAACAGAATACCGTTAGTAATAAAACATCTGTAGAAGGCGAATAGGTTCTATCGGCCACAATAAATATTACCGATAGGAATTTTTTTACATACTCTATCGGGGTGTACGTACATTGCCGATAGAATATTACTAGTTGTAGAAGGCCAACAGTTCTAAGATATTTTTTGCAATATTCTACCGGTATAAACATTCATTACCGATAGAATAAAACTATTTGAAGACGAACAGTTCTAAGCAATTTTCTATATATTCTAACGGTAAAAGAATCCATTACCGATAGAATAAAAATATTTGTAGAAGGCCAACTATTCTATCGGCGCACTACATATTGCCGATAGGAATTTTTAATATACTCTGTCAGTATATTCATACAGTAGTGATAGAATAAGTCTAGTTGTTGAAGTCGACCAGTTCTATCGGCGCACAACATTCTTCCGTCAGTACTTATGCATCTCTTCTAACGGTAAATATGTTCATCACCGCTAGAGTAAATCATACTATTTATTCTATCGGTAAGTTTCTTATAAACCGATAGGGAAAATACATCCGTCGGTCTTTTATGACCGCGAGGCACATTTTCTATCGGTTTTCTGCTGTTTCGCTAATAACCGATAGAAGATAGGGGTTAGTAGACTGCATTTCTGTACTACTGATTATATCTATTAGATCTTTTAGCAGACATACTTCCAGAGAGAACTAAGTTGCCAAGATCAGTTTACCAAGCCAAAAAATTGTTGTGTCCATTGGGAATGGAAATCGAAAGAATATGACGAAGACATCACTTCATTGGATACACACACCACCGACAATCCTTCGGTCGCGGAAATAATACATGGTCCTAAGACCAAAGTTCGTGCACGTAAATTAAATCATGAGGTGCTCATTTCTCGCTGTTTATAGTAATGTTATTGAGGATAGGATGCTACTGAATAATTGTGATGTTTTACTACTTAGGAACATGGGAGAAGCACCACTAGAACAGCTACCAGTGCATCTCAGCTTGTTGGCGCAATCTAGATTGGCGCCAAGTCGAATCGGCCGCCTCTACACCAAGTTGGTGCACTTTCTGAAGGACACCATCACCTCCACGCGATCACATTTCCACCTGGACACCACACCTTCCACGCCAAGTCAAGCCAGACTTCAAGTCGACCACATTTTGGGCTCAGAGTTCGGTTCGGAGTTAGCAGATAGCACCGCATTAAAACGGTCATAGCTCCTTCATATGGAGTCCAATGGAGGAGTTTTTGTACTCGTTGGAATTGAGAACGACGAGCCCTTTCCAATGGGTTTAGTCCCAGCCCCAGATTCGTTGTGGATCAGTCCGAATCGTCGAAACAAGGTGCTGCGTCATCGTTTTAGGCTATTTTGGGCCTTGTAGTTGTGTGCACCTCCCCTGGCTGCACACAACCCTAGCTCGACCCCGTCACATTCCTCTCTTTCATATACTTAGTAGCCGCCGCCTTAGACACTTGGGTTTTGCTTTTTTCACCGTTCATCGGTTTGTGGAACCCCAGCTTGTGTTCTTCATTGGTAATTAGCAATATTCAGATTGCATCTACCGTGTTCTTTCTTGTGTTCTCGATTCGCATGTAGGAATAAGTCTTATTGGCGAGGTCAACCGTGTCTTGGCGTGGTTCATAACCAATGGAGCCGTGGTGTCGCGATTGCAGGGGTTCGTATAAGTTTTGATTGGAAGCCAGATCGTCAACGTCGAGTTCTCCATCAATCGATTTACGACTACCTGTCGGAAGATCGGGCCACCATTCACATCAGAATACATGCATGCCCAAATACTTGTGTGCTGTACCGTAACGAGTATGAGGATTTGCATGTTTGTCCAAGATGGGGTGCATCACAGTATAAGCGTAGGGTCCGAATTGATAGTGAATGTTACGAGGTAAAGAAAGGACCTTCAGCCAAAGCTGTGTGGTATTTGCCTATGATTTCTAGATTGAAATGGCTGTTTACAAATCTAAGAGATGCGAAGTAATTACGTTGGCATGCTAAAGGCAAGAAACAAGACGAAAAACTGAGACATCTAGCTGATTCTATTCAATGGAGAAACATTAGCAGAACATTTGATGAGTTTGGTAGTAAAGTTAGTAATATGAGGTTTGGGCTGAGTACAAATGGTATGAATCCACACAGAAATATAAGCAGTCGGCATAGCACTTGGCTGGTTCTTTTATGCATCTACTATCTTCCTCCTTGGTTATGTATGAAGCGCAAGTACATCATGATGTCATTACTAATCTCAGAACCCAGACAACCCAGAAAGAATATTGATGTGTTTCTAGCACCTTTAATTGAGGACTTACAAAAATTGTGGAGCGAAGGAGTGCAGGTGTGGGATGCATATAAGCAAGAGAATTTTATCTTGCAGCCCGTGATATTTTGCATCATAAATGATTTCCCGGCTGTGGAGGATCACCTGCCCCATACCGAACTCCACGATATGGAACAGGGCTCCCTTATCGCAACTTCCCAGGATTCAGTTGTGAACCAGAAATGAATACCACAACCAGCAAGGTACAAAATTGATTTACAAAACATTATAAGTTCACAGTCAATAATGGCATTAGTGCCTTACATAAGTTAACAGTAAACATGTCCAAAATATCCTTTCGACTTTTTAGCAAAATGCAGAAGGAGCGAAACTCTACCCTTCTACCACAATTGCACGACCAGGGTAGACAACGCCTAGAAACTTGTATCATAATCAAAGTCTTCGAAGGGCTCAGGCTCAAGCTCATACTCATGTGAGCCCAAGTCACGTGGCTCTTCAATCTCTGATGGAATAGTTTAGTCACGGGTGAGTACAAGATACTCAGCAAATCACCACTTAACAAATGCAAGTATATATAACATGATAGGGAATTTAAAGAAGGTATTTGAGATTCTTTTCCAAACCTTATTCACAACCTAAAAGTTAATCAACATGAAAAGTATTTAAAACAATCTTTGATAACTTACCTTACATAATAGTTCAAGAGTGAAGAAACTTAAGACAATTGATAAAACAACTCATTCAAAACTACTTGTGCCTTGCAACATGGATTAAATCGATTGACCACAACATACTCTTAGAACTGGGAATACGGAGTATTCAAATACATTTTAAATTCTGCAGAGGGATACTGTTTTACCCACAAGATTCTTCAAGTTATTATTGTTGACCACGACTATAGGCTTTAGCTCAATCATGCTGCTTTATGCATATGAGACTCCTATGCCAGGTTCGATCACGCTACTTTAAGAGTGCAACTAAGTTGAGAATAGCACGCTTTTCACCCTACCTTGCTATTACACTAGCTATGCCTTATAAGAGGTTCACCACCGGGTAATGACCCAGGAATTTCACCTCCGATTGGGGTTCCTAATATAATTGTGAAGCATTGTAGGGATCTTCTCTCTCATACCTTCACCCTAACCCTCACTCATTATTGGCCCGTGGTGGGAGGGATCTTCCCTCTCCTCCAATATTGAGCTAACACAAGGGCTGTGTGCACGGGAAGGATCTTCCTCCTCCGGCAAGAATCTCAGATGAATCGGATGGGATCATCCCAAACCGTCAGTGTAAAGTGCTGTCAAGAGGATCTCCCCTCACTGACCTTGTGCATGATTAGTGCTTCTTTGTCAAATTATCATTAACACTATGTAGAGCTAGGATAATAGTTCGGCAAGGATGCTTAGGCATACCCGTCCCATACTAGGCTTGTGGAAGTACGTTAACATGCTGCTAGATGTTCAGCACAAATTGGTTAGTCCTTAAGTATCCAAGAGAGGAGTCCACTTTACTTCTCTTTATACACAATGATCAACACCATTATCATGTTGCCAAAATTTACCAACTCACATGATTACCTCTCCTCTCTAGAACAGACATTTTTAAAAGACATAATAGGTTTTTGAAAACCATTTTACTTGTTCATGTGGATAATTCATACTACTATTATAGCATAAACTTGGGCATTAAGGATGTTATACATGGCTTGAGAATCAATGATGTCTTTTCAATTTGGGACAATAACTAAGCAGGCATATTCAAACATACACGAATTTACTCAAATAGCATGCATAATATTTACAAAACAAAATACTTAACTAATTTGAAAGCATAGGATCAACATATTCAAGGAGATGGTGACTTGCCTTGAATTCCCGTAACAGAATCTTCTGCAATGTCTTCGATCGGCTGCTCCTTGAGCTTGGAATGAGTGATTTCTAACGCGATAAACACACCAAATCAATTAGTCAATCAAAACATGCATAAGTATGAGACTATAAGATGTAGGTACTAAATCCTAATAAGTCTAGGTACTAAAGCTCAAGAATTGGAGGTGATTAAGGCTGAAATGCTAAACTTTCGAAAACAGGGTAGTTAGGGTAAAACAAGGTAAGAACTCGATCCGAAAATGATGGAAATGAGGTCCGAGATTTGGATCTAAAAAGAATTACATATTTGAAAGGTTTGGGCTGAGATGAACCTAATGGCACAGACGGATCTTTGATCTGAAGTCCCTACACTGGATTTGACAAGATCAAGCCGATTGCACAATACTACCTAATACAGCAAAACTAAGATCTGGAGATCGGATGGAAAATTAGATCACAGATCCTTGAAGGAAACGATGAGATGAACAAAATGACACGGTCGGATATTCAATCATAGCATCCTAAGGCTGAGAATGACATTGAATGTCACTGGGACAGACACACAAACACACAAATACACACTGTAGCAGTGTCAGAGGCTGGCATTGGACGCGACCGTTGGCACAGGCGGCACACAGGCTCACCGACGGCTAGCCAGACCATGGCCGGGGCTGGGCTTCAGTGGCTATCGAGCTTGGACAATAGTGAAGACGATGGAAAAGGTGGGCGAAGGCGGCGCTCGGTCGATGAATACCAGATCGACGACGAAGTCCACACAGGCGACGACCGACGACGGAAACGACAGTGAGGTGACTAAAAATGGCAGAGAGAATGTCAAAGACTATGCTGGAGAGATGGGGAAGGCAATGGCGGCGACGGTTTGGCCGGCGAAGTGGTCAAGATGGCTCTCCACGGTGAGGTGGCACGACACAGTGCATGTCGCAGCAGGACAACGGCGACAACACTCTGGGGGTGATGAGATGGTCGGAATGGCTTGGAAAGGGGATGAGGGCACGCTAGAGATGGTGAAACAAAAGGCAATCGAGAAATGTTGGCCAGAATCGACGAGACTTCCACGACGGCCGGAAACAGGGAAGAAAAGAAGGTTGATGGCGAAACTCCAGTGAACAACAACGGGACGAGCTGAAACTTAACATGAATGGGATTGGAAGTAAGGTGCATCTAGTGACACGAACAGATCTGGGAACGCACGACCGGATCGACTAGACAACAATAGTGACCGGCGGCAACAAAACTTGCATGCAACGAAAATGGTGCTCCGGCGACCAAATGGCCAGACTCCAGTTGTGAAAGATTCTCAGTGAGGTGAGGCGAAAGCATGTGACATACCAGGACAAGCAGATGATAGCTGGAGCTAGGAGAACAACGACGGACGCCGCGGCTGCTTCGCTGGAGCGCGCTCTGGCCTGCTGACCTGAGTGGCAGAGAGCTTCAAGTCGTCATTTTATGTGTGAAAAATGCATGAAATGAAAAAATCCAAAGGCTAAATTTTTCAAACTGTATGAACTACAATCCTATTGTTTTACCTGGTGAAGATGAACTGAAATGTGGTGATATACTCTATGTCTTGGTTTATATGCAATGGCATTGGGGGTGTAGCTTGTTGGAGAAGCTTTGGTCTGAGGTGTAATGCATCTTACAGGGGTAATTTGGTCTCTACACTGTAGTGGCTGTGCAAATGGTGAGGTTAGAAGTGTAAATGTATATAAAATAATACTAAAGTCTTGTCTAGGGGCTCATTGTGATTTTAAAAAGCTGTGGGGGCTGATTTGCAAAAAGTGCTGGGCTAAAAAGCTGCATTTTGGATTACTTGTGCCAATTAAAATATTATAAAAAATTTTATAAGAATTTTCTATGTATTTTGGATATTAAAACAAATCCTAAATGCATGCTTTTAAATAAAAGAGTGTCATTTCATGTGACTAAATTGTTTCGTTTTATGCATGAAAATTATGATATGGTTGGTTTTCAAAAATGATATGCAATAAGATAAGACGGAGCAGATGATTAGGAGATTTACAGATGGATAGGAACAAATTGATAGATAAGAGATAAAGAATTAGCTGAGTTGAAACTGGAATGAGGTGAGTTTTGAGTAGAATTAATCTGAGGAAAAATTTTGAAAGGGGGAGAGGGGGTCAAAAGTAAGATTTTTGGGCTGTTACACCGGCCTACAGAAATTTGTTGGGCTATAGTATGAAAGGAAGCAATGTTTGACCTATTTGCGTAGATAAAACAAAGAGCATGTGGTTATAGAACTACAAAAAAACAGTGCACATGGGTCACCGCAGGTTTCTTCCGATGCATCACACCTACCGTAAGAAGAGGAAATCATTTAACAGGAAGCCCAAGAAAGGATCAGCCCCAGTGTTTGTGATCAGTAAGTAGCTTTACTTGCTTGTGAAGGACATCAAAGTTGAGTTCGGTAAATGTTCTAAACCTTAAAAAAATGTTTGAAAGAAGATATTGATTCTTTGAGATCTACCATACTGGGAGCACTTACAAGTTCGACATTGCATTGATGTCATGCATGTAGAGAAAAAATGTTTGTGACAGTTTGATTGGTTTGTTGTTGAACATTCTGGGAAAGACGAAAGATGGTATCAAAGTTTGCCGTGACATGGTGGAAATGGGGATAAGGACTAAGTTTGCCGTGACATGGTGGAAATGGGGATAAGGACTAAGCTTGCACCATTGGAGAAGGGAAAGCGTACATACCTCCCTTCGGCCTGCTATACTTTGTCAAAAAGCAAGAAAACAGAACTCTATCGGTGCCTGTATGGTGTAAAAGTTCCATGTACGCTTGGAACTAGTTGAAAAAACCTGTGTCCATGAAGGACTTGAAACTAGTTGGTATGAAGTCCTATGATTGTCATGTGCTGATGTCACAAATGCTTCCTATTGCTATTAGAGGTATTCTCTCATTTAAAGTCAGAGAGACAATTACAAAGCTATGTTATTTCTTCACTGCAATATCTTGCAAAGTATGTTTACTCCTACTAAGTTAGCTCCATTCATTGAACTTGCTAGATTTTTATGATCTGAATATTTTCCACAACTGTGTCCTTGCAGGTAATTGATCTGGATGGACTAGAAAATTTACAACACGATGTGACTACAACTCTTTGTTAGCTCGAGATGTATTTCCCTCCATCCTTTTTTGATGTTATGGTCCATCTAATCGTTCACCTTGTCAGAGAAATTAAGTTTTGTGGACCCATGTTCCTTTGCTATATGTATCTGTTTGAGAGATTTATGGGTATCTTGAAGAGATATGTAAGGAATCGTCATCAACTCGAGGGTAGTATCCTCGAAGGTTATGCCGCCCAGGAGGTGATTGAATTTTGCACCAATTATATGCCCCGGGTTGACCCAATTGGCGTTCCTAAGTCCTGACACGAGGGCGAGCTTCAGGGCTTCAGAATGATTGGATTCAAAGCAACCGTCCCCACCAGTGATCTATATGCAAAGCACATTTTTGGGTCTTACAACACATGACGGAAGTGGAGCCATACATACACCAGCACAAGGTAATGTTACGAAAACAGAATCCTTCCAAGTCAGAGATTTGGGTCACCAGAGAACATTACAGTAAATTTGTTGGGTGGATCGAAATTAGAGTCCTGCGAGCTACCGAGGGCTCCATAAGTGAAACTGTTATATGGTTGGTTAGAGGGCCAAGATTTACTGTAGGGATTTGGTAGGGATACGACATCAATGGGTATTAATTTTACACAATAAGTTAGGATGAGAAGAATACTATGCAATGTCATGGAGTGACACTATTTGCTATTTCGGAGGATGCCCAAATAGTACGAGCACTAAACTCATACTACGGTGTTATTGAAGAAATATGAGAGCTTGATTATGTATTATTTAAGATTCCTTTGTTCGATGCCAATGAGTCAAAATCCCTTGAGGTGTTAAAGTTGACAATTACAGGTTTACTCTCGTCAATCTCAATAGAGTTGCATACCAAGACGATCCATTTATACTCGCTAAGCAAGCCACACAAGTATTTTACATCGTTGACCCAGCCAATCCAAAGTTACACATTGTCCTTTACAGCAAGAGACGTATTGTTTGGGTCGAAGATGTTGTCAATGAAGAAGAGTATTATAATCAGTTTGACGAAATACGTCCATTTTTAGATGCCATTCAATCTGTCCCTATCAAAAATATTGACGAAACAAATTACCTGTGAGACGATCACGGAGAAGGATTATGGGCTAACAACCATTATTGACTATTTTGTATTTGATGTATATTACTTGAAACTTTAATTGAAGAAATATGTACTCATGGTGTGAAGCTTGTGATTACTGTGATTATGCACTCAAGCACATGCAATAAATATTTATATATGTATGCTCTTGTACTTATGCCTGTTCATTTTACCAATAATACATGAAACAACACCATATATTTATATGTATATATCCTTTTTCTAACTGTTCTCAGAAAAAACCGTTAGTATAAGTCACACGAAGGAAATATTCAACACTTCGGCCTAGATCTCATAAAGTGTATTCTAACGGTTCGAGTTTATGGATCGTTAGTAAGAGGTCCTCTCTTCTAGCGGTAAATACTAGGGAACCATTAGAAGAAAAATCTAACATTTCTAGATCTCACAAAGTGTGTTCTAACGGTTTTTAATATATTAGCCGTTATAAGAAATGTAATTGTGCTAACTGTTCATTTTGTCAAACTGTTAGAAAGTGTATTATAACAGTTCTTGCTATATTAACCATTAGAAGAAACGTAATTGTACTAACGGTTCATTCTATCGAACTATTAGAATAAGGCATCCCTAAATAACCTCTACCTTGGAATTTCCCTCCAGTTGAACCGTTCCAATTCTTTCTCTCCTCGAGCGCGAAAAACCCAATCCTCGTCAACGACCACTTCCTTGTTGCCGAACCCCCATCGCCACCATGGTTAAGGTTCTCCACCGCCACCGAGCACTACATTGCTCCATCGCCGGCCGCCGCATGGTTCTCTACCGCCGTCGGCCACTACATTGCGCCGTAAAGTATTCCTACCCTATCTCTAGTGCATGGTTGTAAGTCCAGGATTACCTTAATTTGCTCTTTTCAGTATTTAAACTAGGATTTGGCTGCTCTTGTTTAGGATTTAGGCTAGGGTTTGCTCCTTTTTGAGATTTAGTTCAAGAACGGATATGATGACCTATAGTGCCAGAGTATGATGAGGTAAAATAGAGGACCAAACTTTAACTTATCCCTTCAATAAAATGTGCCAAACTATCTTAATAACACCGACAAATTTAACTCTGCCATTCTGCAATTGAAGAATCTTTTGTATTAAGAAAGAGCAAAACTAGTAATTCAAGTTTCTCGGAATTCTCAGGTAGTACAAGTGATTAGGAAAAAACATCAACAACTAAAAAGAGTGAAATTACTATCACCCTTTTCTAAGAATACTAAATACAAATATTTTGACAAAAAGTGACAAGTATTTAACATAGATATAGTACTAGTAAGCAGTTAGTAATATATGGGGCTCAACTAAGACAATTATAAAAGTTAAGTGACAACTAATTTTCATAATTAAGGAAGTATAACTCATCTGAAAAACTAAAAAAAGAAATAGGAAGAGTTGCGAAATTTTATCAATTTTTAAAAATCTAGGTTGGACTTCATCTAATCTTACTTGTTCCCTTCTACATCTCTTTCTGTCATTTGTGATCTGTACCTATGCTAATATCCATACATTGTAGAAAGCCATGTCCGCGGATCAGGATCGAGAGTACCACCTGGACGACAAGGCATTTTCCTCGTCTGATAGTAGTAGTTTGACGAGGGGCAATGTAGCTGATGCTTCTTCGTCCCAATGCAAGAGGAAGGCGCGAGGCACGACGATGTTGTGCCGTTTGGCTAAATGCACCGATCTAGCCTGTGAGTTCAACCGTTTGGGAGACCGATCGGAAAGAACGCTGGACAGTACGCTGCCTATGTTGGTTTGTTGGTGAAAGATAATGTGAAGATCACCATCGAGAATTTGAAGCACATGAAGACGAATGAGAGGGATAGGTTGTGGCCGGAAGTAAAGGAAAAATTAATTGAAATCCCTAAATTCTTTCATAATTACATTTTCTTGGCTTATCCTGAAGTTTAACTAACTTTTGCTTATATGCACTATTTGAAAACAGGCTAAGTGGAACATCCCGGACGATGGATCTAAGACGGCTTGCTTGAAAGACATGAACAATACTTGGAAAAACTTCAAGAGCGTCCTTGTTAGTGGCTTTCTCGCTGTAGGGAAATATCCTTGTGAGAAGTACCCCTTCATAATGGAGGAGGTATATGAGGAATTTAGGAAGCAGAAGGGGACCCTTGAATTCAAGGTATATATGTTTCCTTTGCTTGGTTACACTCTACGGTCGATTGTATGGACTAACTAATATGCATTCACTTGTTTTTGCTTTGAAGGCCCTTAACGAGAAGAATAAGGAAATCCAGAAGAGGAACGACCACCCACATCGGCTCAGATCTCGTGGCTATGCATGAAAGGACGAGCAGTGGAGGAAGGAAGATGAGGAGTTAGCTCTCATCGACTCCCCTGACTTGCCGATCTTTGAGATCCGCGATCCTCAGTGCAAGCGATGGTGGTGGGAGAGAGGGTCCTTGTCGTCCACGGGGTCTATGGAGTTCCCAAACCCTAAGGACGCCGAGGTCGTGCAGTGAATTGTAAGTTTATATAAATATTTTTCTCACCATGTAGCTTTGAATGTAGCAGATCTCTTGCGAGAAGGAGGCGAGCCAGAGATTGTTTACTCCCCAGAGGGAGAACAACATCCTCCCCCGGGCTCTAGGAAATAAGGAGCATCCCGGGCGGACTCGAACCATGGGAGTTGTCGTGCCATGGAAGGATGGCTTCGAAGAGTGTGGAACACGGAGGAAGAAGGCCGGCTCTTCCAAGGATAAGAAATTGGAGTTGGCCGATAAGATATGGGCCAATGTGACTGCACAGTTTGAGGCCAGGTTCGCTCAAATGAACGAAAAGTATGAACGGCTGAATAGAATTGTGCAGTCGAAGGGTACAGATCCAGTTGCCGAGGTTGACACTACCCTGCTTGGTCGGCCGAGCAGTTGCTCTTCGAAGGTCCACATGGATCCGGTGGATCTGTTTGAGGTATTGCAAGCCTTGAACTGCGCACTTAAGTTTATGCCACTGTCGTTCCGTTAGCATTGTTTCGCTAACCTGTTTTAATTGTTGCAAATTTGCAGAAGCGGGAAAGCTGCAGCCTAGTGATTTACATAGGCGACGACCCTGTAGCGGTTGCACACGGTGTATAGATGTCTGGGGAGGATTTCCAGATCCACACGTACCTCTGAATAAGGGGTTTGCATAGGTACAGGTGGACATGGCCCTCCTGGACTACACCGCTTTTCTGCTGCTCGTCCCAATGGAGGAAATCCGAACAATTTCTGAGGCATTGGGATCCTACATACAGTGGCCCCATAAGGGTGTTATATTACAGGAGGTAAATCCTACCCATTGTAGCTACAACTTACTTAATATACTCAACTTGCAAAATCTAACATATGTGTTCATTTATTGAAGTGGACGTTGGATGCCAACATACTTCGTGAGGACCCCACCCCCAGCACAGGACCTGACCGAGCTCCTTCGGCCCTCATGCCTCCTCTGACGGCCTCGACCCCAGCAAAAAGATCCAAGCCTCCTCGGAAAGCCCCTTCGCCATCAAATAAAGCCGTCAGTACCCCGCCCCGACCTTCGGAGGTATACACTCACTCCCCGGTGAAAGACAAGGGCAAAGGCAAAGGAAAAATGAGACTGCCGAATACGTTCAAGAACGGGTTCCCACACGTGTCAGAGTCCCTTTTGCGTAATTTGGATCACACAACTAGTAGCCTCCACGAGTGGTACCTTACCCGGTCCCGACGCAACTTGAACTTCATAGTTCCCTTCAATCCTGGACATTTCCATCGTGAGGCTAGGAGCATATCCATGGCACACGAGGATTTGTTCGACCTCTTTAACTGGCAGGAACTTGATATGTCCATCATATGAACTGGAGTCCTGTGAGTTTGTTGAGTCTATATATTGTTGTAGTTCATTTAAAAATCTAATCACTTTCTATGCATTATTAATGTCATCCTTTACATGTAGATGCATGTACAAAATGGCGTCGATTAGGGCGTGCGACAAGGTGGGTTTCCTCGACCCAGAGAAAATAAGCCTCACGATGCTAGAGCAGGATCCAGCACAAGCGGAACAGTACATATCAAGGGCACTGCTGATGTAGCAGGACAGGGAGTTCATTCTTGCACCGTACTACCAAAGATTAGTACATTTCCTACTAATTTAACTCATTCTTATATGTTACGCCTAACATATACATTAAATGGTTCTTTTTTATGTACAATGTAGGAGTCATTCGATCCTCATCATGATTTGTCCATGGAGGAATGAGGTGCATGTACTACCTTGATTCGATGCGCAACAGGATAATGCAGGTTTACACGTTCACATGGCATATGGATGCGTAAGTAACATGTTTGATTTAAATTTTGATCTCACTAGCTAATGATAACATATTAACAGGCAATGCTAAACTAAATATAGGGCTTTCAAAAATTATGTGTCCGCTAGAGGGAGGCATGACGCATCGACGGGCACAAGAATTTCTTGGAAAGAATATGAGGTAATTAATATGGATCGAACTACTCATAAGTCTTCTAGTTTATGCTTAATTAGTTCTTTCGAGTTTGACAACAATAGCTAACATGTCTTCGATATGAAATCATCTCAGTGCAATCAACAGCCAAAATCATGGGAATGTGGGTATTATGTGATGAGGTTTATGTATGACCTAATCAGGACAGACTTTTCCCTATTCCCTCAGGTAAGTATTTTTCCTTACTCAAATTTGAACATTGGATGTGATGTTCGAAACTAGGAATTTAATTACTGACTCTTCATATGAATGTAGAGTGCTATGTCCAAAGACAAATACAAGCAGTCTCAAATGAAAGAGTTGCGACAAATTTGGGCTCAATATGTGCTAGATGAAGTGGCTAAACAATCAGCCATGACTTCTTTTGTAATATATACATTGAATGTGTGAATTGGTGCATATATGTGTACTTTTTTTTTCAGAGATACTGTAGGGTACCGCCTATTCGGCCCTACAGGAATAAATGGTAGAGGTGGGGAGTCGAACTCAAGACCTCTAGCTTGCCACCTAGTGACTTTATCACTATACTAGAGACCCACCTCTTATATGTGTACATTGATCTGTGTAACATTTATCAACTGTCATACTTTTATTGAATGTGTGAATAGGCTTTAAATTCAATCTATCTATTTGTGTATCTTTGTATTGGTGTATTTGTGAATATCTTTTTTGTATTTGTATCTGTGTATCTAAGCTTCTTGTAACGGTTCTACAACACAGAAAGTTAGAAGAGAACAATTATTCTAACGGTTCATTCATCACAATAGTTAGGATAAATTGCATATTCTACAACACAGAAAGCCTATATTCTAACAGTTCTTATTAATGCGTTAGAATAAATTGACATATTCTAACGATTCACTAAAATGAACCATTAGAATATTATTAACTATTCTAACGGTTATTAGTTAATGACCATTAGAATATAGTAAGTTATTCTAACGATCACATATAAGAACCATTAGAATACAGTATGATATTCTAATAGTTATTAAGAATGAACCATTAGAATATGTTATATTATTCTATCGGTTCTTAATTACTAATCAATAGAACAAGTTGTTTTACTGAAGGTTTCGAACCGTTAGAGTAGTGCTAGACTTCTTCTATCGTGTCGATCACTAATGGTTGGAGAGCCGTTAGTACAGACGTTTTGGAACCATCAATACTACTATAGAAATGCTGAGTACTAATAGTTCAAAAACATCTATACTAATGGTTCTCCAACCGCTAGTGATCGGCACGATAGAAGAAGCCTAGTATACTCTAACGATTCGAAACTGTTAGATAGCATACTATATTCTAACGGTTCACTACTAAGAACCGTTAGAATAGCTTTCTCTATTCTAACGGTTATTATTAGTAAACCATTAGAATAGTATGTTATATTCTAACAGTTCTTAGTAGTGAATCATTAGAATAGTGTAATATATGCTAATGGTTATTATTAGTAAACCATTAGAATAGAGTACCATATTCTAACGGTTTTTGTAATGCATTGTTAGAATAGCTTATTATATTCTAGCGGTTGTTATTAGTAAACCATTAGAATGTCTTACTATATTTTAATAGAAAGTACTAGTGAACCGTTAGAATAGATTCACATTCAATAGTACATTCACAAATACACATTCAACATTCAACAGATTGAATTTATTCATAGATTTATTCACACATTGAATTGATTGATATATATACAATACAAATACAAAAACCACCAATTCACAAATACTAAATATATTAATAGTTCAAAGGACTACATAGAGTAGAAAATGCAAAGAAAAAAAGAAAAATTACAAGTCAAATAACCCAGTCATGGCTGATTGTTGACAACCACTTCTTCCATCACATATTGAGCCCAAATTTGCGCAGCTCTCTAATCTTTGCATCTCGTATTTGTCTTTGAACGTGGCGCTCTGCGTGCATGTATGAAGAGTCAATAATTAACTTCCTAGTTTCGAACGTCACATCCAATTTTCAAATTTGAGTTAGCTAAAATGCTTACATGAGGGAATTGGGCAAAGTTTGGCCTTACTAGGTCATACATAAACCGTATCAGATAAAACCTACATTCCCACGATTCTAGCTGCTGATGGCACTGAGATAATTGCATATTCAAACACATGTTAGCTGTTCTTTCCATAAACTAATTAAGTATAAACTAAAAGACTCATGAGTAGTTTGATCCTTATTAATTACCTCATATTCTTTCCAAGAAATTTGGTCATCCTACGATGCGTCATGCCTCTCTCCAGTGGACACATAATTTTTGAAAGCCCTGCATTTAATTTACCATTGCTGGTTAATATGTTATCATTAGCTAGTGAGATCAAAATTTAAATCAAACATGTCACTTACGCGTCCATATTCCACGAGATCACGTATTCATTAGGTAATCTGTCGCGCATCGAATCAAGGTAGTACACCTCATTCCTCCATGGATAGATCACGAGGAGGATCTAGTGGCCCCTATGTTGTACATAAAAGAAAACCGCTTAAAGTATGTGTTTGGTGTAACATACAAGAATGAATTAAATTATTAGGAAATGCACTAACCTTTGGTGGTACAACACTAGAATGAACTCCCTGTCCTACTGTGCCAACAGTGCCCTTGATATGTACTACTTCGCTTGTCTTGGGTCTTGCTCTAGCATCGTGAGGTTTATTTTCTCTGGGTCGAGGAAACCCACCTTGTCGCACGCCCTCGTCGATTCTGTACATGTACTTGCATGCAAAGGATGACATTAGTATTGCATAGAAAGTGACTAGATTTATTAAATGAACTACAACAATATATAGGATCAGCAAACTCACAAGACTCCAGTCCGTAGGATGGACATATCAAATTCCTTCCAGTTAAAGAGGTCGAACAAATCCTCGTGTGCCATGGATATGCTCCCGGCCTCATGGTAGAATTGTCCAGGCCTGAAGGGAACTAGGAAGTTCAAGTTGCGCCAGGACCGGGAAAGGTACCACTCGTGGAGGTCTCTAGTTGTGTGATCCCAATTTAAGCAAAATTGCCTCCGACACGAGTGGGAACCCGTTCTTGAACATATTGAGCTGTCCCTTTCTCCCTTTGCCTTTGCCCTGCCTTTTGCCGGGGAGCGAGTGTGTACCTTCGAAGCTCGGGGTGGGGTGCTGACGGCTTTCTCTGGTGGCGAAGGGGCTTTTCGAGGAGGCACGGATCCTTTAGCTAGGGTCGAGGCCATCTTTCATGGCTGGAGGGCTAGAGGAGATCCTCAGGCCCTATGCTGGGGGTGGGGTTCTGAGGTGGTAGTACGCTGGCATCCATCTTCCACTTTAATGTATGAACACGTATGTTAGATTTTACAAGTTGAGTATATTAAGTAAGTTGTGAACAAAAATGGATAGGATTTATTTTCTGTATTATAACACACTTCTTGAGCTACTATACGTAGGAGCCCAGTGCCTCAGCAATTTTCCGCATTTCCTCTGTTGGGACGGGCAGCGCAAAAGCGGTGTAGCCTGGGAGGGTCATGTCCACCTGTACCTTTGCGAACCCTATCTTCAGAGGTACGCAGTGGATTCGGACATCCTCTCCAGATGGATATACGAACCCGTGTGCAACCACCACGGGGTTGTCGCCTAAGTGAACCACTAGGCTGCAACTCTCCGACTTCTACAAATTTGCAACAATCAAACAAGTTGGCGAAACAATTCTAGTGGATCAGGAGTGGCATCAACTTAAGTGCAATACCTCAAGTAGATCCACCGAATCCATGTTGACCTTGGAAGAGCAACTGCTGTGCCGACCACGCGGGGTAGCGTCGACCTCGGGAGCTGGATCTACAGCCTTGGACTACACAATTCTGATGAGATGTCCTAACTGTTAGCTCATTTCACCGAACCTAGCCTCAAATTGTGCAATCACGTCTGCTAGTATCTTCTAGGCCAACTCCGATTCCTTCTCCTTCCAAGAGCGGGCCTTCTTCCTCAGTGGCCTACTCTCTTCGAGGCCGTCCTTCCACTACACAATGACTCCCACGGTTTGCGTCCGCCCGGGATGCTCCTTATTTCTTAGAGCCCGGGTGAGGATGTCGTTCTCCCTCTGGGGAGTAAACAATCCTTGCGTTGCCTTCTTCTCGGCAATGATCTGTTACATTCAAAGCTACGTTGTGAGACAAATATATATGTAAAGTTGTGCAAACACAGTTTATGAAGTTAGCCAACTTACCCATTCATTGCACAACCTCGGTGTCCTTAGGTTTTGCGAACTCCACAAACCCCGAGACGACACGGACCCTCTCCCATGCCACCATCGCGGATCTCGGAGATCGGCAAGTCAGGGGAGTCGACAAGAGCATTTTCCTCGTCTTCCTTCCTCCACTGCTCCTCCTTCCCAGCATAGCCCTGAGATATGAGCTGGTACGGGTGGTCGTTCCTCTTCTGGATGCCCTTATTCTTCTCGGTAAGGGCCTTTGATTCAGAAACAAGCAAATGCACCATTGGTTAGTCCATACGAGTGATCATATAGTGTAACCAAGCAAAGGAAGCATATATACCTTGAACTCAGGGGTCCCCTTCTGCTGGGTAAACTGCTGCCAAACCTCCTCCGTTATGATGGGGTAGTTCTCGCAAGGAGAGTTCCCCGCAGCAAGGAAGGTACTAACCAGGAAGCTCTTGAAGGTTTTCCAAGAGTTGTTCATGTCCTTCAAGCAAGCCATTTTGGGTGCATCGTTGGAGATGTTCCACTTGGCCTATTTTCAAATAGTACATACAAGCTAGAGTTAGTTAACTAAAGGGATAAGCCAAGGGAATGTGATTACGAAAGAGTTTAGGGATTTCGATAGATTTTACCTTCACTTCCGCGCACAACCTATCCCTCTCGTTTTCCTTCACGTCCTTCCACCTCTCGACGGTGATCTTCACCTTTTCTTTCACCAACAAGCCAACGTAGGCAATGTACTTCCCAACGTTCTTTCTGATCAGTCTCCCATACTGGTTGAACTCACAGGAAAGATCGGTGCATTTCACCAAACGGCACAACGTCGTCGGGCCTCGCGCCGTCCTCTTGCGCTAGGATGGAGCAGCATCAGCTATGTTGCCCCTCTTCGAATCACTACTATCAGACGAGGAAGATGCCGACATAGCTTTGCCTAAAATTCCATGAAAAAACCATCCAAAAGGGTGAGTACATATACACGACAATGTTTACATGAAAAATTCATAACTGAAATGGAAGCTTGAAACATAATTGAATTGAATTTCTAACAAAAGGACATTACACCGTTTGGAAAGGTAAAAACAGAATTAAATCGAAGTTATGAAGTATATGCTTAGGACCTTGAACCAAGAAAGAAAATGCCTACTGCAACATAGGCATCCAAGGTGATAAAAAAGTAATACAAGTCAAGACTGAATCCACCTGATCATGTCATGGATCAAATTTACCCCACTTCATCTCAATTATTATTTCCAATTAAATGAATCAAATAAAAAAAAGGAAGTCTTTCATAGGAGGTTTTACAAACATTGGTTAATGTACATCTCATGTCATGGAAACCTGAAACCTATTTCTTCTAACAGTTAATAAATGAATAACTGCTAGATCATGTGCTTTCTTCTAACAGTTAATACATACACAACTGTTAGGACAAATTGCAGAATGGCAAAGTTAAATTTGTCAGAGTTATTAAGATAGTTTGGAACATTTTATTGCAGGGATAAGTTAAAGTTTACTAGTCCTCTATTTTGACTCATCATACTCTGGCACTACAGGTCCTCTATTTTGACTCCACTAAGTGCTAATTGACTGGATAGTGCTAGTCTGTAAGCATGGACACAATTATCCAAATTGAATCAAACACAGCCAGAGGCAAACAGCCATCATAAAACCACAATTCATTGTTCTAAATCATAGAGATTACATAACAGATTAAATGAAGTAAACATCACTAAGATTATACTTCAACATTACACCATCTTTAAGCATAAACAAGAGAAAATTAAAGATCATGGAGATCACTGAGATTATACTTCAACCCTAGTTTAAATTCTAAACAAGAGAAGTCAAATCCTAGTTTAAATACTGAAAAGTGCAAAGTAAGGAATACTTTACGGTGCAATTTAGTGGCCAGTGGCGGTGGTGAACTGTGCAGCAGCCGGCAATGGCGATGGTGGTTCAATAGCGAGGAAGTGGTCACCGGCAGTAACGAACACTAAAAGTATGAACCGTGCAGCGATGGTGGTCCAGTAGCGAGGAAGTGGTCGCCAGCTAGGTTAAGGCTTTTCGCACTCGAGGAGAGAGATTTGGAACGGTTCGACTGGAGGGAAACTTCCTGGGTGGAGTTTATGTAGTGAATTCTTATTCTAACGGTTCATTCAAAATGATACATTAGTAAACTACCTTTCTTCTAATGGTTCAACAAAATGATCTGTTAGTACGGTCAACTTTTTCTTACGGTTCGACATAATGAACCATTAGTGAAAGTACTTTCTTCTAACGATTTGACAAAATGAACCATTAGTAAAGCACAATTTCTTTCAGGCCTACATTTATGTAGTAGTGCAGTACACTGGAAAATGATTTTTCAAAAATAAACTTTGAGGCCTGTTGAAGAAGCAGAAGACTACAGAAGAGCTTTTAACAAGATAGTTTCTTTAGAGGAAGCTCTTAGGATTATAAGAGTGTCATCTGCATACTGAATGATGAGAAAATTTTGATAGAAGTTAGGAATTGGAAGTTCCAGAAGACCTTTTCTTTTAGCATGCAAGATTCAAAATACTTTTAATAACTTTATAAAGTCTAGAGGCAAGGATCTTTGTAATTAATTTGATAACACTATTAACAAGTCAAATCGGCCGAAAATCATTGACTTTCAGAGCTTCTTCCTTTTCGGTAAAAGAATAATCCACGAGGAATTTTATCTTTAATTTGTAAATCCACTGACCCTTCATAAAAATTCTGAAAAAGTTTATAAAAGTCTGACTTGATGATAAGTTCCTTACCTCAGTGATGATAGGGAGCCATCATTCTCTCCAATGCCATGCCTAGAAACCCTTCATGCTAGAACTTGTGGATAGCCTGGGATTTTGTCTTCAATTACAAAATAGTCAAGAATGGTTGTCAACCCATAATCCTTCTTCGTGATCGTCTCACAGGTAACTTGTTTCATCAATATCTTCAATAGGGACATATTGAATGGCCTCTAAAAATGGAGGTATTTCATCAAACTGATTGTACTCTTCTTCATCGACAACATCTTGACCCCAACAATATGTCTCTTGTTGTGAAGGACAATGTGCAACTTTGGATTGGCTGGGTCAACGATATAGAATACCTATGTGGCTTGCTCAGCAAGTATAAATAGATCGTCTTGGTATGTGACTCTATTGAGATCGACGAGAATAAACTCATAATTGTCAACTTTAACACCTTGAGAGATTTCGACCCATTGGCATCGAAACAAAGGAATCTTAAATAATACGTAATCGAGCTCCCATATTTCTTCAATAACACCATAATATGAGTTCAGTGCCCTTACTGCCATGGCATTCTCCGAAATAGCAAATAGTGTCACTCCACTTCTTGTGTAAAATGAATACCCGTTGATGTCGTACCCCTGCTAAGTCCCTATAGTAAATCTTGGTCCTCTAGCCAACCATGTAACAGTTTCACTTACAGTGCCCTCGGTAGCTCACGAGACTCTATTTTTGATCCACTCAACAAATTTCCTGTTGTGTTCTCTGGTGACCCAAATCTCTAGGTTCGAAGGATTTTGTTTCCGTAACATTGTCTTGCGCTCGTGTATGTATGGCTCCACATCCGTCATGTGTTTTAAGACTCAAAAATGTGACTTTCCATACAGATCACTGGCGAGGACGACTACTTTTGAATCCAATTGTTCCAACGCTTTGAAGCCTGCCCTCATGTCAGGACTTAGGAATGCCAATTGGCTCAACCTCGACCATATAATTGGTGCAAAATTTAATCACCTCCTCGGCGGCATAACCTTCGATGATACTGCCCTCGGACCGATGATGATTCCTTATGTATCCCTTCAAGATACCCATAAATCTCTCAAATGGGTACATATAGCGCAGGAACACGGGTCCACAAAACTTAATTTTTTTGATAAGGTGAACGGTTAGATGGACCATAAAATCAAAAAAGATGGAGGGAAATACATATCGAGCTAACAAAGAGTTGTAATCACATCACATTGCCAATCATCCAGTTCATCCGGATCAATTACCTGCAAGGACACAGTTGCAGCAAATAATCATATCAGAGAAATCTGGCAATTAAGTTCTATGAATGGAGCAAATTAACTTAGTAGGAGTACACTTACCTTGCAAGATATTGCATTGAAGAAATAACATAGTTTTGTAATTGTCTCTCTGACGTTAACTGGGAGAATACCTCTGATAGCAATGGAAAGCATTTTGACATCAGCACATGAAATCATGGGACTTCATACCAACCAGTTTCAAGTCCTTCATGAACACAAGTTTTTTCAAGTTCGCATAATACCCACATGGAACTTTAACACTGTACATGCACTGATAGAGTTTTGTTTTTTCACTTGTTGACAAAGTATAGCAGGCCGGGGGGAGGTATGTGCGCTTTCCCCTCTCCAACGGTGCAACCTCAATCCTTATCCCCATTTCCACCATGTCATGGTAAACTTTGATACCATCTTTTGTCTTTCCTAGAATGTTCAACAACAAACCAACCAAACTGTCAAAAACATTTTTCTCTACATGCATGACATCAATGCAATGTCGAACTGGTATGTGCTCCCATTATGGTAGATCCCAAAGGATCAATCTCTTCTTTAAAACATTTTTTCTCGAGGTTTAGAACATTTATCGAACTCAACTTTGATGTCCTTCACGCGCAAGTAAAGCTCCTTACCAGTCAGAAACACTGGGGCTGATCCTTTCTCAGACTTCCCATTAAATGATTTCCTCTTCTTACGGTAGGCGTGATGCATCGGAAGAAACCTGCGGTGACCCATGTACACTATTTTTTTGCAGTTTCGTAACTATATGCTCTCAGTGTCATCTAGGCAAATAGAGTAAGCCTTGCCTCCTTTCGTACTGTAGCCCAACAAATTTTCATAAGTCAGGAAATCATCTATGTTGCAAAATATCATAGCCAGCAAGATGAAATTATCGTGCTTATATGCATCCCACATATGCACCCCTTCGCCCCACAATTTCTGTAAGTCCTCGATTAAAGGCGCTAGAAACACATCAATATCATTTTTGGATTATCTGGGTCCTGAGATTAGTAACGATATCATGATGTACTTGCGCTTCATACATAACCAAGGAGGAAGATTGTAGATGCATAATAGAACAGCCAAGTGCTATGCCGACCACTCATATTTCTGTGTGGGTTCATACCATCTGCACTCAGCCCAAATTTTATGTTCCTAACTTCGCCGCTAAACTTATCAAATGTCTTGTTTCCAGCCTTCAGCATGCCAACGCAAGTACTTCGCATCGTTCGGATTTGCAAACAGCCGTTTCAATCTAGAGGTCATAGGCAAGTATCATACAGTTTTGGCCGGAGATCCTTTCTTTACCGCGTCACATTCACAGTAAATTTGGTCCCTAGGATTGTACCGCGATGCACCGCATCTTGGACAAACATGCAAATCCTCATACTCGTTACCGTACAACACACAATCGTTCGGGCATGCGTGTATTCTTTCAATTTCCATTCCCAATGGACACAACAGTTTTTTGGCTTGGTAAACTGATCTTGGCAACTCATTTCCCTTTGGAAGCATGTCCGGTAGAAGATCTAATTGTGTCGTGAAACTCTTATCGCTCCAACTATTGCTTGCCTTCAAGTTATATAATCTCAGCACAGAAGACAGCTTGTAAATTTTGCACATCCAGGGAACAGAGGCTTCTCAGAATCAGCAATCGATTTCTCAAATTTACCAAAGTGGTTTTCGCTGTAATCTTCTTCTACATCACGTAACATCTCATCTACGTTGTCATCATCTACATGCACATCGGAATGGACATTATCAAAATTCTGATGATCATCATTACTACAATCCACACTAGGGCATGCCTGCTGATTGGTAGTGGTGCTTGTTTCCTCAAGATCTTCACTGTGCCATATCCAACGGGTATATCGTGCGCTAAAACCACGACGAATCAAATGACTCTTAATCTTATCATATGACTCTTAATCTTATCAGAGTTGCTAAACCTCTTTAAGTTCATACAATCTTTACATGGACAACGCATATATATTTCTCCCTTCTTCGCCTTTTCTTGCTCTACAAATTTAATAAACCTGTTCACACCCTCTAAATACTCAAGAGTAGTATGTTTTATTCCATACATCCAATCACTAGCACAGAAATGCAGTCTACTAACCCCTATCTTCTAACAGTTATTCGCGATCTAGAAGAAAACCGTTAGTGTACATAGTGCGGAGTGGAGAAGGGTATTTGTAGGCATTTCTACTAATGGTTTCAAAGTAAGTTACAATTAGAAAATCGGCATGCTTTTTTCTAACGGTTCAGAATATATTAACCATTAGAAGAAACATATTTTGTCTAACGGTTGTATTTTGAGAACCGTTGTAACAGCCCAACAATCCTACTTTTCACCGCCCCCCCCAGATTTTCCCCAGATTAATCCTTCCCAATTTTAGCTCCTTTTGATTCCAAATTCAGCTAAATTCTTTTATCACTTGCAGGATAGAAAACCCATTGCTTATTTCAGTGAAAAGCTTAGTTGTCCAACTTTAAACTACTCAACTTATGACAAGGAATTGTATGCATTGGTTAGATGTTAGAAACATGGCAAAATTACCTCTGACCAAAGGAATTTGTCATACATTCGGATCATGAATCACTGAAACACATTCATAGTCAAAGTAAGTTGAATCGTAGACATGCTGAGTGGATTGAATTTATTGAAACCTTTCCGTATGTTGTGAAATATAAGAAAGGTAAAGATAATTTGGTTGCTGACGCATTGTTTAGATGTTACTTCTTGTTATCCCAAATTGATTGCAAAATTCTTGGGTTAGAGAGTTTGAAAGAATATATTCAATTGATTTGGATTTCAAAGACATTTACATTAATTGCAAAGAAGGAAGGTGTTGGACTTGATATGTACAAAATGATGGTTATTTGTTTAGAGCTAACAAGCTTTGTGTTCCCACAAGTTCCGTTCATCTTTTGTTGCCGCGAGAGGCTCATGGTGGTGGTTTAATGGGACATTTTGGGATACACAAAACAGAAGACGTTTTGACCACTCACATTTACTGGCCAAAGATGCGGCGAGACGTCGAGTGCTACATTCGACTACTTGTCAAACAGCTAAGTCTCGCTTAAACCCACATGGGTTATATATGCCTCTTCCTATTCTGAAAGTACCTTGGGAGGATATTTCTATGGATTTTGTGTTGGGATTACCAAGGACTAAGATAGGGAGGGATAGTATATTTGTCGTCGTTGATAGGTTTTTCTAAAATGGCTCATTTTATACCTTGTCATAAGAGCGATGATGCTACCCACATTGCTGATTTATTTTTCAGCAATGTCGTTCGTCTTCATGGAGTGCCGAAGACAATTATTTCTGATCGTGATACCAAATTTTTGAGTCACTTTTGGAGGACGCTTTGGGGAAAACTTGGAATGAAGCTATTGTGTTCAACAACCTGTCATCCCCAGACTGATGGCCAAACCAAGGTCGTCAACTGAACACTTGGCACTATGCTACGGGCAGTTCTCAAGCAAAATTTGAAGCTTTGGGAGGAGTATTTGCCACACGTCGAATTCTCTTACAACCGTGTCGTGCATTCTACTACCAAGTTTTGTCCGTTCGAGGTCGTGTATGGATTTAACCTGACGAGGATTGACACCCGGGTCATTTCTAATAAACTTTTGGTTCAAGACAAGTTCGAGCCAGACATGTATCTGGTGATGCGAACTCAAGCTATTCTGAGGGGCATCACCATGAGGTCGCAAGCTTTACGCGATCAGGTCGCAAGCTTTACGCGATCAGGTCGCAGCTTTACGCGGTTAGACCGTAAGCCTTCCGCGGTCAGAAGTTCGTAAGCTATACGCGAACTACACATTCGGGATATTGCGCGGTCAGCCAATATCCCGCGGTCAGAACATCTGCCGATCAGGATACATGGGATCTATCTATTTCGGTTGCCCGTACAACAGGATATTCTAAGTATCCCGAAGATTCCTACACGTGGAGAATCAACCGTCAGAAGGTTAACACATACAGTTATCCGTGAATAACACGTGTTTAACCTGCGTGGAGGTTAAGAGCAGTTCCAAAAAACCGCATCCAACCGTCCGTGCAACCGTTTGATGCAGTTTCCTCTACATGGCACCCTTTCAAACAGTACAAAAGGATGGCATGGAGCATCAATGAGGGGAGATTAAAAACCGGGGGATCATCCGAAACATCAACCGAGAGATCGGAAGATCAAGAAACCCAAAATCATCCAAGTTAGCCAAGTCTACGGCACACCTCATATAGCATTTTAGTAAGCCTTCTTTGGCTTATCCTTGTACACTCTTACAGGAAAAATCCTCGCCTGTGAGGACTTTTTCCTCCATTTGTAAACCTTTTACCACACTTAGTGAAATCTCAACAGGACGTAGGGCTTTTACTCCCACCATCGAGGGCCCGAACCTGTCTAAACTCTCTGTGCTCCTGTTCACTATTGTTCAGCATACCTTCCCGAAGGGTCATCTTGAAAGGTCTCACAATTACAAATTCTGCATAAGTTCGGCTGAGGACTCCGAGTCCGAATCGTCGACATAACCCTACTACGCCAATTGATTAGTTACCTCTACCGCTTTCAGAAAGAGGTATCAAGAATAGCGCAAGTCCAAATTAATGCCGCGAGGTGATGTTCCATTCAAAATTCTTGCCAAGATCAATGACAACTGATGAGGACATTACTAAGACGGATATGAACGCCGCTCCTTCCACTCCGTCGCCCGAAGACC